>OZ038479.1:119077051-119312051 GCA_964036315.1 Acanthosepion esculentum | reverse complement strand
TAATGACTACAACTGGAATTTGAACTTGTCTCTCCAATTCCGCAATCCAAGATGCAATCCACCGAGCCTTATGATTTATTTATCCATAAATAATTCTTAAAGGATGTTACATATCTGTAAAGGAGATCAAAAATAGACTTTAAATAGATTGGCAGATGGTAAATGTATTTGTATACCATGTGCTCCTTCCACTGTTTTAAATCTCCTTCTAATTCAAGGTTTCGATTATTCCTGCACATTTCCAGCATTTTTTGGTTAACTCGCTTGTTTGTCTATTTTAACCTAAGGTTGTTTTTTGGTTAACTCGCTTGTTTGTCTATTTTAACCTAAGGTTGTTTTTTGGTTAACTCGCTTGTTTGTCTATTTTAACCTAAGGTTGTTTTTTGGTTAACTCGCTTGTTTGTCTATTTTAACCTAAGGTTGTTTTTTTGGTTAACTCGCTTGTTTGTCTATTTTAACCTAAGGTTGTTTTTTGGTTAACTCGCTTGTTTGTCTATTTTAACCTAAGGTTGTCATGTGGGAACATGGTAAAGTTTTTGGAAATGACAATTTTCTCTGATCCCTGTAGCCTTATTTGGTGTTTGTTATTGAATTTTGTTTCTTTTTGACTGATCTAAATTAAGTTTCAAATCTAGTAGATGTTAATGAGCACAATGCAAGAATCACCAGTCACTTGTTTACAGCACCTGACAAAAGATTTTTTATTGCTTCTGCCCCATCCTTTTCTCTCTTACTCCAGGTCAGATGACCACAACTATATATAAGTGAGGTCTGTAGCTGAGTGTGTTGATAGGAATGTGAGAATATACAAGGATATGTGATGAAGAGTATTGAATAATAATAATCATAATAAGTACCATAAAAGAAGTGTTGATAAAAATGGGAGCATGCAAGTGAGGGAGATATTATCTTTGATGAAAGGGTGATAAGAATGAGTATAATGATAGTAATGACAATAAAAATTGTTTGATTATTATGACATGCCAACTTTTGCTGGGTTATGTAATGCCAAATTGTGTATGGGGTACCCAATGAGGATCAAACTCACTACTCAGTAGTAATGGTCATCCAGATAAGCCTCCCTAAACATTGATTATTATGACATGCCAACCTTTGCTGGGTTATGTAATGCCAAATTGTGTGTGGGGTACCCAATGAGGATCAAACTCACTACTCAGTAGTAATGGTCATCCAGATAAGCCTCCCTAAACATTGATTATTATGACATGCCAACCTTTGCTGGGTTATGTAATGCCAAATTGTGTGTGGGGTACCCAATGAGGATCAAACTCAATACTCAGTAGTAATGGTCATCCAGATAAGCCTCCCTAAACATTGATTATTATGACATGCCAACCTTTGCTGGGCTATGTAATGCCAAATTGTGTGTGGGGCACCCAATGAGGATCAAACTCACTACTCAGTAGTAATGGTCATCCAGATAAGCCTCCCTAAACATTGATTATTATGACATGCCAACCTTTGCTGGGTTATGTAATGCCAAATTGTGTGTGGGGTACCCAATGAGGATCAAACTCACTACTCAGTAGTAATGGTCATCCAGATAAGCCTCCCTAAACATTGATTATTATGACATGCCAACCTTTGCTGGGTTATGTAATGCCAAATTGTGTGTGGGGTACCCAATGAGGATCAAACTCACTACTCAGTAGTAATGGTCATCCAGATAAGCCTCCCTAAACATTGATTATTATGACATGCCAACCTTTGTCGGGTTATGTAATGCCAAATTGTGTGTGGGGTACCCAATGAGGATCAAACTCAATATTCAGTAGTAATGGTGATCTAAACATGCCTTACTAAACATTACTATGACACACCAACCCTTGTTGGGTTATGTAATGTTGAATATGATATTAGGCACCCAGTGTGAATCAAATTCAATGCTTAACAATAACAGTCAACAAGGGTAACATTGCTACGCTTGGGTCTTAAATAAACTAGAGGTTTGGAGAAATCTGGCTGTAGGGAAGTTCTTTAAAAATTTTTTAAAAAAGGGGGGGTTGGAATAAGTGCGGATATTGAAAAAAATCTGTCTGCAAAACTATTAACTCCTTTACTACAGTTTGTGCCACATACAGGATTGTGTGTGTGTGTATATATATATATATATATATATATATATATATATATATATATATATATATATATGGCTGTTGTGGAAGTCCTCTCTAAATGTGTATCTGAATATGACTATGATACATAGCTGGTGTATGTTTCCGTGGTTGTAATACAAGTATATTGGTATATTTTCTTATGGCAAACTCTGGTCGGGGCACACATTAAATATCAACGTTTTTTGTGACTAGAGCAAATGTTAACAGAGTTCTTGATGCCCGTTGACTGTTTTGTGCAGTTTGAATGTCATGTGATTCTTATCCATGTTTTGGAATTTATATTTGAGAATATTATTTCACTTTCTCTGTTGTTAATGGCAATACATCACTGCAACATGCCGCAGTAATGGAATGTAATCTTTATCTGTAATAGCGAAGTTAGCAAACTGGGACTTCGAGAGAGGGATAGAGATAGAGAGGCAGATGTTAAATGGAGGAGAGAATGTGGAAAGAGAAACGGATAGGAGAGGACATGGAAAGAGAAACGGATAGGAGAGGACATGGAAAGAGAAACGGATAGGAGAGAATGTGGAAAGAGAAACGGATAGGAGAGGATGTGGAAAGAGAAACGGAGGAGAGAATAAAGAAAAAGGAATGGAGAAGAAACTAATATAGTGGAGAAGAGTGATAAATACAGTGGGAAAAACAGGAGAAAGGAGAGAGAGAGAAAAAAAACTTGACATCTTCACATATTTACACTAGGGAGGTATTCTTTTTAGTAGTTTGCAAACAAAAAAATATATGGTCTTATTTGCCATCAAATATTATACAAAATAATTCTTTTATTCCTTGTTGAATGAAACTGGGTTTTTGAAAAACAAAAAGAATTAGGATAATGCTGAATTAAACCTGATTTTTTAATCATTTCACCCTAAGAGAGGCAATAAAGCCACTAAGACACAAGTGTGAAGGTAAATAAGAAAACATGACAGAAGACAGTAAAAAAACAGGATTAAAAAAAAAGACAGATGACTACTGAAGTTGCATTTAAATTTTTAAACATTATTGTTGACATGAAAGAAAGAAGCCAGAAGAGAGTTCCACAGGTGATAATTGTGAGAGAAAAAAATCTATTAGAATAGAGGTTATGGTTACATCAAGCAATTTAAATAGTAAAGTGAGACCTAGCTGCCAATCTAGTACTACACTTAATTTCTTGAAGTTGATGTACAAAAGAGGAAAGCTCAGACTGAGTGCAATGAAAATATTTGTAGAAAAGATGTGGGGAAGCTGCTTTACAGCAGTGGGAAAGTGACCGAAGTTGCAATACCAAGTCAGGACCGATAATATTGCAGATTCTTCTTAGGTTTTGGCAAAGAATCACTAAATATATAGCAGGAGCACCAGACCAGGTGTGGCAACAGTATTCAAAGCAATGGTAGAATTATAAATGTGTAATGTAGATTTGGGTGAGAAAAATTGTCTAGCACAACATGGTGTACCAACTTTCTTAGAAGTAAATTTAGCAGTTAACTTTACATAATCATTCCAGTTCCTGTCATTTGAAAACATTAGGCCACAAAGATGTAACCTGGAGGTTAGCATCAGCCATACCAATGAAAGACAAAAAAAATATTCAATTTATTTTTTAACAATTTTTGTAGATTAGCATTTATTGGATTTTCTTTTACTAATGACATTTGTCAAAATTTTTTTTTTTTTTTTTAATCTTTTTAGAAGGGGGTGCCTGTTCATAATATAAATGCAGTTTCAAATTCAAATTTAAAGAGTTATCTGTACTTTGTTTTTATTTACAAATGTCAAGTTTGAAATTGTGATTATGCCATTGATAACTGCATCCTACTACAGATTGTGAAAAAGAACAACATCAGTAGTATGGAGTTATCAATGACATTTTTTCTTTAATCAATTCACACCCAGCAAGGTGTTATATACGAATAAAATGTTGCTGCTGACACTTGAGTTTGAACATAGATTGCCAGTGAGCAAACACAGTCGATCCCATTATTAAATTAAGTAGACCATTGAGGAAATGCATATATGGGAGGTAGAGTGACATCTAATGGATCATTATTTCGATTCTATCATTTATCACTATTCGGATCACCATTTATACTCTATCCTCTATACTATTTCTCTATTTGGATCACTATACGGGATACTATTCAAGTGAGTAATATTGAGCAAGTACTATTAGTGCGAGTACTATTCGAAGGCGTCTGACACCAGCATTGTTCAATGGCGTACTATAGTTGTATCTGTGATTACAAAGTCTCTACTACAATGAGCAAGATGAAAGTGACAATGAGTGTTCACTGACATCACAAAACAAGGTGATAATGTCATTAAGACCCAAGAAGCTATGGGTGTGACAGAGAATGAGAAAACTTTACAAGGAACTGGAAACTCAATCCTAAGCAAGAAACAAGGGATAAACTTCTACTCTTGTTCAAAAGAACAGGGAAGAGTGTGAAACAGATGATAGGCGAAGAAAAATTTTAAACTTGACATTTGCAAGATAAAGACAAACAACAAATAACTCTTTAATATATATATAATAATATATCTGTATTTATATCGTGAACAGGACCCCCTACCTTAATGATAAACATCAAAGTTTTTCATTTATGATTATCATAATGTCATGGTTTGGGGAAAGTTGAATAAATGCTAATTATGAAAATAGAGCCCTTATTTTCTGTGAAAACAGAAAAACGGACAAAAAACAGAATGGCCTACTTGAAATGGGAATCGCAATTTTGAAATGGAAATTTTATTTTTTCTAACAATCAGATTTGTCAACTGTCATTTTAATTTCTTACTATGCCTTTCCTAACTCACTCGTCTGACAGATATCAAAAGGACAGTCGGTGATGTTTTAATACATCCCTCTTACTGACTGTTTCCCTACAGTTTACAGTATTTAGGAACCAAGTTTTATGAAGTTGGCTTGATTTAACACTAGGATGGCCGAGGTGTTGTTTTCGACCTCTTCAAATTTTGAACAAATTACTATGGAATAACTAGTTTTGAGGCTTATGGACAATTATTGAATTTTAGCAAAGATGCTTAACAGACTTAATTCTTTAAAAAATATTCAGTGGAATAGCTGATATTTGAGGTTTTACCTTGAATGTCCGAGGTGTAGTTTTTGACACCTAGGCTATTTATAGGGTAAATGCATTGAAATAATATCATAACACGGCAAATGTGCAAAGGATGAAACTAGGGTACTGTTAGTGACATGTAAAGATTGTGGAATCTAAGATATTGCTAAATAGTTGGTCCTACAGGATTGTAGAAAGAATGTTATAGCCTACTTCAAAATGATGTCTAATGTTGTGTAGTAGTAATATTCTTTAATAAACTGTGTATTGCAAACATATGAGTAATTTCATTAACCATATATGATTATTTTTCATGCGAAATATTAAAAAACAATCATAAGGTGTCAAAAACGACACCTTGGCCATTTTATATATATCAAAGGAGCTGGCCATCCTAGTGTTAATAAAAAAGTGGGGGTGCAAAACAAAAATTTAATCTTTTTGTTTTATCCTTTTTCTTATCACCCATGGTGACAGAGTGGGGGGAGGGTCATTTTAGAAAGTGAAATTTTATTAATTAGTCCTTTTTTCAAAAATGTTATTTAATAATGGAGCAAAAACAGAAATCTATACTGAAAATGGGGAAAAAAAAAAACAAAAAAAACGACAATACTGACAATACATGACCAGCAATAAATTTCATCTTTAGTTGAAAGTATACAATTGCGTTCAAAATATATTCAGTTGAAACAATATAATTGTGTTCAAATTATTTAGATTTCAGCATTAAATATCCCATAGAGGTGTTGATATGCCGCTAAACAAAGCAACCAACCAACATGAACTTTCATGACATTAATCCATATTATATCCTACAATTTCTTAAATCAAATTGTATTGCAAATTAAATAAAAAACATAAAAGACAAATATAACCACCTCTAGTAATTATCCACACAAACTTCTATATGCATATAAGCAATCATCTACAATGTAGCCAATTGTGAATGCAAAATAGCATATTCTTATTACTTCAAAATTCACAAGAAAATTAAATTTTGGCATTACATGACCCATAAGGAGTTGATATGATGTTAAACAAATCAACTCACTAACAATCAGTCAGTTATGTACCAGGAGTGATACACACTTAGGTAATCATGTATCTTTTGATACACGACTGACAAGGCAGATTTTTTTCCCCCGCAGTAGGTTGCCATTTCTTTCTGCAGTAGACCAGGGAAAACATATTGGGATGCTAAGATTTTTTTAAGCATTTCACCCCAAGCAAGGCAGGATGCCACTAGCATGCAAGGGGTTACTGAGAGTGGGAGCAAGAGTGAAGAGGCATGAAAGAGGAAAGGATGAAGAGAAGGACGAGGAATAGAAAAGACATCTGGAGATGTCGATTGACATTGCATTTGAATATTTGGAGATTACCTTTAAATTGCTCTCCATCAGAAATGGGTTGCTTTTCTTCAATAGAATAGTAATCATAAGAGTTACATTCTCTTCTCAGCCATATCTTTTTGATTATTTTTAAAATAATGGGGAAAAGACAGCATGTCATTTTACTTATCCTTTAGTTTAAACTGATGACTTTTTATTTTTCATACTGTGGTCATTTTCCTTAAAGTTTATATATTCTTTGTTTCAAATGAGAAATTAGAAATTCTTTTTTTTTTTTCATACAATCACCATTTTCCTTAAAGTTTTTATATTCTGGATTTCAGATGAAAAGTTGAAAATTTTCCAATATATTTAAATTTTTTCAAAAATTATATTTTATAATTAGTGTTTAGATATAAAAGAAAAAGAAGGCATTAGTTGAAATCATATCCTCTTGGTGTCAGTTTAAAGTGACAACAGTTTTCTCCATACCTGATGGCCATTTTGCTTAAAGTTTGTATTTTCTGGATTTCCAATGAAAACTTGGAAATTCTCCAAAATATTTCAGTGAAATTTTCACTTCCCAAAATAATGTTTTACATATCCATATGTTTCTCCATATATGATGACCATTTTGCATAATGTTTGGATTTTCTTGATTTCTGATAATAACCTGGAAATCTTCCAACATAATTCAGTGAAATTCTCACTTCCCAAAATAATATTTTACATATCCATATGTTTCTCCATATATGATGACCATTTTGCATAATGTTTGGATTTTCTTGATTTCTGATAATAACCTGGAAATCTTCCAACATAATTCAGTGAAATTCTCACTTCCCAAAATAATATTTTACATATCCATATGTTTCTCCATATATGATGACCATTTTGCATAATGTTTGGATTTTCTAGATTTCTGATAATAACCTGGAAATCTTCCAACATAATTCAGTGAAATTCTCACTTCCCAAAATAATATTTTACATATCCATATGTTTCTCCATATATGATGACCATTTTGCATAATGTTTGGATTTTCTTGATTTCTGATAATAACCTGGAAATCTTCCAACATAATTCAGTGAAATTCTCACTTCCCAAAATTATAGTTTACATATCCATATGTTTCTCCATATATGATGACCATTTTGCATAATGTTTGGATTTTCTAGATTTCTGATAATAACCTGGAAATCTTCCAACATAATTCAGTGAAATTCTCACTTCCCAAAATAATATTTTACATATCCATATCTTTCTCCATATATGATGACCATTTTGCATAATGTTTGGATTTTCTTGATTTCTGATAATAACCTGGAAATCTTCCAACATAATTCAGTGAAATTCTCACTTCCCAAAATTATAGTTTACATATCCATATGTTTCTCCATATATGATGACCATTTTGCATAATGTTTGGATTTTCTTGATTTCTGATAATAACCTGGAAATCTTCCAACATAATTCAGTGAAATTCTCACTTCCCAAAATAATATTTTACATATCCATATCTTTCTCCATATATGATGACCATTTTGCATAATGTTTGGATTTTCTAGATTTCTGATAATAACTTGGAAATCTTCCAACATAATTCAGTGAAATTCTCACTTCCCAAAATAATATTTTACATATCCATATCTTTCTCCATATATGATGACCATTTTGCATAATGTTTGGATTTTCTTGATTTCTGATAATAACCTGGAAATCTTCCAACATAATTCAGTGAAATTCTCACTTCCCAAAATTATAGTTTACATATCCATATGTTTCTCCATATATGATGACCATTTTGCATAATGTTTGGATTTTCTTGATTTCTGATAATAACCTGGAAATCTTCCAACATAATTCAGTGAAATTCTCACTTCCCAAAATAATATTTTACATATCCATATCTTTCTCCATATATGATGACCATTTTGCATAATGTTTGGATTTTCTTGATTTCTGATAATAACTTGGAAATCTTCCAACATAATTCAGTGAAATTCTCACTTCCCAAAATAATATTTTACATATCCATATCTTTCTCCATATATGATGACCATTTTGCATAATGTTTGGATTTTCTTGATTTCTGATAATAACCTGGAAATCTTCCAACATAATTCAGTGAAATTCTCACTTCCCAAAATAATATTTTACATATCCATATGTTTCTCCATATATGATGACCATTTTGCATAATGTTTGGATTTTCTAGATTTCTGATAATAACCTGGAAATCTTCCAACATAATTCAGTGAAATTCTCACTTCCCAAAATAATATTTTACATATCCATATGTTTCTCCATATATGATGACCATTTTGCATAATGTTTGGATTTTCTTGATTTCTGATAATAACCTGGAAATCTTCCAACATAATTCAGTGAAATTCTCACTTCCCAAAATAATATTTTACATATCCATATGTTTCTCCATATATGATGACCATTTTGCATAATGTTTGGATTTTCTTGATTTCTGATAATAACTTGGAAATCTTCCAACATAATTCAGTGAAATTCTCACTTCCCAAAATAATATTTTACATATCCATATCTTTCTCCATATATGATGACCATTTTGCATAATGTTTGGATTTTCTTGATTTCTGATAATAACCTGGAAATCTTCCAACATAATTCAGTGAAATTCTCACTTCCCAAAATTATAGTTTACATATACATATATGTCCCTGACTATTCTTGGTAGATTTTCTGTTGTCACAATGTGGGATAGTCAAGGATAAAGGTGATGGAGAGAAAAAGAATACAGATGAATTTGACTAGATTGGAAAAATATTCTTTCAAAAATTTTGAAGCTACCAGCATCTCTCATTTTATGCACATGTGTAGATGTAGCAACATCAACAGAGCTTAGTCCAATGAAATCCTAATAGATGACACACGGCATAAAATCTTTTTTCCAATTAGTTTTACTATTTTTCTAAATACTGCTTGTTGATATATATGTGTGTGTGTGTGTGTGTGTATAAGATTAATTAAAATATAAATTTTGTCACTAAGCTGACTGACGTTATATTCAGCACCTCTATTCAAGAGTTTCGTAAATGAACTTTTGTGTAATTGTTTGGTCCACTAGTTAGCAGATATCAGCAATTGATTGTTGATTTTCTCATTTTTATATTAAATTAAAACAGAATAAATTATATACTTTTTTATTGGTGTAAGGTTGATTTTTTTCTTTGTGTATGTGTAAGCATGTATGCATGTATGTGTGCGTATGTGAATTTGTGTAGGATGTGATTATTTTTCTTTACTTTTTCATAATTTTCTTGTCTCTTTATACTCTTGCATTATTCCTTTTCTTTCTTTTCTCTATCTTTCAGCAAATTATATGTGTGTGTGTATATATATATATCTATATATATATATATATATATATATATATATATATATATATTAGTAGAAAATACAAGTATAATAGACTAATCCACATGTAAAAAAAAGATTTAAAATAATGGAAGTCCTTATAATAACAAAGGATAAAACCAGGACTCGGTAACATTAACTACAATGTGCTGACTGTGTTTGGAAAATAAAACATTCCTGTGACTTCAGACACATATATAAACAAAAACACACATTCTATTAACAATAAAAAGCAGAGATTACCCTTGATAATGGCTAAATGAATATCTGAAAGTGCTCAATATGCAGAACTTTTGAACAGTTTTTACACGCATGTCCAGAAGAGAAAACACTTGTATGAACATAAGTGCTGCCCAAACATGCTAAATATATATATGTGTGTGTATATTATATATATATAGATAGATAGATAGATAGATAGATATGTGTGTATGTGTGTGTATATATTATAAAGGAGGCATTAGTTTAATCCATGTACTTCTGTTGTGGGTATAAACTGATACCTACTTTATCTGTATATTGTGACTGTTGTGTTCACAAGCAAATCTCCATCTTATAAATAGCAATTGATACAGCTGGAGGCTAAGCAGTTCTTAACCTTGCAGATGAAACTACTAGACAAATGGTAGTGAATACTAGTTTTAACTAATTATAGTTTGCAACATTCTCTTCACTACTATTTCACTAGTAGTTTTGTCTTCAAAGTTAGGACTAGTTTAGCCTCCAGCGGTATCAATTGCTATTTATAAGGTGGAGATTTGCGTATGAATACAACACTTCTTTTATGAAAACCTGCTACCATATTACACAAATTAGTCTGTGATGCACATGCTTGGTATATACTTATCAGACTGGGTTTCATGATATGTATATTGGGATTCATCATGACCAGGGGTTTGAGCATATTGGCATTGTTTAAACTGCTGACTATCAAAGATTATGCACTCTCCCAGAAACTGAAACTAAGGTCTGCTCAGTAGAGTCACATGTAGATAGAAATAGTAGTGAATACTTTTAACTAATTATAGTTTACAATATTTTACTCACTACTATTTCTCTAGTAGTTTTGTCTTCAAGGTTAGGATTAATTTAGCCTCTAACTGATATCAACTGCTATTTATAAGATGGAGATTTGCATATGAATACAGCAGTGACCATCTTGCTTCAAGTTCATATTTTGTTGGTTTCTAATGGAAATTTGGAAATTTTCTACCATATTTCAGTGAAATTTTCACTTTCCAAAATCATATTTTTATCTACATAGTTCTGATATACGGAAAAGAGAAGTTGTTAATTTAAATTGACACCAGCAGGATAAGGGTTAAATACATTGATAGACATTCATCTTTAGCTTTACTTCTTCAAGGTATTTTCAGAGTTTGAAAAACTTACTTACACTATTTACAAGTGGACTGTTGCCCTCATCATTGTTTCTTGTTATCACAATGTTCCAGCTGATATGACTCCCCCACACTAGCCTTCATCAGGTGTATGTAGATCTAGGTAACCTACAAGGAATACCAGACTGAAATTTTATTTAATTTGATGGGGGTAGACTGTTCTTGTTCCACTAGCCATGTCCAAAACGACCTCAGGTCCATTGTTAATTGGGGCAAAAAGATGGCTTGTTAATTTTTATGCCTCTAGAATTAAACTTCTCTCCATTAATCACCTGAGAGACCCGTCTCTGCTTTCCATCAGCATGACTGATGCTAACTTCAAGGAAAATGACTTGGAGCACCTTCTCCAGCTAATGTTCTCAGCTGACATGACGTGGAAAAAATACATTGAATCCAATTCATAATTTCTTTCCTCAAACTTCTTGTTTGTAAAACTCTTTTGCCTTCTGGCTCCATGCTTTACAGCAAACTTTAATCTGCAAAAATTTAAATGCAATGTCAATCGCTATATACTATCCTCCCAATTACTCTTTTCTTTGCCCGCTCATTATTAATGTTTCTGTTCTTAATTCTTCCATACTCAATAACCCCTTGTGATTTAGTGGCTTTACAGCCTTGTTGGCAAGTGCAACATTGACATCCATAGACATATTGGGATGGCCAAGGACCCCCATTCTAAAGGCGGGGCAGTGTATTGCAAGACAGGAGGATTTCTTTGGTAACAAAGAAAAGAATACTGAGCTGTTATGCAACATCTGTCCTTCTTTATGGCAGCAAATGTTGGACGATTTCCTCAAAGATGAAGAAGAGACTCAAAGCGACAGAGATGTGGTTCTACAGAAGGATGCTGAGGATATCATGGACTGAGCGTGTGAGCAACAATGAGGTTTTAGAGAGGTTGCAAACAAGGAGGAGGCTTTTACTTAACACCAGGAAGAGGCAGCTGAAGTTTCTGGGATACATAATGAGGAAGGAAGGCCTGGAAAATCTAATACTCACGGGTCGAATAGAGGGAAAGGGAGACAAGGGAAAACAACACATGACAAACCTAGCAGGCTTAAGCAAGTGGATAACAGAACATGGTCTGGGGGAGATGGCAGAGGGAAGGAACTTGTTGAGAGCTGCAATTGATAAAAGGTAGGTGGAGAGCCATGATGGCCTATGGCCTGAAAGGACATGGCACATAAAAAAAAAGGGGGATGAAACTGGTTAAAAAAAAAAAAAAAAAAGAAAAGTCTATTGATATATAATCTAGTTTTTTTTTAAGTACTGCTCAGTTATTGCTCACCCTGTTTCTACAGAGTCCGTGTACACACTATCTGGACCAGGGATTGAACTCATAATCACTGTCACCAAATTTACAAACCAATGCTTTAAGCTATTTGTCTATTGTCTTGCAAATTGTAAATAGTGTAATTATTGATAATTTTTCATCTCAGAAATTAAGACAGAAATGTGAAATATGATATTTAATATAATATATATAATGTGAAATATGTGAGATATGATAATATTTAAAATAATATGTAATATTTAATATAATATGATAAAAATGTGATAATTTGTCATCTCAGATTTAGAGTAAGAAGAAAAATTCAAGACAGGAAACACCATCCTGACCCTAAAGCATGGAAATAGCAGTGTAATACTACGGAACTGTTTTTCATTACAGAGTATCGAACAACTTAGCATGATTGAAAGAAGAATGAATGGAAATATAAACAAAAATATATTCAGAAAGGATCTCCTAACATTTCAAGTGTTTTTTTTTTGTTTTTATTGTTTTTTTAAAATGGAGCCCAATACTTACTTGAACTGAAGGAGTATTTTCAAAATGGATCGCAATACTTACTTGAACTGAAGGAGTATTTTCAAAATGGATCCCAATACTTACTTGAACTGAAGGAGTATTTTCAAAATGGAGCCCAATACTTACTTGAACTGAAGGAGTATTTTGGTGTTTTATTCTTTGTGCTATTCAACAAATTAGGAGAAAGAATTTTGAGCTCTGAAAATAATACTGTATTTGTAGTTCTCCTAAAATACCAGGTAAATCTTCTAGTTTGTGAAAAGAAACATTGATTTGAGAGAGTATTTTAAGTGAGAAAATTGAAAGAAGTTGTTTATACAAGACTTGTAGATAAATTTGGAATCAGGTGGGTGTGGATTTCATTATAATATGTATTTCTTTGCTTCGCTATGAAGGGATTAGATATTCAGTGGGCGTAAAAAATATGAAAACATACACTGCTTTAAGGGTTGGTCCAATTAGCTTATTTGTAACGATTTTTTTTTATTATTAGTCTCCATTTTCTGTCTGCAGTTCATCATCCTTCTCAAAGAAGAAAAAAGTGAGAGAGAGAGAGAAAGAGAGAAACCACACCTTATTAATACAGAGACTGCATACCTGAGGAAAACTGTACAATGGACCAGATGAAACACTGTAGTCACAAAAGAACAATAGAAGAAATTATTTTAATTATCTAAATACCTCTTGGAATAACAATGACTGCCCTTAAAATTATAGAAGGCTGTAGAATAGATCTGCCAAAACATTGTGGTAACAAGTAAAGTGAAACAAAAGCAGTTCAAGCATTCATAAAACTCTTGCAATGATAAAAACTTCTAAAATTTATAGAAGGCTGTAGAATGGATCAGCCAATACATTGAAATCACAAAAATGCAAAATAAAGACCAAGTTCAATGATTCAAAAAACTCTTGCAATTATAATGACCCTTCTCAGTTTTATAGAAGGCGGAAGAATGGATCGGCCAATCAATTGTGGTTTCAAGGAAGAAAAAAAGTAAGGAAGGAGTTCAATCATCCAAACAATTCCTGGAATGGTAAAGACTCTTTTCAATATGATAAGAAGCTGTAGAATGGATTTGTTTTTTTTATTTTCTTTCTGTAAATTGCGAATTTAATTTCTTCAGAGAACAATTTTAATTAATTTTAAGATTTTAAAAATATTTCAAGATCCTTATTTTACACTATTTACATCATTCGGACTGTTGTCCTCATCTTTATTGCCATAGTCACAAGGTTTCGGCTATTTGTACACTTCAACCATCTTCACTGGAATTTTAAAACAAACTCTTTATTTAGCCCATAGAGATAGATTGTTCTAATTGCACATGCTATTTCCGGATATTTCAATTAATTTCCTTTAGTAACTCAACTCTCCAAGTTTTTGCTCCCTCTGCAGTGGCCAGGTATTGAACTCACAACTGTTTGGGTTAAGTTTCTTTTTAGATCACTCAACCAATGCTTTTATCCCTGGGCCATGCACTGTGAAAGGCACAGCAGGTGGAATTAGAAAAATCTACCCCTGTGTACTAAAAGGGTTTGATCCAAAATTCCAACATATACAACCTGAAGAGGTCAGAGTGTATGACAGTTGAAACATCAAGAATATAGCAATAAAGATGAGGATAACAGTCTGAATGATGTAAATAGTGTAAATAGTTACAATACCTCATCTCAGAAATATAAACAGATATTTTGATATCCTTATTTGTAATTGTTAGCTTTGTTTTTGCAGAAATTTCATAAATATTGTCATTTTTTTTCATGGTATTTGTCCGACTTCCCTGTCCTTTTTAGCTCTTAATAAATTTTTTGTCTTTTTATTATCTCTCCTAAACCCTGTTCTGCCAACCACGTGCACAAGCTAATTAGGTAGGTTCCACACTGTTTTCCTTTGTTCCTCTTGCCGTCAATAAGTTTTGTATCAAATTCTCCAAGCCAATTTTCTTCATTATGTGTACTAGAAATTTCAACTATCTATTCCTGATATTACATACAAGTGTCCTTTTCATTTCCATTTTCTCTAAAACTTTGTCATTGCTCAAATGTTTGTTCCATGGTATTCTCAGCCTCCTTTTGTAGAATTACATTTTTGTTGTTTCAAGTCTCTTCTTCATCTGTGAAGAGATTGCCCAGCATTCACTGCTATATAGGAGGACCGTACAACATAATAATTCAGTACTCTTTTCTTTACTATGCCTTCAACTTTGCCAAAGGGTGAGATAATGATTTTGTTCAAGTTTGTTAATTTATTTAAAAAATTTATATATCTTTTTGATGAAGTGGTTTTATTGCTTGTTGAGAGTTTTTTTTTTTTTTTTAAGATATGCTTGAAAATATGTCTTAAATTCTTTTGTAAAATCAGTATCATTGTGCTTTTTTTTTTTTTTTTTTAAGCGTATCACCCCAAGCAAGGCTGGAGGCCACTATCACAAAAGGGGTTAAAGAAGGGTTGGAGGAAGAGCAGATAGGAGTGGTAAAGGAGAGGATGTGGAGAAAGAGAAAGACAGTGGGTCGATTGGAGTGAGAGCAGATAGGAATGAAAAATGAAAGGATGTGGAGAAGGGAAGTGGATACATCAAGGCAACTGGAGATGTCGATTGACGCTACACTTAAACCGCTGACATTTTTGGTGATATGTTTTGCATGATTCCAGTAGCAATTTGAGATATTTATAAAATCCTATAAAAGAAGAGCAACATCAGCTTCCAGACCAAGTTCAAGCTCTACAAATCACTTCTCGTATCCATCCTCCTCTACAGATGTGAGACTTGGACACTCCTGGTTGAGTCAGGAAAAAGGAGCCAAGTATTCAAGAACAAATGCTTGAGAAAGATCCTCTACATCTCCTACTAGGAGCACAAAACCAACGACTATGCTCATAGCAAGGTCAAAAGTCTTGTTGACTGACCGGAATCTCTCCTTGCCACTATTAATTGTCTGAAGATGGCATGGTTCGGTCACATCATATGGCATAACAGCCTCTGCAAAACGATGATGCAAGACACTGTTGAAGGCAGACGCAAACAGGGATGGCAATGCAAGAGCTGGTCAGACACTATCAAAGCGTGGACAGCATTGACAATGCCACAACTCCTGAGGGTCAACACAAATAGATCATCCTGGAAGAGGTTGTCTGTTTCTTCTGTCCTTAGGTAACCACCCGACCTGATGATTGAAGCAGTCGAGAGACTGAGGACGATGATGGTAAAAGATTAATTAAAAACAATAAAATATGGTCATCCTACATAGAATATTACCCCACAATAAAAGTTTATATATAAACAGTTCTGAATTTTTTTTTTTTTACTAATTTTCACACAATACAAGGCCCAAGGGCCACTCAAGATAGAGTGTTACTGTGTAGATTTGTATTAGTGTAAGAAAAGGGAGGTTCTTAGGGCTATGCAGGAAATATAACGGCTACTTCTAGACTTGAAGAGGTCAAGATTTAATTGGGGAATAAAATTTCAGAGTTCAGGTGGAGACAGTAGAAATATAGAGTTGAAGTAGACTTTAGAAGGAACCAGAAACTCTATACTAAACAGGAAACAAAGGATAAACCTCTACTCCTGTTCAAAAGACTGGGGAGGAGAGTGAACTGAGTGCTACATAGTTTTTACAGACGGAATATTTGTTTAATGGCAAGTTTTTATCATTACTGATAATAATGATGCTGATCTTCAGATATAAATTGAACTTTCCCTACATTTGAATTCATTTTATTCCATCTCTAAAAACACAGTATTATTTTATAAGCAGTCTAGTATGAGACTCTTTAATGCCATGTTTTTTTGTTTTTTTTAATGTTGATAAGTGATCAATTCAGATTGATCTGGATTATTTTTCTTTCAAATCTCATATTTCAACAAGATATATTAGGCTCTATCAAAAGCATTATTGTTTTTGATCAGCACAAAACTCTTGAGAACTCTTTGAGGTTTTTGGAAGTTTATGTAATGTCATACATATGGTATCTTTCATTGATCCTAACTCTTTGGTTAGGTTCTCCTCTGTCTTGCATGCTAATGCATCATAATCAACAACTGATGGCCATCCAATTTGGGGATTTACTTCAAAAGACAAGTCATCATCATTAAAACACTTAAATCCCTGATGATCAAATACTGTTTCAGTTCCTTTGACTTTCTGAATTCTTTGAGAAGCTCCATTGGCAGTGAGGACCAGTTTAAACTAACACATCAAAATTACTGAAATCTCAGTATTCATCTTCTGTGTGTCATGTACCTTCAGGTGATCATGTCTCTCCACAATTTCCTATCCTTTGTAGGTTTTAATAAATTTTGTCTAGACTGTTCTGCCAACCATTTATACAAGCTTGTTAGGTTGGTTATGCACTGTTTTTCTCTGACCCTCTTGCTTTTAATATATCCTGTGAGTATCAGATTTTCCAAGCCCCCCTTCCTCATTATGCACCCTATAAATTTCAACTATCTTTTCCTGATGTTCAGTCCATAGTATTCTCAGCATCCTTCTGGATAATCATATTTCTGTTGCTTCATGTCTCTTCTTCATCTTTGAGGAGATTGTCCAGCATTCACTGCCATATTGGAGGACAGATATCACATAACAGTTCAGTACTGTTTTGCTTGTTTCTAACAAAGTTTTTCTATCTCTTAATACACTGCTTAGCTTTTGGATTGCATCTTTGGCTATCCGAATATGTCTTCAGATTTCAGTATTGTATTTTCCTTCCTCTGTTAAAACACTTCCTAGATATTTAAATTTTGGTGCTTCATTGATGTCGGTATCTCCAATCACCTGACTAAAACATTTAAGGGCTGGAAGGCTATCAAATAATAATAATTAATAATAATCTGTTTTGAGACCAGAAACAGAGGGATTCATCTGAGCTGCTCAAAACCTGCCTACAATATCCTGCCAGACACGTATGATAATGAATGGTACAGATCCCAAAATATTACATTTGTACCAACTGTGAGAAAACCATTAACCATCTGATACATTATAATAATAAAACCATTAACCATCGGATACATTACAATAATAAAACCATTAACCATCGGATACATCATAATAATAAAACCATTAACCATCGGATACATTATAATAATAAAACCATTAACCATCGGATACATTATAATAATAAAACCATTAACCATCGGATACATTATAATAATAAAACCATTAACCATCGGATACATAATACTGATACATACATTAAGAAAATCCCCAGAAACCCATTCCAGTTTGAGGAAGAAAAGATTGTGTTCATGAGTACTGCTCACATACTCACAAAAACTCTTGATGTAATACGGTTAATAACTTTCTACTAAAAGATTCAGAGTGATAAACCATTTAGAACTTAATCTAATATCCGAGTGGTAAACCACTCTGATATTAGATGATTAAAAGTTTTCTTACAGCTAGTTCCAAATGAACTTAAATAAAGTCATTTCATGTATGGGTAAATATGCCAAAATTATAACCTTCCCCATGCTGAAAAATGGTATGAACACAAACCACCATTTAGCGCCAGAAGGTGAAAATGTTACAAGGGATCTGGGACTTCATTATACATCCTGACCACACTATACAATCTCATTGATCAGATATGATAATAAAATACATCAAAAAACATAAGTAATCTCTTATAGACACGGCCATTTGGTCTGATAAAAAACATCTCAGGAAAAGAATTTGAAAAAATTAAAAATATATGGACTGAACAATAGAAATTGCAAGAATGTGATATTTAAACACAACTATGATTCCGGTAATAACAGAAGCACTAAGAATGATTAAAAATAATACTGATATATACATTAAGAAAATCCCCAGAAACCCATTCCAGTCTGAGGTAGAAAAGATTACTCACAAAAACTCTCTTGAGGTAATATGGTTAATGACATTCTACTAAAAAAAAAAAAAAAAAAAAAAAAAAAAAAAAAAAAAAATACTTCCTTTATCTCAGTCCACAGGTAAAAGACTTGTTAAAGAATTGTATTAAACAAATGGGAAACTTCGACCTTCATGTCTGCAAAAAAATAACACGTGTCAAAAGGATGGATTTTCTCATGCCACCACTTTTATTTTAACTACCTTCACTCCTCGGCAATGTTTATTATTTTTAAAAAGTGATGATTAGAATTTTAATAAAACCTAAACATATGAAAGCGAATTTATATTTTCCTTGTTCTTGAAAATTGACAACAAAAACAATAAACACTATTTATTTATTAGATTGTTTATTTACACTATTATTTAGTGGAATGGTTGGCAAAATATCAGCTAGTTGTCAATTTATTCAAACTTTTATAAAATGGTAAACAAGGATTTCCTTATAGTTGGTTCATATATTTAGTAAATTTATAAATAAAAAATTGTTTTCATGTTTATTTCTTTATGAGTTGGTATATGGTAAATATTACATTGCATTAGTTTTATTTGTATTAGTTTTTAGAATATTATTATTCTTGTAAATAAATATAATAAATAGTGTTTAGTATTTTTGTTGTAAATTCTCAAGAAAAAAAAAAAATGTATAAATTCACTTTCATCATATGTTTAGGTTTTATTACAATTCTAATCATCACTTTTTAGAACAATAAACATTGCCCAGGAGTAGTTGAAATAAATGCTGTATCATGGGAAAGACCTCTTTTTGACACACTGTTTTATTGAGAGTATGAAAGTTTATGATTTTCAAATAACCAATCAGGATAACTGGAGACAATAATAAAAATAATGTCAATAATAACAACCATAATAATAATAATAACAGCAATAATAAAACAATAGTACTACTACTACTACTAATAATAATAATAACAGGAATAATAAAAACAATAGTACTACTACTAATAATAATAACAGAAATAATAAAAACAATAGTACTACTACTAATAATAATAATGATAACAGCAATATTAAAATAGTACTACTACTACTAATAATAATGATGATGGTGGTAACAGCAATAATATAAACAATAGCACTATTACTACTACTACTACTAACAATGAAAAATAACAACAACAAACCAGACAATCTCTTTATTGATAGAGAAGTGACTTGATGCAAAAGAAATGTGGTTCTAACAATAGACTGAACATTTGAGCAATAAGGAAGTTTTAAGAAAAATAGAAATTTAGAAGACACATTTGGAACACTAAAGTTATGAATAACACTTTTTTTTTACTTTGAAGTGGGTGTTTAAGCATTTCAGTTTGCAATTGATTTTCTATTTGGCAATTGAAAAATCAAAAGATTTCTGTAACTTCCTTTGGCCATATTGTACACCATATGTAGTTGAGTTTGTAATAAATTTCTTGCCTCTACAATGGTTGCTTGTGAGGGATTTAGCAATTTCTAATGATCATGAAGTATTTGAGTAATTTTTGCCAGGTCCTCATTGCTCAAACACGTTTTGTGTTGCATAAAAATTGGAACAGTGGCAATGAAACAATATTACCAAAATGGCTGCCATTTATTTGCTGTTGTGCAGAACAGTGTGTTATTTGATATGTTTGTGCATGTCAAAATTGCCAGACTTTGGGCTGAATTACACACACACACACATATATCTATTGTCAGTAAGAAGATATTTGAAATAATTTGACTTGATTAAAAATCTTGGAATGCACTGTATAAGACAAAAGGAAAACTTAGCTTACGTATTTCATCCTCTGATGGACTTTATCAAGGCAATTGTATCGGTTTTATTTTGCAACAAGTATTTATGAATGTAAGTATAAATGTTCTTAAATTTAATAATTTTGAAAACCTAAGAAACACTCATAAATATTTATCAAATTAACTGTAAAGTCTAGGTAAATTATAGAGGACGCTAAGTGACATAATTTAATGTTGAATAAACGAAAGTGAGTGTGTGCTGATTGGGTAATAGATAACGGAATTTGAATTCTAGTAAACTTCATTACATTCATTTATACACAAGAGAAATATAGAAATCTATCTCTTTGTCTTCACCCAGCTATAGGTCAAATAGTAGGGCAGGCTACGAGTAGGACAAAAAACATTGGGAGGGTCATTTGGAGACCTTGTGGCTCACTATGGACAGCAGTTTGCAGTATATAATTTGTCCCAAACGTGTCATTGGTTCTGCTCAAGCCTTCAACACTATAATCAAATATGTGTGGGATAGTCTGGATGTTCAATTCTATGAACTGTGCTGTTGGACCCCCATATGCCGAAAACGACGAAAGAGTCTACTACACATATTTAAAGAATTAGTGGATTTACTTTTATAACATTTTTATTACTTCAAATGTTTTATAGTAGACACTTGTATTTGAAATAGATGCCCCATTTTTAATTATTAAACAGTGTATTACGTCCAGTGGTCTGCACATTCAAGAAATTCTAGTAAAGAAAAGGTATTCTCTAGCAGGAATTGAACCTGCATCCCACTTCATAGAGGAAACAATTGCTTGATGAGGCATGCATTATAGCTTGGCCACAAAGTAAGGCACAGTAAGCAAGGCTCTTTTTAATAAAAAGAGCAACATATTTACTTCTCTCAGATTATTTTGTCTCAAATGTCATATCAAGTAATTCAAGTGTTCAAGAAAAAATATGGTATTTGAAAAAATGTGACTTGAATTAAATGTTGGAATGCAGTGTTCTGTATTAAGATATATTAGGTTGAGTCATAAGTCATTTCCATTTCTGAGCAGCAATTCTAATGATGAATGTATCATCCTAATTACTAATCATACATGGCAGTTAAGTGGACTACACTAACATTAGGTAGGTAGGTAGGTAAGCTAGATAGGTAGGCAGGTAAATAGGGTATCTAGCTAGGCAGGTAGGTAGATAAAGTAGATAGATAGATAAGGTAGGTAGATAGATAGATAAGGTAGGTAGATAGATAGATAAGGTAAGGTAGGTAGGTAGGTAGATAGATAGATAGATAGATAGATAAGGTAGGTAGGTAGATAGATAGATAGATAGATAAGGTAGGTAGGTAGATAGATAGATAGATAGATAAGGTAGGTAGGTAGATAGATAGATAGATAGATAGATAAGGTAGGTAGGTAGATAGATAGATAGATAGATAGATAGATAAGGTAGGTAGGTAGATAGATAAGGTAGGTAGGTAGATAGATAAGGTAGGTAGGTAGATAGATAAGGTAGGTAGGTAGATAGATAAGGTAGGTAGGTAGATAGATAAGGTAGGTAGGTAGATAGATAGATAGATAAGGTAGGTAGATAGATAGATAAGGTAAGGTAGGTAGGTAGATAGATAGATAAGGTAAGGTAGGTAGGTAGGTAGATAGATAAGGTAAGGTAGGTAGGTAGGTAGATAGATAAGGTAGGTAGGTAGGTAGGTAGATAAGGTAGGTAGGTAGGTAGGTAGATAAGGTAGGTAGGTAGGTAGGTAGATAGATAGATAGATAGATAGATAAGGTAGGTAGGTAGGGTCATTAGTAATTTGTTTCTTTGTGTCATTTGTAATGATGAATGTATCATCCTAATTACTAATCATAATTGACAGTTAAGTGGACTACACTAACAATAGAGATAGATAGATAGATAGATAGATAGATAGATAGATACGGTTCAGTCATAAGTAATTTCTGAGCCCCAATTCTAATGATGAATGTATCATCCTAATTACTAATCATACATGGCAGTTATAGATAAATTTGTAGTACAATAACATGCAACAATGTTTAAGGCAAAAGCAGTGGACTAACAAGCATACGTCACTACAACCGACCCCACCAAAAGCTGAGCTCTGTGGGAGAAAGATAATGTTATGCATGTTGTGGTATCATTGAGGTATTATTCATTTAGAGTTCTTAAAATGCAATGAAATACTAAATGCACATTTATACATTCAGCAGAGGCAGCAAGTCCAGTGAAGTCACAAAATGGTCAGAAAGCACCTTGCATTCCTCAATAGAAAAGATGTTTTCCTCCTGCATAACAACACAAAGCTGCATATAGCAAGAATAACACAAGAATAAAATTTGGAACTTGGTTAGTCTGTTTTATATTATACACTTTAAGGTTGTGGGGATGCCTTCTCTGATGAAGGCCACTTTCAAGAATTTGTTGAAACATTTCTTGCATCAAAACCTGCAGAATTTTACAGAAACGGTATTGAAGTGCTGCCCAATAAATGGCAACAATCATTGCAAATAATAGTGAATATAGAATTGAATAAGGGCACCTCAAGGTGGCATAATGGTTAGCAAGCTTGTCTCGCTAGAACAATTATGACTGAGTAGTGAGTTTGATCCTCACTAGGTGCCTCATACTTTCGGCCTTGTGCCACATCTAAGCTATGTTGGAAAATGTTTTGGGCACCTCGAGGTGGCGTAATGGTTAACAAGCTTGTCTCACTAGAACAATTACGACCGAGTAGTGAGTTTGATTCTCACTGGGTGCCCCCTTCTTTTGGCCTTGTACCACATCTAAGCTATGCTTGGAAAATCAATATATAATTGAATAAAATGTAATTGTAGTTTGTTTTTGGAAGAATAAATCTGATAAACAAAAATGGAAAGGATTTAGGACTTAACATACATACAACAAAAATGGATACATACAACAAAAATACATACATACAACAAAAGGACTTAACATACATACAACAAAAATGGAAAGGATTTAGGACTTAACATACATACATACAAGTATTGTACCAAAAGGAAAAATGACAGGTTTTTCTGCCTATAATATTTTTTTTTCTGCCTATCATGTTTTCTGTCTATAACATGATTTTCTGCCTATAATATTTTTTTTTCTGCCTATCATGTTTTCTGTCTATAACATGATTTTCTGCCTATAATATTTTTTTTTCTGCCTATCATGTTTTCTGTCTATAACATGATTTTCTGCCTATAATATTTTTTCTGTCTACAATATGTGTGCTCTTCCTAGGGTCAAAGAGTCACTCCCTGATTATGCATTGTAGATGAATTATATAAAACTATTTTGCAAATGAAAAAGAAATATTTCAAGAAAGACTTTTAGCAGACAAAAAATTTAATGTAAAAATGACTGATAGAATATAACTTCGATATGTAGGTGAAGTGTGGTGTAATGGATAACGAGCTGGAATGAGAAATCGGCGAGCCATAGAAAATGAATTCATCAATAAAAAAAATAAAAAAATACAATTTTGTCGAAAAGAAAAATTTATGACAAGGATTACTTACACTATTTACATTGTTCAGACTGTTGTCTTCATCTTTATTGTCATATATCCATGACATTTTGACTGTTGTACCTTCTTCAAATGATATACATTGGAATTTCAAACTGAACCCTTTATTTAGTCCCAGGGGTGGGGGAAATTGTTCTAGCTCCACGTGCCATGCCTTTTCAAGATATCTCAGTTTTCAGTTAATTTCTTTTAGGAACTCAACTCTCCAAGTTTTTGTTCACCTCTGCTGTGGCCAGGTATTGAACTCACAACTCTTTGGGTCAAGTCACTTTCGGCTTACTTCAACCAACACTTTTATTCACTGGGCCATGTCTCCTTGGGGACATTTATTGTCATATCCACAACATTTCAGAAACATCGTTGATATGACAATAAAGATGAGGACAACAGTCTGAACAATGTAAATAGCGTAACTAGTTACGATACCTCATCTCAGAAATATAGCCAGATGTTAAGGCAAAGATGTATTGAAAGTGGAATAATTTCAGAATCTGTCATAATCAGTTTAGGTCCAGGATGGTAGCCATTAATTCATGCACTAGTTGGGATGTTCTTATTGGCGTTAGGTTGATTTTTTTCTCTCTTTGTGTGTTTGTACGTGTGTGTGTGCATACACATGTGTATGTGTTTATGCACATATGTGTCCATTATTTTAGTTATTTCTCTATTTCATCATTTTTTTTATCTTTTTATATTCTCTCCCTACTCATTTTCCTCCTTTTACTATTTCGGCTCTCTTTCGGCTCCGAGTGTCAAAGTCATTTCAACCGTTGTATGCCCAGGCCTTCTTCAGATGATATATGTTGGAATTTCAAACCATACCCTTTATTTAGTCCATGGGGGGGGGGGGTTCTAGTTCCACGTGCCATGCCTTTTCTGGATATCTCAGTTTCAGTTATTTCCTTTTAGCAACTCAACTCACCAAGTTTTTTGTTCACGCTCTGCTGTGGCCAGGTATTGAACTTGCAATTCTTTGGGTTAAGTTAGTGGATTACTTCAACCAATGCTTTTATCCACTGGACCTTGTTGTGAAACATTGCAAATAAATGAAAATAAAGATGTGGACAACAGTCTGAACAATGTAAATAGCATAAATAGTTACAATACCTCATCTCAGAAATTTAAACAGATGTTAAGGCAAAGATGTATTGAAATGGAACTAATTTCAGAATCTGTCACAATCAATTTAGGTCCAAGATGGTAGCCATTATCTATCCTATATATCCTACATATCCTCATAGTATGCACTTTGTATTTTCTCCCTTAGCAACCTTACAACAGCTTCATTCAGTATAAAGTAAAACATCACCTTTCCTGACAAAACTAATGTTGATTCAGTTAAAAACAATAGCTATAAAAATGAAAAAAAATGATGAGGTTAGCTCAATTATGCATTTAGATGCACCAAAAATTTAAAAATTATTTAAATTTAAACCTAACATTAAATAATAGTTTAGAAGACTATTTTTAGGGGGAATGGTATATCTGCTGAGGTCGACCTTCAAGGTAAGATGGAAGACAAAATAAGGAAGGCGATTTTGATTGGCTGAGCCAGCATGAGAACTATAGACAGAGAAAGGGTCTTCGGGAATTGAGTCTTAATCATCAAACAACGTAGACATGTTTTCTTTCGTGTCTGAAATGGCTCCCCAGTGAGGGAGAGCGACCCCTACTGGAGAGACAGAACATGTCGACATAAACATTAATAAAATAGTTAAGTTAAAATTCCCTGTTCTTTTATCTCTGGACTCAAAACAACTAGTGATCACAGGCTGCAAGAGAGAAGAATGCAACGTTATTATTGAATTGACATCATCGCCCAACACCTCCTAGCATGAGGGGGCTATACAACACAAAGCCTCCTCATATCTTTAGCCTTTCTTGATTGTAAAATTGTAACTGGTATTTGTTGTAATCCCCCACCTCCTATATATTTAAGACTGATTCCATCAATAAAATTCTTATTAGCCTGAAGAAGTTTCTTCTATGAACAAATCATGTTACATAGCAGTTATTTTTTTTGCCGTTCAGTTACATATTATTAGTTTGAAATATATAGATCAGCATTATAAAAGTTTAACTTTTTTTTTTATTCCTTCCACCTCCTATATATTTAAGAATGATTCCATCAAGAAAATGCTTCTTAGTCTGAAGAAGTTACTTCTTGGAACAAGACATGTTATAACAGTAAGTTTTTTTTTTTTTTTAATTTTGCCATTGAATTACAAACTATTAGTTTGATATTAGAATATCATTGCAAAAGAGGTAAAAAAAAAAAAAAAAAGAATTATTACTTGTCTGGAAAAAACAAAACAGTGTTGTGAAAATGAGAGGGGTTGTATTCAGTTCATAAAAACATTCATTAGTTTCATATTTCTAATGAATTTATAAAAAATAATGAAGTTTACATATAAAGAAAAGTCTTATCGCAATAATGAAATTATATAATACAAATTGACCTCATGATGACTTGCACCAAATTTAAGAAAAAATATTTTTAAATTAATTCACAGTTAATTGTGCCAGACAATTCTCCTTGTCAGAATCCATCTTGCACATTTATAAACCTACCATTCGTCCATATATTGAATATTACTGCCATATCAGGTCTGGTGCACCTGTAATATATCTAGAGATTCTCAACAAAATCCAAAGAAGGGTCTGTAATGTTATTGGTCCTGACCTGGCATCTCAACTTTAGTCACTTTCTCACTGATGTGAGATGGCTTCCCTTTGTCTTTTCTACAAATATTTTCATGGCACCTGTTGTGATGAGCTTTTCCCCTTAGTGCCTTGAATGCATCAAGTGTGCTACTAGATTAGCAACTTAGCCTCACTGTTTTACTGTTGGA
The DNA here is from genome assembly GCA_964036315.1 of Acanthosepion esculentum. Classification (NCBI taxonomy): domain Eukaryota; kingdom Metazoa; phylum Mollusca; class Cephalopoda; order Sepiida; family Sepiidae; genus Acanthosepion; species Acanthosepion esculentum. The sequence continues at coordinate 119,284,883 of OZ038479.1, read as the reverse complement.
CTAGCTAGATCCAACCGTGTGTTTTATTCTAATAGTTTCTTTTCTCACACTTCTTGCCTGTGAAACTCCCTTCCAACTGATTTCTTCCTTCCCTACCACCAACAATCTTCAAAAGTTTAAAGGATATATCAATTGCCAGCTTCTGTCTTCCTGAATTCTGTTCCTTTATTGTCCTTTTTCCTCACTAAAGTCTTCTCACTCTTTCCCTTTTAACCCCTCGCATCCTAGTGGCATTATTACCTTGCATGGGGTGAAAAAAAAAAAAACAAAAAAAAAAAGAATGGGAATGGACGAATGATATTAGAAGTAAAAAAAAAAAAAAAAAAAAAAAATTAAGATGATCAAGAATGGCGGGGGGAACGGAGTGAAGTCACCAAAAATGGAGAGGGGTGACTTGTAATCATAAAAATTGGTGGGAGTCGATATAGTGATAAAAAAAATGAGGAGAACAGTTACAAAAATAGGGGGAACACAGTCACAAAAATGAAAGAAACATAAGTCATGGAAAAGGGAAGCATATAATCACAAAATTGGCAGGAGGAGATCTAGTCCCGAAAAAAGGGGGACATATAGTACCCCCCCCCCCAAAAAAAATGTGGAGACACAAAAAGTAGAGGGAACCTGTACTCACAAAATTCATGGGAGAAGAAATTATAAAAAGCAGGAAACAGGTATTCACAAAAATGAGGGTGGGGGCGTGAAGTCACAAAAGTGGGGGACAAGTAATCACAAAAATGGGGAGGGGGCCTGAAATCACAGAAAAATGGAGAGGAAATAATCTCAGTAAAGTGGGGAACAAGTTGTCACCAAAATGGTGGGGGGGGTCATGAAGTCACAGAAAAGTGGGCATCTAGTAATCACAAAAATGGAGAGGGGGCCTGAAATCACAGAAAAGTGGGGGAAGAAGTAGTCACAGTAAAGTGGGGAACAAGCCGTCACAAAAATGGTGGGGGGTAATGAAGTTACAGAAAATTGGGAACAAGTCATTATTAAATGGAGGGAAAAAACAGTCAGAAAAAGAACTTAAAAAAATTTAGCCCTTCTTGATAATAAAGAAGAAAATAGCTATAGTTATCAAGAATTAGCCATTTAAATTTTTGGTTATAATTTAAAACAATAAAGATAATGGCTAATACCATGCCAGGAATTACAATATAAACTTGGAAGGGAATTCCTAAGCAGATAGATCTGACTCTATAAGCTGTCAGGGTCCATTCTTAAGTTACACAAAGATACATGGAGGGAGGCAAAAAAGATGAGTCACTGACAGAAAAAGTTCTGATTTACAGGCCTATGCCTCTAACATACCAGCCACAACCATTCCATTCCTTATATGACAGGAAAAGATCTAAACATCTCTATTTCCTCAGCTCTAAGCTAGAAAAAAAATAATCACGGATTAGATTTTTCAGTATCAGGAAAATATACCAATTATTATTTATTTATTTTTAACAGTCATTTTTCTTTTTCCCCCCAATTGTTTTTCTCTATATTCACGTTTTTATTATTTGTTTTTAGTCTTCTTTGTCAATAAACATATGTGGGTATTTTTGACTTTGAGAAGCCTTAATGTTACTATTATGCAGAACTTCCAGGAAACCATTTATTAGGTCCATGGGGAGGGTATGTTGCTCTCGTTTTTTTTACCTATCATATCCTGTATCTTTCCTACAGCATTTGATTTAATTCTCTGAAGCTGGGTAGTGCCAGATGTATATGTCAGTATATCAATAAGTTTATAGCTAAATTAACAAAAAAAAACTAAAAATATAATAAAAGATGTATTTATCCAAAGAAATATTGATTTTTAAACATAATTTCCAACTTTGTTAATGCACTTAATTCAGTGGGGAATATTACATATTACAACATCAAACATTTCACTGATTTTTTTTTGCCCTCTTGGTTTCGCTTCTCGTGAAATTTTCTCACTATACAATGTTTTTGTTTACTACCTCTGTCCCACAATAAATGTTAGATTTGCATACACATTTCATACTCTGAATGTAGCAACCATTAGGGGACCTATTTTTAATGCCACTGTCCCATAATGTTTAGTACATTTGCATAAACATTTCATACACTAAATGTAACAACTATTATGGGACAGGTAAAATTTTTTTAATACCATAATATTTAGTACATTTGCATACACATTTTGTACATTAAGTGTGACACCTATAATGGGACAGGTAATATTTTTTACTACCTCTGTCCCATAATACTTTCTACATTTTCATACCCATTTCATACACTAAATGTAACGACTATTATGGGACAGGTAATATTTTTTACTATCTCTGTAGTTTAACAACACAAGAAAAAATGGATGAAGAAAATCAAGAAAAAGGCAAACAAACTTATCAAACCTAATGATAAAATCTGTATACAAATGAAGCATTTACTTGGACCAAACTGTCTGCGTGTAGATATAAAATGGTGCAAGTATGCAAAAAAAGAGGTGCAAGATGAAGGATTATCTTTGCACAAGATTTATTTGACCTGTATACTGGGGATGATCCTAAGAGAACTGGTAGCAGAAGCATCGGTACTTATATTAACAGTACATGTTAGCAGGGGTTTTGTTCCAATCCCTGTCGCCACTTCCAGTCACTGATATCTCTCCACCGAGCTCGACTGCACTCGATGACATACGAGCCCAAAAACAACCTTTTGATTATTGTAGCTTGTTCAACGTTTCCATTTCCAGTGGTAGTAATAATAGTAGCAGTAGCAGTCTTAGATTGTTGAAGGAGTAATTCGCTTCTTTGTACTTATATCAACAAAATATGTTAGCAGGCGTTTGGTTCCAATCTCTGATGTCACTTCCAGTCTCCGACCTCTCTCCACCCAGCTCGACTGCACTTGACAGCAGACGAGCCAACCACTGTCAACAGATTTCTCTGCGCATTTATATAGATAAACCTGGCTGATCATAAATCAACCCTTGGCCCACACACAATTATCACTATATATTTATACTAGCTGAAAATATTGCTCCAACTTCCCCTGTTGTTTTCATAGGCATACTGGTTGACTATTTCCATGAAGGACCCAACCTCTAGCACAGATATCAGGTCCATCCAATGTAGCTCTACATTCCTCACCAAAAACAACTGTTGAAAAAACATTTTTTTTGTACTTCTTCACCCAACCTACACATTTCTCTTTGTGGTGTTGACTTGAAAATGGTAGCTTAGTTGCTTTCATGTCTTTAACCAATATCTTTAATATTTTGCATTTTTTTTTTCTCTCCACTTACAATTACCAGAGTAGCCTCTTCCATTTTTTTTTTCTGGATGGTCAATCCATGTCTCTTGGCTATTACCCTTTGAATTTGTCCCAGATCTCTTCCTGTGATCTAGTTAAAGTTAATTTTTAGCTTTTCAATGCTTGCAGTTCCTTTCTCCAACATTCTGAGATCTCTGCTCAACTTTTTCCCAATTTACTAAATTGAATTCTCCTAGCACCAATAACTTTAATAATACAATCCAGTCTCCTGCAGAGTGGATGCGATCTCTTAAAAAAGTTTTCTCCCAGAAAACTCTGGTTGACTTTTTTTATTTTTAAAAACAAAATCTTTGTTTTATATATAACAAAAATAAATAAAATAAAATAAACAAAAACAAGGAAAATAAATTAATCCAACCAAATAAATAAACTAAATAGCAAACAATTTACCAAACCATGTATGCGCAGATAAACACAAGAAAATGTAATAATAACAACCAACAATAAAATAATCAATAATAAATAGAAAAGTTAACTAACAACACTACAAATAGCCAAAAACCTGCATTTGAATCCACAATTATTTCCACTCAATAGCCCCTGGAATAATTCAAAATGCAACATTGCCATCCACCAAAACAACCATTAGAATTATACAATAGACTACTCAGAATGCATCACTGATCTGTATATATAGTCGAACAAAAACAACGCATATGGCCTGATGATTGAATTCAGCATGAAACAGACTGCCACCTCGAGGTGTTGACTTCAATGTCTCTCTCTCTCTATTTTATATATATATATATATATATATTATATATATATATATATATATATATATATGTCTGTGGATGACTATACATATAGATTGTTTCACAGCTCATCAGTGTGGCTAGAAATCTGATTGCCTCAAGCCAGGCTCTAGACCCGATTGATTTGGTGTCAGTCAGAGCTTCTACCCTTGAGTTATCAGCGTCCAGTAGAGACGAAGGTGGATTTTTATTTACTTATTCTTCAAATAAACACACCAATGACCGAGAGGGCTCAATTCATGGAAGAGCATTGCTGTATTAGCAGTAGTAGTCATTGTTTACAAATTCGTACTAATTGACTAAGTCTGACAATTATTTTAATATATTTTCTGTTTATATATTATTTTTATAGATAAAATATTTTAAGTAAATGCTCTGGTTATAATAAACAGTGTTAACTACATTTACCGGCCTGAATGTCAAAGATTTCATAGAAAATATGTGTCCTCCAACAGGAATCGAACCTGTATCCAACAGGGAACTGTCATTAGCCTGATGTGCTATACTATTTAGCTACAGAGGAAGCGTCTGGTGAGAAAGTGCAAATTACTGTTTTTAAAGTACAAATTTCCCCTGATTTCTCTTGAACACTCAATATATAAAAATAATGTATAAACAGAATATATATATATATATAATTACTTTAAATGTTCCTTTTAATAGATACACATGTTTGAATAAACATCCCTGTTAATAAAACAGTATAAATTTACATCTACCGGCCTCTGTATTTGAGAGTCTTAATAAAGAGAATATTATATATATATATATATATATATATATATATATATATATATATATATATATAGATATTTAGATATTTTTATGTTTAACATTCTTTTTATAGATACAAATATTTAAGTAAATGCTCTGTTTATAATAAACAGTATTAAATGACATTTACCGGCCTGAATATCTGAGAAATTTTCATAGAAAATATTTGTCTCCTGACAGGATTTGAACCTGTATCCTATACGGAACCGTCATATAGCCTGACATGCCTTTTTACCGATTCGGCCACAGAGGATTGTTTGGTAGGCAAGGTCGAATTTACTGCTTTTATTTTTTTTTTAACTTCAATCATCCATGAATCTCTCACGTACATTCATATCTGCTCATTGCTTATCAAATGTAAACAAATGACGTCACACATTATGAAATGGTATAAGTACGACAATTATTTTAAGACATTTTTATGTTTTACATTCTTTTTATAGATACAAATATTTAAGTAAATTCTCTGTTTGTAATAAACAGTATTAAATGACATACATTAGTGGGTTACGTTAGGAGGCAATTTGTGTGGATAAGAGTGGAAGATAACGGTTAACCCTAGCCTTGAACAGGATAAGATAGTGGTAATAAAGATTGTCCACATAACCTTCTTATAATATTTACATATAATATACCGATGAAAGTAATACAAAAGATAAAAAACAATAATAATAATAATAATAATATTGATAATAAGACTAATAATATTTATTATATATTAGTAGGCATTTGATCAAATGGAAGCATGATGAGAAAGATTTAAAAAATTAGCATTTTTGGACATTACTGTGTCCTTTCTCAACAAGATGTGAAATAAACAAACTGAAAAATGGAGTCAGACTTTTTTTTCCATGGTATTTTCTCAGCATATATTTTGCATGTATTAGCGTGAGATTTTTTAGCTAGTTGTTTGCTGTGATTAGGGTTGTAGTGGATTTGTAGAAGGCTTTCTGTGGTAACAATTCTTGTAGAATGCCTAAATTCCTGTTTAATCCTACAACATGTGAATCTCTTTTATTTATATATATATATATATATATATATATATATATATATACATACATACATACATACATACTGTATATTTCCGTATATAAGGCAACCTTTACATCTTAAAAATTACCCCCAAAATAGGGAGTCGTCTATAAAAGGGAAAATATTTTGGTCAAAACAGTGTTTGTGTGTAAATAATTTTTTTTTTATAGTAAACATTCTCCAAACATTTGTATAGAATTTGGTATAAAAATTGCATTTTTAAATAAACATATGCATTTGCAATGAGGAGACAAATGCACATTGAGAAAAAGAAAAAAAAAAAAAACAAAACTTCTCTTACCTCGTATATAACTTCAGCACCCGGGTGTGTCCTCATTTCAAGGCCAGGGCTGTTTGGTCCCCTCCTTGATCTTTTTGGTAATGTATTCCTACTTATATCCGTTGCCATGCCAACTGGCATGCCTGATGAAAAATAATCTGTGAGTTGCGGGTGGTAAGGCATATGTGCATGACCATTGACTCCGCATCGGGGCAGTGTAGCTGCCCCGCCCTTCATGGCAGCATTTCTCCGATCCTTAAGTTTCACAATGCAGATTGTGAGTGGGGCCGTTATAATGACGGACACAGTCACTGCAGCGAAGACGATGATGATTAACAAGTACATGTGTATCCCATCACTAGTATCCGAGCTTGATGCTTGTGAAACTTCACTGGTTTTGTTGCTTATACTCACCTTTAGGGTGAGGGTTGTAGTTGCTGACAATACAGGAATGCCATTATCTTCTACACTGAACTCCAGATTGTAAGATCCAGCATCTCGGTGGTTTAACATGTGATTGAAAGACAATAATCCTGAGTATTGGTTCAATTTGAACAGCCTGTTGCTATTTCCAGATATTAATTGATACTTGAGAAAAGCGTTTTCTCGGCTATCGCCGTCTGTTGCCTTCAAGATGGTTATGTTTTTCGTATTGTGCCGATAGTAGACAACGTTTATAGTATACGGATTCATACTCGGGAAAATAAAACGAGGAGCATTGTCGTTCTTGTCGCTTACTTCAATAACAACATTCACGGTGTTATTTAACGGTTGTTGGCCGCCATCTTTGACCAGAACTTTGAATTTGTAAATGTTTTGTAGTTCGTAATCCAAAGACATAACTGTTGAGATAACGCCATCTTCTGAAATCCGGAAAGGTAAGAAATATGTATTTGTTTTGTCGATCTTTTTGTTTATAAGAGAGTAGGTTAACTGACCACCAGGTCCTAAATCAGGGTCTGTAGCCTTAATGACCCCAACTCTGTGCTTCGCATCGAGATTTTCTTCAATCACAAACTTAAAAGTATCCTCTGGGAACGTTGGGGCCACGTCATTTACATCAGTGACCTTAACAGTAAATCGGCTTTCACTCTGCAAACGTGGCGACCCATGATCACGGCAAATGATAGTAATATCATACCGGTCATTTGTTTCTCTGTCAAGCGAATCTTGGACACTTACTATATATCGTTTTGGACCGTGGCTTCTGAGCTTAAATTTGTCATGTTTAAGTTCACAGCTGATGTCGCCATTTTGACCAGTATTGTCATCAGAAACTTTCACGTTGGCAATGAGACTGTTTTTGGAAATGTTCTCTGGAACCGACACTGTGTTCTTTGCCGAACTGGACAGGAAAGTTAAAAAAATCTTTGGCGGGTTGTTCTGTTGGTTGACAATGACAATGTTGACAATTGCAATGGAACTCAAAGGTGAATTCCCATGGTCCGTTGCTTTGATATACAATTTATAGGCGAGCTGCTGCAACTGGGAGAGCTTTTTCAGGAGGAATATCTCCCCTGTACTTTTATCTATCTTAAACAGAGATCTAGCCTGTCTTGAGGTCTTGGAACTAAACTGGTAGGAAATTTTACCGTTTTCTCCATCATCGGCATCTGTTGCCGTCAGAATAATAACAGCAATTCCAACCTCGTGTTCATACTTAATAGAAACATTGTAAACGTTTTGCGGAAATATGGGAGGATTATCGTTCGTATCAATGACTGATATGTGCAGGTCTAGCACATTCTGTTGGGGTGGCTGACCGCCATCTTTTGCAATCACTTGGATTTTGTACGTCTCTTTAATCTCTCGGTCCAGCCTTTCTTGTAATTCTATTTTTAGCTCAGACGTCCCGTCAAGATTCCTTGACACGTCCAATAGAAACGGTTCATTTTCATCCTTTTTCAATTCGTATGATATCTGGGAATTCTGATATTTAATATCCTTATCTGTGGCACCAGGGATGGATTTCCTGAGGCCTTTGCCATCATTTTCAGAAAACTCTAATTTGAATTGCTTTACTGGAAAAGTGGGCGCATTATCATTAATGTCCTCAATGATGACATCAATTTCCAATATGGAAAAAACAGAGTTTGACTGTTGTACTGTTACATCAATAGTCCGAAAGCATTTTGTATTATACTGGCACAGAGCTTCAGCATCTAGTGTCTGTGCAGTGTAAAGCTTCCCTGTGTTCCTGTCGATTCGGAATAATTTAGTTGCATCTCCCGGCGGCAACTGTTTAAAAATGACATTTTTCAAATTCTGCTTGGCGTCAGCTGCAATGTCACCTACAAGTGTACCAGGGCTTTTTCCTTCTTTCACAGTGTAAGTGTGGTCTGCACATTGACATATGGGAATGACTGAGAAAAGCAGAATTGCAAGTAACATGTTCCAAGAAGTTCCGTAAGAGGGAATTAGTATTGATTATCTACAAGTTTAAGACGTTATGGAACAATTCTTCACGGTACCTGGTAATTAAAAGAAAAACACAATTAAATAAGATTAAAACAATATTACTAATATTTTAATATTAAACAATATTAAAACAATATTTTATTATATAGTCAGCAGCAGCTGTGATTTTATCTCATATCAAAAGAAGAAAAAAAAAAAAAAGGGTGTGGAGAAAATTTTCAAATATTGTTAGATAACAGACCAAAATGAATAAAGATGGTAGAAAAATACTCTTTTTCACACCATATACCACATAGTGCATAATATATAGTTTTATTTTTCAGTTAAAATTTATTTGAAAAAAAAAAACAAACAAAAAAAAACAAATAAAACATTTCTCCAATTTATTAGGCTGAGTCATAAGTAATTTCCGTTTTTAAATAAACAGTGTTAATAAAATTATTAGCCTTACTACTAATCACATATGGTAGTTAAGTATAACATACTTTATTATTTGCCTCACAGTAGCAGTGTACACAGTGGATTAAAGAAAAAAAAAACCTTGTTCTCTTCCATAATAATCAAAGCATGCACAGGAACAACACTGGTAAACATTGGGAACCCGGTTGGTCTGTTCTACCTGACTTGCTATATTCATCTGACCTTGTGCCAACTGATTATTATCTTTCTTGATCACTGCGAAATGTTTTGAGAAAATCTTCTCTAATAAAAACAACATTCACTGAAATCCTTCTCACATCAAAACCTGTGGGATTTAACTCGATGGGTATTTTAAGAGCTGCCTAATAAGTGATGGGAAGTCACTGCAAATAATGGTGAATATACATGATGTCCCTAAAGTCTGGACACATAGAAAATCTCATTTTTATTTTTTTGCCTCCACAGATTAAACATGGTTTTGTCAAAATAAGAAAGAATTGACTTCTGTTTCTGGAGTATGCTAAAGGAGACGGTGTACTCAATGAAAATCACAGATACAACACACTTGATTGAACTCAAAGTGTAAATGTGCTAAAATTGAAGCCATGTGAATTTATTGCATCAAATTCACATAAATCTTGCAAAGCACATCAACCTTTGCATCACAAATAATGATGATACTGAAGATGTAATTCAAAATTCAATTTGCAGCCATCTTTTTTTCCACAGTATAATAAAATGAGACTTCCAGATAAAATATAGAGTCAATTCTTTGGGGAAAAAGCAAAGTCCATATGCATAGCATCCATCAGTCAGCAGCATATGTTGCTGATTTTGTAAAAATCAAATTTTTAAACCAAATCTACAGATCATTTTTCTTGTAAACCTTGGAAAATTCAATTGAACTTTTTTTAAAAATGGTTAGTTAAGATGATAGTTTGAGCTTCTAGTTTTCATTTATATTTTTCGTAACAAAAATTATACATTTTTTTCTGAGATCATAATATAAGTTACTTTTTCTTTTAAATCATTTCACCCACAAGCAAGACAATAAAGTCACTAAGACACAAGGGGGTTATTGAGTGTGAAAGAAGATGAGTAAAAGAAACATTATTAAGGAGAGAGACAACAATAAAATAAAAAAGATCTGGAATTAAGAAAGAAAATAACAATTGACACTGCATTTAAATTTTGAAGATAAAATTTGACTGGAAAGCTAGAAGCCTGAAAAAAGTTTCACAAGTGAGAAATATGAGAGAGTAAACTGTTAGCACTTCCAGAAACCCAATGCGTCTTAGTGGTGTTATAATCTTCCTTGGGTTGAAATGATTAAAAAGAAGAAAAAAAAAAAAGAATAAACCTGAACTGGTGAAACTAAGTGAGTAGCACAGTTCAGAGTTCCATCTTTTGTAGGCCCCAAACTATATTGGCATTGTGTCTGAAAATACTTCCAGAACATAGAAAGTTAGTCTCGCAAGACTATTAATCACAATCTTCACTGAGAGTCCCAAACTTGTGTCCTCCTGTCAAATCTTATTTGAAATCTTTGTTTGCTTGCCGTGACATGTTGTGATCACTATCACCACTCTCGGTTCTATGGCTGGTGGAGATTTTTTTTTTCTTGGTGGAAGGGGCAGGGACCAGTTTCACCAGGTATCTGAAAACTGAAGAGGTATTCATCCATGCGTAGTGTGTCACGAGCAAGTAGAGCCTATCCTCTCCAGGTCAAACCACAGCTGATATAATCCAACCTTAAATCTTGACTTGGTCACCGACATATGGCTGGCGATTCCTTTGGTGGAACCCTCCGCCCTTGGCCACCAACTTCAGTCTCGAGAGCCCTCCATCCAGTGATGCCATATCATCACTACACTGACTTCATGTGTAACTACCCAACTGCGCTGGATTGCTCTCAACCCTACTAGAAGATACACCCATACTTTGAGGGGTCTTGTTTTTAATCCTACTGAGTGGCTGGCCACCCTCTCACCAAAGAAAGCCTGGTGGGTGGGAAACAGTTTAGTCATTGATGACCTGACTATGTGGCAGGTAGTACTGGTTTATACAATACTAGTAGCACTAGTAGTGTAACCTGACATATTAAACCACCCAGACTAATTTGCTAGAGTAATAAGTTCATACTGGGTGCTTTTGACCTTACAAGTACTAATAAAAAATGAATAATTGACAATGTGTTCATAAGTATGTACACGTGCATATTTTTTTTTTTTTTTAATTGGAATCACCCCAAGCAAAGCAGTAATGCCACTAAAACACAAGTGGTTACAGGGTGTGGAGGAATTAGGAACAGAAACATTAATGATGAGCAGAAAGAGAAGAGAGTAATCAGGTGGACAGTAGATAGCGATTGTCATTGCATTTAAATTTTTGCAGACTAAAGTTGACCGGAAAGCATGGAGCTGGAAGGGAGTTCCATAAGCGAGAAGTACGAGGGAGGAAACTGTTAGCATAGAATTTAAGGTTACATCGAACCAGCTTTACTGTAAATCGATGAGATCTCAATGTGGGTTTAGTGCTGCGCTTTAATTCCAAATCTCTAGGTATCATAGCAAAGAGCAATATATATATATATATATATATATATATATATATATATATATATATACACACACACAAAAATGTGGCACAAGGCCAAAAGGAAACTCAGGAAAAGAACAGTCTTCTGTCTTAAATTTAAACTTAGCTAGCTGCAATCACTGACTCAAACTTGCTACAATATTCCTTACACCAAAACAATGCAATCTTACTTACCGTTCTTATTACATCCACCATAATGCCTCAATGTCGCTATGAAAATCCTAACTAGTCCCCATATTTACCATTCATGTCTGTGGTGGGAGGGAAATATAATAACAATTTAAAAATCTAATTCTCAATGAGTATTTACAAATATGAAAAAAAACTTTCTTTTTTTTTTTTTTTGATGATGATGATGAAAAAAATAAAGGCGTTTTTATTTTACACAAAAATATTTTTCAAAATTGTCAGAGCCAAACAATAGTAAATATTCATTTTATTATACACTGAAAAAAAGAAAATGTCTGATCAAAATTCAGCTGATAACTTGGTTACTGAGGAAAGAGAGTTTGGAGAATGTGACACTCACAGGACGTGTTGAAAGCAGGAGGACCAGAGGAGACAGCGAATAACCTACCTAACAAGGTTGTGTAAAAAATGAATAGCAGAGCAAGTAGTGGGATGGATAGTAAAAAAAAAAAAAAAAAAAAAAAAACATTGCTAAGAGCTGCAAAGAATAGGAAGTTGTGGAGAGCCATGATCGCCCAAGACCTGAAGGGACACATAATGGGTGAGTGTCATAGACTTACTTATCCAGATCCACTTTTATATGCATAACAGCAGTTTTTCTTTTCAAGCAGTTTTATTGTGCATTGGATCTGTGTGACGTGAAAAAAACTATTTACAAGAAACTAAATAAAATGGTGTTAGTAATAAAACCCCCACCATCCTTAATAGAAAACAGTGTCAGTATATGTTGTGTTTCTTGATAGTGTCGCCTATTCTTTTTTTTTTTATGTAGGATTTAATCACACATCAGTTTATGATGACTTTTTTTTCTTTTTTTTTTTTGTTTAGTTAAATATATGAAAAATATTTAGCTCTAAGTTAAATGCAATTTTATTACTTCTAGGATGTTTATTTTTTCTGGTTAAGGTCTCTACTATTTGTAGTCAATTATTTTTTACAATTTATATAGTACAAGCTTAAAAGTTTGCCCTATTGGACTGCATTTAAGCTAGCTCCTGTGGAGGGCTCTTGATTCGGCATTCGGCTTGTTCAGGAGTTTGAAAGTCCCTCTGTCTTTGCATATTCTCAGCATTGGAAGCTCTTCTAGCTGCCGTTTGATCTGGGTTTTCATTTGCACAAGACTTTCTTTTCCTCACTGTAGCCTTGACTCTTTTGATTGCAATCTGGTCCTCTGTTGGTGATTTTGTTTTTGTGAGGCATACTGCTGCCGTATATGATAGACAACAATAAACTACAGGAGAACTCAAAATTGATCACTGCATTTAAATATTGCATTAATATCTAAGCTTACCTTTTAAAAGTTCAATGATAATTCTTCTGCCAACATTTTAATTTAAAGACAATTTGATGTCGGTAGGTCCTTACTTTCTGTACAAATTACATTATTACATAATTACATTATTATTTCATGGTGACTTTCACTGGATTTTGTAGTTAATTTCAATTATTCCCAAATTTATTTTCAAGTTATAAAAATTGTTATTGTACAAAAAATTTGTCACAAAAAATCAAGTGCCCCCCCCACTCCCACAAAAAAACTTGCAGTAATGAAAACTTGGAAATTCAAAATTTCAGGATTGCAGGTCTGGATCCAGCCCAGAATGTTTTCAATTTGTTCACAGAGTCGGCCTGACTCCAAAATGGTATCATATGTTGGGCCATCACCTCTAGGAGTAAAGTTGAAAAAGTGTGACACACTGACACTCGCATTTATATAAAATAGAATTTGTTGTATTGTCTGTAAGTATTTTCAGGACTTCTTATGTTTTGTTATTGTGCTGTTTGCGTATATGCAATTTAATACGCACAGACACGCATAGATAGATAGATAGATAGATAGATAATGATTAATACAAATAAAATGTGTCTCTTAGCTGATTGATGTTATATTCAGCACCTCGACTCCAAACTTTCATAGACGAACCACTTTGCAAAAAGTCCGAGATGCCAAATCAATCAACTAAGTGACAAATTTTATTTGTATTAATCCTATTAATGCTTTCTCTGATATCGAGCACTTTATTGCAACGACTGCTTCTTTCTTTCAGATTTCCACTGACTGACAATATTTCTGGCTTTACAATATCTTTGTTATAGAAGTAAATTTTCAAATGTTCTAAAAAAGATCAAAAAATGTAATTTAATAATCTAAAAATCCTTTGATCCATCCTCTTAATAATAAAGATCTTGACAATAAAACTTAAAAGTTTTGGGGCACTTTTTCATCATATATGCTCATTTTTTAGCAGCCTATTAGATTTCTACCTCTTTTTGGTAAACTATGAGAGTTAAGCATCTCACATTGCAGGGACTTCTTTCAGACAAGAAATATGGCTTCAGTTTCTCCAGTTCAACTAGTGATGTATTGACAGTCATTGCAAAAAGTGTTTACCAAGCCATAAATAAGAATGGCGAAGCTCAGGCTGTTGCTTTGGACATCTCAAAAGCGCTCAACAAGGTTTGGTATTCCAGTCTTCTTCACAAGTTAAAACATTGTTTAAACAATGTGTCTCTGGATAAATTTTTGAACGGATTCAGTCTTTCTTATCAAATCGTGAAATAATAATAATTATCCGGAACAGAAATTCTTCGAGATACTTTTGTACTAACATAGGTGTCCGCCACAGATCTATCGTTGGTCCTACTTTATTTTTAATTTTAATTAACAACCTTCCAGATGACATCAACTCACAACTTAGTATCTATGCTGAGGACACAACTATTTACTCTTGTTTTGATGGCACATCCGATGAGATCAATAAGGTCAAATTGGTGATTGATGTCAAAAACAACTTTCAGTCTGTTGTTAACTGGAGCAAGAAATGGCTTGTTAATCTTTAACAACTAAATTGCTCTCTATTAATCAGCTGAGAGACCCCTTTCTGCTTTCCCTTAGTATGGCTGATGCTAACCTCCAGGAGAATGACCCGTTGTGCCTTACTGGGCTAATATTCTCAGCTTATATGAAGTACAAGGACTATATTGAATCCATTGCTAGGACAACTGCTAAGAAAATTAGTTCACTGTGTCATGCCAGGCAGTTTTACTCACCAGAATCTATCTTACATATTTAGAAGCCTACCATTTGTCCTAGCTTTTAATTTTTCTGCCATATATGTCCAATGATGCTGTTATATATTTGGAAATTCTTTATAAAAACCTGGCATCTCAGCTTCAGTCATTTTCTCACTGTTGTAAACTTGCCACCCTGTGCCTTTTCTATAAAGTACTTTCATGATAATTGTTTGGATAAGCTCTTCACTATGGTACTGTGATTTCTCACATTTAAGCACAATACCAGACTGGCATCAAGGTCTCATCAATTTTCAGTTGAATCGGGTAAATTTAACCGTAAGTTCTAGGCTAACAGTTTCTTTTCTCGCATTTCTCACCTGTGGAACTCTCCTCTGGCTCCATGCTTTACAATCAACTTTAAAATTCAAAAATTTAAATGCAATGCCAATCGTTATCCGCTCTCTTCCCGATTACTCTTCTATTGTTTTCACTCCTTAGTAATGTTTCTGCTTTCTATTTCCTCCACACCCAGTAATCCCCTGTGTCTTAGTGGCTTTATTGCCTTGCTTGGGTTGAATTCAATTTTTTTTTTTAAATAATTATGATAATATTATTAGTGAATAAACATAATATCCACTGTTGATAACACGACTCAGAGTCTCATGCATGAAACTCGGTCATGTTATCGACGTTGGACATTATGTATATTCACTAATATATACTTATAGTTCTGTCTCATAACATTGAGCACTTTATTTATTACACCTGTGCAAGAAATGTATGTATGTAAAAAATTTTTTATGTATGTATGTATGTATGCTTTTTTATCATACACACAAACATATTTATAGAGGGAGAGAGGGAAAGAGAGAGAGAGAGAGGCTGTCGGAAAAGATGCCAACAATAAAATCTAGAGGAAGCTTATTAATTTGTGGACGTAGTGGAAAAGACCACGATGTATAGAAAGGGAACTTTCAGCCAACTGATGTCTGTTCGAGCAAATTCAAAATCCTTTAAATTTGCACCTACTAGAAAACTGATAAATAAAAGATGTTGCAACAGGTTGTGTTCAGTCAACTCAAAAATGACAAAAGAGATCAGCGAAGCAATTGGAGATCGAAAGTCTCCCTAACAATTGAAACTGCGTGAAAGCTTTTCTGAATTAAAATCTTTGGACTTCGTTTTTCTCCTGGAAAGTCAATACAATGACATTTATGAAAATGTATGAACATTTTTTTATGGATCAGACACCCCCATTACTACGATGATTTCAAATAATGAGTATTTACTTTGAAAACATACATTCACAAAAATCAACTTATATCTACTTTTACATATGAAAACTGTAGCAGGAAAATGTTAATAAATTTCAGTTAAAAATCTTGTTGAGTTATTTATAGTCAAATATAAGTGTTATAAAAACACAATTAATACGTAGATACTAGTGTCAAATAGGTAGACATAGGTCCAGTATACACTAGAGTCAAAAATATATGTATGGGTCTGGTTTTACAGGAATGTAAGAAAAAAAAAAAAAAATAGACACCAGGCCAGCTTCACACTATATTTAAAAAGCAGACATAGGTGCAGTTTTGCTAAAGAGGGAAATATCGGTGCAGCTTACACAAGCATCAAATAGGTTGATATAGGTTTGCTTTACACTAGAGTCAGAAAGGTAAAAATAGGTTTGGTTTACAATAGACTATCAGAATAGTAAACATAGGTCCAGTACAATAGATTATCAGAAATGTAAACATATGCCCGGTTTAAAATAGATTATCAGAAAGGTAGGCTGGTTTATACTAAATTATTAGAAATGTAAACATAGGTCCGGTTTACAACAGATTATCAGAAAGGTAGACATAGTTCCGGTTTACAACAGATTATCAGAAAGGTAGACATAGTTCCAGTTTACACTGGGTTATCAGAAAGGTAGACATAGGTCCAGTTTACACTGGGTTATCAGAAAGGTAGACATAGGTCCAGTTTACACTGGGTTATCAGAAAGGTAGACATAGGTCCAGTTTACACTGGGTTATCAGAAAGGTAGACCGAGTTAAAACTGGAGTTTTAAAAGGTAACCACATGTTTTGTTTTCACTAAAGTAAAAAAAAATAAAAACAGTTCGGGTTTATAATGGATTTTGCTAGTATCCATTCAGAATTTTATTTTGGTGGGTGTATTGTACACCTCTGCAAGGGATGCAGTCAGTATATTCTAAGGCTCACCAACAGCACAAAAAGCGCGTTGGGAGAGGGAGTAAAATTACTGTACTAGTGAAGCATTTAAATTACTGAGTTTTGATCCGAGCTTCAGCATACAATGTTTGTGCTGATGTGTTTTCTTTCCCTTTTATTTTTTTTGTCAAAACTGTCTCCTGTGAACTAAATAACGGGTTCAGTTCAAAATTCCAACGTATATCACCTGAAGAAGGCTGGAGCGTACACTGGCCGAAACGTTGTGAATATAGCAATAAAGAGGAGGAGGACAACAGTCTGAACAATGTAAATAGTGTAAATATTTTCTCTAGTTCTTCTAGATTTTCTTTCCTCTTTGAGTATTTTCTTAAAGCAATGTTACACTTACCACTTTTTTTTTTCTTTTGCCCCTTTCCTTCTTTCCTGTTTCAAACTCACACTACTTCTCTCGTTTGCGGTTCTTCTTTCATTACACATTGAATTTCCCGCATTTTCACAACCTGCTGTTTTTAATTGAATTGTGAAATGTCTGGCAATAGCTTTTTAAATGCACTAGCATTGACTGACATCTGCGTCTGTCGGATGATATCCACTTCTTCCCTTGCTTTCTCTACCCACTCCCTCCTACCGTATTCGACCGGTCTGGGAGCCAATCAAAATCCAGCTTCTTGCTTTTATGATTCTGCTAGTACAGTCACTATATAGTAAGCAACTTCCAGTGCCTGTTTGGGACATGAACAATGACAATGAAAAATACATTTGTCTACATTTCCCCCGGCAGGACAATTACTGTGGGTCAATACTCGTGTCTTATCACACATTGTCAATGTTCATATCTATTTACGTCACTTGTAACGAAATTTGTGCTAAAATAAATAAATATATTAAATTCTTCATTAAATTCTCTGAGTGTGTGTAAAAATTCAGGCTCAACATACATGACTATAAAAATTCTAAATAATAAAAAATAAAAAATAAAATTGTTAGATTAACCTCTGAACTGTTGTATCTTATAATGATTAAAAGATTTCTTACTCGAATTCTCCATGGTTTTTATAACATTGTTGGACTCTACTTTGAGCAATAATAATGAATAATTACTCTTCAAGCTTAACAGAATCATGATAAAATCGATCATAAACGAAAATGACATATTCATCATTAATTAATCATAGCTAAGGGTCAGAAGTTCAAATTATATATATATATATATATATATATATATATATATATATATATAATTCCAGGACCATTTTCCAACTTATTCAAGATGATCTTCACCCTCTCTAACCTTCTAATTTTCTCTCCTTGATTTGGACAATTTTGCTGTTACACTACTGTGAGTGTCCAAGTCGGGCATCAGGAAGAGCAGCTGGACTTGTAAAACCTTGTCTTAAGTCATTATGCCAAAAGATCCTCTGTCAGGGAGGACCCAGTTTGTTTTGTAGGAGATTAATCCTGGTTGTGCCTTAACAAAAAAAAAACATAGCTATAATGACAATGACTAATTTCTGATAAAGATTGTCAGTGAGTCATAAAAATGATATCATCTCAAAAGAAAAGCAAGATATTGTAAGGTGACTGAGAATGAGAAGGCAATGTTCAAAGGTACAAGATTTCACCACAGAATGTGCTATATATATATCTCCAAATGTAAAAGAACAAAGTAAGATTGCAGTGTTCAAAACATTAATTTAAAACAGGGCTCAATACAAAGTAGAGCAATATATTTATTATGCAGTGTTACATTAGAACATGCACATATCCACTACAAAACTGTACATCTTACAAAAATAGAGCAATAAATCTATGATTCGATGGAATTCCATTGGTTGAATTTGTCCCTTCTTAGCTTATCTCACTTCCCTCTCCTTTTTTTCTTCATTTTTTCAACCTTTATTTCCTTTTCTCGGCCTTTTTCCTCTTATTTCTCTTCTCTCTCTCGCTGTTACTAATCACTTAACTTCCTTTCTTTCTCCACATGTTAATTCTTTTTTACCTTTTATGGGAAACTTTCCAATGACAGGAGTGGAAGATATGCTTCGTTAACTGCATTTCGGAATAAAATATTTAGGTAACACCGTAATTTCCCACCTGATGAAATATTAGAAAATTTTTTGAAGTTGAAACAAAATGTACAGTTTTGTAGTGGGTATGTGCATGTTTGAATGTAACATTGCATTATATATATATATTAGATATTATATATTATATATATATAGATATTATATATATTATATAATTATATATATTATATAATTATATATATATATATATATATGGCAAGGGTGGAGTCAAGCCTTAAATGGCATCCTTCCAAGATATGGTGTATTGATAAAAACACTTGGTGTACACAGACTATCTTGAGCGTGTGAGTTATGTATCAGAAAGAGCATCCAGACTTGTAAAAACTTGCCTGGAATCATTATGCCAAAAAGATCCTCTGTCAGGCATGATCCACCTTGATTTGTGCGAGATTAAACCCTGTCCTGCCTCAACAAATAAAAAAACATGGCTATGAAATGAATGAATTCAAGTGTGATTTTGTTGTTCTGTGCTGCGGGAAGGAATGGTAAGAAGGCTAAATTGAAGGTGAAAATAAATTTAAAAGAGTTAACAGAAAAAATTCCTCTCTCTTTTTACCTGTGGTTCTTATACAGTAATCCCTCGATTAGTGCAGATAATATGTACATTAGTAACTATAAAAAAAAATATCAGTTTCCAGTTACTGTGGTTAAACTGGATAATGTTTTACCACACTAATCTAGTATTATGTATGTACTAGACACATTGGAGTAATGGATAGTGGCTCAGATTGAGAAATCAGAGAACAGAGTTCGAATTTCAGTCAAATCCATTACATTCACTTACATGCTAATAGCCTTGAGAAAGGTATGAATCCTCTTCTCCACCCACCCCCAGCTATAGGTAAATTGCAGGACAGACCGGGTTCTATAGCCTTGGATGGCAACTGGTCTACTGCAGAAAGAAATGGCAACCCACTGCAGGGAAAAAAATCTGCCTCGTCAGTCATGTATCGAAAGATACATGACCGCCTAGGCGTGTATCATGCATGGCACATAACTGACTGAATTGAATTTTGGCATATAAAAATTTTATTAACATTATTTACATTGTTGTCCTCATTTTTGTCATGTTCATATATCGGTCATTGCATGCTCCAGCCTTCTTCAGGTGATTGGAATTTCGAACGGAACCATTTATTTTGTCCGAACAATGTAAATAATATAAATAATTACAATACGTCATCTCAGAAATATAGACAGATATAAAAATTTTAGCACACTAATCAAAAACACATTAATTGATGGAAGCCTTTATTAGGTAAGTTAAGCCATCTCTAATAATATACCACCATCATCAAATGGGGCCTCTTTCAAGAACGAAACAGGACATTTAATATTGAGAGAGTGTTTAGAGAAAAATTCCATTTGTGTGTCTCTTAAACATTAATAGCAGCTTTCCTTCTTTTTATGACACATTCACAAAATTATATTATTGTTTGTGACACCTGGGTTAAAGTGTTGAGCTGAGCTGTTAGAATATGAAATGGAGACAATCTGTGACACATGGTGGTCACTGATGTGTACAGTTTGCTATCTTCACCATTTTAACAGATGTGCTAAGTTGCTGTTGTCAACAAAATCAGCTCATGTGGAGAGATGAAAAATATCTAAACATTAGAGACATCAGATTCAAGAAAAACATGCCAGGTGACAAATAGTTCAGTGGCATGAATGATTAAGTTTGAATTGTGAGGAAACATTATTTACATTATTCGGACTATTGTCCTCATCTTTGTCGCCATATTTATTACAACATTTCGGCCGTTGTACGCTCCGGCCTTCTTCAGGTGATTGGAATGTCGAACTGAACCCTTTATTTCGCTCACTGGGGTAGACTGTTCTAGTTCCACATGCCATGTTTAATGGATGTCAGTTATCAGTTATCTCCTGTTAATTTTCCCTCTGGAAGTTCTCCACTGCCTTAACCAGGTATTGAACTCACACTCTTTGGGTCCTGTCACTGGATCTAACCAACACCTTTATCCACTGTGCCATGTGTCCTTGAGGACATGGCACGTGGAACTAGAACAGTGAGTGAAATAAAGGGTTCAGTCCGAAACGTTGTAAATAAATATGGCGACAAAGATGAGGACAATAGTCCAAATAATGTAAATAGTGTACATAAGACCTCATCTCAGAAATAGACAGATATTGTGAGGAAACAGTTATACATCAAAGAAAAAATAATGTATTATTTTCCAAGTCATAGATGAAGTTATAAAAACAACTGAAATGAATGCTGTTAACAGTCTGTCTGTGGATGACACACATATATATATATATATATATATATATATATATATATATATATATATACAAAAGGCTCAAACACTAATATTCCATGGTTATAATTTATTACATTGGAATCGTAATAATGATCCAATTCATCAGACCTACAAATTCTTGATTACGATCCCCATGTAATAAATTATAACCATGGAATATTAGTGTTTGAGCCTTTTATATTATATTCTTGCTCTGTCCTGGACATTGAGCTCTACCTGGATTCTATCCTCTTGGAATTTATATATATATATATATATATATATATATAAAATTTATTTTTGTTGATACGTTATTTTTTGATTATAGTGGTGAAGGCTTGTGCAGAACCAACCAAACTTTTTGGAAGAGCCGAATACGGGGAACTGGTGCACAATGTGCCACAAGGTCCCCAAACAACCCTCCACAGGTTTTGAATTCAGATTTGTCCTTCTCCTAGACCAATTGCCACCCAAGTATAGAACCCAGTCTGTCCTGCTATTTACCCATAGCTGGGTGGGGGAGAAGAAGAGGATTCATATTTTTCACATGGGTATGAGCACGTAAATGAATGTGATGAATTTGACTGAAATTCAAAGTCGGCTCTCTGATTCCTCAATCAAAACTGCAGCCTGTTTCTCCACCATGCCTATATATATAGATATATATAGATATATATAGATATATATAGATAGATATAGATAGAGATAGAGATAGATAGATAGATAGATAGATAGATAGATAGGGAGGGAGAGAGAGCGAGATCTATTTAAGTTAGATAAGAATTATGAATAATAGTTCTCTACTCACTTCCAATATCATTTCACCATTTTTTTAATTCTATCTTTAAATGCCATGTTCCTTCAAGTCATAGGACATTGTGAATCCACAGATTCCTATCTGTGAATTGCCATGGCTTCTTAAGATTGATTCATTTTCTATGGCCTACCAACTTTTTGCAGGTTATTTAAAGCCAAAAAATATTTTTAAATTGTAAGTATTGGGGGGAGGGTATAATAATGGTTTAGTGATACAAGTCTGAGTAATTAACCCATAACTGGGGGGAGAAGAGGTGAATTCATATCTTTCTTGGGAAAGGGTTACCTGTTGTTTTATCCTTGATTTTGAGTTTATTGTGCATATTTTCATTAGACTGGCTGTCAATCAAGACTACAGTAGCCAGTCTACTCTGCTAACTAATTAACATATGACTGGAGAAACTGGTATAAGAGATAGATTCATGATTTTTCCAAAGAGTGAAAATGGATGAAACAGACTAACCTGGAATTTGAACTCGGCTTGCTCATTCTGCTTTCTGTGCTAATAACAGTTCTGCTCCCCACACATCACACCTTAGCCAATTCAAATAATAATCATCCATATATATATATATATATATATATATATATATATATATATATATATATTTTTTTTTTTTACCAGTGCAGCAGGGAAAGAAAACACCATTGTCCAGAATATGACTTGAGCAACATTTTCTTTGTTTCCAATGGAAAGATTGCGTCTTTACTGCTGCCTGTCTGACATTGCCTGCATTTGTTGTAAATTTACCCTTGTACAAATTATCTGGGATTTCTAACCAGGCTAAATTTCCCCGTGGAATCAGGAGTGTAAGCATTAGTCACACGGCTCCCAATTGGCCATTGAGGTGTCATGTGACAGTGACATTTAAAATTTGTTTGGGGGGAGGGTTGGAGCCAGAAAGAAGGGCAGGGCACATGAGGTGAGAAATGAAGCAAACACTAACACACATATATACGCATTATTATAAAGACATATATAAACAAATCAGTATATGTATGTATGTGTGTGTGTGTGTATATATATATTACATATTATATATATATGCACACACTAATATTTGATATTAACTTGTTCATTGAAATGGCATATGGGTTGAATGATGTGGCTTGTTAAGTAGGAAGAGTGGTTCTTCGAATTTATATCCGATATCAAGATTAGTTTGGAAATATATGGGTCAAAATAATGGGACACCCAGTGAGGATCAAACTCACAATATTAATAAAGGTCTGCAACACTAGTTTTTGTGGATGTGCACGTGGTGCAATGTTTAGAAGCTCAGAACAAGAAATCAGCAAGGTGAGTTCAAATTCCAGTCAAGTGCAGTACATGCACTTTAACACAAATATCTTTCGGAAATGAATGAATCCATCACTTCTCCCTCCAGCTATGGGTTAAAAGGCTCTGCTATCTCCTTTATTTGTGCACACACACACACACACACACACACACACACACACATATATAAGGGTATTTTGAGTTCAACACCCAGCACCGACAGTGTTTCATGCTTCAATGTATAGCATAAAAACAGACTGTTGTTACTGGGTGTTGACCGCAATGTCAATTTTAATTTTTATATACACTCTATCCCTGATATTGAGCACTTTGACCTATAAATATAACAGAACTTAAAAGTATATTTTCATCACATATATATATTTCAATCCCGCCTTGAAGCAATCAGATGTCTAGCCACACTGATGAGCTGTGATACAGTGAAACAGTCTGTGTGGATGACTATATATACACACACACACAGAGTGATTGAAAAGTAACTCCCTATTTTATATAAGATAGGCTCTCTCATCTAACTATAATTTTACATGACAGGAGAGTCCATCATACATAAAATAGGGAGTTACTTTTTAATCGCCCTGTGTATATATATATATATATATATATGATAAAATATAGTTTTAAGGCATGCTATATTGATGGGTTAAAGTACTCAATATCAAGGATAGAGGGTATGCAAATATAAAAGTGGACATGGAAGACAACACCCAGAAGCGACAGTCTGTTTCATGCTAAATGTAATCATCAAGCCATGTGCTTTGTGTTTTTGCTTGATGATTTATATATACAGGTTAGTGATGCATTCTGGGTAGTCTATTGTATTATTCTAACTGTTATCTTGGTGGATGTTAATGCTTTTGAATTATTCTGGGGGCTATTGAGTGGGGGAAAATACTGGATTCGAATGCAGTTTTGGGAGCTGTTTACAGTGTTGTTTATATATATATATATATATATATATATATATATATATATATATATATATATAACTAATTTAGCTCTTGAAAATATATTTCAATTAAGCACTTTTGAGTGATAGGCTAATTCAATAAACAACAACCACCTGCATTGATGCAAAGCTCTTCAGTAAAATGAATTGGAGCACTCTGGCTGATGGGCATTTGTTTACATTCATAAAAACAATACGCTAGATTTAGCTGTTTCTCTCTGTCGAATGAAGATAGCTCAGTGGTAGAAACTGACTGACACCAAATATATGATGAAAATAAAAGTTCTGTTATATTTATAGGTCAAAGTGCTCAATATCAAGGATAGAGTATATGTAAATATAAATGTGGACATTGAAGTCAACACCCAGAGACAACAGTCTGTTTGCTAAAACAGACTGTCGCCTCTGGGTGCTGGAGCCAACGATGAACATTACCACCAAAGTAAAAGCATGACAAAAATTGCCGTATATCCACCCTGACTGCTTAAAGGTACCCACTCATGACACTTCAGGCAGGCAGTCACAGAGTTCACCAGTGATCTGTGGAGGTGGGGGAATGGCAATCACAGATGACTTGAGATAACAGAAATATGGTTCTACAGAAGGATGCTGAGAACTCCATAGACTGAACAGGTAAGTGACAGGGAAGTTTTAGGGAAAATGGATACAAAAAGGACACTTCTTAGAATCAGTAAGAGACAATTAAAATTTCTAGGGTGCATAATGAGGAAAGAGGGCTTGGAGAATCTGACACTCATAGGCATTGAAGGCAAGAGGGACAGAGAAATGCAGTGCATAACCTACCTAATGTGTTTGTGTAAATGATATTCAGATTAGGAGAGATAGCAAAAACAAATTTTATTAATAGCTACAAAGGACAGGAAATTGTGGAGAGCCATGATCGCCCATATATTGAAGGGATATGACATAGAAAAAGAAGAAGCTTTAGCATTTTATTAGCAACATCACAGACCTTCCAGTAAAGCAGACATGGTAGGACTATCTTGTCTGGTGCTGGTTTCATTAGCCACCAGCAGACTTGCATTAGACGTTGTGCAACTTCATGAATATTCATCTATAAATTCCTGCCAAAAGCTGAAATCACACACACACACTTTTCCAAATAAGTACTCTCTCTTTATTTCATTTTCTCTTTTATTCTCTCTCACACATTCATTTTTGCTTTCTTTCCCTCTCTTTCTATTCCATTCATTTTTTTTCTTTCCATCTCTATCTTTCTCTCATTCTTTCATTAATTCTTGCTTTCTTTCCTTCTCCCATTTTTGTCTTCTTTTTTCACTCTCACTCACTTTTGCCTTCTTTTTTTCACTCTCGCCTTCTTTTTTTCACTCTCACTTTTGCCTTCTTTTTTTCACTCTCACTCACTTTTGCCTTCTTTTTTTCACTCTCGCCTTCTTTTTTTCACTCTCGCCTTCTTTTTTTCACTCTCACTTTTGCCTTCTTTTTTTCACTCTCACTCACTTTTGCCTTCTTTTTTTCACTCTCACTTTTGCCTTCTTTTTTTCACTCTCACTCACTTTTGCCTTCTTTTTTTCACTCTCGCCTTCTTTTTTTCACTCTCACTTTTGCCTTCTGTTTTTCACTCTCACTCACTTTTGCCTTCTTTTTTTCACTCTCGCCTTCTTTTTTTCACTCTCACTTTTGCCTTCTTTTTTTCACTCTCACTCACTTTTGCCTTCTTTTTTTCACTCTCACTCACTTTTGCCCTTTTTTTTCACTCTCACTCACTTTTGCCCTCTTTTTTTCACTCTCACTCACTTTTGCCCTCTTTTTTTCACTCTCACTCACTTTTGCCCTCTTTTTTTCACTCTCACTCACTTTTGCCTTCTTTTTTTCTCTCTCACTCATTTTTTTTATCTTTCTCTCTCACTGTTTTTCTTTGGTTTACTCACAATCTCTTTTGACTCTTCCCATTTTTATCTCTCTGTCCTCTCTAGACACTCTCCCTGCAAGGTTTTGTAAACAACTAGACTACCAGAAACCTGACAGCCAGCCCAAGGGTGACCTGCAAGTCTACAAAGCCAGAGTTTTAAACTTCCTCATGCATTTTACATACTTGCATTTTCCCGCAAGAGATTTAAGTATTTGCGTTGTCCAGAAATCAATACCATATTGCAAGTGCGAGTAGTAAATAAAATCCAAAACAGTACTGCAACCATTGTGCTATGGCGAGGTTTTTGAGATGTGTACAGCCTACAGCCACCTGTTGTCAGCTCCCAGTAGGAATTAAACTCACTCCAGTAGTAACAGAATGTTTGACTAGCTTGGTGACACTTATACTATAGTGATGCATGATAAGTCAAAGGGACTATTCCCTTTTGATAGGTACTGGTCAATTTTGACTGTTACTATTCTATTTTGATTGGCACTGGTCAATTTTGATTGATACTAGTCCAATTTAATTGGTACTAGTCCATTTTGATGGACACTCCTCCAGTTTTTGTTTTCCATTTTGTTTGGCACTATTCAATTTTGTTTAACACAAATTTTCTGTTTTGATTGGTACTGTTAATATTATCTTGTTCATTATCTTATTACCAATATAACTAATGAGATGGAATACAGCTTTGTGGCTCATCAGCACCAATATAACAGTCATTTTTGTTTTTTTATTTTAGTTCACCTAATACTAGATCAAAGGTAGAAAATACATTTTAAAAATTGCAATATATATA
This sequence comes from Acanthosepion esculentum, assembly GCA_964036315.1. Classification (NCBI taxonomy): domain Eukaryota; kingdom Metazoa; phylum Mollusca; class Cephalopoda; order Sepiida; family Sepiidae; genus Acanthosepion; species Acanthosepion esculentum. Next base: position 119,257,798 of record OZ038479.1, on the reverse strand, counting down.
AGTAAAGTTTCTTTCAATAAAGTTTTCTTTTTTTAAATTCATCAGGTTTCAAAATTCAGTCAAGTTAGCAAAAAAATACCATGGTGTTTATATTTAAAGAAAATATTAAATAAATGTGATCTTTTCTTATAAAAAAGTAACATTTTTCCTTTTTTTTTTCTTTTGTATCAATACTATACGATAATCATGGTCGGGTATTTTTTTTCTAAATTTATTTATTTATAACTTTCATGTAATTAGGTGGGGTAAAATTAATCAAAAACAATAATTCTTCTATTTGCAGTGTCACTTCAGAACATAGATGATCATGTCTCTTGACAACTTCCAGTTCTTTATACTTCTTAGTGAATTTTGGTCTTTTGTTATCTCACCTAAACCTTGTTCCACCATCTATTTATTTAAGCTCACTAGGTAGGTTAGGCATTGTTTTCCTCTCTCTTTATCTCTTGCACTATGTCCTGAGAGTATCAAATTTTCCAAGCCTTCCTTCCTTATGTGTCCTAGAAAACTCTTTTCAATATAATGATTACCATTATATCTTTATTTGTATCTTTTATGCCTGACTATATGATTAGGGTGAAAAATGAATAAAGCATTGTTTTTCAAATCTCCTCTACTGCACTAATTAACTTCAGTCATGGTCATTTTCTGTTGCCATAGCAGGATATGACAACACAACTGCAAAATTCAAACACTATCATTCATTCATCTGAGTCACAGTGGCAGGATAAAATTTTTGCTTTGCAAACAAAATCACCTCCTGAATATTAAAGGTTAAATAAAAGCGATATAAATATTGTAGCAATGATATGGTCTTTAAATTCTTATACATGCTGTATTGTATATAGAACAAAGTATATTACAAGCCCTTTAATGATTGGTGTATATCATATGATCATCAGCCCTATAATGCCTATTCTATCATATATGAGATTAGGTTTAAATGAAGGTTTTCATATTTGATATCACAGGTTTATATAAACAGAAGAGGTTATAGTAGTTCCAATGAGAGAAAAGTGTGTATATTAAAAAGAAGAGAGAATCCACAAAGGTTTTTGGTTGTAATTTTTTTAAATTATGCTTTATTTTCCATAATTTTGCTACACGGGTTTCTGGTTTTGTGACCTTCGTCAGGCAAAGAGTGGATATTTCCACATTATTAAGAGGAATTTTTCTCATGTTTTTCGATGTTAAATATTCTCAATATTAGACATTCTCTTTTTTGCGTGTTAGTGACCAAAATATCTTCCTTGAACTATACGTCTTTTATGTCACACCTGTGCGAGATTGTTGTAAGGAAATGAGGAGTGCATATTATGAGGATATGTAGGATAGATATCAGTTTACCCTGGGCTTGCATTTGAATTGATTGATTTTTTATGGCTTATCAACTCTTTCAGGTTATTTAAAGCCAGAAATTATTCTTTTTATACTGTAAAACTTTTTGGGAGGTAATAATGATTTACCGATACCAGTCCTTCTAATTAACCTATAGCTGAGGGGGGGAAAAGTTGGATTCTTACATTTTCCAAGAAAATTTATGCATCAGTGTATAAGACGAACCCAACTGGAATTGCAACTCAGCTCGTCACTTTCTAATTCCAAAGCCATTATCCATTGCGCCATCTTTACATCCAAAGTTACAAGAACCTGGTATTGCCAAGTGGTCACCTATCTAGGTAATGATGTTGCTTAACTTTGGTCATTGGCACCAGCCCAAATATAGCAGCAATACTCCATTCTTGGTCTTATCTGACTCTTGTAAAGATAGAGGATGGCAACAGAAGTTAGGTATTTTCTGTAGTGACACAAGGAACAATTCTTCCAGCATATTTAGTGACAACATAAATATATGAGGAGCCTCATCTGACTGCTCATCAGGATTGGAGCAAATTTGGGGTTTGCTTGGTGTTGGTGAAATATTACTAGCTTTGTTTTCGGGTTATTGAATAATACAAGCAAGTGTTTCCCTATTGAAATGTGAGAAAAATGGCCAGAGGAGAGATCAACTGCCAGGTATATAATACTATTGCATTGTGAATCCATTGCTAGGTTTGCTGCTAGAAAATGAAACCTTGCTGCCAATCTAGTACTGCACTTAAATTCAAGATACCAAAGAACTCATCAGAACTTTCATGACACAATGAACCAACTTTTTCAATTTGTGAGGTCTGCAGCTAGGAAAGTTCGTTCACTGTATTGGCTAGACAATTTTTAATTTTTTCTCTCCAGAATCTATCCTGCATATTCATAAGTCTACAATTTATCCATGCTTTGAATATTGCTACCACATCTGGTGATGTGATCCTGATATACATTTAGAGATTCTTGTTAAAATCCAAAGAAGAATTGGGTATTTACACAAAGGTGAATATAACAAACTAGACTGTAATTGGAACTTAGATTTCCGATTTCCAATCCTGAGCTGTTATCCATTAACCCCACCCGTACATCCAAGCTTACAGCGCCTGGTATTCCTAACACCCATCTAGGTACTGACCAGGCTCAACATTGCCTACATTTAGTGATCATACGAGAATGGACATTACTATTGCACTTTCTATACTGTTGTTCACCCAGCACCCAAGACTTATGGCCATATTATATCACCATTTCTTGTATAATCGAGGATGTTAAGCATCATTGAGCTTGGTCAGTACCTAGATGAGTGACTGCTTGAGAAATATATATATATATATAATATATATATATAATATATATATATATAATATAATATATATATATATAATATAATATATATATATATAATATATATATAATATAATATAATATATATATATATAATATATATATAATATAATATATATATATATAATATATATATAATATAATATATATATATATAATATATATATAATATATATAATATATATATAATATAATATATATATATATAATATATATATATATAATATAATATAATATAATATATATATAATATATATATATAATATATAATATATAATATATATATAATATAATATAATATATATATATAATATATATATATAATATATAATATATATAATATATAATATATATAATATATATAATATATAATATATATAATATATAATATATATAATATATAATATATATAATATATAATATATATAAATATATATATATATATATATATATATATGGTGAGGCTGTGGTACTATACTCCACAAAGTTTCTACAGGATTACTATCTCAGTTCTGCTACCCATGTCTGGAATCATCAGCCAAAATTAAACAGAAAGTGAAATCAGAAATTAGATGATGATATCCCATGCTATTTTGCTTCCATTTTTGTCCAAGTTTGAAGATGTGGGCTTGAGATGCATTTTATAAAGAAAAAGAAAAAAAAATTTTTTCCACCGACATATACATCTCATTATCCATGAGTATCTATAACTGTATTTTTTTTTTTAATAAGATTTCTCGAATATTCAGGCTGGTAGACGAAAATAAATATACTGTTTAATAAATGAATGGAGCATCTACTCAAATATGGGTATCGACTAAAAATAATGTTAAAGTAATAATAACTAATATATATATATATATATACACATGACAAACTGGAAAGGTTTGTGACATGTTTCATCAGATGGAACATATCACAGAAAACCTTTCCAGGTTGTAATATTTTTCTAATTACTGTTTGTGAATATATAAAATCACACAAAATTATATATATATATATATATATATATATATATATATATATATATGGTACAATGGGTAAGTTGACAACATTTTATATTGCTAATTTCATGCATGTGCATTGTTGGTTTTTGATTTTGTTGACTGCACAGTATAGTAGTGTCAGTTGGACATCGACTGTGAGAAAAAGAGCACCATCACGCAATTCACTGTCAGAAATTTGGAAACGGCATGCTGTACTGCATGGCATTTACACTGGAAGCTCCAATATGAAAATTTCAGTATTTAGGTGTCAATTAGAGAACAGTGCAGGGGGTTCGGAAAGAGTTGGATGAGTCTAATGGTGATTATGAAGGTGTTTGGAGTGATCACTAGTGATGGCGACATTATGCCTCCATTCATCTTCCCACAGGAACACAGAGACCTACATCAAGTGCCTTGAGGTAGTAGTGCTGCACTAGTTCAAGTGGGTGGCTGCTGGAAGACCCTGTATCTGGCAACAAGACTGTACCATGCCACAAAAGCAGGAGATCCCAGTCATGGCAGTTAAATAATTTCTGCTACCATATCTGGCTACCTAAATTCCCAGACTGCAACCCCCTTGATTATTATGTGTGGGACACAGTTGAGCAAGAGACCAAGAAAACTTTTTGTAACACCAAAGATGAACTGAAGGCAAAGATTATGGCAACATTTACCAAACTAAACATGGAGACCATCCAGAAGAGATAAAGGAAATTCTGAAGTCGTCTGGAGGCCATGGTTGAAGCCAATGGCAATTTTATTAAATAAATTTACTCTTTAGTATTTCAAGATATTTTTGCATAATTTTGGTAAGTATATCTGTTTAAATGAGATGTCAGGGTTATTTTCATTTTTGGTGTAATTTAGACGACAATTTATCCATCGCACCCTGTATCAGAGATCTACACACATAAGCAGATAAAATATAGTAGATACCATATTATACAGGTATTGTGGTTGTGCTCAGTTACATAAGGGTGACATGTTTTCTTTTGTTTTTTTTTTTTCGCTTCAGAGAGGGTGGTGGGATCTTTATTTTATTTTTTTCAATCTCCCCCTTTCTTTCTTTTACTTTCATCCTTTACACACTTTTGAGCCACAGACACGTGTGTATATATATATATATATATATATATATATATATATATAAAATCTTGTTTGTATATATATATATATATATATATATATATATATAAAATCTTGTTTGTATACATCCAATAAAAATATATATATATATATATATATATATTATATATATACACACACAGATAAATAAAGACAAAAAAAGAAAAATTTTCTTTCATCCCGATACGGTTATGCATGTATGTACACACACACACACACACACACACACACATAATTTCCACTCTTGGCCTCCTTTCCGGTCTTTCTCCTTCTTTTCTATCCTTTTCTGACCTAATATCTCGTTTTATTAAGTCCCTTTCCTCTGCTTTCTCAACTCCCTTCTCTTTTTTATTCCCGCTTCTGTTTCTCTCACACAAGTCTATCTCCTTCTCTCTCTATTTATTTAGTCATCAAATTGCTGTTAGTCTCTTTTTCACTTCCCTTTACCCCCGCTGTAAAAGCACACAAAACACTAGCAAAACACCGCACAATGCCAGACTGTAACAGTTGTCCCGCAAGACGACAGACGGGAGAAGTCAGACGTCAAAGCCAGAGAAAAGAGAGGGCGGAAGAGCGTGTTGTAGAAAGAAAGCAGTCTCGGGAAGGGGGTTCCTGGGAATCCCAGGGGTTCCCTACCCTCTTTTTTTTTGACTCCCTTAACTTCCCTGCTATCCAAAAGTTTACTGATTTATGATTCGGGATAAGTGGGGATGGAAAGGTGAAAGGGGTGAGGCTGATATAATAGTCGTAGTCACTCAAGAGTTCTCAGCCCGGATGATGAGGGTGCAGTGAGTGGATGGAGGGTCACTCGTTGCAACAGAAGGAATTATCAGGAGTGGGTTAAAAAGGAAAAGTAGACAACGAGTGGGGGGTTGGGATAGAAAACGATTACAAAAGAAAGATTCAGTTTCGATTATCATTCCGACTCCCACCCACTTCTATCAAAGAGTTTGTTTAGAATAGATCGAGCTATTGACGTTTTGGGGGACCAAGTTTTTATCTCCTTCACAAATAGTCATTTTTGAATCGCTAACGCCCACAGCCAACTCGCGGAAACTTTTTTTTTCTCCTTTACTTCTTTATTTTAAAACTAAAGTCTGTCTGTCTTTCTCTCTAAGCTGTTGTTATTATATACAATACATTGATTTATTCGGACTAGCTTGCTCATCTTCGCTGATATCACAATATATTTCTGTTGATGTGCTCTTCGTCCTTGTAAAAACACCAAAGAACTAGTCCTTAAAAATCAATTAATAATACTCGTCTGCGAAATTCCAACCCAAATTTCTAATCTCCTTTTTTTTTGTTCTCTCTCACTCCAAACATCGATCTCCACACACACACACAGGTCATTAATTCGTTTAATTTTAAAGTTAAACGTTACTTTTATAATGCGATACTCGTGTAGGAACTTCGTTTAATTAATTTAAAACAACAAAGAAATAAATAATAAACTGTTTAATAAACTAAAATAAGCAGTATATAAATATTTTTTATTTATCTTCTTCGTCTACCAGCCTGAATGTTCGAGAAATCTTAGATAAAAACTTGCGCTCTTCAGAATCTGGGGTAGGTGGTTATATAAACTTAAACTAAAAACATGTAACGCGATTAAATCATACTGTACCCGTAACCCCCAGAGGCTGGTAAAAAAAAAAAGAAAAAAAAAAAAGAAAGAGTCGAACGTGATATATACCCTCAATACGGACAATAAAAGACTCTCGTCCTTCCTTTCATATTTCCACGTGATCGACCAAGAAATAAATTAACAGGCACCTCCTCTCACTTTTGTTTGATAAAGAAACGAAAAAAAAACCCCAAAAAAAAAACAGCTTCTTCATCTTTTAGAACCGTACTTCCATTCTGCACCATCTTTTGTGTCATTTCTCCTCGGTGAAAAAACACTTTTTCATCTCTTTGTTTCATTTTTCTTTCTGAAATCATTTCTTGGGTTTTTAATTTTATTTTGAATTCTTCAAATCTTTGTTTTTCTTTGTTTAAAAATCTCAGTCGTTCAATTTCTTATTCTTTCTTACTTTACTAACTTTTTTTAAAAACTCATTCCTTCTTTCTTTAATAACTTTTACTCACATTTTTTGAAAAGTATTTCACTCGTTGTTTTTAAAAGTACTTTTCTTAAAAAAAAAAAAACGAATTAATCTTTCTTTTTCAAAAAATATTATTTTCTTTCTAAAAAAAACTTTTACTCTTTTGTTCTGTTCTCAAATCTATTACTCTTTCTTTCTTTAAAAACTATCACTTTTCTTTCTTAATGACTATTACCTTCATTTAAAAATTATTACTCTTTTTTTAGAAGCTATTACTCTTTCTTTTTTTTAAAAAAAAAACATTACTTTTTCTCTTTTAAAAACTATTTTCTTTTTAAAAAACATTACTCTTTCTTAAAAAAAAACTATTACCCTTTCTTAATAATAACTATTACAGCTTCTTTCTTTTTTAAAAACTATTACAGCTTCTTTCTTTTTTAAAAACTATTACAGCTTTTTTCTTTTTTAAAAACTATTACAGCTTTTTTCTTTTTTAAAAACTATTACAGCTTCTTTCTTTTTTAAAAACTATTACTGCTTCTTTCTTTTTTAAAAACTATTACTGCTTCTTTCTTTTTTAAAAACTATTACTGCTTCTTTCTTTTTTAAAAACTATTAGTCGGTCTTTTTTCTTTCTTTCTTAAAAATGATCACTTTCTTTCTTAAAAACTTTTACACTTTCTTTTTTTTTTTAGAAGCTTTATTTCATTTCTTTTTTTTTAAAACTAACTACTCTTTCATTCACTTTTAGTCTTTCTCTCTTTTGTTTTGTGTTTAATTTCTCCCTTCCCCCCAAAACATTGCTATGTCAGTTCTTTCTTTGACACTTTGCTCAAGTTTATTTCCTTCCTTTACTTTGTTTCTTTCTTCCCTCCTTAAAACCCAAACCATCATCCTCTGAGAAGATTTGATTTCAGAAAACAACAACAAGCCTATCCAATGCTATACTCTCAAGTCACTGCAGCAAGTCACAATTTGTTCTGTTCCACGTTCGATTAAGACCAACACAAACAACAGCTTCATCTCACTTGTGCATCTTCTTTGGCAAAACCTATGGCCAGTAGAATGGGGGGGGGGTAAGGGAAGGAGAGCCAGAGGGTACAGAGGAGGGATAATTAAATTAGGTTGGTGTAGTGGGTGGAAGGAATAATAACAGAATTAATAATTCACAAAATTAAAAAAGATTCTCTGAAATGTTACCTCAATGAGATACAGAATAAGTTCTCCTGTGCTTCACTTTTATTGGCAAAAACCTGAGGATAGTTATTGTGTATACACTTTCTCTTATAGATTTGTTGTTATTTATCATTTCCTGTGGATCCATCTCCCAAGCAGTACCTCCACATTGTACTATCAGTAATAGTACCTGATGTAGACCCTGATGCTTATAAGAATGTCCATCATGTGAAAGTGTGTGGGTTCCCAATAATATAAAAAAAAAAATTAATTATCTCTTTAGGACTGAATAATTAATACCCTGGTAATAGTGATATGAGCAATTTTTCTTACTCGATTGAATGGACAACCCATTTACTAAAGTTATGCTTTTCTACATTCCCTGGCCTTTGGGATAGGATCAAAGTGTAGTATCTTTTCGCAGTTCACTCGCTTTGTCAGCCTTTTGGCTGAGAGCTTCACTTGATACTTGCCTGGTGTAGGGATTCATCCCTGCGCTGGTGGTATCATGGCTACAACTAGCTTGGACTGGCTCCGGTCTGGACCAGCTATGACAAGCTAAGACCAGCTATGACTAGCTTAGACCAGCTTGGACAAGCTATGACCAGCAAAGACCAGTGGCCCGGGTGAAAACACTCGGGTCCCCACGTTAAAAACCAACCTTGTGTCACAACCTGACTCAGTGTGTGTGTGTGTGGGGGGGGGGGTCAAGTAAATACCAAGTGTAGTATCTGTTCTCATCTTTAACAGTAATGACAATATTAGTCATATCCTTATAAGGAAATATTCAGCATTCATTAGACTGAGCAGCCAGTGCTACTCGAGTCATGCTTTTTATCACTCCCGGGATCAAAGTAAAGTATCTGCGCTCGGGTAGATAAACTACATTTTATCTCTTAATTGTTTCCTTGGGATTCTTCTCTCAAGCTGCACTTTTCATTCAAGGAACTAACTATTTTTCCAGCAACTTTGCATATTCTGACTGAGTCACTTTTGTACTAATACCCTCTGGAAAAGGCATAAATCCATCTCTCCTCCTCACCCTGTTATGGCTTAAATATCAGAGTAAAACAGGCTCTCTAGCCTTGGGTGACAAGATCAATGCTGAAGTCAAAACCATGGAAAAGGCAGTTTGTTATATTTTTTAAAAAATCATGGCAATTTTTATTAGATGAAGCATCATCAGTCATTATTTATTTTTGACTAGTATTTCTTTCATCTTCATTTCACTTGCTGTTCAATGTAGTAGTGAGGAGGCACGGTGGAGTAATGGTTAGTGGCTTGGATTGAGGAATCGGAGAACCGAGTTCAAATTATAGTTAAATCCATTACATTCACTTATGTGCTAAAACCTTTGGGAAAGGTACGAATTCTCATCTTCTCCCCCAACTATGGGTAAATAGCAGGAAAAATCAGGTTCTATAGCCTTGGATGTCAACTGGTCTATTGCAGAAAAAAATGGCAAATGATCTGCCTTGTAAGTCATGTATTGAAAGATACATGATCACCTAAGTGTGTATCCCACAAGGTACATAACTGACTGAGTGTTGGCAGTAATATTATCTTGAATTTTTATTAGGTGTAGGAAACATGGTGGAATAATGGATAGTGGCTAGGGTTGATGAATTGGAAAGCCGAGCTCAAATTCCAATAGAATTCATTACATTCAGTTATGAGCAAATACCCTTGGGAAAGGTATGAATCCATTTTTGTTTCAACCCCTCTATGAGTAAATAGCAGGACAGACTGGGTCCTATAGTGTTGGGTGGCAACTGGTCGAGGCGAAGCAAAACTCTGAATTCAAAACCCCAACTATGTTTTAAATAACTTGAACAAATTGAAACTGTCCAAGCATTGTGAGTACGGCTACACACCTGAAGTCATGGTCAATCAGGGAGAGGTTCCTCCAACAGGAGTCAAAAGAATCTAGACTTGGATTTTATTAAAAGCAGCATCGTCAGCCATTATTTAATTTTTGACTAGTATTTCTTTCATTTTAATTTCACTTGTTTTTCTCCACATCTATTCAGTCCATCATTCCCACCATCAGTATATGTATATCTGGCCACTCGTATTCGAGGATACCCATCTATTAGGGCAGCTAGACAATCCCTATTGCAGACGCTTGCTCAGGCACATTTTTGTTTATTCAACACCATAGCTCACCTGCGATTTATACTGCAACTATGCTAAGCAGACCGTAGCTACAGTTTCTGGGAGAGAGCGTGTTATCTAGTGTGATCAACAATTTGAACAAACCCTCGGCCATGATGACTTGTGACTTTGTGCTAGCACAGCTATCAACAGCCTCAAGGGTTCCATCTACCCAATTTCACTCACAAGGCTTGGGTTAACCCATGGTATGGTTTTTCAGGCACTTTTCAAAGGTGCCGGATGCTGGGATTGACTGATAACATCAGGAAATCTCTTTTCTGACAAATCGACCATGGTGAGACTTGAACCCAGGTCTCATGGTCAGAATGCAAAACATTCTAACCGCTTAGCCACATGCCTGTCATCAGTAAACAAGTCGTAAATGGATTTTTATTTATTTCATTATTATTAGATGAAGCATTGTCAGATATTATTAACTTTGTACTTTTATTTCTTTCATCTTCATTTCACTTGCTTTTCATTGCTACACACAATCATTCAACGGCCATTATTAAACAACTGACCAGAAATAAAGAATCAGTTAAAAATATCCCAAACTAATTATGGTCGACAGGGTTTCACTTAATAAAAAGTCAAGATAATACTACTACTAACACTAATACTACTACTAACACTACGTGTAAACAAAATAATAGCATCAAATATGGTTGCTTGGAGCACACGGAAAAATTAGGAATAATTTACACAATTAGATTTGATCTTCTACAGTTATCTGTTATGGCTGAAGCAGAACAGATACCATGGTAAAGTATGTTTACAAACATGAAGGAATGCAATTTTATGTCCTACCAAAAACCTACTTTCATTTTTAATCTGTGCTGGCTATTAATGTTTCTGGAATAACAGTTTGAATAGTTGAGATAAACAAGTGAAATTAAGATGAAAGAAATACTAGTCAAAAATAAATAGCACACAATGCTTCATCTAATAGAATTCAAGATAACACTATTAGATGAAAACAAGTAAAATTTAGATGAAAGAAATAATAGTCAAAAATTCATCATGGCTGACAATGCTTCATCTAATGGAAATTCAAAATCATATTAGTATTATTAATAATATTCATAGAAATAAAACAATATGCTGACTTTTCCTATCTTTTCTGAGTATTGGCATATGGTTGATTTTATCTTGTTTAACATCTTCGCTAATTCCTGAGTACTTTGCCATGGTAGAGTTTCTACAAAAACTCTAGTGCTTCATCATCAAAGTCTGGTGAATACTCCGGTCTAGGTTCATCTTCCAATGATGTTCCTCTGGAACAAAACTTTGCAAAATAATTACATACTTGTTAGCCAGTTATGACTCCTTGACCATAAACACTACATATTTTTCTAGATATCTCCATAGTGTTAATTCCCGGGCTTGAACTGCATAACATCAAGTGGAACTCATATATCTGATCTATCACTGAAGATACTGAAAAAAAAAAAACGGTCAGTTCCCTGTAACCGCTCCAGTAAGCACCTGACTCTTCCTGTTATTCTCTACCTTTACTAAAGCTAGATCGGGACAGAAATGGAGTACTACTGCCATGAGCAGGAGCTGCATAGTCTTCCCTTTCCAGTCTTGCTAAAGTCCAAAAGCATCTCCATGGCATTGTGGGTGATCAGTTATTTTCCACCCTACAACCACTTTCCCCACAGATGAAACATTGCTATTCTATCACCATTTCCATGGAAAGTGTTCAGACGAACTACATTGCTTAGCTTCACCAGTTCTAACCTTGAAGGCAGAACTGCCATGCTGTACACTTTGTAGCAAACCATTCTCTTCGTATCCCATTGGTGAGATGCAAGCTCCACTCAAGCAGTTTCTTCCCCTGGGCCACTACTTAGTGGAGCCAACTCCCAAGGGGATGCTTCATCAATCACTAGAATCTTAACCTCTTCAAGTCTAGGGTTAAATTATCTTCCCTACATATCACCATAAACTCTACCTCTTACTCTGTAACCCTCTACCTAGAGTGGCTCTTGGGACTTGTACAGGCTGAACATTATTGCAAAAAAAAATAAAATGAAAACATTATGTGATGTAAAGTTACGATTACTTGACTATAAGCATCAGGGCTGGTGAATACTACTCCCGAAACCACCAACTGGGGGGGGGGGAGTCTGATTGGGGGTAAGTAAATTTACTTTTGCTTATCATTTTGAAGAATTTCACAAAGTGAAAAGAATTATGAAGGTGTATTTTGAAAACTTATTTAACATGATAACACACATATAACAGCTTGTTCTCTCACACTTCCCGACAGTGGGACTCTCTTCCTCTTACTTGCTTCCCTGATAGCTATAATCTTCAAAAATTTAAATATAATGTCAATCAACATCTTTTGATGCCTTGACTTTGATCCCCGTTCTTCTTTTGATCCTTTCCTACCCCCACAACTTTTCTCTTACTTTAACTCTCTGTAACCCCTTGCATGCTAGTGGCATTCCTGCCTTGCTTGGGGTGAAAAAAAAAAAAAAAGAAAATTAAAAAATTTGTCTCATATATATATATATATATATATATATTGTCTACAGTCACTTTCTCACAGATGTGCCGTCACCTCCCTCTGTCTTTTCTACAAATACTTTCATGGTAACTTCTCCGACAAACTACTTTTACTGGTTCCCAAACTGCATGAATTTAAGTGTGCTGCTAGGTTGGCATCTGGGTCCCACCCTTTCACTGTCAAAAGAGTTAAATTTAGCCATCTCTTCTACTCCAACAGCTTCATGTCTTGCACTTCCTATGTGTGGTATTCCCTTCTTCTTACTTGCTTCCCTGATAGCCATAATCTTCAATTATTCAAATTGAAATGTCAATCGACATCTTCAGATGCCTTGATCTAATTCCCCATCCTTCTCTTCATCTTTTCCTCTATCACACCTTTTACTCTTGCTCTCACTCTCTGTGACCCCTTGTGTGCTAGTGGCACACCTGCCTTGCTTGGAGTGAAATGCTTAAAAAAAAAAAAAAAAAAAAAATTATATATATATATATATTATTCACTGCTAGGAAAAGTTTGTTCACTGTGTCATGCCAGACAATTCTCCCCCAAATCCATCTTGCACATCAATAAATCTACCATTCGTCTATGCATTGAATACAGTTGCCATATCTTGTCTGGTGTTCCTGCTATTCATGTTGAGGTTTCATCTTGCACATTTACAAATCTACCATTCGTCCGTGCATTGAATACAGTTGCCATATCTTGTCTGGTGTTCCTGCTATTCATGTTGAGGTTCCATCTTGCACATTTACAAATCTACCATTCGTCCGTGCATTGAATATTGCTGCCATATCTGGTCTCAGTGCTCCAACTATATATCACAAGATTCTTGACAAAATTCAAAGAAATGTCTGTAATGTAATTGATCCTGAACCAACTCAACTTCGGTCACTTTCTCACCAACATGGCGTGGCTTCACTCTGCCTTTTCTACAAATATTTTGATGGCAATTGTTCTGATGAGATACCCTCTTTGATGCAGCAACTACATGAGCTACTAGACTGGCAGTTAGGTCTCACTGTTTTACTGTTGAAATAGCTAGAAATAACCAGATCTATTCTAATAGTTTCTTTTCTTGCACTTCTCACCTGTGAAGCTCTCTTCTGATTTCTTGCTTCCCTAACAACTAACAAACTATGAACGCACACAAACACAAGTAAACATAATAATAAAAAAAAATCATCAAACCATAAAATAATCTGAAAAAATAATGAGTGAAAAAGTAATAAACAAAACTATAAAACTGCATTCAAATTTATAATTATTTCTCTCAATAACTCCTAGAATAATTTGAAATCTAACTGTTACCGCCCACCTAAATAATCATTAGAATAATACAACAGACCTACCTATAATGCACCACTGACCAGCATATATAAGTAGTCATGCCAAAACACAATGGACATGGCCTGACAATTACATTTAAACATGAAACAGACTGTCACTGCTGGATGTTAATGTTTAAGCTAGATCCTGCAAAGGACGAAAGGGACCAATCTGGTCCAGCTTAGAAAACAGCAACGATAATTTTGTAGAAATAACTTTGAATTTCTCAATGCACTCCATGGAACTTCAAAACCTCACTTTAGATCTGAAAGTCCGATTTGTGACAACATTCCAATTCAGACCAAAAACCGAGTTCTTCAAATCACAAACTCTGCAGAACTTCAAAAACCTCACATCGTGAATCCTATCAGTTTAACTCTGTCTTTTTTTGGCATTTTGAAGAAATAAAATTGATTTCCTCAATTCACAAAGTTTTTGGGTTACTTTAAACTTAATATAAATTAAAAACTTAAAATCATTAATTTTTTTTCAGTTATTTTAAAATATGATTTATAACTGTTCTCTCCTCATATAAGACCCAAATCCTAATGCTGGCTGTTCAAGCACAAGATGAAGCAGATCTTAAATCTTGAGATAATCCGGATTTCAAAAAGGTATGTCTATGTAGATCAAGTGTGATCTGAGTTATCGGGGGGGTTTCAGACACACAGACAGAATTTGCCATTTATTTATTTAGATATACCGAGTGTAATATCAAAATGTCCAAATCATGTAGCAGCATAATTGTTCATCCCACAAAATGTTTAATATCTGGAAAAAAAAAAAAAGCTTTCTTTTTTCCATGTTTTCAGATAAGACGTTTTGCCATCTTGACACCATTAGTTGTAAAAAACACTGAAAACCCATTTGAGTTATTCAGCTAAAAAGAGAATAGGTTAAAATCATTTTCTGTCAGCCCCACTGTCTACCCAAATGAGCAATGGTGAGAGGAAAAGGATCATTTAGGGCTTCAGTAATGGTACCAACATTCATATTCTGGCTTCCATCTTCAAAGTCCATTCAAGAACCATCAAGAGAACAGTAGAGAGGAAAACTGGATTAGAATGTCACAATAGCAAGAGGGATCATCGTTTAAAGTTAGAGCTAAAGAGATCAATTAGAAAAGATCCAACTCAATCCATAAGACGTTTGCCATGTGAGAAAGGAATTTCACCTATGACAGTTCAAGGAGCAATGAAAAAAGACTTGGAAATGAAATTGTATATGAAACCTCTGAGGCAACTTATTACTCCAGGAAAGAAAGTTAGAAGGGTGGAGAGGGCAAAGATCATCTTGAATAAGTTGGAAAATGGCCTTGGAATAATATATATATATATATATATATATATAGTTGAACTTTATTTTAATCCTTCATGAGCTTCCAGTCCTTAGCTATGATTAATTAATGTCATTTTCGTTTATGATCGATTTCATCTTCTGTTAACCTTGGAGAGTAATATTCTTATTGCTCAAAATAGAGTCCGACAGTGTTATAAAAACCTCATAGAATTCCAGTAAGATATCTTTAATCATTTCTATGATACAACGGTTCAAAACTTAATCTAACAATCAGACAATTTTGCTGTTACACCTGGTATATGAATCCTACTCTGTATGTATGTGTGAAAATAATGGGATATATATATTAGGGATGTGTTTTCTAAATAAGCATATACTATATCTTTTACTGTTAATTGATGATGATCAATTAACTCAAAATTTGTGGTAATTAACGACCACAGTAATAATTCAAAGGCTTTTCAACAACAGAAATGTAGGACAAAAAATAATGGCGAGTGAGATATTGAGGATTAAGGAAGGTTGTTGAAAGGTTACAGCAGGAATGATGCCGAGGCTTGTTCCCATTTGCTTAAAAGAACCAATAGAATGAAAAACGATTATGTATCCTATTTGCATGAATAAGGATGATTAGTCTTCTAATTTCAAAAGACTGCAGCTTAAAGAGATTAAGTACTTTGAACAGAGGCATTTTCTTAACACCAGATCCAGTTTGGAATTCAGAATTTTCCTTCTCATAGACTAGTTGCCAAACTAAGCTAGAGAGCTCAGCCAACCCCACTTTTTAACCTATTCTCAAATGCCATGTCTCTTCAAGATGTAGGCAACCATGGCTCTCTGCAGATTCATTTTCTTTATTATCTGTGAATTACCCTGAATTCAGAGTTAGCTTTCTTTTAGATCGGTTGTAATTCATTGACAGAGAACCCAGTGTACTTTAGTTGGTAGGGAGGAAAATTGTGCCTTTCCCAAGGGCACCAGTGTGAAAGTGAATGCAACAGATGAGGATGGAATTTGAACTTAGCCCACTGATTCCTCTTTCCATACTGATAACCATTACATTACCAGCACATCCCGATTTCTTTCTTTCTTTTTTTTTCTTTTTTTTTTTTTTTTATTATAAATCGATGTATGGGTGGTGTAAATAAAAAGTGACTTGGAATGAGAAATCAGAGAACCGAGTTCAAATTCTGGTAGAGTTCATTACTTTCACTTATGTGCAAATATCCTTGGGAAAGGTAATTCATTTCTCCCCAGCTATGGCTTAAATATTAGCACAGACTGAACTCTTTAGTTTGTTTGGTTTTTTTTTTTGGTTTTTTAATCATCTCACCCCATGCAAGGCAGTAGAGCCATTAAGACACAAGGGGTTACTGAGTGTGAAAAAATAAGAAAAAGAGAAACATTATTAAGGAGCAAAAACAATAAAAGAGAAAATCAAAAAGATAATAATTAATGATTGATATTACATTCAAATCTTTGAAGATCCAAGTGGGCTGGAAAGCAAGAAGCCAGAAGAGAGTTCCACAGACAAGAAGTTTGAGAAAAGAAACTGTCAGTATGGAACATACAGTTACATCTAGCAATTCAAACAATAAATTGATGAGACCTTGCCCCCTATCTAGTACTGCACTTAAATTCATAAAGTCTCAGTACCACAGCAAAGAGTTCATCCAAAGTTGCCATGAAAGTATTTATAGAAAAGGCACAAGGAATCTACATCATGGCGGTGAGAAAGTGACTGAAGCTGATATGCCAGGCTGGGACAAATACTATTGCTGATTCGTCTGTGGATTTTATCAAGAATCTCTAGATATACAGAAGGAGCACCGGACCATATGTGGCAGCGATATTCACAGCATGGACAAATAGTAGACTTATAAATATGTAAGACTCAGGAGAGAAAAAAATGCCAAGCACAACACAGTGAACCAACTTTTTTAGCAGTAGACGTAGCAATGGATTCTTGGTTGGCAACCGGTCTAGGAGAAAGAAAACTCTGAAATTAAAAACCTTACGTAGCCTTGACAAAGTATATACTACACAGCTAAGGAAAGGATTGTAGAATTCACATTGACTATGATACTGACAGCATTTGGCCTTCTGTTGATAAATGGCATATCTATGGAGTGTCTAGACTATGAACATTATGAGAGGACGCCACTTCTTGAATCCATATTATTAGTCTTAGGTTATCAGTTTACAATGCTCCAGCATCTAAACTGGAAAATGAATTGAACAACTGAACATGTAAATATAATATAGCTCTTTATATGAGCAACTTTGTACTAACCATTTGCAGTATTTTTTTTTTTTTTTTGCTGATGCTGGTTTGTTTATATAGCACAGACAAACTTCAGAAATAGTCTAATTTAGACATTTCTGAAATAATGAAATTCCAACCCAAATATCTACAGATAGAGTATTGGCAAATCTATTAAGACTAAAGTTCACCCTTGACCTCATGAGGAACTCATATATATATATATATAGGGTGCGATGGGTAAATTGTCGCCATTTTATTTTTTTTTTTAATTTCATGCCTGCACATTGTTTTTTTATTTTATTTTGTTGACTATACAGTATAGTAGAGTCAGTTTGGCACCCTCTGTGAGAAAAAGAGCACTGTCACAATTCGCTCTGCCAAAAAGTTTAAAACGGCATGCTGTACTGTTTGACATTCGTGCCGGAAGCTCCAATACAAGCATTTCAGTGTTTGGATATTAATCTGAACCACAGTGCAGAGGATTCGGAAAGAGTTGGATGAGTAATGGGGATTACAAAGGTGTTTCGAGTGATTTCTAGTGATGTCGACATCATACCTCCATTCATCTTCCTACAGGGCCTCAAACACTGCACCATGCCACACAAGCAGGAGGACCCAGTCTTGGTGGTCAGACAGTTTCTGCCACCACATCATCACTCACATCTGGTCACCTAAGTCTCCAGACTGCAACCTCCTTGATTATTATGTGTGGGGTGCGGTTGAGCAAGACACCAGGGCAAGGATTATGGCAGCATTCACCAACTTAAACAAAGAGGCCATCCAAAAGTGTCACAGGAGATTCCGAAGTCGTCCTGAGGCCATGGTTGGAGCCAATGGCGATTTTATTGAATAAACTTACTCTTTCGTATTTCAAGATATTTTTGTGTAATTTTGTTAAATATATCTTTTAAAATGACATGTCAGTGTTATTTTCATTTTTGCGTAATTTAGGTGACAATATATCCATCACACCCTGTACGAACCATCCCTAAAGATGCTGGGAAAATGATTGGTTCCTTGTACTGCTCCAGAAAATACCTGCATCTCCTGCCATGCTATAAGTGTCTATATGGCCTCATGGGTAATGAATTATTTTCCACCCTACAAGTACAACCCTCTTTTCCCAATTACAAAACCTTGCAAGCCTATCACTACTCTATCGCTGTTTCCATGACAAATGTCCCAACGAGCACTATATTCCTTAGCTCCACAAGTTCAGACCTTTGCGGCTAAAACCTACCATATCACGTACACGCATTCAAATCATCTTACTTCCTTTCAAATTCCATTGGTAAGAAGGAAATTTCCATGTGGAAAGCTTCTTCCCAAGAACCGCTACTTTGTGGAAAAGCTCCCGAGAGATTGCTTCCCTAATCGATATCACCATAACGTCTTCACATCTAGGGTCAATTGTTATCTACATTCAACAATCTCATTCAGCAATCCTCAACCTTGAGTAGCTCTTGGGTGAACAACAAAAATATTGCGGGGATCAGATTTCAGGGTTTAATATATTAATATACATTTAATATATTATGTAAAAATTGATAAAGGAAAACATTACAAAGATTTTGCTCATTTGTACGATTACCATGACTTGCTGGGAAAGACAGTGGTGTGATCCCTTGAAAATGTAGGTGATCATGGCTCACCACAGGTTCCTTTTCTTAATTATCTGTGAATTACTATGACTTCTTGGGAAAGATAGTGGAGTTGTTTCTTGTTGCCTTTTCCATAGTCTGGAATTCAAAGTTTTCCTCATCTTAAACTAAAAAACTCCGTCTATCTTGTCGTTTATTCCATAGCTGGGTAGGGAGTGGTGATAAAAGATGGATTTCACAAGAGTATTTTTGTGAAAGTGAACACAATAGCTGTATCAAGAATTTGAGCTCGGCTTCCGTACAAATAAAATAAGTGTTACCCTGATGTAGTATTTGATCTAATCTAGGGGAAAAGACCAGAGCAGACACATTGTAAAATACCATTTAGTTTTGGGAAAGATTGTGGAATTGTTTCCAATTGTGAACATGGTTGGAATTCAGCATTTTTCCTTCTGTTAAACTGGTTGCCTAGTCTAGCCTGCTAATTAATAGTCTTATATATGTTAAATAAATTTTATATTCTGTGTATTTAGGCAGCAAATGTTTTTAAGGCAAATATGACAGAGTTTGTGTTGATTAATTTTCATGATTGACTTTTCCAAGTTACAGCTAATCCTTTTCAAGCAAGGAAGAAATTCTGTCATAAATTGTGTACCAAAACTGATGATGACTTAAGAAAGTGGAAGGCTTGAACCATATTTCCAGTACTATTTTCCGAAATGAACTTTTGACAATTATATATATATATATATTATTACATTTTATTATAAGAGAAAGATATATACATATTAGCTCTTGATAAAATAATTTAATCGGTCATGCACTGTGTGGAGTAAGTAACAAATTTGTAAACAGTCACTATTACTGCAGATAATGCAAGACTCTCCAAGCTGATTGAGTTGTCCGAGTGACTGGTGTGTTCATGAAAAAAATCAATAGAAAAATTTGCCTCTCCGGCGGGCGTCGATGGCCTAGGGGTTAGAATCTCTGACTGATACCAAATCGGTCAAGCTTCAGTCATGAAGTGATCGGATGCCTAGCCACACTGATGAGCTATGATACAGCGAAACAGTTTGTCTGTGGATGACATAACATACATATATATAATATATGAGACAAATATATTAAATGATCATGTAGATCAGTGATTAGAATATTAATATTCTGACCATGAGAATCAAGTTGATATCTTAACAGGGTTGATTTGTTAAGGATGAAAACCACATTATAATTGGACTCAAGCCTTGTGCAGAAAACTAGGTAGACAAAGCTGTTCAGACACCAGTGATGGTTAGGGTTAGCACAGAATAAGTCATCATGGCCAAAAATTTAAGCCTCCTGGCCTTGCTCAGCTACTCATCATGCCAGATTAATTTCTCTTTCCCCCAGAAACTGTAACAAATGTCTGCTCAGCATGGTTAGTTGCAGTATGAACCACAGATTGACTGTGGGCATTGAACAAACACAAATGCGCCTGAGCAGGTCGCCTGCAGCAGAGATCAGCTAACCTGAAATGAGCAGCTAAACATACTAAAATTATATAAATTTGATTGCAGAATTATTTATCATGTTTGTACAGGGAGTTTCACAATTGTTGAAACAAAGTAGCGACCTCTCAGATGGGGAGGGTTCAAGTATCATGAGGACCTTGATGAGGAGGAACAGTGGTTCCAGCAGGATGGTGCTCCTCCTCACACTGCTAATACTACCATGCCATGGCTCTGTCAAATGTTTGGGGCATGCCTCATCAATCGCAAAGCTGAAGTGGAACGTGTACCTCGCTTGCCTGACCTGAAACCTCCCCAGATTTCTTCTTCTGGGTTTTCCTCAGGGATAACATCTACCAGGGCAACCCTCGCACTATTGTTGCATTCAAGGTAGCCATCACTGAGAAGTTTTGAGTGGTCACCCAGGAGGAATGTGCCCATGTTATCAACAACTTTGCATTCAATAGTGCCTTCAACTGAATGGCGCACATATCAAGGTCGTTTTCTAGGATTCCTCTTGACTTATTAGGTCCATGTTCGAGACTAAATGGCTGCAGATCCTAAAATGTTATCCTTTTACCTTTCAATAAATGTAATTTCTATTACATTGTGGTCCTTGTTTTGTGCCCAATCATTTTGCTTCAAAAATTATGAAACATCCTGTATATATCTGTGTGTGTGTGCGTGTGTCTGTACTCAGATGCATAAAAAAATTATTTTTTTGGCAATAAAATTGATTAGCTTATATATTTCCCAACACAGACATCAACTGCAAGAAGACAGAATGCATGGTTGTTAGCAAAAGGTTGAACCTAAAGTGCAAATCAAAGATACCGAAATCAAGCAAGTGCGAAAATTTAAATATCTGAGAAGTGTTTTAACAGAGGAAGGAAAGAGCGACACTTAAATCTGAGGACGCACATTGGGATAGCCACAGAGGCATTCCAAGAGCTAAGTAGAGTACTAAGAAATAGGAAACTTTCTCAAGAAACAAGGAAAAGAGTACTAAACCGATATGTGATATCTGTCCTCTTGTATGGCAGTGAATGAATCAAAAATGAGGAAGAAGCTTGAAGCAACAGAAATGTGGTCCTACAGAAGGATGCTGAGGATACCATGGACCAAACATATGAGCAACGACAAAGTTTTGGAGAAAATAGAAACAAAAAGGAAACTAATACTTAACATCAGAAAGAGACAGATGACGTTTCTAGGACACATAATAAGGAAGGAGGGCTTGGAAAAACTGATACTCACAGGGCAGATAGAGGGACAGAGGAAAACGCATAACATATTTGTTAAACTTGAGTAAATGGATGGCGGAAAAGGGCTTAGGAGTTATAACAAATACAAAGTTTATTAAGCGTTACAAGGGACAGGAAGTTGTGGAGAGCCATGATCGCCTACGTCCTCAGGGAACACGTCACATAAAGCGATAACACAAGAGAAGATATCAAAAATACAAATAAAGCTTTTAGCAAGATTCTCTTTTTAACAGCAAGGAACAGATTATTTAAAACTTTGTTTAAATGTTGCTTGTAAAACAGTCAGCAAATTATTACAGAATTCAAAAGTTATTTAATGAACCATGCACATGGCTCCTTGTTAGTACGTACAAAAAACGTATCTACTAATAAACATTATTTGACGCTACTTTTTAATCAATAAGATAAAAATGTTGTTTCCTTTTAAAATCTGAAAGGTTCTGTTAAATTTATTACACAACCGACACACTTGAAATTCGACAGGAACTCGTCTCGACGTTGACTGTAAGAAGTTGAAAGTTCTTGCTTCTTTTAGTCTCGTGATTTAAAGAAATTAAAAATGTACCAAAATTGTGATTATTGAAAATATTAATGTACATTATTACTTGTTCCTTTTTATTGTGATTGTAATGTAAACTTTATGTCTGTAAGACAAGTGTATACTACATCGGTCTTTGGGTGAATATGCACTTTTTAAACAATACATGATTGTTTATCATTGTCAATATCATGAATAGCTTCTTTCTTGTTCAAATACACAAAAATACTGTCAAGTGTCAAAGAACAACAAATAATAATAATAAAAAACTATTCACATTTGCTCACCGACGATCACTTTTTAATCCGAAAAAAGTTCGTGATATAGCGATTTCTGAAGAAAAAAGGAGACAGAAATTATACAGTAGCATTTTTTCAGTATAGAAATTTATTTATACAAGATTTTTTTCAACGTAGATCAAAGAATATCGCTTCTTTTTTTTTCAAAGGAAATTGTCAAAAAGAACAAAATATAATGGATGACCCGCACCCCAAAAAGATGTAAATAAATATTGTGTGTCAGGGATTTTCATTGTAAATGTAATAAAAAGAAAACGAACACTATTCCCTAAAACAAATAAAAAGTAATATCTATCAAAGAAATAAAACTTATGTATTGAGCAAGCAAATTCGTCTGTGGGATGAGAAATGTGATTTCTAAGAGCTGACTTAAAATTTTAAAAAAACCATCATTTCTTTTAGCACATTTATTCTTTGGTAATAGTAGATTTAATTGTAAATAAAACCAGTAACGAACCTCCCCAACAGTAATCCTAACACTCGGAAATCACATTTCCTGTAATAAAATCAACGATTTTTTTGTTTTTTTTGTTTAAAAAAAATATAAAAAAAACACTGACTTATGCAAATAACTTTTTTTGGTTTGTTTTTTTTGCCAACATTAAAAAAATTTTTTTTTTTTTAAATTTGATCTAGTTTCTGATTTTATTTTTAAACAAAGATTTTTTTTATTTAAAAAAAAAAAAAAAAAAAAAAAAAACCTTGGCGGCCTTACTCATCGAAAAAAAAGCGATAAAGTTTTTGTTTTCTTTTTATAACAAAGGTTTTTAGTTTGCGGCGAACAATTTTTATTTGCCAAAATTGGAATAAGGGCACAGGATGTAAACAATCCGTGTCGTGCAGCCAACACCACTTTCTCTTTTTTTTAAGGGTTTAAAAAAAACTTACCAAAGTGCGAGTTCACCGTTTAAGTTTTTAGTTACTGCTTTTTTTTTCCTATTAAAATGCGTGTGTGTCTTGTGCGCGCTCGTGCGTGATGTACTTAAAAACTGTCAAAAACACATTTTCGGAAAGTAATGAAGTATTCATTGAAACGAAGCAAAATATAAAAAATTAAAAAAAAACTTCACGCATGAATTAATAAATATACAAACATATAACAAAAACGCACACACGCATCTAGTGAGGAACCCTTTTTTAGACATTATGTGTAAAATGTGCCTTTGTTAGGTTACAAATTGAAATACACTCTTGAGTTTCTAGCAACAGTTTCAACAGTAAAAATCTTACTCCTAAAATTTTACATTAAAAAAAAATGTTATTTAAAAATTAAACGAATAAATCAGATGATTTTCTTTTTAAATTTTCTTGGTAAAAGAAATCTTAGTCTGGTAAAAGAATTTTGGTTACATGAAGTTAAATATTTTTTTAAAAAATCCTGATGACTATTCTTTTCGTCTTCTTGACTCATTTTTATCAAGTTCTTGTAAATGTAGTTCCGACTGGAAAAAAAAAATGGAATAAATGCCCTGATCGTAAAATGGGCAAGAAATTAGCTTTTTCACTAACTTAGTGCTAAGAATTAAGAAAAAAAAAAAACTTTTAAAAATATTCCCGAAATGTCCCAGTTATTTGAGTGACACAAACAAAAAAAATAAAGAAAGAATACGAAAAAATGAAACGCACATTTAAAACCTTTTTAAAAACCAAACAAATTTATAAGAAAACAAATACAATTAAAAGGAAACTAATAAATGGCTTTGGAACTGAAATAAGTTGATTTTTTTTTCCGCCAAAATAAAGGAAAAAAAATGTAAAAAAAAGTTTTACCTCCTTTAAAAAAATAAAAAAAGAAGTGTTCCCACATATTCTTTTTCATTACCTATATTTTAAAATAAGTCCTTTAAAATAAGTTTTATGCTCTCTTTTTATTTAAAGGTTGGTGTTTAAAAACAAAAAAAAACAAAAACTCAGACCGATTTTAACTCGAAAACTGGCTCTCTTCCCCCCCGCCCTCTCTCTTGTTAGATGTGTTGAGAACAAACTAACCCACAAAACCAGCACAGTGCGTGTTTTTAAAACGGTAGGAAGGAATATATACGACATTACGATTAGTGGAGCTGCCCCACCACCCACCAATCCACATCTGAAAGATGGACACAAAAGGGACAAAGAAATCCAATAAAATATAGAACTGCTACTCAAGTAAAAATCCTTTATACACGTATTTTAAAAGAAAAAACTCACCTATCTTCTCCTGTTGAACGCGGTCTGAACACTGACGGCACAAGCATACAGACAGAGCTGCTTTCTCCACACAACACCATGAGATCTTTTTTCTCTCTTTCCAGAGTCCCTCTGGATGTGTAAATGTCAGTGTGTATGTGTGTGTGTATGTGAGGTTGGGAGTGTAAAAAATGGTGCTTTTACTTTAACTCTTAGTTCATAGTTCTTATTACTTCAATTTCAAGTTTTGGATAAGATGTATGATATTGCTCCTTTTTTGTAGCTTATTTTTAGTTATATACGGAATGACATATTCTATTCATTTGTTTTTAAGTAAAAAAAAAAAAAAAAAAGTAAGTATCTAGCATGAAAATAAAAATGGGAAAAGATCGACTCCATCCACGTTAAAAATAAAATAAAATTAATGAAAAAGTAAAAAAAAAAATCATACTAATTTTTGGTTTCTAAATTTTGGTTATGCAAGGTCAGCAGGTCAGAGTAGGATCGGTTTATTTATTTGTATATTTATTATTTATTTATTTTACAAATATTATTATTTATTTATTTATTTTACAAATATTATTATTTTTATTTATTTTACAAATATCCGTCTTTGATTTTGTTTTAAAAACCTCACCTCATTATCTACAATAACTAATTACTAAATAAAGTTTTATTTTTAAAAAGTATACTAATTGTTTTTCTTAAAATAGTTAATAATTAATTTATTTCACAACTTAAAGCTGAATCCCTTGTAAAACTTTATTTTTCATTCATTTATAAATTTAAATCTGTCTTTATTTTTACCTTCTGCAAAAAAGAAAAAAAACATTTCTCTGATTCTCAGGCATTCTTCTTGAGAATGTTGACGATCATGGCTCTCCACAATTTCCTGTCCTTTGTAGATCTTAATAAATTTTGTCTTTTTGTTATCTTTTCTAAACTTTGTTCCACCATCCATTTACTTAAGTTCCTTAAGTAGGTTACGAGTTGTTTTCCTCTGTTTCACTTGCCGTTAATCTCTCCTGTGTGTATCATATTTTCCAAGTCGTCTTTCCTCATGATGTCCCTAGAAACTTCTCTTTCTGATGTTAAATATAAGTTTTCTTTTTGTTTCTATTTCCTCTAAAACTTTGTCGCTGCTCACATGTTCGGTCCATGGTATTCTCAGCATCCTTCTGTAGAACCACGTTTTTTGTTGCTTCAAGTTTCTTTTTTAGCTGTGAGGAGATTATCTAGCATTCACTACTATATAAGAGGACTGATATTATGCAACAGTTCAGTACTCTTTCCTTTATTTCAAGCAAAATTTTTCTGTATCTTAATACTTTGCTTAGCATCTGGAATCCCTCTTTGGCGATCCTGATGTGCCTTCAGATTTCAGTGTTGCACTTTTCATCCTCTGTTTACTTACTTTGTAATTTAACCCATGATGGGGGGAATTAATTGACATTTTTCTTGGCTTCATATATATTTTTTTTAAATATTAGATTGTGAAAAAGTACTTTTAGTACTCATTGAAACAATTTAAAAAAACAAAATGCTGTATCTTTTCAGCACAAAAGCTTCTCTTCCTTTAGTATCTTTGATTCATTATGAATTTATGGAATGAAGAAAAGGTGAAAATGTGGCCTTTGTAAAACTATTCAACTCGTCTACAAAGAAAAAAGAAAGGAAACGAAATTCAAATTTTTATATTCCTAGAAATTTTTGAGTTGTTTTACAAAAAAATGTTTCTCATTTGTATTTATTTATTTTTTTTTTCAGTTCAATTTCTTCGTATGAAGACAGTTTTTGTATAACAGGAAATAAACTAGACACAGGAAGATATCGTAATGAGTCCGAATTAGATTTCTTCTCCAGCTGTGGATTGTCGCACCAGCTGACTACGTGATGATCCTTTTATTTATACCTGGTGCACGGACGTAGTAGTAGACACAAGAATGCATATGAATATTTAATAGAAAAAGGCTCTGCTCCAATTTTAAAATTTGTTACTTGCAGGGTATACAACTTTTAGTAACTTAACTATACAGACTTAAAAGCTGGAACTTTGCAGATTAATAATTAGATATGTTATTAAATGCTGTGGAAATTTTATCTTTAGCTCCATAATTTATGAGTTAATTACATTTTGTATTCAGTTAGTAGGGATATCATATTGCTTATTCCCTTTGAAAACTTATTAATTAATAGAATATGCTCTAAGAATGCGTCTTCTATAATTTGAATCAGTCTAATTTGCTCATCTTACCAAGTCTTAAATCATATTTTTTTAAAATTATTTCAGCCAAAGCAAAGCAATAACGCTGCTAGAATGCAGGGGGTGACAGGGACTGAAAGTGAAAGAGAAAACTGAGAATGGGAAGGATTGAGGAAAGGACAAAAAAGGCACAGGGTTCAAGAAGACAGAAGATGGTGATTGGCATTGCATTTAAATTTTTGAAGATTGTAGTTATCTGGGAAGCAAAAAATTGGGAGTTCCACAGGCAGGAAGTGCGAGAAAATAAACAGAGTAAAAGTGGCAGCTTCATCTAGCTAGTTCAGCAGTAATATGGTAAGATCTAGTTGCTAATCTAGTAGCATGCTTAAAATCATGCGGGGGCACCTGGGGAAAAGCACATCAGAACAGTTGCTATAAAAATATTTGTAGAAAAGAGAGGGGGAAGCTACGTTAGGTCAGTGAGAAAGTGACTGAAGTCGAGATAGTATTTGTAGAAAAGAGAGGGGGAAGCTACGTCATGTCTGTGAGAAAGTGACTGAAGTCGAGATAGTATCTGTAGAAAAGAGAGAGGGAATCTACGTCAGGTCAGTGAGAAAATGACCAAAGTCGAAATACCTGGTCAGGATTGATATAGATTTTTAAATCTTTTCCTTACAAACGCTACGACTTCTTGGGAGAGATAATGAAGTGGTTGCCCATTACTTTCTCAACTGTTTTTAATTCAGCGTTTACCATCTCCTGGACATGCTACCAACCAAAGGCTTCAGTACCAGATCTAGTCTTCTATTTAACCTAAAGATGAGGGAAGTTGAAATAGACTCATGCTCTTTCCCAAGGACAGCAATGCAAAGCATATATAACAGTGTCTGTCAGAATTGGAACCAATTTTACCAATACCAATTTCCAGTCCAATAACAGGTCTCAGGAGAGAAAAGGATTCATTAAGAAGAAAAGGCATTGAGAGTCCGTTAACCACACAATGCTTGACAATCAATCCAATAGCAGAACAATACATAATAGTACCAATCATTGCAAAAGTATTAGTCGCACAATACATTATACAAGCTTATAGAAAAGAAAATGGAGTGGGCTGATTTAAAATCCAACATCAATGGTTCTAACATATATATATATATATATATATATATATAGGAAATCAGCCAATTCCATTACCTTGGTTTCAACCTTTCAGTATCATCAGATGATTTTGGTCAATTGATTTCTTGATGCTTTATTTTTTTAAAATAAAAATTTATGAACGCTATATTTGAAAAATAAGACCTGCTTGAGACTTTGTACTTTACCAAAGGCTCAGTAAATATTAAAAAAAAAAAAACATTTTAAACCAGAGATTGGAAATTATGTCCCGTTGCATTCGTGCTAAAAACTTCATTTGAAGTGGGATAAAAAGGACGTATGTATATTTCATTTGATCCCCCACAGAGACATTTTCAAAACACTTGATTTCCCCCTCCTCCTCCTTCTCCTCCTCCTCCTCCTCATCATCATCATCATCATCCTACTCACCTCCTACCACATGTCATGTCATGTGCTTATTTAATTTTTTTTTTAAAATATAGCGTTCATAAATCTTAATTTTTTAAAAGTAACGCAATAGGAAATCAATTGACTAAAATTGCCTGATGACACCAAAAGGTTGAAACCAAGGTAGTGGAATCGGCTGATTTCCTAATTTTCTATAATTAAAAGCTCTGCATATTAAATTTTTATTTTTTTATATGTGCATTGAGCACTTTTTTAATACTACTGTTTCCTGGTCTAATTAATCTTTGACCATTAACTTCTTTATATATATATATACATATATATATATATATATATATATATATATATATATATATATAATGATAATATTTGGTAATCCGTAGGATAATTCCAAAAGGATATAGATCCAGGGAGAGCTCAATGTCAAAAACAGACCAATAATAATTATTATTATAAAGAAAAGAACTCTTAAAAGATCATGGTGATATTTATTTCGTTAAGATCAAGAGTTCAATCTCAACTCTTCAGACCGACGCCTTACACACAAATCATATATATATATAAAGTTGTAGCCTCTGTCTGTCTGTTTGTTATCGAACACCTCCTAGGGTTTTCGGAATAGACCCCCATAACCATATATATTCTGAAACTACATTATCCAGGGTACTTGGTTAGTATATTTCATTTTGATCAAAGGGAGTCCCCCAGAGGGCACAAACTCTCCCACTGAATTTTTTTTTCTCTTTGATATAAATTAAATTTAAATTTGAACAAGATAATGACTCCTGGGGTATTTGGATAAATATATTTCATTTTGATCAAAAGGGGTCCCAAAGGGGAACAAACCCTCCACTGAATTTTTTTCCCCTTTGATTTAAATTAAATTTAAATTTGAAGAAGGGAATGACTCCTATCCAAAATATAGAAGGAGAAAGCCAGAAAATGGAGGTCACATCAGGCATATTTTTAATTTCTTTGTTTAAACATTATTTTAAACAAATAAAGTAAAAATATGTCAGATTTAATCCATTTCTTAAAAATTATTTTTGTCTGCATTAGGATACCAAACAGAGAGATATGAATATTTCAAGAATCAGGAAGATATGCGTTCGAAAGCACTATACAGGCTTTGTTTGATCAGGAGGTCTTATGTGGCTGAGTTGATCAAAGGCATGTCAGATCTAAAGATGGTTTCCCCTAGGGGACGCAGATTCAAATCCTGCTGGACGGCACATTTTTCTCACAAGATTTCTTGAATGTAAATAAATAAATATACTGTTTAATAAATAAGTAAAAATCAAGCATCTACCCAAATATGAGCATCCATTTAAAATAATGTTTAAACAAATAAATTATATATATATATATATATATATATATATATATATATATATATATATACAGGATGCAATTGCTAAATTGTTAAAATTACACAAAAATGAAAATAACACTGACTTCACATTTTAACAGATATATTTACCAAAATTATGCAAAACTATCTTGAAATACTAAAGAGTAAATTTATTCAATAAAATGGCCATTGACTTCAACCATATCCTCCAGACGACTTTGGAATCTTCTGCAACTCTTCTGGATGGTTTCCTTGTTTAATTTGATGAATGTTGCCATAATCTTTGCATTTAGTTTATCTTTGGTGTTACAAGGAGTTTTCTTAATCTATTGCTCAACTGTGCCCGACACATAATAATCAAGGGGGTTGCATTCTAGGGAGTTCACTGGCCAGGTGTAAGAGGTGATGTGGTCACAGAAATTGTCTGGCAGCCATGACTGGGTTCTCCTGCTTGTGTGGCAAGCTGCAGAGTCCTGTTGATAGATATAGGGTCTTCCAGCAGCTACCCTCTTGACCCAGGGCAGCACAACCACCTCAAGGCACGATTAAGGCTTCTGTGTTGAGCCTGAGCCCCTCACCAACAAATTCAGGAGTTCTTTTCTTATCAGAACAATTAGGGTGAGATTTCCAAGTTGCCATACCTTCGTAATCACCATTAGACTCATCCTACTCTTTCCAAATCCTCTGCACTGTCCTCAGATCGACACCCAAACACTTTGAAATTGGAACTTCTGACATGAATGCCAAGCAGTACAGCCTGCTGTTTCCAAATTTTGGGCCGAGAGAATTGTGTCATGGTGCTCTTTTTCTCTCGGATGGTGCCCAATTGACCCTACTATACTGTGCAGTTGGCAAAATCAAAAACAAAATATAAAATGACGACAATTTACCCATCGCACCCCCCATATATATATATATATATATATATATATATATATATATATATATATATATATATATATATAAATATAAAAGTGAACATAGAAGTCAACACTTAGAGGCGACAGTCTGTTTCCTGCTAGATGCAATCGTCAGGCCACGAGTGCTGTTATTTTTGTCGACTATTTATATATACGGGTCAGTGGTGCATTGTGGGTAGTCTATTTTGGCAGATATTTTACCGGAAGTCGTTTATTTGTTTATTTGTGTCAAGTTATTTTGCTTGATTTTATTTAATTTATTTTTGTTTTTTATCCTTTATATTCATTTTATTTTTATTTTTATTTTGATCGGTGTTTTTATTAACGTAGTAAAATTTTGTTTATATAGTTTATTGTGGGTAGTCTATTATGGCGGCTATTTTACTGGAAGTCGTTTATTTATTTATTTATTTGGGTCAAATTATTTTTGCTTGTTTTTATTAATTTTAATTTTAATTTTTTATCTTATATATTTATTTATCTATTATTTTTTATTTTGATTGGTGTTTTTATTAATGTAATAAAAATTTGTTTATATATATATATATATATATATATATATATATATATACACAGTGTAACCAGGATATAAGAGAGTTGTCGGGACCAGATAAGTCTCTTATATCCGGGTTTCTCTTATATCCGAGTTTGGTCTATTTTGTTTTATTAACACAGGCTCTAATTTGGGACCAGAGAAACTCTCTCTTATATCCGGGTTTCTCTTATATCCGGGTCTCTTATATCCGGGTTACACTGTATATATATGTGTGTGTGTGTAGGTATAGGGTTAAGTAAATGAAAAAAGTAGATATCAGCGACCACATACGTATACTCAATATATTATATATATATATTAATCGTTTATATTTGAGTATATATATAAATATATATATATATATATTGAGTATATATATATATATATATATATATATACTCAATATATATATTATATATTTATTAATCGTTTATATTATATATATATATATATATATTTTGGAGACAACTAAACATCCTAGTAACACATGAGTAAATATGTATTTTTTTTAATTTGATTGTGTGTGTATATATATATATATATATATATATATGTTTATGTGTGTGTGTGTGTGTGTGTTTGTGTGCATGATTCAAAGTAAATATGTGCGTGTTAGAAATATAGTATTCTGCAAGAGAACAACAATTAAGTAACGTGCTCAATACCGTGAACACATTGTAAAAATAAAATAACAAATTAAATATAAAATATGTTTACTGATTACTACAGTTTCGCTCTGCTCGGCTTTTCAGGTAATGAACAAAAATCAAATCATCTATATTCCTGATCATGGAAATTTGAAAACATAGACAACACAACAGGAAACCACTCTTCTACCTTTCCAAAGAAGTTATGACAATTTATAAATAATTAAAAAAAACAAGGGATGTGTGGAGAACCATGATCGCCTGAAGGGACATGTCATTTTTTTAAAAAAATGAAAACTGGTAAAATGGTCAGTTCCTTGGACTGCTGCAGAATGTCTTTGACTCTTTCTCTCCTTCTGTCATGGCACGTCATATCTGGAAATAATTTTTTCTTTTAATCATTTCACCCCAAGCAAAGTGAAGAAGCCACTAAAATACAATGTGTTACTGAGAGCGAATGAAACGTTATTGAGGAAAATGAACAATAAAAGAACAGAAAATGAATAATAAAGAACAGAAAATGAACAATAAAGAACAGAAAATGAATAATAATGAACAGAAAATGAATAATAAAGAACAGAAAATGAATAATAATGAACAGAAAATGAATAATAAAGAACAGAAAATGAACAATAAAGAACAGAAAATGAATAATAATGAACAGAAAATGAATAATAAAGAACAGAAAATGAACAATAAAGAACAGAAAATGAATAATAATGAACAGAAAATGAATAATAAAGAACAGAAAATGAATAATAATGAACAGAAAATGAATAATAAAGAACAGAAAATGAATAATAATGAACAGAAAATGAATAATAAAGAACAGAAAATGAACAATAAAGAACAGAAAATGAATAATAAAGAACAGAAAATGAACAATAAAGAACAGAAAATGAATAATAAAGAACAGAAAATGGATAATAAAGAACAGAAAATGAACAATAAAGAACAGAAAATGAACAATAAAGAACAGAAAATGAATAATAAAGAACAGAAAATGAATAATAAAGAACAGAAAATGAATAATAAAGAACAGAAAATGAATAATAAAGAACAGAAAATGAACAATAAAGAACAGAAAATGAATAATAAAGAACAGAAAATGAACAATAAAGAACAGAAAATGAATAATAATGAACAGAAAATGAATAATAAAGAACAGAAAATGAATAATAATGAACAGAAAATGAATAATAAAGAACAGAAAATGAACAATAAAGAACAGAAAATGAATAATAATGAACAGAAAATGAATAATAATGAACAGAAAATGAATAATAATGAACAGAAAATGAATAATAAAGAACAGAAAATGAATAATAATGAACAGAAAATGAATAATAAAGAACAGAAAATGAACAATAAAGAACAGAAAATGAATAATAATGAACAGAAAATGAATAATAAAGAACAGAAAATGAACAATAAAGAACAGAAAATGAATAATAATGAACAGAAAATGAATAATAATGAACAGAAAATGACCAATAAAGAACAGAAAATGAACAATAATGAACAGAAAATGACCAATAAAGAACAGAAAATGAATAATAAAGAACAGAAAATGAACAATAAAGAACAGAAAATGAATAATAAAGAACAGAAAATGACCAATAAAGAACAGAAAATGAATAATAAAGAACAGAAAATGAACAATAAAGAACAGAAAATGAATAATAAAGAACAGAAAATGAACAATAAAGAACAGAAAATGAACAATAAAGAACAGAAAATGAATAATAAAGAACAGAAAATGAATAATGAAGAACAGAAAATGAACAATAAAGAACAGAAAATGAATAATAATGATCAGAAAATGAACAATAAAGAACAGAAAATGAACAATAAAGAACAGAAAATGAACAATAAAGAACAGAAAATGAATAATAAAGAACAGATTTCAAGGGGACAGAAGATGATACTGTTGCATTTAAAGATTTGAAGATCGTAGTTGACAGGAAATCAAGAAGCCAGAAGAGAATTCCACAAGGGAGAAGTGTGAAAGAAGAATCTATTTGAATAAAACTT
This sequence comes from Acanthosepion esculentum, assembly GCA_964036315.1. Lineage (NCBI taxonomy): Eukaryota > Metazoa > Mollusca > Cephalopoda > Sepiida > Sepiidae > Acanthosepion > Acanthosepion esculentum. Next base: position 119,223,615 of record OZ038479.1, on the reverse strand, counting down.
ACGACTACACATAGCAATTTTGACAATAAAATGATGAGACCTAACTGCCTATCTAGTATTTACATTATTCGAACTGTTACCCTCATCTTCATTGCCATATTCACAATGTTTCGGCTGCTGCATGCTCAGGCCTTCTTCAGGTGATTGAAATTATGAACCGAACACTTTATTTCAGCCACTGGGGTAGATTGAAGATGGCCAGAGCATACAACGGCTGAAATATTGTGAATATGGCAATGAAGATGAAGATAACAGTCTGAATAATGTAAATAAAGTAAATAATCATAATGCCTCATCTCAGAGATATAGACAGATATTGCCAATCTAGGACTACAATTAAATTCATGAAATAAGGTACCAAAGAGGAAAGAAATATTTTTTGTTTTAATACAAAAATGTGGCACAAGGCCAAAAGGCAGATATCGGGAAAGGCTGGTCTTCAATCTGTATCATCTTAAACTTCGCTAGCCACGATTACTGACCCAAACATACCACAGTGTTCTTTACACCAAAACAACACATTCTTACTTAACATTCTTACTACAGCCACCATAATACCTCAAAGTCTCTATGTAGTCTTAACTAGGCTTATCTAGTCCCCATATGTACAATTTGTCTGTGTGTGGGGGGGAATAAAAATAACAACATTAAAAAAAGACAAAACAAAGAGGAAAGCGATATTTATTCTGTATAAATTACAGAAATGTGGCACAAGGCCGAAGGGAGGATTGGGGAAAGGACGGTCTTCTTCTGTCTCAAATATAACTTAGCTAGCCGCAAACACTGACCCAATCGTACGAACAATATTCCTTTCACCAAAACACCACATTCATACGTACCGTTCTTACTACAACCACCATAATACCTCACTGTCCCAATGAAAATACTAACTAGTCCCCATATTTACAATTCAGTGTCTGGGGGGGGGGAATAAAATAACAATTCTAAACACTAACCCCAATGAGTATTTGCAATATGAATACAAAATATTTACAAGAAACTATAGAAAAATAATATTAGTAATAACCCCCCCCCCCAATCACTAAATGTGGCAGAAATACCAGTTCACTGGCCGAAATCAATGTGGGACTATAATTATATAAAACATTCATTCATCCCAAGCACACACATTGACACGCACTCATTCAAACACAACAACAAATACGAAAACACTCACGCGAAACAAAAGGGGCCCCGCATCCTACCTGCGAACTGACATCACTAACCACCTAACGAGGGAGGGGATGGGGGAAGATCATCAGAACAATTGCCATGAAAATATTTATAGAAAAGGCACAGAGAAGTTATGTTATAGTGCTAGGAAAGGGACTGAAGCTGAGATGTCAGATCAGGACTGATAACATTGCAGATTCTTTGTTTTTTTTAAAGAATCTTTAGTTATATAACAGAAACATCAGATCAGCATTATTCATTGCATGGACAAATGGTAGACTTATAAATATGCAAGATAGATTTTGGTGTGAAAATTGTCTAGCAAACTAACTTTCCTAGCAGCAGACCTAGCAATTGATTTGATGTAATCATTCTACTTCATGTCAGTAGGGGAAAAAATGCACATTATCTTCACTGCAAAGAGGTCCAGATAACTGACAAGGTGCATTGCTGTTGGGTAAGGAAACCTAAGAAGTTGCAGCATATATCAGCCTGTCAACCTGGTACAGATGTCAAGCTAAATCGTTCTAATGCTAGTGCTTATTTCAACATCATGTGATGTTTTGTTTTTTTTGGTCGCTTTAATAAAAGTGGGTGGTGGGGAATTTCCTTCCCACACTGCATAATTTGGAATTATAATTAGAAAAGAGAAAACATTTGAAAAAAATAAACACATTTTTTTTTTAAAGGAGGTAAAATGTTTTATTTATTTTTTGCCAAAAAAAAAATTGTAACTTTTTTCCTTGTTATTTATTTCAGTTCCAAACCCATTATTTGTTTTCTTACATATTTATTTATTAACTTCTTATTTAAAGAATCTGAAACTAATGCCACGGATTTCGGTATGGATGGTGGAATTGGGCAGCCAAGTTCAGATTACGCCCAAGTCTGCAGTATTCTCTTTTGCACTAATACCCTTGGGAAAGGCACAAATTTGTTTCTTCTCCCTCCAACCATGGATTAAATAGCAGGTTAGACTGGGCTCTATAGCCTTGGGTGGCAACTAATCTAAGAGAAGGAAAAATCTGAATTCTAAACTGTGGAGAAGGCAACAGGAAACAACTCCAGTATCTCTCTCCTGAAGCCACTGTAATTCATAGATAATAAAGAAAGGAATATGTGAAGAGCCATGATCGCCTGCATTAATGAATTATATTATACAATTAGCCATTAATTATGTTATACAAATCTAATTAAGATTTAATTTCTTTTACATCATTGAAATGTTTATGTAATTTTAACCAGGTAAAAATATTCAGGTTTTTATCATTTTCTTTGATTTATTTTATATATGTTCTTATGTTTCGGTCATGTTTCTAGTCATCTTCAGTTATTCATTATTTTCTTTATTCATTTCAGGTAATTGATTACCCACTGCAATTATAATTTGAAAATATCCCCAGAATATCATACTTACTTTTTCTGAAAGAAAGAATGGAAGAAAGAAAGAAATAATGAATGAAAACAAGAAAGAATGAATAAAAGAGAGAAAGAATGAAAAAAATGAAAGAAAGAAAGACAAATGAAAGAAAGAATGAAAGAAAGAAATAATGAAAGAAAAAAGAAAGAAGGATGAAAGGATGAAAGAAAGAATGGAAGAAAGAAATGATGAAAGAAAAAATGAATGAAAGAAAAAGAATGAATGAAAAAAGAAAAAATGAATGAAAGAAAAAAGAAAGAAAAAGCAAAGAAAGAAATAATGGAGAAAAAAGAAAGAATAAATGAAAGAAAAAAATGAAAGAATGAAAGAAAAAATGAATGAATGAAAAAGAATGAATGAAAGAAAAAAAAAGAAAAGAATGAATGAAAGAAAAATGAAAAAATGAAAGAAATAATGAAAGAAAAAATGAATGAAAGAAAAAAGAAAGAAAGAATCAAAGAAAGAAATAATGGGAGAAAAAGAAAGAATGAATGAAAGAAAGAAAAATGAAAGAATGAAAGAAAGAACAGAAGAAAGAAATAATGAAAGAAAAAATGAATGAAAGAAAGAAAAATGAAAGAATGAAAGAAAAAATGGAAGAAAGAAATGAATGAAAGAAAGAATGAATGAGAGAAAGAATCAAACAAAGAAAGAGAAAACAAAAAATGTAATGCACTTCAACTAAATTTTTAAAGCTATTCTTCTCATCATTGCAATAGATGTTTTTATAGATGCAACATTTCTGCCCAAATATCCTCTGGCCATCATGTCTCGCTAACTTCTTTAAACTCACAGCCTCAACAGGGTGGTTTCTGTAGAAGGTAGGTTTTTTACAGAGTTCTCTTGTCAGGTGTCTATTACCTCAGGCCAAATATTGAAAACATATCAGGTTGAATTTAAGGAATTAATAAAAAATACACCATTGATGTCTTTTGGGATGATGATGCTATAAGCAGTAGTTAACTAAGTGTTACTGTCATCTCGTGGCTGTGAGTTCAATCCCTGGATCAGATAGTGAACTCTATATGCTCTGCTTCAACAGGCGCAAACAAGAAACAGCATCAGAGGTACAAAAATAACTCAATAATCAGCATATAAAGCCTATATATCCCCAAACATAATGTATACCTGATGATGATTGGGATGTTCAGGTCGTGTAATGGAGACTGGGGATGGGACAAGAAGAGTTCGGGTTTGTCAAAGACACTGGAACAAGGAATGTAATATTTATGCTCAGAATGTTATCAGAAAGGGCAATACAAAGGCAGAAGGACGTGTACATGTGTTTCATAGATTATGTAAAGGCTTCAATAAAGTACACCACAAAGACCTGTTAGAGCTGCTCAGCATCTTTGACATATTTGGGAAAGACATTAGAATAAACAAGTTCAGCAGATATACAAAAATAGAAAGGGCTGCAAGACAAGGATGTGTCTCTTCCCCAGATTTATTCAGCCTATACAGTGAGGCATTTCTGAGAGAAGTCCTACCACAATTTATTATTAGTGGCCACAATCTTAACAATATAAGATATGCAGATGACACAGTGTTGATAGCAGACACAGAAAGGAAACTACAAGAACTCCTATATAAGGTAGCAAAGGAAATCAAGAAGAAAGGACTAACGTCAATCGACATCTCCATTTACCATGATCTATCCACTTCCCTTCTCCACATCCTTTCACCTTTCATTCCTATCTGCTCTCGCTTCAAATCTTCTGTAACCCCCTTGCCTTGATCGATCCACTATCTTTCTCCACATCCTCTCCTTTACCACTCCTATCTGCTCTTCCTCCAAACCTTCTGTAACCCATTGCATGCTAGTGGCTTCCAGCCTTGCTTGGGGTGATAAGCTTAAAAAAAAAAAAAAAAAAAAAAATGGATGAACCCAAAATGCAAATTAATAATTGGGGATACTAAAATCAAACAAGTACAGAAATTTAAATATGTAGGAAGTGTTGTAACAGAGAATGGAAAGTGCAACACTTAGATCCAAATACAAATTAGGATAGCCAAAAATGCCTTTCAAAAGCTAAGCAGAATATTAACAGACAAAAAAAACTTCATTAGAAACTGAACTGTTACATGATATCTGTCCTCCTGTATGGCAGCGAATGCTTGACAATCTCCTCAAAGATGAAGAAGAGACTTGAAGCAATAGAAATGTGGTTCTACAAAAAGATGCTGCAGATTCTATGGACCGAACATGTGAGCAACAAGGAGGTTTTGGAGAAAATGCAAATGAAAAGGAAACTTATAATTAACATCAGGAAGTGGCAGTTGAAATTTCTTGGGCATGTAATGAGGAAGGAGGACTTGGAGAACTTGGTACTCACAGGACAGATTGGGGGGAAAGAGGGAGGCAGTGCATAACGTCCATAATGAGCTTGAGCAAATGGATGGTAGAATAGGGTTTTGGAAACACAACAAAAAGACAAAACTTATTAAGAGACAGGAAGATGTGGAGGGCCAAAATTGACACGGCACATAAAAGAAGAAAAAATTGTTAACATCTCAGTGAGCTAAGGTCAAATCTTGGTCAAGTTCATTGCATTCATTTTTGCAAAAGTAACCTTTGTATTGTTATGAATCCATCTTTTCTCTCCAGATCAGATCTCCAGATCTTTTCTCAACTTGGTTGGCTATCAGTCTAAGAGAAAGACACCTCTGAGTTCAAAAGTGTTTGTCCAGGGTGCGATGGATAAATCGTCGTCTAAATTATGTGCAAAAATGAAAATAACATTGATATCTCATTTTAAGAAATGTTTTTTTTAATCATTTCCTCCCAAGCAGGCAGGAATGCTACTAGTATGCAGGAGGTTACATAGAGTGAAAGTTATAGACAAGACTGGGTATAGGGGGGATTGGGGAAAAGATAAAAGATGAACGGGATTCAAGAAGACAGAAAATGGCAGTTGACATTGCATTTAAATTTTTAAAGATTGTATTTATCAGGGAAGCAAATAAAAGGAAGGGAGTTCCACAGACGGGAAGTGTGAGAAAAGAAACTTGAAAGATTAGAAGTGGTGGTTACATTTAACTTGAAACTGTTAGATGTAGACGTCTCTTCTACTCCAATAGCTTCATGTCTCGCACATCTTGCCTGTGGAACTCCCTTCCTTATTCCTGTTTCCCTGACAAATACAATCTCCAACTATACAATCTATAACAAATCTACATTCTATAACAATCAAATATATACAATCATATAGTTTAAATAAGTTAAAGTATATTGACAATTTTTCTCCATCTTCTTCTTCCTCCATTGATGATCATGGCTCTCCACTATTTTCTTATCCTTTGTAGATCTTAATAAATTTTCAACTATTTCTTCCTGACGTTAACTAAGTTTCCTTTTAGCTTCCATTTTCTCCAAAACTTAGTCATTGCTCACACGTTCGGTACATATTATTCTCAGCAACCTTTGGTAAAACCACATTGCTATTGCTTCATGTCTCTTCTTCATCTGTGAGGAGATTGTCCAGCATTCACTACCAGTATAGGCGGACTTATATCATATAGCAGTTCAGTGCTCTTTCCTTTGCATCCAACAAAATTTTCCTGCTTCTTAATACTTTGACTAGCATTCGGAAGGCATCTTTTGTTACCTCAGTGCACCTTCAAATTTCAGCACCTCTCTTTCCATCCTCTGTTAAAACTCCTTTCAGATATTCAAATTTTAAATTTGTTTGATTTTGGTATCTTCAATTTATAATTTGCATGTCGGTCTGTTCCTTTTGCTACCTTCCACTGGGAAAAAATGTATAAATTTTAATTTTTAAATTCAAGCTTTTGATTATCAGCTATGTAACTTTTTGCTTTTGATTGAAAATTAGATGGTGAAGAGTTATGATAGTGATATTCACCTAAAAAATCAAATGAAATAATAAAAAAACTGAGGTAATTTTAGTTGGTCAAATTTACTGACAAATGTTAACAATGTGAAAGAAATGCAATCTTAAAATGTAAAGAGATTTAAATTTCAGTATCTATATTTCTGAGATGAGGTATTATGTACACTATTTACATTATTCAGACTATTGTCCTCAGCTTTGTTGCCATATTTATCACGTTTTGGCTGTTGTACGCTCAGGCCTTCTTCAGAGAAAAATGATAATAACAACAAAAATTGCAATATGAGCTTTGGTAAAAATGGTTGCCGAAGACATTAGGTTTATAATACCCATAAATTCATACACAGATGTCCTCAAGGACACATGGCACAGTGGATAAAGTAAATGTTAGTTAGATCCAGTGACAGGATCCAAAGAGTGTGAGTTCAATACCTGGTTAAGGCAGTGGAGAATTCAGAGATAACTGACATCCATTAGACATGGCATGTGGTACTAGAACAGTCTATCCCAGTGAGTGAAATAAAGGGTTCAGTTTGGCATTCCAACCACCTGAAGAAGGCTGGAGCATACAATGGCTGAAACATTGTGATAAACATGGCAATAGTTCAAAAAATGTAAATAGTAAGATTTAAATTTGTATAACATGGTTAATGTAGCTACTAAATGAGCTATTTAACGTATTTACCTTCTAAGAATTGATTCACATAACTGTCTGGTGAAATTTCCAAAATAAAATAGTGAATTTGGAAATTCTTTGGATGGAGCATTTTCACCATTATTATTTTAGTACTAGTTTTACTCCAATGAAGAATTCTTACTATTATTACTTGTATTATTTCAACTTATTATTGTTGCTTTTTAGATGAAACAATTTCACTATAATTATTTTATTACTAGTTTTTCTCCATCTTAATATTGTTGATTTTTAGAAGAAATATTTTCACTATTATTATTTTATCACTAGATTTACTCCATCTTATTATTGTTGATTTTTAGAAGAAATATTTTCACTATTATTATTTTATTACTAGATTTACTTCATCTTATTATTGTTGCTTTTTAGAAGAAACATTTTCACTATTATTATTTTATTACTAGATTTACTCCATCTTGTTATTGTTGCTTTTTAGAAGACACATTTTCACTATTATTATTTTATTACTAGATTTACTCCATCTTATTATTGTTGCTTTTTAGAAGAAATATTTTCACTATTATTATTTTATTACTAGATTTACTCCATCTTATTATTGTTGATTTTTAGAAGAAACATTTTCACTATTATTATTTTATCACTAGATTTACTCCATCTTATTATTGTTGCTTTTTAGAAGAAACATTTTCACTATTATTATTTTATTACTAGATTTACTTCATCTTATTATTGTTGCTTTTTAGAAGAAACATTTTCACTATTATTATTTTATTACTAGATTTACTCCATCTTATTATTGTTGATTTTTAGAAGAAACATTTTCACTATTATTATTTTATTACTAGATTTACTCCATCTTGTTAATGTTGCTTTTTAGATGAAACAATTTCACTATAATTATTTTATTACTAGATTTACTCCATCTTATTATTGTTGATTTTTAGAAGAAATATTTTCACTATTATTATTTTATTACTAGATTTACTCCATCTTATTATTGTTGCTTTTTATAAGAAATATTTTCACTATTATTATTTTATTACTAGATTTACTCCATCTTATTATTGTTGATTTTTAGAAGAAACATTTTCACTACTATTATTTTATTACTAGATTTACTCCATCTTATTATTGTTGATTTTTAGAAGAAACATTTTCACTATTATTATTTTATTACTAGATTTACTCCATCTTATTATTGTTGATTTTTAGAAGAAACATTTTCACTATTATTATTTTATTACTAGATTTACTCCATCTTATTATTGTTGCTTTTTAGAAGAAACATTTTCACTATTATTATTTTATTACTAGATTTACTCCATCTTATTATTGTTGCTTTTTAGAAGAAACATTTTCACTATTATTATTTTATTACTAGATTTACTCCATCTTATTATTGTTGATTTTTAGAAGAAACATTTTCACTATTATTATTTTATTACTAGATTTACTTCATCTTATTATTGTTGCTTTTTAGAAGAAACATTTTCACTATTATTATTTTATTACTAGATTTACTCCATCTTATCATTGTTGATTTTTAGAAGAAACATTTTCACTATTATTATTTTATTACTAGATTTACTCCATCTTATTATTGTTGCTTTTTAGAAGAAACATTTTCACTATTATTATTTTATTACTAGATTTACTCCATCTTATTATTGTTGCTTTTTAGAAGAAACATTTTCACTATTATTATTTTATTACTAGATTTACTTCATCTTATTATTGTTGCTTTTTAAATGAAGCATTTTCATCATTATTATTTTATTACCAGTTTTATTCCAACTTATTATTGTTACTTTTTAGATGAAAGATTTTCACTATTATTATTTAAGTAATAGTTTTACTCCATCTTATTATTGTTGCTTTTTAGGTGAAGCATTTTCATTGTAATTACTTTTCTTACTAGCTTTACTCCATAGTGTTACTATTATCATTTATCTAAAAATCAACAATAATAAGATGGAATAAACTTATAATTTTCTATATAATTTTCTTTCTTTCTCTCTGTTTCTTTTTTGCACTAGTTTTTTCCCCACTTTTGTTTATCTTAAATATAGACATTGGACTATCTCACTGATTACTCTCTCCTTCTGCATCATCACACTCTTTTCCTTTCTTTCTCTCAAGGTGAGAGCCTGTCTGTTCAAAGAAAAAAAATGCCCTAAACACTTAAGGTAGTTTCTAGTTTTCTCATTTATATTTTTAGCCCCCAATATATAAATAAACCCATTATCCCTTTCTTTCTTTCTTTCTTTCTTTCTTTCTTTCTTTCTTTCTTTCTTTCTTTCATTGTGTGTGTGTGTGTGTGTGTGTGTGTGTGTGTGTGTGTGTGTGTGTGTTCGCCAGATGATGAAATCCTGTTTTATCCTTTCTTTTCTCGAGATTCCCAAAGTATGGAGTTCCCTGTTAAATCCTAAAATGTGTGAATGGCTGCTGTAATGCTGTGTAATTGGAGCCAGGCATGGAGTAGTCATCATCTAGTTTAGAAGTTTTCTTTTTCTTATATACATTATATATAATGCTGAGAGGACCTAGATAGATCTCAAACTGCCTGGCAGGAATAAAATTGGTGAATAAAAGCAAGTTAAAAACATTCTTACAAAACGAGTAAGACTTATTTTCTTCTTTTTTTTTTTTTCAGTGTTATTCTTTATATCTAACCTAGATTTTGAAACATAAAGGAACTTGACACGATTTAAGTTTTTATAACCCCCAGCATAATTAAAATAGAAATAAAAATTAATGTTGCTAAAATATCAGGAAAATATCTATGTAATTCAAGACAACTTATTAGGCATCATATGAACATATTTTGTTTTGGCTTCCGTAGGCTGTAAGCGATCATGGACCTCTGCATCTTCCTGCTCCTTGTAGCTCTTTTTTCTTTTTGCTATTTCTCCTAAACCCTGTTTTGGCATTCATTTACTCAATCATACTATGTACATTATGCATTCTTTTCCTCTGCCCCTCTTGCCTTGTTTCTCCAAAATTATTTTCCCCTCAGGATGTAGGCAATCATGGCCCTCTACATCTTCCTGTACCCTGTTAATAAGTCTTGTCCTTTTACTATTTCTCCAAAAACTCTGTTCAGCCATCTATTTACTCAAGACAACCACGTATCCTATGCACTGTTCGCCATCCTTCTTTCCCACAATCTGTCCTTTGAGTATCAGATTTTCCAAGCCCTCCTTCCTCATTACATGCCCTAGAAATTTCAAATGTCTCTTCCTGATGCTAAGTATAAATTTTCATTTTGTCTCCATTTTCTCTAAAGCTTCGTCATTGGTCCGGCATGAAACAATGAGCCAAAATTCCTAGCAGCAGATCTGGCAATTGATTCAATATAATCACTTCATGTCATTGGAAAACGTAAAGCCAAGAAGGTGCAGTGAGTTGCTCTCCTGCAGGTTAGCATCAGCCATTCTGATGGAAGGCAAAAATGGTTCCCTATGAGGATTAAAAGATAGCAGTTTTTTTTAGGAGGTATTCAAATTTACAAGCCATTTCTTACCCCAGTTAACAAATGATTGGCAGTCATTTCCAAGAGCCCCTATCATTTTTATTTTGTTGGACCTAACAAACTTACTGTCAGGACAGAAGTAAATAATTTTGTCATCAGCATAAATACAGCATAATACAAATCTTGGAGGTTAGTGTCAGGCATGCTGATTTGAGGGTCGAAATGGTTCTCTATGGTGATTAAAAGATGGCAGTTTTGTTTTGGAGGCGTTCAAATTTACAAGCCATTTCTTGGTCCAGTTAACAACTGATCAGAGGTCATTTTCAAGAGCAGCTATCAGTTTTACTTTGTTGGAACTGTTGAACTTACAATTAAGTCAGCAGTAAATAGTTATTTTTGTTTTTTTTATAATCATTTCACCTCAAGCAAGGCAATAATGCCATTAAGACATAAGTGGTTACTTGGCGTGAAAGAGAATTAGAAAACTTTAGTGAAGAGAAAGGTCAGTAAAAGAACAGGGTTCAGGAAGACAGAAACTGGTGATTGGCATTTCATTAAAATCTTTGAAGATTGTCAGGCAAACAAGAAATCGTAAGGGAGTTCACGAGACAAGAAGCACGAGAAAGGAAACTACTAGAAGAGAACGTACAGTTGCATCTAGATAGTTCAACAGTAAAATGGTGAAACATAATTACCAATCTAGTAATACAGTCATATGCAGTTGAATCAAATCTCACCGGAACAGTTACCAAGAAAATATTTGTAGAAAAGACAGAGGGAAGCCATGTCATGTCAGTGAGAAAGTTACTGAAGTCAAGATGTCATATCAGGTCAATTACATTACAGACACTTCTTTGAATTTTGTCAAGAATCTCAGCATAGATATCTAGTTGGAAACTTATCTGGGGTGCTTAATATAGAGTAATATATATAAAAGAAAATTAAATATCTGGGAAGTGTTTTGACGGCAGGTGCAACACCGAGATCCAAAGACGGATTGGGATGACCAAGGATGCATTCCAAAAGCTGGGCAGAGTCCTGCGAGACGGGAGAATTTCTATGGTGACAAAGAAAAGAGTACTGAGCTGCTATGTGACATCTGTCCTCCTATACGGCAGCGAATGTTGGATGGTCTCCTCAAAGATGAAGAAGATGCTTGAGGCAGTGGAGATGTCGTTCTACAGAAGGATGCTAAGGATATCATGGAGTGAGTGTGTGAGCAACAGTGAGGTCTTGGAGAGGATGCAAATAAGGAGGAAGCTTATATAGGGTGACCCAAAAAAACGGGAACTTTTTAACAATCCAATAAAACCAAGAGTGATGGAAGAAAAATATTTAATTCATAGTAATTGAAACCTTAAAACATGCCATTTAAGAAACAATGATGGAATTTTCATTTTTTAAAAATGAAGTCCTGTAGATGGTGTCCTCCTGTACGAATGCATTCTTGAAATCTGCTGTTGAGATTCCTCATTGACCGCTGCAACATCTCAGCTGGGATACTGTGAATTTCATTCTCGTTACTAAAATGGCGAAATGTTTACTTGCTCAAGGTCACTGTCTCGCAGTGTTGCCACTTGCTCCTGTCTGGCAATACTTACTTTAAAAATTCCCATTTTTTTGGGTCACCCCATACTTAACATAAGGAAGAGGCAGATGAAATTTCTGGGACGCATAATGAGAAAGGACGGCCTGGAGACTCTGATACTCACAGGTCGAGTAGAGGGAAAAAGAGACAAGGGAAAGTAACGCATGACATACCTAGCGGACTTAAGCAAGTGGATGACAGAACGTGGTCTGGGGGAGTTGGCAGAGACATGAAACTTATTGAGAGCTACAAGGGATAGGGGGAAGTGGAGAGCCATGATCACCTACATCCTGAAAGGACATGGCGCATAAAAAGAAAGAAGAAGGTTTTCTGGTTATGGTGCTTGTACCACCACAACACAAATTGAATGTTCTTTCCTTCTTCCATGCCTTATTGAAATGAAACAATAAATTCTGAAATGTTACATCCTTTTGGAAAGGTGTGATTCCACCACCTTTTCTCCCCCAGCTGTGGATTAAACAGCAGGACTTGTATCAGCAAATCATTATTATTTGCCCCAAATTCTTAGAATCTATAAATATTTTCTGGCTTTAAATAACCAACCTGCAAAAGGTTTATAAGCCATAAAACCAAATCTGTAGGCTAACTATTGCGCAGCATCTGTGGATTGATTTTACCAGGGTGGTGTTTCAAGTGCCACACCCATCGTTCAGTCTAACTTGAACTTGGGATTTTTTTCATCAGAATAATATTTTGTTAGTTGGAACTTCTTTTCCTATCTAAGTATTTGTTTTTATATTTAATGGCATATTTAAAATGTATTTTATTGCCTAAGCAAAACTAAATAAAAGGAATAAAAAAGGGATGAATTCAGGCTTGAGTGTAGAGATGTCATGATTCAAACCCATAAGCATGCAAAGTTTCTATGAATTTTTTTTCTTTTTACAAAATGTTCATTCAACACACGACCCAAGAGTCCCTCCAGCTAGAGGATTACTGTTGAGTCTTGACTCAATGTTGAATCTCGCCTATTGCATGGAATAATAATGCAACACAAATGTACTTAGAACAAGAATGTATTATAACAAGAAAGTGTACACAATAAGTACATATAGTATTTCTGTATATTTCTGGGAAGACGTTCCTGGAGAATGTGTTGACTAGTCGCAGTCGATCAGAGTCTCTAGTTGGATCTTGTGATTCCTTCCCTCTCGTCTTCCGGTACCAACCACTATTTATATAGTTGGTAGTCACCTATGCAGATTAGGTGGATCCCACCACAACAATTACTGAATGAGGTTGTTGTATACATGTAGGAAGGGGAAGGAACTGATGAATTAAGAGAATATATAGGATATATAATGGTTTACCCTAGACCTAAAGAAGTTCAGATAGTAGCTATCAGAGAAGCATCCTTTTGGGTGTCTGTTCTCAGGAAGTAGCTGTCTGAGGGCAATTTCCTCAATGGAAGGTGAAGGGAATGAGGAGGATTCAATCCTGAGTACATAGCATGGCAAGTTCTATCTGTAAAGTTCTGAACTGATAGAACTAAGGAAATTAGCTGATTTGCCATTGAAATAGCGATGGAGTAGCAAGAGGCTCGTGATATTTTGTCAGTCAGAAAGAGATTGTAGGGTTGAAAATAATTCATCACTTCTGCAATCATTATGCTTTTAACAAAGTCAAGTCTAAAATCAACTGTTATCTATCCTACATATCCTCATAATCTGCACTTATATCCTCCACTTGCAGCCATACAACGATATCACTCAGTAATAGTCTATCTTGAGTGGCTCTTGAAACTTGCATTCAGGGATCATTTATAAATGATCCCTGGATGCAAGTTTCAAGAGCCACAAATGATGATACAGAAAAAATAAACTTTCTTCAAACTGATAATCAATCACTGATCAGATCTCGAACTACCACCAGTCACAATGAATGGATGTCTCCTTGAGAGATTATTGGGCCTTAAACTAACCCCAGACCTCAAGTGGAATGCGTACATATGATCCATTGCTAAAGGTGCAGGAAAAATAATCAGTTCCTTGTACCACTCCAGTAAGTACCTGACTCCTCTTACTATCCTCTACTTTCACAAGAACTAAATCAAGCCTAAACGAGAGTACTGCTGACATATATATGGGCAGGAGCTGCCCAGTCCTGATTTTCCAGTCTCAATAGTCCAAAAACATCTCCATGTCCTTATGGGCGACAGATTATTTTCTACCCTACAACCCCTCTCTCACAGATGGGATGTGGCAAGCCCCTCACTGATCTATCGCTACTTCCATGGAAAGTGTTTTGACCAACTGCATTCTTTGGTTCTGCCAGTTCTAACCTTCATGGGTAAGACCTGCCGTACCACTCACATTGTAGCAAACCACTCTCATTCTCTCCGTATTGCACAGGTGAGAAGTAAGTTATAATCAAGCAGCTTCTTCCTGAGAACCACTGCTCTGTAGAACCAACTCCGAAGAAGATGTTTCCCCAATCGCTACAATCTTAACCTGTTCAAGTCTAAAGTGAACTGTTATCTTCCCCACCTGTCTGCATAAACTGTACCTCTTACTCTGTAACCCTCTACCTTTAGTGGCTCCTAGGCCTTGTACAGGATGAAGCTGACTGTAAAAATTCATAAAAGAAAAGACAGTGTCAATGTATTTTGGAAATTTCAAATTACCACCAGCTGAAACCAAATCTAAAATTTAGTAATCTTTCATGAGAATATTCCTTATAACACAATTAATTTTTAATAATCAGTCCCAAGATTTTGCACCTACTTAGGGCCAGAAAAACATACTTAACCTCAAACTGAGTGATAGATTTTGATACTTTTAGAGATAAAATGTGATTAGAATGAAAATCAGTCAAGAAGAAGCTTAATTGCGAATATTAAATGTTGGTCCTTATCTAAAGTTGATAAAAAAACTCCTTGTTATGTAAAGAAGTATTCATTGTTATACACTGATATACTCAAACTTATCTCCTCATTTTGGTTGCTATAGTTTCAGTCATTCCACCTTCTGTCCTTTTTACAGCCTTGAAGGTTTCAGATGATGAATTATCATTATTTTACACTGATTTACTCAGAATAATGTCCTCATTTTGTGTGAGTTGTGAGATGAGGAATTATTATACAATGATTTACAGAGAATAATGTCCTTATTTTTGTTATTACAATTAGGTTTCTGTCATTCGTCCCTCTGGCCTTTTTACAGGCCTAATGTTTTGAGATGAGGAATTATCTTTATTATACACTGATTTGTTCACACTAATATCCTCATTTTGTTTGTTTAATCAACCATTCGCCCTTGCATGGAGTATTGCTGCCATATATGGTCTGGAGCTCCTTCTGTTTGCCTCAAGGTTCCTGATAAAATCCAGAGACGGATATGCAATGTAATTGGCCCTGATCTGGCATCTCGTCTACAGACACTCTCTCACAGACGTGTCGTCACCTCCTTCTCTCTTTTTACAAATACTTTCATGGTAACTGCTCCGATGAGCTGCTTTCGCTGGTTCCCAGACTTCATAAATTTAAGCGTTCTACTAGGCTGGCATCTCGCTCTCACACTTTCACTGTCCAAACTGTTAAATGTAGTTGTCTCTTCTACTCCAATGGCTTCATGTCTCGCACTTCTCGCCTGTGGAACTCCCTCCCCATTTCTTGTTTCCCTGATAGCTATAATCTCCAACTATTCAAATGTAAGGTCAATTGACGTCTCCAGATCACTTGATCTATCCCCTGTCCTTCTCTTCATCCTTTCCTCTATCATTCCGATTTGCTCTCACTCCAGCTCTCTGTAACCCCTTGCGTGCTAGTGGCTTCCCGCCTTGCTTGTGGTAAAACACTTTAAAAAAAAATTTTTTTTAAATTACATTTCAGTCGTTGTAACTTCTCGCCCTGTTACAGACCTGAAATTTTGAGATGTGTTGTTATCATTATTATACACTGATTTATTCAATCTAGTATTGTCATCTTGATTCTTATATTCATAATAATTCAGCCATTTTCTCCACCATCTGTTCTCAGGTCTCTTTTGTATAATTTTGGGTGATGTACGTGTGGACTATTGGTTATTTGTATGTCAGCTAGACCTGGTGAACTGAGTCCAATTCCCAGCAGGTTTGTTGTTACTTCTACATTAATGTTGTTTGTTTTTTGTTTAGCTGCATATCAATCTCCCTGGGTTATTTAATGCTGAAATCTAAATGTTTTATATGCAGTTTTATTTTATCTGTGAAGATAAAAATGGTTTAGCAATACAAGTCTTATTAACACATAGCTAGGTGGAGAAAAGGTTGGTTCATACTTTTCCCGTAAGTATTCGCCCATGAGTGAATATAGCAAACCTAACTGGAATAGGAACTCGGCTCTCCAATTAAAAACTCTCAGCCATTATCCATTATACCACCTGCAATCTAGGCTTACAGCACCTGATCTTCCCAAGCGGTCATCAATCTGGGTACTAACCAGGCTTGACGTTGCTTTAATCCGGTCATCATATGGAAACCGGTGTTTCAACATGATGTAGCTGTAAGCCTACAATTATATCATTTTTCAGCTATAGGATAAATAGGAGAGACTCACCTAACTCTTATCGGGTTATCTCCTCTTCGTTTCGTAACCCTTTCAACAGGGGTCTCTCTCTCCCGGGAGTATAAATACGGGCTGACCTTTCGCCTCTTTCTCTTTCCACGGCTTCGCCCATGTGTGGCCAAAACTGCCTCTCCTGGGGCCGGAAACCTCGCACCACGTGCGAGGTACAAAAACTTTCTCTTAACATCTCCAATATGTGAACTCTAATACACAACCAGCGTTTCCCATGTTCAGGGAACACGCTAAAAACAAAATTCACCCGTACGGACATTTCAATTCAACACACACACAAACAACTTTCCATACAGATACTAACATTTTATTCATGTTTTAAATGATGTATTTGTAATTTGTGTTTTAACCTGTTTGTTAATAATATATATTTGTTTTGTACATATATATCTGCCTTGTTCATTTTATTTTGCTTTCTTTGGACTCCATCCTAGTCCAACATTACTATGTAGCAGGACTGGCCAGCAGGAAGTCTTAGTCCAGAGATTTTATCCTCACATTAACCCGCCGATCCCCTACACTCTCTATAACTGGTTGTCAGCCAGTCTAGGAGAAATACTCTGAATACACAACAATGGAGAAGGCAATAGTAAGCCACTCCCCTATCTTTCCCAAGAAGTCATGGCAGTCCATAGATAATAAAGTAAAGGAATATGTAAAAAGCCATAACTGCCTAAGTTTCGAATAGCATAAAGACATACTTCTCTTACACCTTGTTATTAGAAAGAGACTGTTTTTTTTTGGGGGGGGGGTGACCAAATCAAGTATCTTGCAAGTGGAAATTATTTTATGAGGCATAATCTAGAAAAAGTAATCCAATGGCAAGACAATAATACTCAGCCATCTTGCACCTTGTTCATCATTTCCATTCCATCTGTAATTCTCTACCTTGATTGGTTCTTGAGCTTTGCTTTTATTGAATTTTAGTAAAAAAAAAGTGATATTTTTAAATATTTCTGGGAATATTGACTTTTCTTAACTTATTTATGGTTTGGTCATAGTTATTGTTTATTAGGGCTTTCTCGTAACCTTGGGGGTCAAAAAAATCTTTGTTTGGAGTAAAATCAGAGACTAAAGATTTCAATAAGGTTTTCCTTAAGAGAATTCAAAGGCTTTTTTTTTTTTTACTCCAAACAGCGATTAGTTCATCAGGTCATAATGGCTGACTATTATTGTCTTGACTGGCCATTGGATTAATTTTTCTGTATTATTTCCCATAAAAGAATCTCCAACTGTGAGAAGCTTGATTTGGCCAAAGAGTTACCCCACCAAAAGCAAAAAAAAAGTCTCTTTCTAATAACAATATTGGCAACCAGATGTAATGCTTCTAAATTTGCTACAAAATGATCACCAACTGGCAATTTCTAAATTTGTTTTTAGTTCTAATTGTATTCTGGAATTATAAGATGTAAGTTTATATTACTTTCACATTTAATATTCTGCAACAAAATAAAGGGTTCCATTGAAATCCCATTAATTCTCTTAGGGTTTGGCACATTCTTCCAGAAAGTTGGAGAATATGATTCTGGTGAGATAATATCTAGCTTCTTCATATCAATCTATCTATCTCAGTCTGTTTATATCAATTTTAGTCTATCTATCTATCTATCTATCTATCTATCTATCTATCTATCTATCTATCTATCTATCTATCTATCTATCTCAGTTTCTTCATATTGATATCTATCTATCTATCTATCTATCTATCTATCTATCTATCTGTTGATTCATATCTATCTATCTATCTATCTATCTATCTATCTATCTATCTATCTATCTATCTATCTCAGTCTTTTCATATTGTTATCTATCTATCTATCTATCTATCTATGTTGATTCATATCTATCTGAATTTATCTATCTTCTGCTGGTTCATATCTATCTCAATTTGTATATTTATCAATCTATCTATCTCAGTTTGTTCATATTGATATCTATCTATCTATCTATCTATCTATCTGTTGATTCATATCTATCTATCTATCTATCTATCTATCTATCTATCTATCTATCTATCTGTCTGTTGATTCATATCTATCTATCTATCTATCTATCTATCTGTTGATTTATATCTATCTATCTATCTATCTATCTATCTATCTCAGTCTTTTCATATTGATATCTATCTATCTATCTATCTATCTATCTATCTATCTATCTATCTATGTTGATTCATATCTATCTGAATTTATCTATCTTCTGCTGGTTCATATCTATCTCAATTTGTATATTTATCAATCTATCTATCTCAGTTTGTTCATATTGATATCTATCTATCTATCTATCTATCTATCTGTTGATTCATATCTATCTATCTATCTATCTATCTATCTATCTATCTATCTGTCTGTTGTTTCATATCTATCTATCTATCTATCTGTTGATTCATATCTATCTATCTATCTATTTATCTATCTGTCTATCTCAGTCTTTTCATATTGATATCTATCTATCTATCTATCTATGTTGATTCATATCTATCTGAATTTATCTATCTTCTGCTGGTTCATATCTATCTCAATTTGTATATTTATCAATCTATCTATCTCAGTTTCTTCATATTGATATCTATCTATCTATCTATCTATCTATCTATCTATCTATCTGTCTGTTGATTCATATCTATCTATCTATCTATCTATCTATCTAACTATCTCAGTCTTTTCATATTGATATCTATCTATCTATCTATCTATCTATCTATCTATGTTGATTCATATCTATCTGAATTTATCTATCTTCTGCTGGTTCATATCTATCTCAATTTGTATATTTATCAATCTATCTATCTCAGTTTCTTCATATTGATATCTATCTATCTATCTATCTATCTATCTATCTATCTATCTATCTATCTATCTATCACAGTCTGTTCATATGTTTTTTGTTTACACAATCCCACATTTAGTATGCAAGTCAATGTTTTCAGAATAAAACATAGCATTAAACAACTGAACCTTTAACAGAATGCAGCAGAAAGCACTCGACAACCATTTCATCCTTCTTGGGACTCATCAGCAGTGTGCATCCACTACTGAGAATTGAACCTGGACCATTATGAGACATTGCAAGCATCATATGACTGGGTCAGGTTCGATTCTTCTTGGTAGTAGATGCTCACTGCTGATAAGTCCCAAAAATGACAAAACGAACGCGTCCAGTGCTTTCTGTATTCTATTGATGATTCTTGTTCTAGACTCGATGAATTATTATGAGAAATTATTCAAATCTCAAAAAAATTCCATCACACACATACACACACACACATATATATAATAAATGCGAATGTCAGTGTGTCACTGTGTTGCACTTTTTCAATTAAAAGGTGACAACTCTCTAATTTTCAATAGCTCATTTTCTTCTTCTTCTATATAATACATGCAAATGTCAGTGTGTCACACTTTTTCAATTTTACTCCTAGAGACCGTAGCCCAACATGTACCATTTTGGAATCAGGCTGACTCTGTCAGCAAATTAATAACATTTCAGGCCAGATCTGGAGCCGCAATCCTGAAATTTGGGATTCCCAAGTTTTCATTACTGTGATTGTTTTGGTGATTTTTGTATGTGATGCTTTGCAACAAATTTTTTGTACAATAACAGTTCTGATAACTTAAAAATAAATTTGGGAATAATTAAAATTAATTGCAAAATCCGGTGAAAGTCACCAATGAAATAAAAAATAATTTTTTGTACGGAAAGTAAGGACCTAAAATACATCAAATTGTTTTTAAATTAAGTGGCAGCAGAAGAATTATCATTGAATTTTTAAAAGGTAAGCTTACGTATTAATGCAAGACTTAAATACTTAAATGTGCAGCTTTTGAGCTAGTATATATATATATATATATATATATATATATATATATATATATATATATATATATATATATATTTTAAATAAAAACAGATTGCTTTAAGGTTCCATATAATAAATTATTTCACCACAGCCCTTTTAAAGGAGAGTGGATCATCAGATTTATTTCCAAATGTTGAAATGAAAAAATGAAAATAAATTTACACATTTATGACGGGCAATAATAAGGAAACTCACGAAGTGGGGGCAGTGTAGGGGGGTAGAGAGACAGCATTGAGTTAGATGTAACATTTCTATTGTTTCAAATTTAAATTTTCGCTGAAATCTAGACATTGACACTTTAAATCTGTTAACGGAAGTTATATCTTGATATAGGAAGTGGGATGGACAAAGAAGTATATAAAGAAAAAAGAAAAAAAGAAAAAAAAGAAAAAGAGAGAAAAAAAGAGAAAGAAGTTGTAAAAAAGTGTCATTAACCTCTATTGGAATATATATTCTTAGATGGAGTGGATCTGTAGAAGAGAAAATGAATAAAAAAGAGAAGAGGAAAGACTATACTTAGCATTTCATCATCTGACTTTATCAATGTATATTTGCCTTGATAAAGTCTGTCAGATGACAAAACATATAGTTTTGTGTGTTGTCTTTTTTATTCATATATATGTGTGTGTGTGTGTGTGTGTGTGTGTGTGTGTGTGTGTATTGAAACATGTTTCATTGAATAATATAGACAAATTGTGTCTACTTATTTTCATCCTGGTCCTTCCCAGTTGTCTAATCAGTTTCTTCATGTTAAGATGAAATTCTTCAAGGAAGGTGCCATAGTTTTTTTTTAACCCAAGTACTTTCGATCTTTTCTTTAGATCATCTTCAGGGGTAAATTAAAAATAGAAATGTAAAATGGCACTAAACGTTATATGCACTTTAATATATTGTTGCCAAAAGTTGCTAAAGTTTGTTTTTTTGCTATCTCTCCTAATCCCTGTCCTACCAACCATTTACATAAGCACATTCTTCTTCTCCTATGTGCCTTTATTATACGGCTGATTATGGCTCTCCACAATTTCTTGTTCTTTGTAGATTTTAGTAAATCTTGTCATTTTGCGATCTCTCCTAATCCCTGTTTTGCCAACCATTTACACAATCTCATTCTACTTCTTCTATGTACCATGTCCCTTCAGGATCATGGCTCTCTACAAATTCCTGCAGCTCTTAGTAAAGTTTGTCTTTTTTTGCTACCCCTTCTAATCCAGGTTCTGCCGACCATTTGCACAAGCCACTTCTTATTCTATGTGCCGTGTCTCTTCAGGACATGGGAAATCATGGATATCCACAATTTTTGACCTTTGTAGTCATTATTAAGATTTGTCTTTTTGCGATCTCTCCTAATCCCTGTTCTGCCAACCATTTACACAATCTCATTCTCCTCTTTCTATGCGCAATGTCCCTTCAGGATGTTGCTGATGATGGCTCTCCACAATTTCCTCTCCTTTGTAGCTCTTAGCAATGTTTGTCTTTTTGCTATCTCTCCTAATCCCTGTTCTGCCAACCATTTACACAATCTCATTCTCCTCTTTCTATGCGCAATGTCCCTTCAGGATGTTGCTGATGATGGCTCTCCACAATTTCCTCTCCTTTGTAGCTCTTAGCAATGTTTGTCTTTTTGCTATCTCTCCTAATCCCTGTTCTGCCAACCATTTACACAATCTCATTCTCCTCTTTCTATGCGCAATGTCCCTTCAGGATGTTGCTGATGATGGCTCTCCACAATTTCCTCTCCTTTGTAGCTCTTAGCAATGTTTGTCTTTTTGCTATCTCTCCTAATCCCTGTTCTGCCAACCATTTACACAATCTCATTCTCCTCTTTCTATGCGCAATGTCCCTTCAGGATGTTGCTGATGATGGCTCTCCACAATTTCCTCTCCTTTGTAGCTCTTAGCAATGTTTGTCTTTTTGCTATCTCTCCTAATCCCTGTTCTGCCAACCATTTACACAATCTCATTCTCCTCTTTCTATGCGCAATGTCCCTTCGGGATGTTGCTGATGATGGCTCTCCACAATTTCCTCTCCTATGTAGCTCTTAGCAATGTTTGTCTTTTTGCTATCTCTCCTAATCCCTGTTCTGCCAACCATTTACACAATCTCATTCTCCTCTTTCTATGCGCAATGTCCCTTCAGGATGTTGCTGATGATGGCTCTCCACAATTTCCTCTCCTTTGTAGCTCTTAGCAATGTTTGTCTTTTTGCTATCTCTCCTAATCCCTGTTCTGCCAACCATTTACACAATCTCATTCTCCTCTTTCTATGCGCAATGTCCCTTCGGGATGTTGCTGATGATGGCTCTCCACAATTTCCTCTCCTTTGTAGCTCTTAGCAATGTTTGTCTTTTTGCTATCTCTCCTAATCCCTGTTCTTCCAACCATTTACACAATCTCATTCTCCTCTTTCTATGCGCAAAGTCCCTTCGGGATGTGGCTGATCATGGCTCTCCACAATTTCCTCTCCTTTGTACCTCTTAGCAATGTTTGTCTTTTTGCTATCTCTCCTAATCCCTGTTCTGCCAACCATTTACACAATCTCATTCTCCTCTTTCTATGCGCAATGTCCCTTCGGGATGTTGCTGATGATGGCTCTCCACAATTTCCTCTCCTTTGTAGCTCTTAGCAATGTTTGTCTTTTTGCTATCTCTCCTAATCCCTGTTCTGCCAACCATTTACACAATCTCATTCTACTCTTTCTATGCGCAAAGTCCCTTCGGGATGTGGCTGATCATGGCTCTCCACAATTTCCTCTCCTTTGTACCTCTTAGCAATGTTTGTCTTTTTGCTATCTCTCCTAATCCCTGTTCTGCCAACCATTTACACAAACTTGTTAGGTAGGTTATTTGCTGCTTTCTTCTATCCCTTTTTGTCTTCCATATGTCCTGTGAGTGTCAAATTCTCTCAGCCTTTCTTTTTCATTATGTGCCCTGGAAATATCATCTATCTATTTCTGAGGTTAAGTGTCCTTTTTGTTTACATTTTCTCTAATGTCATTAGTATAATTAAAATTCTAACCCAGAACCAAAAGTTTATATTTTATGGTAAAAAAAGATACAAAAACAAAGGCACAGTTGTGAAATTATCCGCCTGGCATTTTAAATTTTTAAAATTTTTTTTTTTTAAGCTTTTCACCCCAAGCAAGGCGGGAAGCCACTAGCACGCAAAGGGTTACAGAAGGTTTGGAGGAAGAGCAGATAGGAGTGGTAAAGGAGAGGATGTGGAGAAAGATAGTGGATCGATCAAGGCAAGGGGGTTACAGAAGATTTGGAGCAAGAGCAGATAGGAATGAAAGGGGGAAAAGACGTGGAGAAGGGAAGTGGATAGAACAAGGCAACTGGAGATGTCGATTGACGTTACACTTAAATAGTTGGAGATTATATTTGTCAGGGAAACAGGAATAAGGAAGGGAGTTCCACAGGCGAGATGTGCGAGACATGAAGCTATTGGAGTAGAAGAGACGTCTACATCTAACAGTTTCAATGGTGAAGGGGTGGGAACGGGATGCCAGCCTCGTAGGATGTTTAAATTCATGAGGCCTGGGAACCAGCGACAGCAGCTCATCGGAGTAATTACCGTGAAAGTATTTGTAAAAAAGACAGAGCGAGGCAACGCCGCATCTGTGAGAGAGCGACTGCAAATGAGATGACAGATCAGGGCCAATTACATTGCATATCCGTCTCTGGATCTTATCAAGAACCCTGAGGCAAACAGCAGGGGCTCCAGACCATATATGGCAGCAATACTCCATACAAGGGCGAATGGTTGATTTATAGATTTGGAGGATCGATTCCGGGGAGAAAAATTTCCTGGCTCGGCACAGGGAGCCAACTTTCCTTGTGGTGGATGAAGCAATTGACTTGATGTATTTGTTCCATCTCAGGTCAGCGCACAGCTTGAAACCGAGCAGCTGCAGAGAGGAGCTCTCGAGAAGTTGGTCTTCAGACATTCTAATGGGATACAGTGATGGATCCCTGTGGTGGTTAATAGAGAGCAGTTTTGTTTTAGAGGCGTTAAAGTTAACCAACCAATTCTTGCCCCAGTTCACAACCGATTGTAGGTCCTTTTCGAGAAGAACTGCCAGGTTAACTTTGTCAGCATCACTAGATTTGTTTTTGAGGCAGGAGTAAATTGTGGTGTCATCCGCGTAGATGCCGACTTGGGAATCTATGGCATCAGGAAGATCATTTATGAATATGAGGAACAGAGTAGGGCCTAGGATGGAGCCTTGAGGAACACCTGCGTTAGTGGGATAGGAGCTGGGGATGAATCCATTGAGAACGACCTTCAATTCACGGTTTGACAGGAAAGATTGTATTAGGTCAAACAATCAACCTGTACTACCATAACCCTGAAGCTTGCGAAGAAGGCCGGCATGCCAAACCCTATCAAACGCTTTGGAGATGTTTAGGGCCACGGCACAAGCTTCACCATTATTATGAATAGCTTGGTAGACAAATTCAGTGATGGCCGTAAGCACATCGGCTGTAGATCGGGCAAATCGGAAACCATACTGCTTGTCTGAGAGCAGATCATGGGATATAAGGTGATTAATCACTTCGGTGTTGATAAGGACTTCGAAGACTTTGCCAAAGAGGGGTAGGAGACTGATAGGACAGTATTTAGAAGGGTCGGAGGGGTCACCAGAGTTCTTAAAGACAGGAACAATGGATGAGGACTTCCAGCAGTCAGGAAAACAAGACTCCTTGAGGCAGTAGTTGTATAATTTAGAGAGGGCAGGCACCAATTCAGGCATGCATTTCTTCAGGACAATGGCTGGTATCCCATCACCACCAGTAGCCTTGTGGTGATCTAAGTTAGAGATAATGCCCAATACCAATGATGGGGATATGTGCAATCTGCTCAAAAGGGCCTCAGTTCTGGGAGGGAAATCGGGCATGGGTACCCCGGAAGAGTCAAACATTGAATCGGAAGAAAACTTCCGAGCAAAGCATTCAGCCTTGTTGGCAGAGGTGGTCAGGACCTCAAACTGATTGAACAGGGGAGGAATGGAGGGTTTGCTATTGTTCAGAACGCTCTTGCAGAGGCGCCAATAATCCTTGGAGCCGAATTTGCGAGATGCAATACGTTCCTTCATCCGAGCAGCAAATAGTGACTTAGCTTCATTGAGGACACGCTTACGCTCGTTACGGGCAGAGGCAAATAGGCGTCTATTGCAGTCAGACATATCGCTACGAAATACGTGGAAGAAGTGGTTCCTATGGGCAATGGCGGCTGAGCAAGCAGCTGAGAACCAAGGGGAGGAGCGTGGTTTGACCTTAAATTTCCTTGAGGGGATGAAAGCATCAATTTCAGCTTTAACCCAGGAAGAGACCGCTGAAGTACATTCTTGAATGGGGAGCTTAAATACAGCATCCCAGGGGACATTGCAGAGGAAATCACGGAACGAGTCCCAATCAGCTCATTGATAGCAGAATGAGGTTCTGGTGGTAGGAGGCTCCTTGCAGGGGGTGGGGTTGAAGGAGATACTAACAGACACTACAACATGGTCCTAGTTACCGAGAGGACAGAGCTGCGTGGCACTACAAGACTCAGGGATGGAGGTAAAACACAGGTCGAGGAGAGAGGCCTTACCATCCCGGTTGTAAGCAAAACGCGTGGGGAAATCAATTATCTGTGTGAGGGATTGAGAGACTGAAAAGTTGAGAGTATGAATGCCTGCGAGGTCGGTAGTAGCATTCTTAAGCCACTTGTTGTGATGGGTGTTAAAATCGCCAAACACAAATATGTGAGCGAAAGGATGGAGGGAGAGAGCCTTGTCTATGCTGTCAGAAATGACATCAAGTATTCCACAGTCCTGAGAGGATGGAGAGCGATAGAGGAAGAAAAGATAGCTTACAGCATTGAGAAGAGATAGCCGGGGACACAAGTACGAATGATCCGGCGATTCGAGAGAGCACTCTCTAGCCAGAGGGAGATGGTCCTTGACGTAGACACCAAGCCCATGCATGTGGGTTAGAGAGTCTTTTCTGAGGAGAGGAAGATAGCCAGGGATCGAGAGATCAGAGGAAGGGATAGAGGAGTCAAGATTGGTCTCACACAGGGCCAGTATATCCAGGCACTTTGCAATGAAGAAAGATTCCACACTGCAGAAATTGGTTCTAATGCCACGGATGTTGGAGAACGAAATGTTTAAAGGTTTAGGTGATTTTTGGAGCCGATGACGAAACACATATAGTTTTGCGTCTTGTCTTTTTTATTCATCCTAAGTATGTTCTCTCTCTCTCTCTCTCTCTTTCTCTCTTTCATCTGAAAGTAAACTGCATAATGCATCAAACATTTTCAGTAGCTCCTTTTATTTAACGGTTAGGAGTATTCTTTTTTTATGTGTTGTATACTTTTGGTAGGCAAACATAGCTCTTCACAATTTCCTATCCTTTGTCCTCTGTCACTCTTAGCAATGTTTATCCCTCCAATTCCCAGGGAGCGTCAAATTCTCCACTCCTTCTTTCCTCACTCAAGTGTCTTTTTCTCATTTAATATATAAGTGTCCTTTGTGTTTCCATTCGTCTTAAAACTTCCTTCCTTGCCTCAAATCTCTTCTTCATCTGTGAGGAAATTGTCCAGCATTCACTTTCATATAGGTTACTTGCTTTTTTCTCTTGGCTTTTTTTTGTTGCTTGCAGCATGCTCTATGAGTATTTAATTCTTTGAACCCTCTTTACTCATTATGTGTTCCAGAAATTTCAACTCTCTAGGTAAGTTACTTGCTGTTTCTTCTTACTTTCAATGTCCTGTGAGTATCAAATTTTCCAAGCCCACTCTCCTCATAATGTGTCCATGAAATTTCTACTCTCTCTTTCTAATTCTAAGTATAAGTGTCTTTTAAACTCTCACTTGCTTTAAAATGTTCCCATTATTTGCATGTTCAGTCCATGGTATTTTCAATATCCTTCTGGAGAACCACATATTCATTGCCTCAAGTCTCCATTTCATCTGTGAGGAAATTGTCCAGTGTTCACTGTCATATAGGAGAACTGATATTACTTTGCAATTGAGCATCCCTTTTTTTTTGTTTCTAATGAGATTTTCCTTTGTTTAGGTTTTGTAAGGCATCTTTTGCTGTTCCAATACACCTTTAAATTTCTGTATCACATTTTCTATTGTCTGTTAAAACACTTCCCACAGATTTAAACATCCGATTTAAAGTTTTCATTTTGACATCTCCAATTTGTAGCTCACATCTGGGACTGTTCAATGTCGCAGGTATTATCCTTTTCTTAGCTAAATCTGTTAAAGGTAAATCTCTTGTTGCGGGAATCACCTCATTCGTTGTGATGTGTGGACATTTTTCACCAAATATATTATGCATTGCTTTCTCTGTCTCTCTTGCTTTCAATCAGTCCTGTGAGTATCAAATTTTCCAAGTCCTCTTTACTCGATTGTGTATTTTGATAATTTTCTCTATTGAATTGAAGAAAAAAAGAAACTTCCATATTAACTTTTATTAAATTTCTAAAATTTTGGTATTTTGGTTTTGAATGCATCATCATCATCATCATCGCCACCACCACCACCACCACCACCACCACCACCACCATCATCATCATCATCATCATCATCATCATCATCATCAACATCATCATCTTTATCATCATCACCACCACCATCATCATCATCATCATCATCATCATCATCATCATCATCATCATCATCATCACCACCACTTTCATCATCATCATCATCATCATCATCATCATCATCATCATCATCATCATCATCACCTTCATCATCATCATCATCATCATCATCACCTTCATCATCTTCATCATCATCATCATCATCATCATCATCATCATCATCCTCCGATCTCCCTATGGTTGGTTGGAACTCCACTGACATCCCTTTTGCACACTGTGAATTGCTGTCCACAGATGCTCAATGTCTAACCTGAGCTATGGTGTTTGGGAAAGTCAATTTTCGTGAGAAGACACTTCCTGAAGGAAGCCATAGGAGTAAGGACGAGACGATTTCCCTGCCTGCTCGGTGGCAGTTAATATTATATATATATATGTATAATATATCTATCACCCAAACCTTTAAATATCTCCTTCTCCAACATCCGTGGCATTAGAACCAACTTCTGCAGCGTTGAATCTTTCCTCATTGCTAAGTGCCCGGATATACTGGCCCTGTGTGAGACCAATCTTGACTCCTCTATCCCTTCCTCTGATCCCTCGATCCCTGGATACCTTCCTCTCCTCAGAAAAGACTCTCTAAGATGTCTCTTCTACTCCAATAGCTTCATGTCTCGCACATCTCGCCTGTGGAACTCCCTTCCCTATTACTGTTTCCCTGACAAATACAATCTCCAACTGTTTAAGTGTAGCGTCAATCGACATCTCCAGTTGCCTTGATCTATCCACTTCCCTTCTCCACATCCTTTCATCTTTCATTCCTATCTGCTTTCGCTCCAAATCTTCTGTAACCCCTTGCCTTGATCGACCCACTGTCTTTCTCTTTCTCCACATCCTCTCCTTTACCACTCCTATCTGCTCTTCCTCCAACACTTCTATAACCCCTTGCGTGATAGTGGCTCCCAGCCTTGCTTGGGGTGATACGCTTAAAAAAAAAAAAAATATATGTATATATAATATATCATCATCACCCTTCAACCTCCCTATGGTTGGTCAGAACTCCATCGACAATTCTTTTGCACACTGTTTGGTGCTGAACTGCTGTCCCCAGATCCACAATGTCCAATGTCCCAAGCTATGGTGCCTGGGGAAGTCAATTTTTCATGAAAAGATGATTTTCCTGTCCGCTCGATGGCAGTGGCAGGCAAACTGTAATTGTTTTTGTTTGAGCTTAAGAGAGATTGGTCTCAGTTCTCCATAAATTGTGTTAAGCATTGCATGGGATCTCCAACGGATGTTCTGGATTTTTCTAAGTAGATTTGTATATGTTCCATCCAGTCATATTTCAAGACCAGCAGATAATGTCCATGTTTCTGATCCATACAGTAAAACTGTGAATGCTTAAAGAAGCAGGAACAAAAGTTTTGAAAAAATTATTATTATAACTCTACTGGTGATGGTTCAAATTTTAACATTTAATCCTTATAGAGGGCCACATTAAAAATTATTAATTTGCATTCAATTCAGGCTTATCTGTTTTTGAAAATTCTGACTCTTTCTCTTCTATGTGCCATATTAAGTAATGTTTGTATTTCTACTATCTTCCCATGACATTTTCTTTTTCCCTGGTACCCTGACTGCATGAAGTTAAGTATTCTACTAGATTGGCAATTAGGTCCCATCTGTTTACTGTTGTAATAGTTAAAGGTAACTGCCAGTTTTGCTCTAACCGTTTCTTTTCTTGCACTTCCCACCTATGGAACTCCGTTCAGTTTACTTGCCTCCTTGATAACTACAGTCTTTAAAAATTTAAATGCAACCTCAATAGCCATCTTCTGTCTTCTTGAACCCCATTCATTTTTTGTTCTTTCCTTAACACCTCCCCATTCTCAGTCTTCTCTCTCACTTTCACTCTCTGTAATCCCCTGTGTACTAGTAGCATTCCTACCTTGCTTGGGGCGAAATGATTAAAAAGAAAAAAATTTCTGCCATAAATTTACATACGCTAGTTAGGTAGGTTACTCACTGTTTCCCCTTTGCCTCTCTTGCCTTCGGTATGTACTGTGAGTGTCTAATTCTCTATGTCCCCCTTTTTTTTCGCTACATATCCCAGAAACTCTTCAAATCTCTCTTACACGAGCCTTGATTAGAAAATATATTCAGTTTTAAAAAAAGAAAGGAACTGTGAAAAACAACTTCAAAGAAGTGCATGCAAATATCAATATAAGATACTGTAGGCAGGAGGAAAAAAAGTTGATTATTTATACTGTCCGAATTGCATCAACAAATAACAGAGCTTATATTTATTCATTGTTTTTATTTATATTTTAACGTTAGTTGGGATTATTGCAGACGGCCAGTAATTGGTAAATTCAGTCTGGAAAGCCATATATTCCTAATTGGTATGTATTCATTGGTATGGCTGTAGATTTATTGCTTGTTTTCTCTTCGTCTGAATAAAAGCAGCTCTTCCAATTATCATTTTTGTCATGCTTAAATTTTTAATTTCTCATTGTTGTTATAGTTACAAGTTCAGTCTCTTTCTCCACATCCTCTCCTTTACCACTCCTATCTGCTCTTCCTCCAACCCTTCTGTAACCCCATGCGTGATAGTGGCCTCCAGCCTTGCTTGGGGTGATACGCTTAAAAAAAAACAAAAAAACAAACTTAAATACACAAGGAGTCAAAAAAAGGATTTAAAAGGGCCAAACATTTCAGCTTAGGCTCTTTTCCTATTAACCAGTGGTTGTTGTCAGACAAAAAGGGAAATTAGCCCTCATAACACAGATTTCCATTTCAATTTCATTCAAATTGTGCATATATATATATATATATATATATATATATATATATATATATATATATGTATGAAGAAATATAGTTTTAAGGTGTGCTATATTTATGGGATAAAGTGTTCTATATCAGAGATAGAGTATATATATATATATATATATATATATATATATATATATATGTATATATATATATGCACATATATATATATATGCATATATATATATATATATATGCAATATATACACACACACACACACACACACACACACATATATATATATATATATATATATATATATATATATATATATATATGAGGTCTCAGGGAGAAAAGTGAATTTGTAAACAGTCACTATTACTGCTGCTGATTGCTGATGCAAGACTCTTCATTAAGATGAATTGAGTTCTCCCAACCACTGGTGTGTTTATCTAAAAATAAATACATCTGCCATGCACCAATGGCTTAGGGGTAGAGTCTCTGATTGATACCAAATCAGTCGGGTTTTGATCCCAGCTTGAGGCAATCAGATGTCTAGCCACACTGATGAGCATGAAACAGAGAAACAGTCCATCTGTGTATGACTATATATATATATATATATATATATATATATATATTTCACTCAAAATATATATTTGTCACTTAGGTGATTGATGTTATATTCTTCACCCCGACTCTAAAGTTTTGTAGACAAACCTTTTTGTAATCGTTCAGTCCACTCATCAGGAGATATCAGCAATTGTCTACCAATTTTCTCGTTTTCATTATTTTTATATTAAGTTAAAAGAAATAATTTATGTGCATTTTATGTATGTAAGTTTGATTTTTTCTTCTTTGTGTGTGTGTATGCATGTTTATGTACACCTGTATGTGTATGTACATACATATATATACAGTGTGCGATGGATAAATTGTCATCTAAATTACACAAAAATCAAAATAATATTGACATCTCATTTTAATAGATATATTTACCAAAATTACAAAAAATATCTTGAAATACTAAAGAATAAATTTATTCAATAAAATCACCATTGGCTTTAACCACAGCCTCCAGACAACTTTGGAATCTCCTGCATCTCTTCTGGACAGTCTCCTTGTTTAAGTTGTTGAATGCTACCATAATCTTTGCCTTCAGTTCGTCTTTGGTGTTAGAAGGAGTTTTGTTGGTCTGTCACTCAACTGCACCCCACACATAATAATCAAGGGGGTTGCAGTCTGGGAAAATTGTCTGACAGCCATGACTGTGTTCTCCAGCTGGTGTGTCATGTTGCCAGACATAGGGTCTTCCAGCAGCCACCCTCTTGACCCAGGGCAGTACTACTTTTTTAAGGCGCTTGATGTTGAGTCTGAGGCCTTGTCGGAAGATGAATGGAAGCATAACAGTGCCATCAGTAGTGATCCAATACTCTGAAAATGTTCATATTGAAGCTTCTGGTGTGATTACCAAGCAGTAAAGCATTCTGTTTCCAAATTTCTGGTGGAGTATATATGTAATTTACGTTTGCATGTACATTTGAATTCAATAACAGGCTTTAAAGTATTTCTACAAAATTTTAGAAAAACTTACAAAAGAACAATTTTATTTATTACTGAATAATTTCCAAAAATTTCAATAAAAACTTATAATTATCTGATTTTTATTTTTAGGGTTTAATGGTATTTTTTTTCATGTCTCTGACTTTATGAACAAAGTTAAGCAGTGTTGAGCCCTGTCAGTACTTAGATGGGGGCACACTTGGCAACACTCTGTACTGTAAACAACTCTTTACAATACAAAATATTTCAGCTTTTAATAATCGACCAGGGCTTGATAAGCTGTAAAAACAAATCAATCAATCAATCAAAACCGACTTTATGATTTTATAAATGCAGACCAGGGTAGGGATTGTCCAGACTGAGTGGGAGTGAGTGTATTATTCTTGTGTCTTATCTCAAACTTAGGTAAACTGTGTGTTTCTCTTTCTTGTTTACAAGTTGGATTTTATTGCTCAGCCTAGGGTAGGGTTTGTCCAGACTGAGTGGGAGGGGGAATGTATTATTCCGGCATCTTATTTGAAACTCAGGCAAATTGTGTATAGATTAAAAACATTACATGTACATAAAATGGCACCGACACATTGGTAAATCACTGATGTAAAATGCAGGAATATATACCAAAATTAATCCACCACTTTATTTCGCAACCCTATGAAATGATCAACACTGCTTACAGATTAACATTTTGAGGACATGGAGGAAATAAAGGAAGCTGTGATGAGGACCCTCGGACCTTCAAAAAGTGCCTTCAGTGTTACAACAAGAGCATTGAAGTCAGAGGGGCCTACTATGTAGGAAGTTTGTATTGTTTATAAATAAATAAATCTCTGGAGTGCTCCTTGTATGTGATATAATGGCAGGCTGCTCTCGTAAGCAGTGCTTGGAAAACGAGAGCAGCCCTATCTCAGACACCGACCCAGTCACATTTGTGTTTGTTCAACACCCACAGAGCCGACCTGTGGTTTATACTGCGACTATACTGTGGGCCTTAGTTAGAGTTTCTTGGCTAGGAGGCAGAATCTATCATGATTAGCAGTTTGAATAACGCCAGTGTTCTCAAAGCCCCAGTTATGACGATTTTGAGCTAGCATAATCTATGACAGCTTTCAAAACAGTTCTATCTCACTAATTTCACTCATGAGGTCTGGGTTAACACACGTGCAGGGAATTTGATATTCATGCTCAGAAAGCTATCAGAAAGAGCGACACAGATGCAGAAGGACGTGAATCTATATTTCATAGACTATGAAAAGGCCATTGACAAAGTACGCCACAAGGATCTGATGGAACTGATCAGCAACCTCGATATATTCAGAAAAGATATCAGAATCATCAAGAACCTATAGTGGTAGCAAACAGCATGCATGCACATAGGGAACGAGTTCAGTGAATATACTAAAATAGAAAGGGGTGTAAGGCAAGGACGCATCTTCTCACTCAACCTATTCAACCTGTACAGCAAGGCAATCCTGAGAGAATTGGAAACCCTATTTGGCGACTACAATTTTAACAACATAAGATACACAGATGACACAGTACTGATAGCAGACACGGCAATGAAATTACAAAATCTCCTACAGAAGGTAGCGACAGAAATTGAGAAGGGACTAAGCATAAACTACAAGAAGACAGAGTGCATGGTCGTCAGTAAGAGGATGAGCCTGAAACGCAATCTGAAGGTCAGGAACACTAGAATCAAGCAGACGTGGAAGTTTAAATATCTGGGAAGTGTCTTGACAGAGGACGGTAAGTGCAACACTGAGATCTGTAAGTGTATTCAGATGTCCAAGGACACATTCCAAAAGCTGGGCAGAATACTGCAAGACAGAAGGATTTCTTTGGTAACAAAGAAAAGAATACTGAACTGTTGCATGACATCTGTCCTTCTTTATGGCAGCAAATGTTGGACGATTTCCTCAAAGATGAAGAAGAGACTCAAGGTGACAAAGATGTTCTACAGGAGGCTAAGGATATTATGGGCTGAGCGTGTGAGCAACGATGAGATCTTAGAGAGGTTGCAAACAAGGAGGAGGCTTATGCTTAATATCAGGACAAGACAACTAAAATTTCTGGGACACATAATGAGGAAGGTTTGGTTTGGTTTGGTTTGTTTTAATTTTACGGCATATCAACCTCAATGGGTCATTTAATGGTGACAGAATTTTATTGTTGGTAATTTTTTTTTTTTTAAATCTATTTCTGGTAAAATTTTTCTTTCAAAAAATCTATTTCTGGTAATAATTTTCTTTCAAATATCTATCACTGGCAATATTTTTCTTTTTTTCAAAAATGTATAGCTGGTAATATATATTTTTCTTTTTTTCAAAAAATATATAGCTGGTAATATTTGTTTTTCAAAAATGCATTGTTTTTTGTTTTTTTAGATTTTTCTGTAGATCCCAATTTCTTTAGTAAAATTTATGATGTTACTTGGATTAGTATAGGGTGACCCCAAAAAATGGGAACTTTTTAACAGTCCAATAAAACCAAGAGTGATGGAAGAAAAATATATAATTCATAGTAATTGAAACCTTAAAATATGCCATTTAAGAAACAATGATGGAATTTTCACTTTTTTTAAATTACGTCCTGTAGATGGCGTCCTCCTGTACGAATGCATTCTTGAAATCTGCTGTTGAGATTCCTCATTGACTGCTGCAACATCTCAGCTGGGATACTGTGAATTTCATTCTTGTTACTAAAATGGCGAAATGTTTACTTGCCCAAGGTCACAGTCTCGTAGTGTTGCCACTTGCTCATGTCTGGCAATACGCACTTCAAAAGTTTCCATTTTTTTGGGTCACCCTATATTTTCGAATAGATCTTTTAGGTAATCCGATTTGTAGTGTTTACTACAGATTCATCAGAGATTATGACAATTTAGTAGGATGTATTTGACTATATAAGATTCTTGGCATGTGACACATGTTGGAGGTACCTCATTTTTTAGGAGATGTTGGTGGGTTATGTATGTGTGACCAATACGGAGTTTGGCTAGAACCACCTCCTCTCTCCTTATCTTTCTGGAACTTGCTGGTCTTTCACTGATGATAGGTTGAATATTGAAAAGTTTGTTGCTATCGCAGTTGTTCCATAATTGCTGCCCATAATGAGGAAGGAGGGAGAATCTGATACTCACAGGTCGAATAGGGTCAAAGAGAGACAAGGGAAAACAAAGCGGGACATACCTAGTTTGGTTGAGAGAGCTGCAAAGGATAGAGGGAGGTGGAGGGCCATGATCACCTATGTCCTAAAAGGGCGTGGCATATAAAAAGAAAGAAGTGGCTTTTAGGCATTTTACAAAGTTGCTGCAAGCCAAGATCTCTCTCTTGACTGATAACATCAAGAAGTCGACTTCCTGGCAAATCAACCTTTGCGAGATTCACACCTGAGTCTCATAGTTGGAAAGTGAACATTCTAACTACTTGACTATGTGCCCATATATGTATATGAGATATGTGCATGAAAAGTCTCTCACACGCACACATATATATGATAATGGTAATATTTGCCATTTCCCTACAAGGAAACATTTGGTGTTCATTGACCAAACAGCCAATAAATCTTTCTCTGAAAACTTTTTTTTATGGAAACAAGTTTCCCAAGTCCAGTAGCTTTGTTAATTGTTTTTCCAGTATTGATGGTGGTTTCCTTCCTAACCTTTCGATTGAAGTAGTGTGGATTGTCAGCATCCTGGTTATGTCATTATTTTCTCTTTGAGTTCTATGTGCTATACTATCCATTTTAGTTGTTGCTGATGTTGGTAGTTCTCAAGTGATGTGGTTTCTGTTATTTGGTACAATTTTTTGTTTTTGATTTTGTAGCGCCAGGCTACAATGTTCAAAAACGGATGACCTTCGCCAATACCTTCAGGTTTCACTTGCTCAAGGCTTCACTTGCTCAAAGCTCATTTTCACAATTGACCTTAGGAAGCTCAGGGTTTATATATACACACACACATATATAAATAAGCACACACACACACACACACACACATATATATACAGGGTGTCCCATAATCATGGGACATATTTTAAATGCAAGCAAATGAAAACCTGATGGAGGAACAACTATACACACATACATACATATATACACACATTATATATATACATATATATATATATATATATGCTTATAACAGTTTATAATTTTAGAAAACAAGGATCATAACATTCATCGACTGGTTAGTGGGTTAATGCATTTTAAAAATTTAGTTAGCAAAGTGAATTCGCCATCTTATCTCATTAACTTTATTAGTTTAATTTTTGTATGAATGATTTGTAAATGCATATATATATATATATATATATATATATATATATATATCGTCATCCACTGACAGACTGTTTTGCTGTATCACACCTCCTCAGTGTGGCTAGACATTTGATCACTTGAAGCTGGCACTGAAGCTTGATCAATTTGATATCAGTCAAAGATTCTAACCCCTAGGCCATCGATGCCTGGCATAGAGAAAGGCGAATATTTGTGTATTTATTTTTTCATAAACGTGCCAGTGACCTAGAGGACTCAATCCCTTGGGAGACTCAAGCATTATTAGCAGTAATAATCACTGTTTACAAATATTCATTATATATTTCAGCAGCAAGAATTTTTTGGTTGAATAATATCTCTCTATCTGATATTTTATTAATTTTTCAAATTTATGAATTACTTCTTTTATATAATTGGTAAATTTAACAAAGTTCATATTTATTTATTTTTCACTGAGTACTTTTGAATGTTTATATATGGTTAATTGGACAAATGCAAGTTGGAAAAAAGGGAGACTAGCCTGCTGCTGCTTCTGTTGCTTGAAAACGTCCATTAAGTTTGGCAAGGGGAAATAACTGAATTATTTAATACAAGAATATTGACATTTACTCATCTCAGAAATGAAATATTAAATTAAAAAACAGTTTTTTTTGAGTGATAAACATTTCTTTAATGTGAAACTCTCATCAATTTTGTAAAAAAAAAAAAAAGGATTATATATGATTTTGGGGTTGGGTAAAAAAAAATCAGTCTTGAATGCTGATTTTCAATGCAGGCAAACCTTCACCAAGTAAAAAAATGGGTACAAAATCTACTGCAAACATTTTGTTCATTGTAAACTAAATAAATGTCTATATTTTTTATTTCAGTTTTGGTTTAACATGTTCAGTTGGACAATATAGCATATAAAGATGAGGACAACAGTCCGAACAATGTTAATAGTGTAAATAGTTTCAATACCTCATCTCGGAAATATAGACAGATGATAAATATATAATGTTTAATATTTTTGTTGTCAATTTTCAAGAAAAAACAATGTATAAATCTAGTATCATATGTTTACCTTTTATTAAAATTCTAAAATAGCTTTTTAAAGCAATAAAAATTTCCAGAGGAGTATACAATAATAGTAATGACAAGTGAAAAAAAAAAGTCCTTTTGACACAGCTGTATTTTTGAGGGTATATTTGTTAAACTTTACCAAAGTTTTTCCTTACAAAAAAAGATTAAATTTAAGGTTAAATAACAACACAGTGTCATTTGTAGAAGTTGATAAAAAATTACATCTTTTGGTTGTTATATTTTGGTATATGGGGAATAAGTGGTAGCTTTCTTGAATCAGGTACCTGGATAAGGTACTTAATGACAGGGGAATGTAAAGCCTTTTCTGAGTGTATCATCTTTCTCTGGTAGCTGGAAAATGGTGGTGTGTTGTGCGATGACATGGAACTCAGATCTTGGAGTGGATGCTGACCAATGCCAGAAAGGCATCTGTCTGGTGTCGAAGGTGCCATGTTTAGATTCTTGCACTTTGACCAGTGTTGGTGGGCACTGCCAATGTTGGGTTGCTTGTAAATACACCCGGAAATGGTGTCAGTCTTGCAGGGACTTGAAAACATCTCCGGCATTTGCCTAGCCCTTTTAATGTTTTGGTGATGTTGATTAGAGTGAGGTAGATTCTGTCCCTGCTTGTGCGGCTGACGGCGCATGTTAAGTCCTGCAAGAAAACAATAGAGATCTTCAGTTCCATGACTTTCGACTTGTGGATGAAGGATGATAATGAGAATGGTTTAATTAAGATTGTTTCTTTCTTTCTCCTTTAATATTTGTCTTTCTGTCTTTCTCTCTTTTTTATATTTCTCTCTTTCTCCCTTTTCACCCCTCAGTGACTTTTTATGTCTTTCTCTCTTTTTATATTTCTCTCTTTCTCCCTTTTCACCCCTCAGTAACTTTTTATGTCTTTCTCTCTTTTTTATATTTCTCTCTTTCTCCCTTTTCACCCCTCAGTGACTTTTTATGTCTTTCTCTCTTTTTATATTTCTCTCTTTCTCCCTTTTCCCCCCTCAGTAACTTTTTATGTCTTTCTCTCTTTTTTATATTTCTCTCTTTCTCCCTTTTCACCCCTCAGTGACTTTTTATGTCTTTCTCTCTTTTTATATTTCTCTCTTTCTCCCTTTTCCCCCCTCAGTAACTTTTTATGTCTTTCTCTCTTTTTTATATTTCTCTCTTTCTCCCTTTTCACCCCTCAGTAACTTTTTATGTCTTTCTCTCTTTTTTATATTTCTCTCTTTCTCTCTTTTCACCCCTCAGTAACTTTTTATGTCTTTCTCTCTTTTTTATATTTCTCTCTTTCTCCCTTTTCACCCCTCAGTGACTTTTTATGTCTTTCTCTCTTTTTTATATTTCTCTCTTTCTCCCTTTTCCCCCCTCAGTAACTTTTTATGTCTTTCTCTCTTTTTTATATTTCTCTCTTTCTCCCTTTTCACCCCTCAGTAACTTTTTATGTCTTTCTCTCTTTTTATATTTCTCTCTTTCTCCCTTTTCCCCCCTCAGTAACTTTTTATGTCTTTCTCTCTTTTTTATATTTCTCTCTTTCTCCCTTTTCACCCCTCAGTAACTTTTTATGTCTTTCTCTCTTTTTTATATTTCTCTCTTTCTCCCTTTTCACCCCTCAGTGACTTTTTATGTCTTTCTCTCTTTTTTATATTTCTCTCTTTTTCCCTTTTCCCCCCTCAGTAACTTTTTATGTCTTTCTCTCTTTTTTATATTTCTCTCTTTCTCCCTTTTCACCCCTCAGTGACTTTTTATGTCTTTCTCTCTTTTTATATTTCTCTCTTTCTCCCTTTTCCCCCCTCAGTAACTTTTTATGTCTTTCTCTCTTTTTTATATTTCTCTCTTTCTCCCTTTTCACCCCTCAGTAACTTTTTATGTCTTTCTCTCTTTTTATATTTCTCTCTTTCTCCCTTTTCCCCCCTCAGTGACTTTTTATGTCTTTCTCTCTTTTTATATTTCTCTCTCTCTCTCTCTCTCTCTCTCTCTCTCTTTCTTTCTTAGCATATTTTTCATATTATTCTCTTTTTAAATTTCTCTTTCTATATTTCTGTCTATGAATATCTCTCACTCTCTCTCTCTCTCTCTCTCACATACATACATACACTTAGTACATGTCTTTCTCTCTTTTTACATTTCTCTCTTCTTTCCTTAGCACATTTTCCTGTCTATCTTTCTTTTTATATTTCTCTCTTTCTCTCGCTTTACATATTTTTCACGCCTTTCTCACTTTTTATCTTTCTCCCTTTCTCTATCTCTCATTTAGCACATTTTCCATGACTTTTCTCTTTCCGTATTCTCTCTCTCTCTCAGTACATTTTTTAATATCTTTCTCTCTTTTTAGATTTCTCTCTATCCCCCTTCATAACTTTACCATCTCTTCCTCTCTTTTTATACTTTCATCTTTTTCCCTTTTTATATTTCTCTTCCTCTCTCTCAGCACCTTTTCCATGTTTTTCTCTCTTCTTATATTTCTCACTTTCCCTCTTTCTATATTTGTCCCTTTGTCTCATTCTTCCATTACATTCTTCAGGTCTTTCTCTCTTTTTTATTTCTCTCTTTGTAACATTTTTCATGTTTTTCTCTTTTTTTCTCTTTCTGTTTTTTTCTTTTCATATATTTCTCTTTTTCTCTCATGTGGTAACCTCTTTCTCTCTTTTTATATTTCTCTCTCTCTCTCTCTCTCTCTCTCATGTAACACCTTTTTCATACCTTTCTCTCTTTTTGTATTTCGCACTCTCCTCCTTCATAACTTTTCTTCGTCTCTTTCTCCCTTTTTATATTTCATCTTTTTCTCTTTATATATTTCCTTCTTTCTCTATCTCTCTCTCTCTCTCTCTCTCTCTCTCTCTCTCTCTCATGTGGTAACCTTTTCATGTCTTTCTCTCTTCTTATATTTCACGCTCTCCTCCTTCATGATTTTTTCATGTCTTTCTCCCTTTTTATATTTCTGTCTTTTTCTCTTTCTTTCTTTCTTTCTTTCTTTCTCTCTCTCTCTCACTCTCTCTCTCTCTCATGTGGTGACCTTTTCATGTCTTTCTCTCTTTTTATATTTCTCTCTTTCTCTCTCTTTCACTTAGCACATTTTTTCTGTCTCTTTCTTTGGTATCATCTCTCTCTCTCTCTCTCTCTCTCACTCTCACTTTGTCTCTCACTCTTTCTTTCCTGCTTAACACCTTTTTTTTTCTTATTGTCCCTTTAGTAATTTACTAGACTGTGGGTACAGCAAGGTTAATATTATATATATATCTCTAACGGTTTAAGTGTAGCGTCAATCGACATCTACAGTTGCCTTGATCTATCCACTTCCCTTCTCCACATCCTTTCATTTTTCATTCCTATCTGCTCTCGCTCCGGACTTCTGTGGCCCCCTTGCCTTGATCGACCCACTGTCTTTCTCTTTCACCACATCCCCTCCTTTACCACTCCTATCTGCTCTTCCTCCAACCCTTCTTTAACCCCTTGCGTGATAGTGGCCTCCGGCCTTGCTTGGGGTGATACGATTAAAAAAAAAAAAAATAAAAATATTACATATTATGTTTTTAGAATAGAATACTGAATTTCTATGTGATATCAATTCTTGCATATGGCAGGGAATATTGGACAATCTCCTCAAAGATGAAGACAAAACTGGAGGCAACTGTAACATGCTTCTACAGAAGGATACTAAGAATTCTATTGACTGAACAAATAAGCAATTAGGAAATCTTAAAGGAAATGGTAACAAAACGAATACATACACAGAATCAGAAAGTGACAGCAGAAATGACACATACTGAGGAAGGAGGGCTTGGAAAACTTAAACCTCACAGGGCATATCCCGGGCAAAATAGGGTAAGACATTGAATCACCTACCAGATGAGCTTGTATGAATGGATGGCAGAATTGGTTGTGGGAGGTTTGGCAAAATGCTGCTAAGGGACACAAAGGATAGGAAATTGTGGAGAGCCATGATCATCCACGTCCTGAAGAAGTTTCCACCATTTCTTCCAAAGTATTCACTTGTCAGCTAATACTCATAAAGAGCTATGCCAAAATTCCATCCTACATCTGAATTCATGTTGTCTTTATCTAATTCTTAGAATTTTTCGGAGCACCTCATCTTATGGAATTTTACATATTCTAAACGTGGGTATGTACAAGAAGAGTCTATCATTTTAAGACTAGTTACACACATGGTTTTATTTTAAGCATTTATTTAGTAATTCAAGCAACCAACAATAACAAGTTTTAATTCACAGCTGGTACCCATAACTCTTTCTTTTCAAACATCAAAACATTTATGCTTGCTTGTGTGTGAACATCGGTGTTCGGGAAAGATAAGGAAAAATTACCCAGGGGCTTTTTTAAAAAATTGTTAAGATATTATAATACCGGATTTTCCTGAAAAAGCCCTAAAAAACAAAAAAAAATATGCAAGATACCAAGCTTATAAAGAAATAGTATAAATTTCAAATTAAAGGTGATGCTTGCCACACCTGTAAGCAAGAGAATTACACTAACTTTTTACACGCTCTTTGTTTATTTAATGTGCTATTTTAATGTTTTCTTTTATTGTTTAAATTCTCTTTTTTCCTCTTTCTTTCTAGTTTTTCTTTTTTATCACTTTTTCTTTCTGTTTGTCTCTTTGTTTCTCATAATTATGTCATTTTCAATTTGATTCATATATATATATATATATATATATATATATATATATATATATATATAAATATATATATATATATATATATATATATATATATATATATATAATTATTTATTTGAATATTACAACATAAATATGTTATAAAATCACGACAAAAATAGCCATTTTGTTTCAACACTTCTGGTGTCTTGTCAAGTGATGATATATATATATATATATATATACATACATACATACATATATATATATATATTTTAAAAAATTTGACTAAAAATATTGACCCTGATGATGAACAATGATGTTTGAAAGCGCTAGGTCATCGTATGGACAATACACATTTCGAAATTATTTTCAAATAAAAAGTCTCATTAGAGAATATGAGAAAATTCAAAAGAAAATATGCAAGACTATGTTGTCTTTAACATTCAATACTACATGTTTAAAAGAAAAGTTGCTGCCAAATTACACATATATATATATATGTATGTATGTATGTATATATATATATATATATATATATATATATATATATATATATATATATTATGAAATGGACAAAGTTCCACAATTATTTTTAAGACATTTTTATGTTTATACATTCTTTTTGCCAACCGAACGATCCTTAGTGGCTGAATCGGTTAAGGCACGTCAGGCTATATGACGGTTCCGTATAGGATACAGGTTCGAATCGTGTCGAGGACGAATATTTTCTATGAAAATTTCTCGGACATTCAGGCCGGTGAATGTTATTTGATACTGTTTATTATAAACAGAGCATTTACTTAAATACTTGTATCTATAAAAACAATGTTAAACATAAAAATGTCTTTAAATACATATATATATATATATATATATATATATATATATATATATACATATATATATATATATATTTCACATAATAATTCATTGAGAACAAGATTCCTCAGCAGAATGCAGAAAGTACTGGATGTCTGTTTTGTCCTTTTTTAGGATTCATTAGCAATGCACATCCACTACCAAGGATCGGACACAGACCGTTACAATACAACGCAAGCATCATACAAAGCGAGACTTGGTAACTAAGATGATGGTAACTAGACTCAATTTAGTGTATATACTCCTAACCATCCAGTGCTTTCTGCATTTTGTTGAGGATTCTTATTCTAGACTCAATAAAATATTATGTGAAATTGTTAAAATGTTCCAAAATTTCCATTACTCATATATATATATATATATATATATATATATAAAAGTGGACATGGAAGTCAGCACTTAGAGGCGACAGTCTGTTTCATGCTAGTGCAATCGTCACGACATTGCACTAGCATGAAACAGACTGTCGATTGCACTAGCATGAAACAGACTGTCGCCTCTAAGTGCTGACTTCCATGTCCACTTTTATATTTACACACGCTCTATCTCTGATATTGAGCACTTTACCCCATAAATATAGCACACTTTAAGACTATATTTCTGCATATATATATATATATATATATATATATATATATATATATATAAACATTTTTTTTTTAATCCAACATTATAAGAATTATTATTGAATATAAGAAAACTATAATTAAATAAAATATTTAGAAAATGTAAAGGGAATCATGTCATTTTGATGGTAAAGTGACTGAAGTCCGTTTACTTGTTTCCCTGATAACTACAATCTTCAAAGATGCAATGTCAATCACCATCTTCTGTATTCTTGAATCCTGTTCATCTTTTGTCTTTTTCTCAATCCTCCCTATACTCAGTCTTTCCATCATTTTTACTCCCTGTAAACTCATACTCATAGCATTCCTGACTTATTTGTGATGAAACGATTAAAGAAACCTGTGCCAGAATTTGGTATAAGTAACATAAAAATATGGGTCCATTTTTTCTTGGTATCACCAGTTCAGACTGGTGGTGATAGTGTAATGGTATGGGGAATATTTTCTTGGCATACATTGGGATATTTGGTTCCAATAAAAGATCATTTAAAGGCTGCACTCTACCTAGGTATTGTGGTGGATCATGTGCCTTAACACTTATGGCTAAAGAGTGCACATCTGATAGGGCAACAAACCCTGTCACAAATCAAAAATAGTAACAGATTGTTTCATAAAGCATAGCAATGGGTCTTTTGTATTAAAATGGCCTCCACAGTCACCAGATCTCAGTCC
Organism: Acanthosepion esculentum; assembly: GCA_964036315.1. NCBI lineage: Eukaryota > Metazoa > Mollusca > Cephalopoda > Sepiida > Sepiidae > Acanthosepion > Acanthosepion esculentum. The sequence continues at coordinate 119,178,956 of OZ038479.1, read as the reverse complement.
TGTAGTGTACTTATAGGATGTGGTGGAAAGGGAGATTCTAGTCATAGATGTGCAACCAACCAATTGAGAGGAATTGCAAGATACCATAAGAACAGCATAGACTCAAATGGAATTGGAACTCAGCTCTTCAATTTTAAGTATCAAGTCATTATGTATTACACCAATGTTTCCCAACCTATGGCCAAAATAGACCATGGCAAATTTCAGGTGGGCCACAGAAATGTTATAATTGGATATATTCTATGTAAAATGGAAGTGGGGTGGGCCATGAGCTAAAAAAGGTTGCGAACCACTGTATTACACCATCTGCACATCCAGGCTTACCACCAACTGGTATATCCAAGCAATCACTCATCTAGGTACTGACCAGGCTTGAAGTTGCTTAATTTCAGGGACCATTGAGAACTGGTGTTTCAACCTGATATGGCTGTAAACCCGTAGACTGGGAGAAAGATATTTCTGAATTTAAAGCCCTAAAGAAAACAATTGAAAACCACTTCCCTAGCTTTTCTAAGAAGTTAAATTCCCAGGCAGTAAAAAGGAATGCATGGAGAGCCATAATTGCCTTTTCAGCTCATTGTTTTTTCTCATACACTTCTACATTCTTTATTTCTTTTTATGCATTATGGTGCAAGTAATGACAAGGAAAATGAAGATAACAACTCAAAATATCAGAAAAAAGGACAATAAAGCAGCAGACGCATTGGATGTTTCTTCTGTTATTCATAATTACAATAAACGGGATATTGTAATTAGAAAGAAAAAAAACAATGCTATATCATGACTGACCTCAATGACACCAAAGTGTCTAGGAAAATTGCAGACAAGATATTAATGTATAACAAGATGAAGACATTGAAGTCGAACACTTACTCGTGTGAAACCACTTCATTTTAGCAAAAACGATGATATTACTGACTCCATGATTAAATATAAATACTACTTTATTTCTTGATTTTACTTTCTTCTTTATCTCTGTTTCTCTTCCCCATACTTTCATCCTTGTTCTTTTTTGTAATCTTTTATTTATTTCTTTTTATATTTTTTATAAATTATCTTTCTTTCTTTCTTTTCTTTCTTTTCTTTCTTTCTTTCTTTCTTTCTTTCTTTCTTTCTTTCTTTCTTTCTTTCTTTCTTTCTTTCTTTTCTTTTAATTTTGCTTTTCCTTCATCGACTTCCTTTTACTTTCTTTTGGCTTATGGCCATATCACGTTGAAACACTAGTTCCCATCTGATCACTGAAGTTAAGCAATGTTGAACCTGGTCATTGCCTAGATGAGTGACTGTTCGGAAATACCAGATGCTGTAAGCTTGGTTGCATGGGTGGTGTAATAGGTAGAGGCTCGGAATGAGAAATCAGGAAGCTGAGTTCAAATTCCATTCACGTTGATTGCATTCACTTATGTGCAAATACCCTTAGTAAGGGTACGAATTCACCTCTTCTCCCAGCTGTGGATAAAAAAACTAGTAAGACTTGTAGCAGAAAATCATTATTATCTCGAAAAATTCTTACAATGCCAAAATATGTTTTGCTTTTAAGTAAACCTTAAAAAAAGGTTGATAAACCATAAAAAATCAATCAATTTTCTTCTTTGAAGAGAAATTTGTACAATGCTTCATGGCTGTGTCTGTATGTTTCTTAGTCTGACAATCTGCTTGTAGTCCGCACTTCAGAATTTGAACCTATTATAATTTCAGGGCTATGTCTTTTGTTGTACGAATATCTCAGTAGATCTCTATGGCTCTTCATGAAAGACAAATTTTGCAAAATCGTTTGAGTTGGAATGTAAGACAGGAAACAATAATATAAATCTATATTTAAACAACGAATTACTAAAATGCTGATACTGCCCATAAATAACGTACAGCTACATATGGAACAAATCCTATGAACCATTTTTGTCAGATTAATTCTCAGAGTACTTATATAAGTGAATTGGCGGTTGAATCTAGCTATTTCAACAATAAATCAGTGCAACCTAATTGCCAATCTAGTAGCATTGCTTAAATGCATGTAGCTGAGGCACCAGGGAAAAAAGCTTGTCAGCGTTGCCATAAAAATATTTGTAGAAAAGACAGAAAGAAACCATGTCACTTCATGTCATATCAGTGAGAAAGTGACTGAAGTTGAGATGCCAGGTCAGGATTGATTATATTACAGATGCTTCTTTGAATTTTGTCAAGAATCTCAAGATATACAGCAGGATCACCAGACTACATATGGCATCAATATTCAATGTATGGATGAATGGTAGATTTATAAATGTGCAAAGTGCATTCTGACAAGAAAGATTTTCTGGCACGACATAGTGAACCAGCTTTCCTATCTGTAGACGTAGCAGTTGATTCGATATATTCACCCTGCTTTATTTCAGTGGAAAACATGAGCCCAAGAAGGCATAGAGTGTTGCTCTTTTGGAGTTTAGAATCAGCCATCCCGATGGCAAACAGGAATGGTTTTCTGTGGTGATTAAATGAAAGTAGTTTTGTTTCGGAGGTGTTAAAATTTACAAGCCATATCTTGCTCCAGTTAACCGCCTTGATGATACACTTGGGAAAGTTATGAATCTATATCTCCTCCCCTAGCAATGGGTTAAATAGCAGGGCAGACTGGATCCTATAGCCTTGATCTGGCGACTGGTCTAGGAGAAAGAAAACCAGCCTGGAGAGGGTTGGGCACTATGTGGCTATCATGAAACAACACAGCTACTGTGGCTGCAGTACATATGATTCCCCTATGACCGTAATAGGTTATGGATCTTGTGATCATAGTTGCTTACTTAATGTGAGGCTCAAGAGACACTTAAGGTAGAGGGTTACTGAATTCAATTGTTGTAAGGGCATAATGGGAGGAAATAAAAAGCATCCTCTTGGCATTCTGCTCCACAAAGTAGCAGTTCTTAGGAAGAAGCTGCTTGATTGAAACTTCCTCCTTACTAATGGAATACAAAGGGAATGTGGATGTGCTGACCATGTGTTACAAGCTCCTAGTTGTGCAGGTTATGGATTGGTCTTACGGGTCTTGTGATCATAATTGCTTACTTAATGTGAGGCTCAAGAGACACTCAAGGTAGAGGGTTACTGAATTCAAGTGTTGTAAGGGCATAAAGGGAGGAAATAAGAAGCCTCCTCTTGGCAGTCCATGTGTTACAAGGTCCTAGCCATGCAGGTTATGGACTGGCCGAACTAAGGAATGTAGCTCACCAGAACATTTGCTATGAAAATAGTGGTAGAGTAGCAAGAGGCTCACAACATTGCATCCGTGGGAAAGAGGTTGTAAGGTGAAAAATAATTAATCACTCACAAGGCTGCATAAATCCATTCAAACTCTATGAAGACTGGAAAGTGAGGAATGAGCAGTACCCCATTTTTGGTCTAATCTGGCTCTTGTAAAGATAGGGAAAGGGGAGTCTTACTGGAATGGTACAAAGAATCTATCATTTTTTTTTCAGTGACTTTGGCGATAGATCATATATATATATATAATATATGATAGTTATGGTATTTATTCATATGATTTGTCACCTCTGAATCAGGATTTTTACGCTATAACTTGTGGCACCTTGGACTGATCAAAGATCAGGAAAGTGTGTAATGAGGGAAAAAAAAATCTCTATCTTAGTAAACAGAAAACAATAAAAGAAATCCAATATAGAAATGGCAGAAATTAAAAGAGGAATAAAAACAACAGAATTGGTGATTAATTAGTAATGTCAGATATAAGTCTAAAAGCACAAAAATATCGATTGACTGAAAGTTATATATGTCAGCAGGTGCTGAAAAATTCTTGGAAATCTGACCAATGACCAAACATTGGAATTTATTTTTGAATTCTTTCTTGGTTGATCTGAGAGCTTTCCAACACCCACTTATGAAAGTAATTTTAGTTTAAAATGTCTTGTTCCATCTTTTGATAGATCAGTATCTATATTTATAATGCTGTTTGTCAGTGGTTTGCTCTCTCTCTCCATATATATATATATATATATATATATATATGTATATATATATATATATATATATATATATATATGTATGTGTGTGTGTATATATATATGTGTATGTATGTATCTATGTATATTTATCTACCTTTGTCTATATTTTTCTCTTTGCTTAATAGATAGGTATTATGTTTCTGAAGTCACTGATATTAAATTTCCTTTCGAAATACTTTATAAAAATTTGATTCTGTGTCAGGTGAAACAAAATAAATATCAAACTCAATCTGCTATGTTCTTTCTTTCTTCCTTTCTTCCTTTCTTTCTTTCTTTCTTTCAAACTCAATCTGCTGCGTTCTTTCTTTCCTTCTTTCTTTCTTTCTTTCTCAGTGTATCTAACAGGCTATCTAAATTGACTTTAGTCTACTTCTTTCTTTCTTTCACTCTGTCTTTGTTTCATTCTCAGTTTATCTAAAGTGATTTTAGTCTTTTTTATTTCTTTCTACGAACCTCAGTTTATCTGTCTATCTATATCTATTTTAGTCTACTTTTTAATTTCTTTCTTTCCTTCTTTCTTTCTTTCTTTCTTTCTTTTTCTATCAATCTCAGTTTATCTATCAGTCTATCTAAATTGACTTTAGTCTATTTTTTCTTTTTTTCTCTCTATCTTTGTTTCAATCTCAGTTTATCTATCTATTTGATTTTAATCTTTTTCCTTTCTTTCTATGAATCTCAGTTTATCAGTCTGTATCTATTTTAGTTGAATTCTTAATTTCTATCTTTCATTCTGTCTTTCTTTCTTTTTTCTTTCTATCAATCCCAGTTTATCTATCAGTCTATCTAAATATAGACTGTGTCTTTCTTTTGTTCTTTCTTTCAATCTTGGTTTATCTAAATTGATTTAGGATACTTCTTTATTTCTTTCAATTTCAGTTGATCTATCTATCTATCTATCTATCTATCTATCTATCTATCTATCTATCTATCTAAACTGACTTGTCTATTTCCTGCTTTCTTTCTTTCCTTCTTTCTTTCAATCTCAGTTTACCTATCAGTCTATGTAAATCTATTTTAGGCTACTTTCTTTTGTTCTTTCATTCAATCTCAGTTTATCTATCTAAAGTGATTTTAGTCTTTTTTCTTTCTTTCTATCAATCTCAATTTATCAGTCTATTGATACCTATTTAAGTCTATTTCTTAATTTATTTCTTTCCTTCAATTTCAGTTTACCTATCTATCTATCTATCTATCTATCTCACAGCCTTTTCCTATCTATTTCAATCTATTGATGTCTGTATATCTATCTATCTATCTATCTATCTATCTATCTATCTCACAGCCTTTTCCTATCTATTTCAATCTATTGATGTCTGTATATCTATCTATCTATCTCACAGCCTTTTCATATCTATCTATCTATCTATCTATCTATCTATCTATCTATCTATCTATCTATCTCACAGCCTTTTCCTATCTATCTGTCTATCTATCTATCTATCTATCTATCTCACAGCCTTTTCCAATCTATCTATCTATCTATCTATCTATCTATCTATCTATCTCACAGCCTTTTCCTATCTATCTATCTATCTATCTATCTATCTATCTATCTATCTATCTATCTATCTCACAGCCTTTTCCTATCTATCTATCTATCTATCTATCTATCTATCTCACAGCCTTTTCCTATCTATCTATCTATCTATCTATCTATCTATCTATCTATCATCACTGAGTTATGCAGTATCATCACCTTGGGCCTCTTCCTTTATTTTTTCTTTTCTATTTAGTCCGTTCTTTATCAATCTCAACCTGTTTTAGTAACTTGAAACCTTTTGTCAGTATGCCTGCTGTGAAGCAATGCTGAGCATACTTGCTTTGGAGAGCATTTCTCACTGCAGTTGGTTTGAGCCACACTGGGTGTCCAGGTAGTATAGACATCCTTAACTATGTTTAGTAAAAATGCCTCTGGAACATCTGTTGAAATAAGCTGGTCAAGGTAGCTTTTTTCCCATATATAATTTGATCTCTTTTGATGATTTAGAAGACATAACTTTGTGTCAGGTTTAGAAATTGAATTTAGTTCTTGGTAGAGTAAAGTTGATTTTTCAAGTATCAAGTTACTTTCTAGAAGATATTCACAAACTATAGTAAAGATAACCTTATCATCAAGTTAGTACATGAGTATACTTGTAAAATCTGTGATAATAGAGGAGTATGTGTATTTCTCTTTCCATTATTGTGCTTGCTAAATGTTCAATTAATTTTTGTTTTTATGTTAGGCTAATTGATCTCTCGTGTAATGGAATAACCTGTCACCCCTATGAGTGACTACACTATAGGTAATAACTACTTATAAGTATCTGTAAGTCAACGGACTACAGAGCCTAGCTGCAACCTGTTCCAGCTATTCAGTCGAACTCTCTGCCTTTGAGCAGAGAGGAACCCGGACGAGACTCTGCCAAAGGGAAGAGTCTCGTTTGGGGAGCTAGACTGACCCTGAACCCATTTTTACACGTTCAAATAGGGAATAATTTTGGCCGAGCCTACGGACTCGGATAACCCACGTTAAACCTGGCCTTGTGTCACATGCAACCCTCGTGGGGGGGGGTAGCTAGATATCCTAGCTGGGATCTGTTGAGTATGACTTAGATTTATGCGAGAACTACCGACCTTCCAATAGTAGCACTCACTATTGGATTGACATAACTGTTACCTTTATTCTTATTGTACTGGTTTTACAATAAACATTTTATCCACCATGTTTTTCAAGTATATATTCCTATTAGCACGGAATATAACAATCTCTGTCTGTGTCTATCTATCTATCTATCTATCTTTCTATCTATCTGATTCAGTTTATATCTACCTATCTATCTAGCTATCTCTAATTCTGTTCATATCTATCTATCTATCTATCTATCTATCAGCATATTCATATCTATCATTTTTTATTTACTGATAGTTTTCACAATATAAGGCCCAAGGTCCACTCAGTGTAGAGGGTTTCTGAGAGAGATTGTAAAGGGAGGGGGAAGTGGGAAGGGAGGATGAGTAGAATAGATTGTAGTTGTCTGGGAAGCATTCTCTTTTGAGTTTGTTCTACAAAGTAACATTTTCTTGGGAAGAAGCTGAGTGGAACTTGCTTTTCATCAAAAGTACACAAATGGAATGAGAATGGTTTGCCACCCTGAACACGGCATGACAAGTTCAAGGAACATGACTCATCCGAACATCTGCCATAGTATTAACAATATAACAGTGAAAGGTTGGCGACATTTTGTCTGTGGGATAAGGATTTAAAATGGGGAACAATTCATCACCCACAGGGCTGTGTAAGTGCTTTTGAACACTGTCGGGGCTTGACAGTGAGGATTAGGCAGTACCAGTCCAGATATGGCAGCGATACTCCATTCTTGATGTGATCTGACTCTTATTAAGCTAGAGCATGGCAACGGGAGTTAGGTATTTTCTAGAGCAATACAAGGAACCAACCATTCTTCCAGCACCTTTTGTGATGACAGGAACATATAGGTGTTTGAGTTTGGATTCAAGCTTTAGCCCCAAGAGGCATTCAATGCAAGCAGCCTTTTGGAGGGTATGGTCACTCATCAGGATTGGTACAGGTTTGGGGTCTGCTTGGTGGTGATGAAATGTTACAAGTTTAGTTTTGGATCTATTGAATAATATCAGCCAGTCTTTTCCCCATTGAGCTGTGAGAGTTAGATCAGAGGAGAGATCAACCTACATGAATGGGTCATCAAGATATTTGGTAGTGCACCCATATTGACATAGAGTAATACATATATAACAATGGTATATTTCATTACTAAGTGGAGGCAATCGGTATGTATGATTAATAAATATATAAAGTCATATTGTACTTTTATATTATAGAATAGATGGGCACTTCAGTGTGGTGTAATGGTTAACAAGCTTGTCTTTGTAAATCACTTACAACTGTTGTCGTGGGTATGATGATACACTACATCCAGCAGCAAGACCTCTGACCGGGAGGTTTTGAAAAGCATGTAAACACCTCTTAATTGCTACTGTTCCCAGGTACACCCTGACCTGGAGTGGTAGCACCTGTTAGGATCCCAGTTATGGGCAAATAGTTAGATATTTTCTGGTGTGATACAATGAACAAGTCATTCTTCCAGCATCTTTTGTGATGCTATGAATATATACATTCCACTTGAGGTTGAGAGAGAGTTTTAGATCCAGTAGGCATTTGAAGCAAAGACTCTCTTTGACAATAATGCCACTCATCTGAGTTGGTGCAGGTTTAGGGTCTGCTCAGTGGTGATCAAATGTTACAAGTTTAGTTTTCTATCTATCTATCTATCTATCTATCTATCTATCTATCTATCTATCTATCTATCTATCTATCTATTTCAGTTTGTTCATGTCTATCTATCTATCTATCTATTTCAGTTTGTTCATATCTATCTATCTATCTATCTATCTATTTCAGTTTATTATATATATATATATATATATATATATATATATATATATATATATATATATATATATATATGAAGAAATATAGTCTTAAAGTGTGCTATATTTATGGGATAAAGTGCTCAATATCAGAGATAGAGCGTGTGTAAATATAAAAGTGGACATGGAAGTCAGCACTTAGAGACGACAGTCTGTTTCATGCTAGTGCAATCGTCAGACAACTAGTGCTGTTATTTTTCTCGGCTATTTATATATAAGGGTCAGTGGTGCATTATGGGTAGTCTATTTTGGCGGTTACTTTTACCGGAAGTCGCTTATTTGTTTATTTATTTATGTCAAATTATTTTGCTTGTTTTTTGTTTGTTTTTTTAATTTTATTTTTATTTTTTATCTTATATATTTATTTATTTATTTTTTATTTTGATCGGTGTTTTTTTGTTAACGTAGTAAAAATTTGTTTATATAGCTTATTTTTACTACGTTAACAAAAAAACACCGATCAAAATAAAAATAAATAAATAAATATATAAGATAAAAAATAAAAATAAAATTAAAAAGTTGCCTGACAATTGCACTAGCATGAAACAGACTGTCGTCTCTAAGTGCTGACTTCCATGTCCACTTTTATATTTATATATATATATATATATATATATATATATATATATATATATATATATATATATATATATATATATATATATATATATATATCTGTCTATTCTGTCAAATTTTATTAAGCAAATTAACATTTACACAGTAAACTCTATGCTCAATTCAGTCTTGTGCATTGACATCAAAGTTCTCATCATTTAAACTACAAAACCTGTATAAAAAATTGAATTTAATATTACCAGATTTTGATGAAATACTATTGACCACAAATGATCTGAACCAAACTACAAATTAAAGAATAAGTAAAAATTAAAATGCTATTAATTTTTCTGCAGTTTTTAATAACATGATGAGGATCTGGAACATTCTTGGTCTGAGCAAACATGGATCCTCATTTTCAATGAGATTCTTATAGATTTAAATTTGATATTTAGCTGTGTTGAAAAAAGGCCAGGATGAAGCTAATAAAAGATTTCTCTATGACACAATGACCAGAGATTGTCAAAAGGCCCTCAAACTAGAACATTAACTTTGGACATTTACCCACAAATTTGATCAAGATGATGTAAACTTATACATAACCAGAAGAAAAGGTAATAAAAAATTAAACAAACTTTGTTTTCTGAATTTAATTTAATTTGCGTGATTAAATGCTTGCTTCATAAATGTATATAATAGGAATGTGCATGTATATATGTGAAATATCTGATAAAAACATGCACTGCTATGAAATGTCAGATATAGATAAATAGATAAATATAAACAAACTGAGATAGATAGATAGATAGATGTACAGACTGAGATAGATAGATAGATATGAACAGAATGAGATAGATAGATAGATAGATGAACAGATTGAGATAGATAGATAGATAGATAGATATTAACAAATTGAGATAGCTATATAGATATGAAACTGAAATAGATATGAACAGATAGAGATAGATAGACAGATAGATAAATAGATAGATAGATGAACAGACTGAGATAGATAAATAGATAGATAGACAGATAGATATGAACAGAATGAGATAGATAGATAGATAGATAGATAGATAGATAGATAGATATGAACAATCTGAGTTAGATAGATATGAACAAACTGAGGTCAATAGATAGATAGATAGATATCAACCGACTGAAATAAATTGACATGGGCAGACTGAAATAGATAGATATGAACAAACTAGATAGATAGAGAGATGTAGACAGTGGTGGGGGGGGGAGAAAGTGATGAGTACAAATATCTGAGAAAAACTTCATAGTTCTGTCCAGATGTAAATCTAAAGAGATAAAGTGATTTCCACACCAAACCAACCACCTACCAAAAAAGTTAGTCACTATGGAATGATTGATTGACAAGTTAAAAATATAATCAGCAAGAGACGAGAGCAAGAGAACTGAACAGATTCCTTGCTTGAGTGATCCTCTTTTTTGCCAAAGAACAAGATAATTTATAATTGCTTGAAGAAACACCCCCCCCCCAAAAAGAAAACACCCTTCTGATATCTCAAGCGTTACCTCAACCCCCTAACTTTAAACTTCACCACCCGTTCGCTCATGCATTTGTCTCTCTTCACCTGTTCTTGACTTTGTTCTAAGTGTTCATTTGCAATTTGGTATTCTCTCCAGTGACTGTGCGTTTAATATAGTTGTAAATTAGCTATGTGTTAAAGATGCATCCCTCATCGATTGTGCAGGCTGCAGGGCAGCCATTTTTTATGCTCCTGGCAGACCTTTACATTACAACGTTATTTGACTTAAGTGGAACAGGTCATGCAAGTGACTTCAGATGTTAGCAGTTGCAGTCAATGACACTGTAGTAGGCCATACACATGCAATAAATATTAGTAGGTCATACTAAACAACAAATGTATATCAATAATTATAAATTACTATTAAGAATCTATAAAAAACAAAAAAAAACAAAACTGGTCGGAAACATTCACTAGTTATTTTTTTTTTAGATGAATATCTTGGTATTTGTTCTAGGTGGTTTTAAATTTTTTATCTTTAATGTTCATCCAATGCAAAGCCCCAGAGCCACTCAAGGTAGAGGGTTACTGTGTGGCATTGTATTAGCAAAAGAAAGGGCAAGATAAGTGGAAAGATAGACATTATTTACATTATTCGGACTATTGTCCTCATCTTTGTCGCCATATTTATTACAATGTTTTGGCTGTTGTATGCTCTGACCTTCTTCAGGTGATTGGAATGTCGAACTGAACCCTCAAGGACACATGGCACAGTGAATAAAGGCATTAGTTAGATCCAGTGCTAGGACCCAAAGAGTGTGAGTTCACTATCCGGCTAAGGCAGTGGAAAACTTTCAGAAGGAAATTAACAGGAGATATCTGATAACTGACATCCATTAAACATGGTACGTGGAATTAGAACAGTCTACCCCAGTGAGCGAAATAAAGGGTTCAGTTCGACATTCAAACCACCTGAAGAAGGTCGGAGCGTACAATGGCCGAAACATTGTAATAAATATGGCGACAAAAATGAGGACAATAGTCCAAATAATGTAAATAATATACATAATACTTCATCTCAGAAATATAGACAGATACTGGAAAGATAGCTAATTCTAGATTTGACGAGGTCAAGATTTAATTAGTGAATAAAATTTCAGAGTTCAGGCAGAGATGTTAGGACTATTGAGTTGAAATAGACTTTAAAAGAAACCGGAAACCCAATCCTTAACAGGAAACAAGGGATGAACCTCTACTCCTGTTCAAAAGACTGGAAAGGACTGTGAACTAGATGATAGGCAAACCTATCTACTTCAATTGAGAGCAGAAAAACAAATTACTGAATAAAATTTCAGATTTCAGGCAGAGATGTTAGAAGTACAGTGTTGAAGGAACTGGAAATTCAATCCTTAACAAGAAACAAGGGATAACCTCTACTCCTGTTCAAAAAATTGGAGAAGAGTATGCAGACCTATCTACTCCTCTTGGGAGAGGAGAAAAAATCAATAATTAATAAAACAATTCAGAGTTAAGGCAGATATGTTAAAAGTATAGAGTTAAAATAGATTTTCAGAGGAACTGAATATCCAATCCTAAACAGGGAACAAGGGTTAAACCTCTACTCCTGTTCAAAATACTGCTGAATTCCTTCAATGAAGCATTGTCTAGTTTTTCTTTAATCTTATTTTTGTTGCTTGGTACGTAATAGTAGTGATTCTGAGAGAATTAGAAATTCTACAAGGATTCGTTATTGCCAGCCACAGATAGAACAATGTTGATAGTAGAAGGAGAAAAGAAACTCGAAGAACTCCTAGTGAAGGAAAGTGAGGACTAAGCATCAATTGCATGGAGATGGAATGCATGGTTGTTAGCAAAAGGAGCAGCCCATCATGCAAATTACGAAAGCTAAGCAAAGTATAAAGAAACAGGAATTTTTTCTTAGAAACAAAGAAAAGAATACTGAACTATTACATAATATCAATCCTCCTATATAACACTGAATGCTAGAAAATTTCCTCAAAGATGAAGAAGAGACTTGAAGCAACAGAAATGCAGTTCTACAGAAGGATGCTGAAAATACCATAGACTGAACATGTTTGCAATGACAAAGTTTTAGAGAGAATGGAAATAAGACGGAAACTTATATATAAGATCAGGAGGCAGTTGAAATCTATGGGGCACAAAAGAGGGCTTGGACAATTTAATTACACCCAGAAGGCAAGAAGAAGAGAGGAAAACAGAGGCTTATGGCGATATATCACTTTGAAACATTGAAGTTAAGCAACATTTCTTAGATGAAACATTGCCATTATGAATTTTTTTATTAGTTTAGTTGTGAATTTTTTACTAGTTTTTCATTCATCTTGTTTTTGTTGCTTATTTATACCTAGTAGCAATAATAGATATACTAGAAACATTCCAACCCTAGTAGCAATAACAGATATACTAGAAGCATTCCAACCCTAGTAGCAATAATAGATATACTAGAAGCATTCCAACCCTAGTAGCATTAATAGATATACTAGAAACATTCCAACCCTAGTAGCAATAATAGATATACTAGAAACATTCCAACCCTATGGCTGAAATATGTAGACAACACCTTCATACTCTGGCCACACCAAGGAAGAGGTGAATTCAAAAAGATCATTGATACAGTTCACAATAGAGTGAGAACACGGCAACAAACTCACCTTCCTGGATGTACTATTATCTCGAATAGAGCATGAATTCAAGACATCCGTATACGGCAAGACAACATTCGCTGAACAATATCTAAACTTCAACTGCCATCACCCATAGAGTGTAAAGAAACAGATCATTCACTGCTTACAACATCGAGCAAAAGTCATAAGTGGCGACCCAAGGACATATAATCAAGAAATGGTCAGTATAAGCAGTACCCTACAACATAACAACTACCCTGGGTACATGGCAGCATCTATGACAAACTGGGATAGAAGGATAAAAGACGATAAAACACCCAGAAAACAGCTTCAGTCAGCCTAACTTATGTGAAGAGATTATTGGAAAAAATACAAAAGGTCTGTGGACCATATAACATCAGGATGACCTTCAAAAGTGGTTTGACACTTTGAAGACAACTCTTTCAAGTAAGACCCCACCCCATAGAGGAGAACATAACTAAGGACTGTGTGTACACCATCCCCTGCAGCTGTGGTAAGAAATATAAAGGAGAAACAAGCTACACACTTAAGGTAAGACTGCAAGAACATCACTAAGCTGTAGCACAAGGGGAAAATAGAAAAATCGGGCATAGCTGACCACATATAGTGGGGAAAAGGAGATCATCGCCCTCTGTGGGATGAGGTTGAAATAATAGACAGCGAATATCACTGGAAAATATGAAAACCTAAGGAATCAGCATATATGCTAGGCTACAAAAATCTCCTAAGCTAGACTAAGCAAAAAATGAATACAGTATGGCAACCAGTAATACAGAGTGCTAGAGAAAATCAATAATAACAACAAAATTGCAATATGAGCACTGGTAAAAAATGGATACTGCAACATTAAGTTTATAAGTCCCAAAAATTCAAACACTGATGTCCTCAAGAACACAAATCCCAGTGGATAAAAATGTTGGTTGAATCCAGTGACTAGACCCAAAGAGTTGTGAGTTCAATACCTGGCTATGACAGTGGTGAAAAAAAAATCTTGCAAAGTTATGTTAAAGAAAGATAACTAAGACATCCAGAAGAGGCATGGCATGTGGATGTAGAACACTCTACCCCAGTGGACAAAATAAAGGGTTTAGTTTGAAATTCTTATCACCTTAAGATGGCTGGAGTGTACAATGGCCAAAACATTGTGAACATGACAATAAAGATGAGGACAACAGTCCAAACAATGTAAATAATGTAAATTATTACAATATCTCATCTCTGAAATATAGACAGGTATAGAAAAATTCTCATTTATTTTTGTATTTTTATTATTCTTTTTAATATTATTTTTTATCTTATTTTTGTTGCTTGTTTATATAAAATAGTAGCAACAGACATAATAGTCTTGTCTGAATTTTAAACATGAAACATTTCTGACTAGCTTTTCTTTCATTTTATTTTTCTTGATTACACCTAATAATAGTAATAGACATAATAAACTTTTCTGAATTTCATAGATAAAACATTCTCATTATTATGATTTTTTATTAGTTTTCTTTCATCTTATTTTTCTTGATTACACCTAATAATAGTAATAGACATAATAAACTTTTCTGAATTTCATAGATAAAACATTCTCATTATTATGATTTTTTATTAGTTTTCTTTCATCTTATTTTTCTTGATTACACCTAATAATAGTAATAGACATAATAAACTTTTCTGAATTTCATAGATAAAACATTCTCATTATTATGATTTTTTATTAGTTTTCTTTCATCTTATTTTTGATGCTTGTTGTAATAGACAAAATAGTTTTGTATGAATTTCTTAGAAGAAGCAGTCATTTTTATAAATTTTTGACTAGTTTTTCTTTCATCTTATTTTTTCTTCTCCACACTTGATACAGGCATAAGTCTTAAGCTGTCTTAATATTTTAGATGAAACTTTGTCATTATTATAGATTTTTGACTATTTTTCTTTCATCTTATTTCTCTTGTTTACACCTAATAGTAGTAACAGACATAATACAGTGTGACCCGGATATAAGAGACCCGGATATAAGATAAACCCGGATATAAGAGAGATTTTATATGGTCCCAAATTAGAGCCTGTGTTAATGTATATATAATAGACCAAACCCGGATATAAGAGACTTCTCCGGTCCCGACAACTCTCTTATATCCGGGTTACACTGTAGTCTTAATTTGATTTCCTCAGATGAAGCATTGTCATCATTATGATTTTTTATTAGTTTTCTTTCATCTTATTTCTGTTGTTTATGCCTAATAGTAGTAATAGACATAATAGTCTTAATTTGTCTGATAAAGAATTGGGATCTCTAGAAAGTCATGATTTCCTATTTTGTGAAGACACATGGCATTCTTTTCAAAGAAATAGACTTCTTTTTTTTTGCTTGTTTGCACACGATACAGACTTAAGCTGTCTTAGGTTTCCTAAGATGTCACAATTCATGCAAGAATTTTTTTTTGCTAATATGTTAGGGACATCTTAGAAGTGTTTAAAGTTTTCACCTTTCTTTATTGTTTGTGCAATTGTCCATGCTTAGA
The DNA here is from genome assembly GCA_964036315.1 of Acanthosepion esculentum. Taxonomy (NCBI): domain Eukaryota; kingdom Metazoa; phylum Mollusca; class Cephalopoda; order Sepiida; family Sepiidae; genus Acanthosepion; species Acanthosepion esculentum. Next base: position 119,163,264 of record OZ038479.1, on the reverse strand, counting down.
ATAGTGCTGCTACATATGATCTGGTGCTCATGCTATCTTCCTAGAGCTTTTTGATAAAATCCAAAGAATGCGTAATATTATTGGCACTGATCTGGCATCTCGGTTTCAGTCACTTTCTCACCACCATGAGGTTGCCTCCCTTTGCCTTTTCTATAAATACTTTCATGTTAATTTGTCGGATGAGCTCAAAGCTAGGGTGCTTAGACTCTTTGAATTTAAGCACAGTACTAAACGGGCAATGAGTTTTCATCAATTTACAGATGGACTGGCTAGATGTAACTGTAAATTCTATGCTAGCAGTTTCTTTTCTCACACCTCTCGCTTGTGGAACTCCCTTCCAGCTCCATCCTTCCCAGCTAACTTTACTCTGCAAAAATTTAAATGCAATGTCAATTGCTATCTGCTGTTATCCTGATTACTCTTCCTCTGTTCTCGCTCCTTATCAATGTTTCTGTTTTCTAATTCTTCCACACCCAATAACCCTTGCATCTCTTTGGCTTTGCTGCTTTGCTTGGGGGAGGGAACTTGAAAAACAAGTCAGCTAATGGGAGAAAAATAAGTTCCACATAAAGTTATAGAATCAGAGTTGAAACATTTGTTTATCTGCACTGCCCAATTCATTTTTGGTCAGAATAGTCACTTGCAATAAAAACAATGTACTTATTATAAGAACCTCATGGTTAGCTGCAAGATGGTCTTGTTTTTTTTTTCATTTCTTTTATTTATGTTTTGCTAGTAATTTCCTAAATAATGTCCAGTAATATATTTTATATATTTTTGCATATTCCAAATCCAAATCTAGGACTTAGTAATACCTGTTGGAAGAACCCCTCCTTGACTGACCAGGGAAGTAGCTGTACTCACCACATTTGGCCAATTTCAAGTTGGTGAGGCTATTTAACCCATAGTTGGGGGTGGATGTTCATTGACCTTAAGAAGTTAATCTACTCTTTAATAGCTCTTGTTTTTTGTGCTGCTGGGGTTCTATTACCTTCCTCACCAGACACTGGGAGCCAGTTTAGTGGCCAACCACTCAACCATTCAGGTTTTGAATTCAGAGTTGTTCTTCTAGATCGGTTGCACACCCAAAGCTATAGGACCCAACCCAGTCTGTCTTGCTATCTACCCATAGCTGAAACAAGAAGTTTCATAACTTTCCCACAAGTACTTTCTTCTCAAAAATCATTCCAAGACAAGACTAGTACCCTCTGTTTAACACAACATTAACTTTTACATCATGTGTATATAATCTGACTGAGTCTATTTCTGCAAGAGGAAGAAGGAAGAACAAGTCAATGTGCTGGGGGAGAAAAAGTGGGAAAATCAGTCTGTGTTTTGGAGGAGAGGAAGATTGAAAATCATTTGGTCTATTGGAAGAAAAAGAGAGAAAACCAGCTGGTTTATTTGAGGAAAGGAGGAAGGTATACCTGGTCAGTGGTAAAAATTAGGGAATACAGCTAGCTCATTGGAAGAAAGGAGGAGAAAAAACAATCAATGTATTAAATGAAAGGAGAGAGAAACCAGCTTGTATATTGGAGGAAAGGAGGAGGGAAAAACGAGCCTGTGTATGGGAGGAAAAGAGTGGGGAAATACCAGCCGGTGTATTGGAAGAAAGAAAGTGAGAAAAACCAGTTTGTGTCTTAGAGGGAAGGAGGATGGAAAAACCAACCCGTGTATTGGAGGAAAAGAGGAAAGAAATACCAACATATGTATTGGAGGAGAGAAGATTGGAAAAAAACGTTTATGAATTGCAGGAAAAAAGGACGGAAAAAACAGCCAGTGTATTAAGTGAAAGGAGAAAGAAACTAGCTTGCATATGGGAGGAAAAAAGAAGAAAAAGCAGCCTGTGTATTGGAGGAAAAGTGGAGAGAAAAACCAGCCTGTGTATTGGAGGAAAAGTGGAGAGAAAAACTAGCCTGTGTATTGGAGGAAAAATGGAGAGAAAAACCAGCCTGTGTATTGGAGGAAAAGTGGAGAGAAAAACCAGCCTGTGTATTGGAGGAAAAGTGGAGAAAAAAGCAGCCTGTGTATTGGAGGAAAATACCAGCCTGTGTATTGGAAGAAAGAAAGTGAGAAAAACCAGCTTGTGTCATGGTGGGAAGGAAGATGGAAAAACCAACCCATGTATTGGAGGAAAAGAGGAGAGAAATATCCAATACATATATATATATATATATATATATATATATATATATATATATGTTTTTAACATACAACGTGTATTAACATGTGCGATACCCTGTCTTCATCAGCCGCCGACCAGGGGTGATATTACAGTTTCAGTGGCTATGGCGGGACCGCCACCCCTAGTGCCACCAGCAGCGTTTACCACCAGGTAGGGTATGAAGATAAGCTAATTAATCGTTCCTATTTGTAAATTCTTGTAATGAAATAAATAAACGATTGTTCCTCGTTGTAGCTTCTATCCGTAATGAAAGTTACTGAACGCGTTTGCCGTTATTGACGCACTTGTAAAAATCGTTATAGACGACCACGCAAATATTTCACTCACGTATGTTAGCTTGTGATGTTGTACGCATTTTATTTACTTGTTTTGATCTTGACCAAATCCAACCTGACACATGCTGAACTGTTTTTTGAATGTTATGTGAAACGCTCTTCAACCAACGTGTGTGTATATGTGTGTGTGTGTGTAGTGTATCTATATATCTATATATCTCTCTATATCTCTCTCTCTCTCTCTCTATATATATATATATATATATCTATATATGTGTATATATATATATATATATATATATATATATATCTCTATATATATATATATATCTATATATGTATATATATAGATATATATATATATATATATTTATATATATATATATATAAATATATATATATATATATATATATATATATATATATATATACATACATATCTATATCTATATATATATATATATATATATATATATATATAGGCAATTTTGGTCAATTTTCACTGGACTAGGTCTGTTTACGTTGATGCAACTGCACATGCACATGAATGAGAGATGATGGGAATTTCAAATTTTGAAAATATTTTTGGAAAATTTTTTTTTAATAATAGTGTTTGTGTTTTGATTTTTCCCACGTCATTAAAAACCTAAAACACACACACAAAAAAAACAAAAAAAACATAAAACACATTATTAAAAAAAAAAAATAAAAAATTCCCAGGATCTCTCATTCATGTTTAATTTAAAAAAATATTTTGGCATTTAGAATAAACAGGATAAATATATATATATAAAAACAAAATATATTTTAGAGTTGTTAATATTAATTTTTTATACTAAGCATATTTTTTATACTAAGCATATACTAATTCTTAAAAAAACAAAAACAAGCCATAATTTACATTAAAAACTAATCTGGATCAAAGTATTTGAGCAGATATTTATTTTTATTCCTACATGTAACCATTTCTCTTGTTTAATAAGCTATGGTTATTTAAGTGTTTTAAGGTAACTAATTTTTCAACAAGTTATAAATTGCATCTATTGCTTTTTTCATTGTAAGGTTTGGCTCTTGCTATAATATCCCATACAATAATGGGTGTATTATCACCATTCTTTAATTGCCAGACATGTTTTGAGAGAGCAGTGCTGTTTATGTATCTTACATTGCCTGATGATGGTAGAAATGTAATTTTCAAGGACTTGTGGAACCAAAATAAAAGTTGGCATTGTTACTCGAATGTATGCTTGGCATACAATATTATCAGTCATACATTGACCATTTAATGGGCAGATGTATTTATTTTTTTTAAATTAACTTTGTTGGACATATATCTGTTTAAGATAATATTGCTATATTGGGATATAGATTTATTGATGTTACTAATACAGTTATAGTTGATCTTAACATTATTTTTGTTAAAAATCTTTTTTAGTGTTGGTGAATGATTATGAATTAAATTTAGGAAATTCTTCTGATATTCGTTTGAATATTATGATTAAAAGGTGGATTTAAACCATATTATGTTACACTTTTGGTGTTTGTGTTTACTTTTACCTTCTTTGTTTTTTTCTGAATACTCTAAATTTACTTTATGATTGCTTAGTTTTCTAAGGCCTTTATATATTTGATTTTATTATTATCAAATATTTCCTTATTGCCGAAGTTAGTAGATATATCTAACTTGGACTGATTTATGTAAATTATCTAGAATTTTATTGATTAGGATATCTACGGATGATAATGGGTATGTCCTCATTAACATAATTACAATAGTAAATACTATATGTTGGTCTGCAGTTGGAGATTCATTGTGGAATGCACTTGACTCACTTCTAGTAGTTGATTACTTCCACACACCACTGGTAAATGTTATATGTGTTGTTCTTGTCCTAAGTATTATCGTTCATTATATATAAAATATCCAAAACACTGACCTTTCTGCAACCACAGTTTCTATCGCAGTGGTTTCGTCAGGCAGTAAGAGAGTTTCGTCTAAAAAAATAAAAACTTATTTATTTCTTTATTATTTTTTTGAGACAAAACACTCTAACCTACTGCCTGACAAAATCCTTGTGGTAGAAACCGTGCTTGCAGAAAGGTCAGTGTTTAGGATATTTTATATCTTAACTTGGCAAACATTTTTGTTTCGTGAAAACTGTATTAATTTAGTCATTCTTTTGGTGAATATCACTTTTTGTCAAGACATTGAATTTATAATTAAACACACACACACACACACACAAACACACACACACACACACACATACACACACACACACACGGCACCCAGCTGTAAATGACATCACGCAGTCTGAACCAATAACTATTACAATGCAAAGAAGATATTTACCTGTTTCTATTTTAATATATACTAAAGTATATATACTATATATGACTATATAAAATATATTATAGAACAGGTATATTGATCTTGACTTGTATAAAAATACATATGCTGTTGGCACACTGAATGATTTTAAAACCCCTAAGTCGGCACATAGTTAGCAAAAGGTTGCTGACCCCTGATCTGAAGCATGCTAGATCATAGTGTGGTTTCTCTTATAATGGGGGATGCAATTTCATGCTCTAATGGAGGTCAAATTTTTGGTTATTAAGTGTTCTCAAGTCCATGCAATACACTCAGTTTAAAACAACCGGACATCTACTCGAATATGGGTATCCTCTGAAAATAAGTTTTGCTGTAAATTTCTAATTTTTTCAATTATTTCTTTTTTTTTAAGTGTTTCACCCCAAGCAAGGTGGGAAGCCACTAGCACGCAAGGGGTTACAGAGAGTTGGAGTGAGAGCAAATAGGAGTGATAGAGGAAGGGATGAAGAGAAGGATAGGGGATAGATCAGGGCATCTGGAGATGTCGATTGACATTACATTTGAATAGTTGGAGATTATAGCTATCAGGGAAACAAGAAAAAGGGGGGGGTTTCACAGGCGAGAGGTGTAAGACATGAAACTATTGGAGTAGAAGAGATGGCTACAGTTAACAATTTTGACAGTGAAAGGGTGTGAACGAGATGCCAGCCTAGTAGAACGCTTAAATTCATGAAGTTTGGAAACCAGCGAAAGCAGCTCATTGGAGCAGTTACCATGAAAGTATTTGTAAAAAAGACAAAGGGAGGTGATGGCATACATAATGACATAATGACAAACATAAGGGACACTAGACCATATATGGCAGCAATACTCCATGCAAGGGCAAATGGTTGATTTGTAGATTTGAAGGATCGACTCCAGCGAGAAAAATTTCCGTGTGCGGCACAGGGAGCCAACTTTCCTTGTGGTGGACGAAGCTATTGACTCAATGCATGTCAAGAACAATTTTATGGAAAAAATGCATGACAAAGTGGAAAAGGTTTTGTTGTGTGATGTGTTTCATCTTTTAGGACTTGATCAAACTAAACCATCCTGGGTAAGACGATAAACTACATCCACGTCCTGGGCAAGACGATAAACTACATCCAACAGCAAGGCCTCTGATCAGGTTTTGAGGAGCGTGGAACCACCTCTTAATTGCTGGTGTTCCCAGGTCTACTCTGACCTGGGGTGGTAGAACCTGTTAGGGTCCCAGCTATAGGCAAATAGTTAACACCCAAAAGTGTAAAAATAGGTTTTAATACCAGAAATACTTTGTAATAAAAAAAAAAATTAGAAAAAAAAAAATTGGAAAATTGGAGGATGGAACTCAGAATACAAAATAGTGTGAACAAAATATTACCAATTGAGTAATTTAAAAAAAAAAAATTTTTACAAAAATAAAACCATCCAAGATTGTAAATTTCCTAAAAGAAGTTGATTGTCTTCAAAAATGAGTAATTGAAAAATGGTTCAAATATATATATATATATATATATATATATATATATATATATATATATAAATTTAAATAAAAACAGACCACTTTAAATTATTTAAATTATTTAAATTATTAGCTCTGATTTACATTGAGCTCTCTGGATTTTATCCTCCTTGGGTCTACCCATACGGATTACCTAGTTTTTCGTAAACTAAATATATATATATATATATATATATATATATATATATATATATATATATATATATATATATATATGTATGTATGCATACACACCTTTTTTTACCAAACTATTGCTATGAATCTATTTCAAAAATTTTGTTGGCATTAAATGACCCACTGAGGTTGATATGTCATAAAAATAAACAACCAACCAATCATCCGACTAAAATGATGATTACGTTGAGGTGACTACATATGCGCATGAAGGAGAAGGGACGCTGAGAATTCTAAAATGTAAATTTGAAATTTGTTATTATAAATATATTTTGGGTATATAGTCTACCTGATTTCATTTAGTTTCTTTTCCTTTTTGTTCCTGCTTCTATTACTTTTGTTATTAAATATCCCACATTGTGATAATAGAAGATCTGCAATCTACCCATTTATTTTTAAGTATTTCACCCCAAGCAGGGTAATAACACCACAAGGTGTTACTAGATGTTCTAGAATATGAGGAAAAATTACTGTTAAGAAAAGAGAACAATAAAAAACAAGAATTAAAAAGACAGCAGATAATGATTGACATTACATTAAAATTTTGATGATCAAAGTTGACTTGGAATCAAGAAACCCGAATTCCACAAGAGCAGTGTGATAGAAGAAACTGTTAACATAGGACTTGCAGTTACATTCAGCCATTTCAACTGTAAATGAGATGCCAATCTAGTTCTGCACTTAAATTTCATAAAGTCTAGGTACCATAGAGGTAAGTTTATCAGAACAATTATCACGAAAGTACTTATTAAAAAAGCAGAGGGGAGCTATGTTAAGGTGGTGGGAAAGTGACAGAAACTGAGATACGGGGTTAGGACCAATGACATTGCAGAATTTTCTTTGAATTTGATCAAAAATCTCAAAATATGAAGCCGGAGAACCAAACCAGATGTGGCAGCCATATGCAAATCAAAGACGAATGGTAGACTTATAAATATGTAAAGTACATTCTGGCAAGAAAAATTGTCTCACATGACACAGGGAGCTAACTTCCCTAGCAACGGACCTGGTTTCTTGATAAAAATGCCCAGCCTCCTGTGCTGTGACTTAAAAATAATTGCTTATTTCAGGAGACTTCTTCATGATTTTCTATTTTCAAATTTCATACTAATTTTTCCTTATTAACCCTAGAACACTAACCATGGGTATATAGTACCCAGCGCAAATTTTCCTATTTTTAATTACAATTTTCATTACCTGATTTTCTTACCTAAATAATGTTTTTCAGTTCCTATTAATGTTAACTCAAAGTACAAAGTTTGAAGTGCCTGAATGTAAAATATTTCAAATAAAGATTTATATTTAATATTTTTTTTGATATTTTCAAAATTGGGTATGACATACCCATGTTTAGTAGTGGTGTAACTTTAATTGCTGGTTAGTGTTCTAGGGTTAATAGGAGTAGATAGGTTCACCTATCGTCCAGTTCACCCTCCTCTGTGGTCTTTTGAACAGGAGTAGATTCTTATCCCCTGTTCACTGTTTAGGATTGGCTTTCCGATTCCTTCTAAAATCTAATTCAACTCTATACTTCTAAATTTGCCGAAAAAAGTCTGAACTTTTATTTTACTATTCAATTACCTTTTCTTTTCTTAACCCTAGAACACTAACCATGGGTATATAGTACCCAGCGTAAATTTTCCTATTTTTAATTACAATTTTCATTACCTGATTTTCTTACCTAAATAATATGGTTTTTAATTCCTATTAATGTTAACTCAAAGTACAAAGTTTGAAGCGCCCGCATTTTAAATAAAGATTTATATTTAATGTTTTTTTTTATATTTTCAAAATCAGGTATGATATACCCATGGTTAGTAGTGGTGTCACTTTAATTGATGGTTAGTGTTCTAGGGTTAATATTTTTTTTGATATTTTCAAAATCAGGTCTGATATACCCATGGTTGGTAGTGGTGTCACTTTAATTGATGGTTAGTGTTCTAGGGTTAATATTTTTTTTGATATTTTCAAAATCAGGTCTGATATACCCATGGTTGGTAGTGGTGTCACTTTAATTGATGGCTAGTGTTCTAGGGTTAATATTTAAAGTGTGCCCCAGAGTTTTAGTTATTCTACAAGTGTGACCTGAATTAAAAAATGTTTGAGAAACAATGGCTTAATGGGTGGAGTAATTATTTTAACATGTCACAAGTAAGGCATGACATTCTGCTGTAGAATTATAGTAAATATCTAAGTGACAATATGAGAGACACCTCTGTGCCCCACACATTTTCTCCTCTTTACAATATGTTACATAAATGAACAGGGTCAGTGCAAACTACTCTCAAATACCCCTGCCACTTCAATGCTTTGTGACCATTGCCATCTTATCAACATTTATTTTTTTCTACCTGCATTTATATACCTGACTATATTTCTGAGATGAGGTATTATGTACACTATTTACATTGCTCGAACTATCATCCTCATCTTTGTTGCCATATTTATCACAATGTTTCGACTGTTGTACACTCCGGTCTTCTTCAGGTGGTTGGAATGTCAAATTGAACCCTTTATTTCGCTCGCTGGGGTAGACTGTTCTCATTCCACGTGCCATGTCTAATGGATGTTAGCTATCAGTTATTTCCTGTTAATTTCCCCTCTCCAAGTTCTCCACCGCCTTAACCAGGTATTGAACTCACACTCTTTGGATTCTATCACTGGATCTAACTAATGCCTTTATCCACTGTGCCATGTGTGCTTGAGGAAGCGAAATAAAGGGTTCAGTTTGAAATCCCAACCACCTGAAGAAAGCTGGAGTGTACAATGGCTGAAATGTGATAAATATGGCAACAAAAATGAGGATGATAGTCGGAGCAATGTAAATAGTGTGCATTTATATACATTACAAATTAAACTAAGCATAACTAACGAGTAAAGATTGTAAAATTCTTGCAGATTTTGATATCATAATGGAGTTGTTTTTTTCATTCAAATCCATGAATTTGTTTTACTCATGCTATGTCTTTGAAAAACAATATATAGAATTCACTATTTTTTATTGATAAGGTTGAATGTGTTAAAATTCTTCAACTTTTTAACAAGAAAAATCTCAAGTTGATGTTAAAAATTGCTGCAAAATATTGTTGATTTATTTAAGATGCAATCATCTATTATGACATGTCTCTAAATTGTATTTAGATACATTGTATTTATTTTCAATTTTTCTAGTTGAATTGTACACCTATATTGCATATGATCCATTATTGTACATAATTAGGTCACAATAAAATTTATATTTTATATGAATACTACCTTATGAAAAATTGAGATGTAGTATAGTGGGTTGAGCCCATATCATACATTGTGGGAGGCTGTATAATACACTGGTTGAAGCCCATGAGACCCTTTCACCAGCCCTGCAAATGTATAGGAGGTAAGGGAGATAACTGAGTTTTGGATACTTACTAGACATCTCTTTGGAGAATGATGTATCTCCTATTTTCCAGTCATCCTGACTTTCTGGATAGAAGTCGGGAATCATAAATTGTCGTCCATTGTTTTCATTTGATGGAGCTTCACCAATTTCCTGTGGACATGAAAACACAGAAAACTATTAAATTATCTTACATACATAAGGCAATAAAAGAACGTATTATGCTATTATTTACACTAATTATATTTGGACAGTTGTCCTTATATTTGTTGTTGTCCTGTGATGGTTAAAAAGCATTGAGTCAGGCAGTGTGTACATGAACTCAGTGGAAATGGGCAAGCAATAACTGATGAAGATTGGAGTGCATAAGATGAGAAGAATAGTCAAAATATAAATAGTGTAAATAATAAAGGGATCAGTTCAGAATTCCCTGTAGGTTACCCAGATTGATATACATCTGATGAAGACTGGAGTGCATAACAGTCGAAATGTTGTGAAAACAAAAAGAAAGATGAGAAGAATAGTCCAAATGTAAATAGTGTAAATAATAAAGGGATCAGTTCAGAATTCCCTGTAGGTTACCCAGATCGATATACATCTGATGAAGACTGGAGTGCATAACGGTCGAAATGTTGTGAAACCAAAAACAAAGAAGAGAAGAATAGTCCAAATGTAAATAGTGTAAATAATAAAGGGATCAGTTCAGAATTCCCTGTAGGTTACCGAGATCGATATACATCTGATGAAGACTGGAGTGCATAACGGTCGAAATGTTGTGAAACCAAAAACAAAGATGAGAAGAATAGTCCAAATGTAAATAGTGTAAATAATAAAGGGATCAGTTCAGAATTCCCTGTAGGTTACCGAGATCGATATACATCTGATGAAGACTGGAGTGCATAACGGTCGAAATGTTGTGAAACCAAAAACAAAGAAGAGAAGAATAGTCCAAATGTAAATAGTGTAAATAATAAAGGGATCAGTTCAGAATTCCCTGTAGGTTACCCAGATCGATATACATCTGATGAAGACTGGAGTGCATAACGGTCGAAATGTTGTGAAACCAAAAACAAAGAAGAGAAGAATAGTCCAAATGTAAATAGTGTAAATAATAAAGGGTTCAGTTCAGAATTCCCTGTAGGTTACCCAGATCGATATACATCTGATGAAGACTGGAGTGCATAACGGTCGAAATGTTGTGAAACCAAAAACAAAGAAGAGAAGAATAGTCCAAATGTAAATAGTGTAAATAATAAAGGGTTCAGTTCAGAATTCCCTGTAGGTTACCCAGATCGATATACATCTGATGAAGACTGGAGTGCATAACGGTCGAAATGTTGTGAAACCAAAAACAAAGATGAGAAGAATAGTCCAAATGTAAATAGTGTAAATAATAAAGGGATCAGTTCAGAATTCCCTGTAGGTTACCGAGATCGATATACATCTGATGAAGACTGGAGTGCATAATGGTCGAAATGTTGTGAAAACAAAAAGAAAGATGAGAAGAATAGTCCAAATGTAAATAGTGTAAATAATAAAGGGATCAGTTCGGAATTCACTGTAGGTTACCGAGATTGATATTGCCCTGAGATGTAGAAGAGTGGAGAGCCCCCCATATCATAGATTGAGGGGGGGAGGCACAGGACCCTTGCACCAGCTCTGACATTTGAGTTCATTTTAGTTTTAATTGACCTTATTAATGCTTTATTTAACTGAATTATAAGTTAAGAGAAGTATATTGTAGAAAGGTAACTTTCAACCCACCTTCTGTGTAATTATTTACACAATATATATTTGGATTATTGTCCTCATCTTTGTTTTTATTATCACAACATTTTAGCCATTGTGCCTTCTGGCCCTTCTCAGGTGTATATCAATCTGGGTAACCGAAAAGGGCATTATGAACTTAACCCTTTATTTAATCTACCGGGGGTAGAGGGTTTTTTGTTCCACTGCTCATGTTTAGGAATATCAATTTTACAATGTCACCAAATCCACATAGATTAAATAAAGGGATCAGTTCAGAAATACCCAGATCGATATACCCCCAAGGAAGGGCAGAGGGCATAACAGCTGAAATAACAATAACAAGGATGGAGATAATAGGCCAAATATAAATATGATAATTCTTCATCCCAGAAATTAAAAAATATTATGTTATTGTTTTGAAAACAAAGAGTTGAATTCTTGAGAATATCATGGAGGTCCAATGGTCGGAATTTAATGATGAATGCATCATCATAACTAGCCATTCCTTAAATATATCTATATCTATATATAGCATAATGAGAGGCCACGTATACTTTCTTGATATGTATATAATATCTGGATAAAATAAATGAAACAAAATCGGGTGGTTTTTTTAAAGTATTTATTTCTGTGTTTTTTTGTATATATTTAATATTTCAGACCACCTCGGTCTTTCCTCAGAAATCAAATGAGATACTGTGTTTGTGTGTTTGTTTACAGCGTTTGTCGTGAAGCGTGCATGTCACGTGATGTGCAATGCGACTGTTTGAATTTTTGGTGGAAGACTGATGATAGTGTCTTAAATGTTGTTTAAAAGGTTTTTTGACCATATCTCAAGAAATATTTTTAACTGTTGAAATATTTATGTAGATTTAAAATATCCACATGTTTGTTTACCCCTAGTTTATATGTGTCTAATTTTAGAATTCAGTATTTTTCTTTTTTTCTTCGTATGTGTGTTGTACTTAAATTACTGTGTTTGTTTTTAGACTCGGACAACACGTGGTGTGGAACGCGATTGTGTTTGAATCTTAAACGGACAACTGAAGATGGTGTTTTGGTTATTGTTTAAAAAGGATTTTTCACCATATCTAAAGAAAATTTTTGAAGAAATATTTTAACTATTGAAATATTTGTACAGATTTAGAATACCCAAGTCTTTGTTTAACCCTAGTTTATATGTGTTTAATTTTAAAATCCAGTATATATATATATATATAAATTGGTTACATGCAACAATATTCAATGAAAGGGGCAGCAGGTTGGTAAAGATAAATTGTCACAACTGACCTCAAAAGCTGAGCTCCTTGGAAGACAGATATTGTTGGCCATGTGATGGGACTGTTGGTGCATTATTCATCTAGAGATCTTAAATGCATTGAGATAGCAAATGCACAATTCTACATAGTTGCAACACATCCAATAAGTTTGGTGAAAATATAGCTGAATAAAATATAATTGTACTTTATTCATTTAAGAAAAAAGTTGATAAACAAAAAGAGAAATTATTTAAAACCCAGACAGAATTATATATATATATATACTCTTCAAGTAAACTGAATTGAGTTCTCCGAGCCGTTGGCGTATTTTGTATAGAGAAAAACGTTAAAATTCCCTTCCTTTCCGCTGTGTGATGATGGCATAGAGGAAAGATATCTGACTGATGTCAAATCAGTCGGGTTTCGATCCTGGCTTGAAGCAATCAGATGTCTAGCCACACTGAGGAGCTGTGATACAGCGAAACAGTCTGTCTGTGGAAGACCATATATATATATATAAATATAAGAAGAAAAAATTTGAAAAATATAAGTAAATTGCTGATACCCATTGAAGAATGGATGGACAGGTCCACCTATGAAACTCGTATGAGTTGAGATGCTGAGGGTAACATCAATCAGCTAAGTGACAAACTTTTACTTATATTAATCCTATATATATATATATATATATATATATATATATATATATATATATATATATATATATATATATTATTAAATATAACAGACAATGAATGTCTATTATGTCTGATCATGAGCTATTATAATGTTTGAATGTTTGATTTAGTTTCTGGTGAAAATAAAGACAAAAATTGTCCAACATTTGGATATTTTTTTGATTAAGTTGCTCCTAAGCTTTCGGCTCATATGAGACATCCTCATATATATATATATATATATATATATATATATATATATATATATATATATATATATATATATGCAATGATATTGATCCTGACCTGGCATCATAGCTTCAGTCACTTTCCCACCACCATAATGTAGCTTTCCTGTGCCTTTTCTATAAATACTTTCATGGAAATTGTTCTGATGAACTTTCCTCTATAGTACATATACTTTATGAATTTAAGCACAGGACTAGATTGGTAGCAAGAGCTCATCATTTTACAGTTTGAATGTGCCTAGGTGTAACAGTTTGTTTTTTTAAAAATTAAAGGCAACAATCCTTACTGGACTCAAAACTATCCCCCTCCAAGCTGATTAAATAATTAAAAAGCAATTTTAATGTGATTAATGGTGAAATCACTTTGCTAACAGGACTTAATGAGACATTAACTTACTAACAAGACCTCTAGCTCCAAAACATTTATTCAACTGTCAATAAATAGCATAATTAAAAAAAACATGTTTTGGCCTACACATATTTTGTTTTAGTATTTGCCTATGTATGGGAAAATGGAGGCCTGAAGATGACAATTTGAAATTGTCGAATGTTCTTGACATGTGTCTTCCATCTGACAACAACTTGAATATAAGGATCTTATTATTCAAGGAATTGACAGCAAGTTAATGTCTCATTAAGTCCTGTTAGTGAAGTGATTTTGCCATTATTCACATTAATATTGCAATTTAATTCTTTGTATAAATTGTTTCTTTATGATATATATTGTTGTAACCTAGGAAAGGTTGCTGAATAGAAGAATCACATGAAGGTTTGTAATGAATGATAATACTTAGGACAATAACAACACATGTGTTGTGATTTTTTATAAGGTTAGCTGTTTTAAATTTTTTCTAATAAATAATTTAATTTTCTCGTTTATTTTGACTGGGATTGTGTATTTCTTTATGATATTTTAAGAAAATTTGTCTTGCTTGTAGCTGGCATGAATTTGGATTTTGTAGGAGATGTTAATGTTATTGTTTTTATCTTTTGGTTCAGTATCGTTATTAGTTACTTTAGAAGAAATAGTTCAATTTGGTGGCCAATGAGTTAGGTTGTTAACTAGTGTCTGTTGTACATTATTGAGTTCTTTAAGGAAAAGAAGACAAGAGAATGAAATCTTGTGTGATCTCTTTAGGAAATTTTTATAACAACTATTTTATATCTAAGTGGGAATTCACTCTTAAAATTAAGGAGGCAAGAGTTTCTGCTAGTGGTCTTTTGTATAATTAAGTGGTTAATGTGTTATTACTGAATACTATGAGAACGTCTAAGAATGAGAGTTTATTTTTTTAACTAAGTTCAGGGGTAAAGTTAAGGACAGATTTTTTTAATGTGGTTTTGAGATTATCAGTTCTTTGTTTGTTTTTACTAAAATAACATTTCTATTCAGCGAAAATTTTAATTTGAAACAATAGAAATGTTACATCTAACTCAATGCTGTCTCTCTACCCCCTACACTGCTCCCACTTCGTTAATTTCCTTATTATTGCCCGTCATAAATGTGTAAATTTATTTTCATTTTTTCATTTCAACATTTGGAAATAAATCTGATGATCCACTGTCCTTTAAAAGGGCTGTGGTGAAATAATTTATTATATGGAACCTTAAAGTAATCTGTTTTTATTTAAAATATATATATATATATATATATATATATATATATATATATATATATATGTATATATGTATGTATTTTAATAATTTCACCCCAAGCAAGTTGATAATGCCACTAAGACGCAAAGAGCTACAGGTAATGAAAGAGAATGTAAAAACTTCAGGAGAAAGAACTGGAAGCCCAATGCTAAATAGGGAACAAGGGATACACCTCAACTCCTATTCAAAAAAATTAGGTGGAATCTCAATCAGATGATAGGCAAACCTATCTACTCCTATGGAGGATAAAAAAAAATTAGTAAATAAAATTTCAGAGTTCAGGCTGAGATGTTAAAAGAATACCGTTGAAGTATTCTAAAGAAGAAAGTGGAAACCTAATCCTAAACAGGAAACAAAGGATAAATTTTTAAAAGACCAGGGACGAGTGTGAACTTGATGATAGGCGAACCGATCTAAAAACGATTACTAAAGAAATTTTCTGAGTTCAGGCAGAGATGTTAGAAATATAGAAGTGAAGTATTCTAAAGAAACTGGAAATACAATCCTAAACAAGAAACAAAGGACAAACCTCTACTGCTGTTCAAAAGGTCGAGGAGGAGAGTGAACCAGGCGATAGGTAAACCTATCTGTTCTACTTCTCTTTTTTTTACAGTTCCAACTTAATATCTTCTTCACTTTTTTATTATTTGATGTGCTAAACTTTAAATATTTATTAATTTAAAGATATATAATTTTTATTTAATAGGCAAGGTAATTTATATCTCCACTGTTGGTAATGAAGGCTTACTCTGAGCAGCAATAAGGAAACAGAATGAACACTTCAGGAAAAAGGAAACAAGGGATAACCCTCTACTCTACTGAATATGTAAAATGTCATATAGGTGTATAGTAATGAGAATGTTTTTTTTATTTTCCAGACATGGTCAGCACATTGTGGCCATGTTCATAGTTGATATTACTGAATGAAATAAACAAATAAAAGCATAAAAAAAATGTAATGACATTATTTACACTATTCGGACTATCGTTCTCATCTCTGTCACCATATTTATTACAATGTTTCAGCCATTGTATGCTCCAGCCTTCTTCAGGTGGTTAGAATGTTGAACTGAACCCTTTATTTTGCTCACTGGGGTAGACTGTTCTAGTTCCACGTGCCATGTTTAATGGATGTCAGTTATCAGTTATCTTCTGCTAATTTTCCCTCTAAAAGTTCTCCACTACCTTATCCGGGTATTGAACTCACACTCTTTGGGTCCTGTCACTGGATCTAACTAACATCCTCAAGGACACATGGCACAGGGGATATAGACAGAAAATGTAATGTGTAATAGAATAGTGGAAAGTGCTTGGATATATAGAACATTTAGACAGAAAACACTTGTATGTATGCAAGACAACTTGAATAAAAAGGTTAATCACAGTACCTTGTCAATCATCTTTAATGAAACTTATATATATATATATATATATATATATATATATATATATATATATATATATATATATATATATATATATATACAAAACTGGAGTTGGGATGCTGAAGGTAACACCAATCAGTTAAGTGACAAATTTTATATTTGTATTAAAATTTATATATATAACTAATCTTCAGAATTATTCTGAGAAATTTAACAATATGTTAACATGGAAAATTAAAACAAATTCTTAATAAAAAAAAAGTAAAAAATTACCAATATCAAGAAGGAGGCTTATAAAGAAGCATTTCCTTTTTAATATTTTGAATTTAATGTAAGTAAAAAACATTTTGCTTTTAACCCTTTGAGCCCTGACCACCGCTTTACTGGTGGTAGAGAAAAATGGCATAACACCCAGCTATTGGTTGAACAGTGGTAGAGAAAAAATGATGATGCTCAGCTAATGGTTGAACAGTGGGTAAACACTTGTAACTATTTTTATATCTACAATAAAACATTATATACCAATTATTTGTGAATTTTGACTCAGGAGCTCAGGCAGAAGGGTTAAAATTGTTCGGGAATGCAGGGCTCAAAGTTGCTTTGATAAAGTCAGATTGACAAAATATGTTGGCAATGACTAAGAAATATATTTTCCTATTGTCTCTTATATATATATATATATATATATATATATATATATAAGGCAGGATGTGTGTGTGTATGTAACAAATGCATGGCCGCAATTTTCGACGGATTTGCACCAAAATTTACATGCACATGCTCCAAGTTAGCGAAAAGGCCAAGACTGACTTTGCATTTCCCAACTCCCATCAGTAGTGGAAATAATCAATTTTTTCATGCTTCTACAGTAGTTTTCATGTAGTTTGTGGCCATTTTCTACTGGCCAGAGTGAGAGCCTATAGCTGGCTGCCACGAATAGGCAGGAAGATTCTATTGGCCAGTGTGAGAGCCAACAGCTGACTGACACGAATTTTAACTAGCATGCTAGCATGCAAAAAAAATCGATAGCTGCATTCGTCACAAGTGGGGAAAAATTTAAATCTGCATGGCACTTTACTCCAGTTGGCTCATTCACTTGCTTAAACTCGGCGTTGATTCTGATTCTGCAGAACTGGGTTTGGTGTGAAAAAATATTTGTTGTTAACATTCTTTTTTCATTCAGTTTTTCCAGTTATGAGTCCTTTTTTAAAGCTGATCGTTTTGTGTTCATTTTGTTTATTTCTATTTTTGTAACAGAATTAATGTTTAGTATAGAGCTTAGAAAAATTTGCAGTGTGAGATAGGCAAGAAGTAAGGCATGTAGCAACATCAGCATGGCAAAGGGCACTCCTTTAAAGTCAAGGAAGGGTAAAAATATTTTAAGTCAAGTGATAGCGATTGCTGTATGAGTCGTACGATTTTTTAATCAAGCACAGGCAATGCCAGGCCATGCTGCTAGTATATATATATATATATATATATATATATATATATATATATATATATATATATATAATAGTAAGGAAAAAACTGAAAACATAGAAATTAGTTATAAATTTATTTCACCAGATATACATATCACCTGTCTCATCAGACCACCTACACTTTATTAGATGATACAAATTTAGCAAGTCAGTTTGAAAATAAACCAGACAAAAAAAATAAAAAAAAATGTAGCAGAATTAACTTGACCTTAAAAAATCTTCTGGGCTGGGGGGGAGGGATTACATAAATGAAGAGAGAGAAAAATATATGTATGTCTGTACAAAAATTTCAGATAGAGTATATCTGTAAAAAGACAATATGAATACAGACAAAGGGAAAACACTTTTTAGCTGATATGTTTTACCCTCTCTGGCATTTGCCTTGATGAGTACAAAACATGTCGGCTAAGATAGGCTTTTACTTTTGTCTTTATTCATATTGTCTTTTTACAGATATATTTTTAGTTACATCTTAAGTTTTATACACACACTCACACAAACACAGACAAACACACACACACACACACACACACACACACACATATATATATTACAGTTGAAATGGCTAGATGTAACTGTAAGTCCTATGCTGACAGTTTCTTCTCTCACACTTCTTGCTTGTGGAAGTCTCTTCTGGCTTTTTGCTTCCCAGCCTACTTTGATCATCAAAAAATTAAATGCAATGTCAATCCTTATCTTCTGTCTTCTTAATATCTATTCTTTTATTATCCTTATTACCATAAGCCTTCACTCAACTGGAAAATACTATCAGAATTTGAAGAATAAAACCAAGATATTATGCAAGGTTTGAAATTTCATGCTGAATTCTTCTTTCTTAATAGTAGTTTTTTATATTCTATAACACTTAGTAACCTCTTGTGTCCTAGTAGCTTTATTGCCTTCCTTGGGGTGATATTATTAATATATATATATATATATATATATATATATATATATATATATGCAATTGATGGCTTCCTAAATTTCCAGGAACTGGTTCCATAAAAGCAGGTAATCTTTAGGAACCTATTCTGCTTATTTTCTTTTCAATCTGAGAATGGAAACAAATCACTTTTTAGCATCAAAAAGAATTAAGCCATTTTGATAATTTAATAGATAACATTTATTTATTAAGACATTTCCAGACTGAAATTCTGTTCTCATCATATTTCTGCTCCAAAGTATGATGTGTTTTGACTCTAGTGTCATCAGCTGTGTTAAGGTTTCATAGCCATATTTGAAGTGAATTGCTACAGTCCCAAAGATCCAATGGAAGATTTGCCCCATTTTTAACTTCAAAATGATAGAGGGTGTGTGTCTATTAAAGTTTCACTTGACACATGCACAAGCTTAGCATAACTAACATTTTACCTAGATCATCGGCTATTAATATATAAGATTATTTTCGGATAATCCAACAACTGGTTCACTACACTTTTATAATTTTAAGAATTGATTCATGCGAACTGGTGTGAACTGGTAGGATGCCACCACTGTATATATGTATATATATATAATAACCAAATTTATACAAGCAAAATGTAACTAACATTTTACCTAGACCATTGGCTATTAATATATGAGATTATTTTCGGATAATCCAACAAGTTCACTAAGCTTTTATAATTTTAAGAAACAGTTTCTGCGACCCACAAGTATGCCACTATTGTATATATGTATATATATATATATAATAACAAAACTGATACAAGCAAAGTGTAACTAATATTTTACATGGACCACCGGCTATTAATATATGAGATTATTTTCAGATAATCCAACAACAGGTTCATTAAGCTTTTAAGAATCAGTTTGTGTGATCCACTAGGATGTTACTACTGTATATATGTATATATATATAATAACAAAACTAATACAAGCAGAGTGTAACGAACATTTTACCTAGACCATCGGCTATTAATATATGAGATTATTTTCGGATAATCCAACAACAAGTTCACTAAGCTTTTATAATTTTAAGAAACAGTTTGTGCAATCCACTAGGATGCCACTACTGTATATATGTATATATGTATATATATATAATAACAAAACTGATACAACTAGCAAACAGAATGAATCAGCCATGATGATATACATAATGTCATCGGTCAATGTAGATAATGACTGTCGCTACTCATCATGAATAATTAATACTAATTATCCTCTTATGAATATTTGATACAAATGAGAATAAAAGGTGTTATTGCTTTAGACATTTCTCTGTAAGTCATATTTCATTTGACTTTATGCCTCAAAAGCAACTTCATAGCGCCAACGAAGAAATCGTTCTCATGTCAATGATACTCTAATTTAACCATTAATTAGAATAATTTCATTTTTAATTTTAAGAGAATGGAACAAGTTATGGTGTGGCAGTCTGAATGATGGCATTCACACATTCCTTCTCCTTGGGCTGCAGTATAAAGCCTAATGATCGTCGGAATATTTGATTCAAGGGTTGTTTTTACAGCACACCAAAGAGGCTTAACCTTGAATAAGATCCATCGCTGGAGTCGTTATATTTAATTGAGACGATGCAATTGAAAGAGAGTGAATTTTAATGATTATTTTCAATGTTAACAAGGAGATTTCATAAATTGGTTGGAGTCAAATACAAGAAGAGAAAAAAAAATAGAAAAAATAAAGATGGACTATGTTTGTCTAAATCGGATACTTTGTGCTTCTGATAAATTTGATTCAGTCATCATCATTCAATTCATAATAAAGTTAGGTGATTCGCAGATTATGTAGATATTGCCAATCTCCAGTTGCTTTTATCCTATTTAATCATTTATTAATTTAATTTATCTATATCTATCTTTACACACACACACATGTATATATATATATATATATATATATATATATATATGTATATATATATTCTCTGTTTATACATTATTTTAATAGATACAATTTATTTAAGTAGAATAACATATTTGATATGTTAAGATAACGTATAAACAGAAAATATATTAAATAATTGTCAGACTTAATCCATTTCATAATATATATATATATATATATATATATATATATATATATATATATCTTTCTATCTCTGTCTTTACCAGTCTATCTTTTTATCTCTCTTTTTACCTATCTATCTTTCTATCTATATCTCTATTTCTTTGTCTATCTATCTATCTATCTATTTCTCTCACTCTATCTATCTTTCTCTCTCCCTATCTATCTATCTATTTCTCTCTTTACCTATCTCTCTCTCTCTATTTATCTGTTTCTCACACTATATATTTATTTCTCTGTACTGTCAACTAAAAGTGAATCCTACCCTGATTTGAACCTCTCATCTGGAGGAAAGTAGGTCAAATGACATATCCATTACCTTAATGTTCTGCTGCTTGAACAGCATGGTCAAATGAACTTGGTAGTAATTCAGGCAGAGAACACAGATGCTACACTGGTCTTAGACAGCCAGGAAGCTACAGTTTTTTCCAAGAGATCACACATGATCTATTGCAGAAGATCAATAGCAACATTTTTATTTATCTGAGACAGATTGAACAGATACTATATTGATCATATGGAGAGTTCAGTGGAGCTTCTTTTTTGATCCAAGTAGAGCCTTCACATACTATATAGATTAGATGTTCAAGAGTAACAATTTTTGATCCCAGGCAGTGTGCACAGATACTACACTGAGCTTACACAAAATACCAGGCAGCTAATTTTTTTAACCAAGGCAGAATTATAGATCCTACATTAATGTTAGGTAGATGATTAGAAACTACATTTTTCTATTGTAGACTGAGTGCACAGATACTCAACTGATCTTCAGCAGATTGTCACGAGCAACAGCTTTATCCTAAACAGATTGCACAGATATTACATTTGTTTTAGGCAGAGGTCCATTGAGCTACATTTTTTTATCCCAGGCAGAGTGCACAGATACTATACTGATCTTAGACAGAGAGGTGAGGCATTGTTGACCCTAGACAGAGTGCACAGTTACTACACTGATCTTTAGCAGAGGGCCAGGAGCAGTAAGTTTATTCTAGGCAGCATGCACACATACTACATGGATCTATAGCAAAAGATCAGTAGCAACATTTTTTTAACCTAGACACAGTGCACAGATATTACATTGATCATAGAGAGAACTCAGGGAAGCTTCTTTTTTGATCCAATATAGAGCCCTCAAATATACTACTTAGATTTGAGCCAGAGGGTAGGAGCAACAATTTTTGACTCCATTCAGAGTGCACAGATACTTCATTGATCTCAGATAAAAGACCAGGCAGCTAATTTTTTAAATCCAGGCAGAGTTAATAGATACTACACTGATGTTAGGTAGATGGTTAAGAGCTACATTTTTTCATCCTACACAGATTGCACAAATACTACACTGATCTTCAGCAGATGGTCAGGAACAACATATTTATCCTAGACAGATTGCACAGATACTACATTTGTCTTTGATATAGGTCCAATCAGCTACATTTTTTATCCTAGGCAGAGTGCACAGATACTACACTAATCTTGTTTAGAGGGTCTGGAACAACATCTTTATCCTAGACAGATTGCACAGATACTATATTTGTCTTAGGCATAAGTCCAGTCGGATACATTTTTTATCTTAGGCTAGAGTGCACAGATATTACATTAATCAAGGAGCTACGTTATTGATCCTAGACAATGTGCACAGATACTATATTGATCTTCAGCTGAGGGCCAAGAGCAACAAGTTTATCCTAGGTAGCATGCACAAATACTACACTGATCTTCCGCAGAGTGTCTGGAACAACATTTCATATCCTAGGCAGAATTCACAGAAATCACATTGATCTTAGATTGATGACCAGGATGGTACCTTTTGAATTTAGGGAGAGTGAATACATTTTTTTTTTACGGTAAGATTTGCCCTGTACTAGGCCTGGGGGCCACATGTTTAGATGGTTATGTTAATGGGTAGTTTATATGGATAGGAGGGTAGGTAATGGTTAGCTCTAGACTTGAACAGGTTAAAATTGTAGTGATTGGGGAAACATCCTTTTGGAAGTCAGTTCCATGAGGTAGTGTATTGTGGGAAGAAGCTGTTTGAGTGGAACTTTCTTCTTGCAGATGGAATATTAAGGGAATGTCAGTGGTTTGTTACTAAGTAAGTGGCATGGTGGGTCCTTGCTGTAAAGGCTAGACCTGGTGGAACCAAGGAATGTAGTTCATCTGAGCACTTTCCATGGAAGTAGCAATAGAGGGGTGAGAGATTCGCTGTGAGAGAGAGGTGGGAGGGTGGAATATAATTCTTTTTCCAAGAAGGAGTCGGGGACGCTTTTGAACTCTATCAAGACTGGAAAGGGAGAACCGGTCAGCTCCCACCCGAATATGGAAACAAAACTTTCGGCCTGATCTGGCTCTGATAAAGGTAGAGGATAGCACGAGGAGTCGGGTACTTACTCACTTGAGGTTAGGTGTGAGTCTGAGGCTCAATATTTTCTGAAGGCATAGTGCCTCCTCAAGGGGACATCCATTCATTGTGACTGGTACTCCACTAGTCTCAGGCAAAAGGTCAGGAGCAACATCTTCATCCTAGGCAGAGCTCTCACACACTGCATTGATTTTAGGCAGATAACCAGAGAGTTACAGTTTTGATCCTAGGGAGAACACACAGATACTACATTGATCTTAGGATGATGTCCAGGAGCAACATTTTTTTTTTATCCTAGTTATAGTGCATAAATACTACACTGAACAGGGAGGTATATTTTTGATCTTAGACAGAACACACAAGTACTATGCTGATCTTTTTTAACAGAGGGTCAGGAACTATATATTTTATCCTTAGCAAAGTGCACAGATACTACAGGGTGGTACAAAAGTCTCGTCACCCCCACATAATATAATTTTTCTATTTCAGATGGCTGACATGAAAATGACAGTGTTCACACAGACCTTCTCGATGTGTGACAGCGTCAATGAAAGTGAATAAACTGAATCCAATACACGTCCTTTATATTACTGTATTACTTGTTCTGATCTCATTACCTTTTTGGTAGGGGAGGGAAAAGACTTTTGGACCACTCTGTACATTGATCTTGTGAAGTGGATCATGGTACTACATTTTTTTTTATCCTAGGCACAACACATAGATAAAAATTTACTCTTGCCAGAAGTGTCGAGCCATAGATAAATGTTAAAGTTATTTTTATGGACATTATGATAGAATTTCAAGAAATGATAATGTCATTGATACCTAGACATATATATATATATATATAAATGGAAAACAAGTATATTAATGCATGTTTTAGAATTATGGAAATGCCTATGCAGCTAGATAAGTAAACACTTTAGTAGACGAAAGTGATACTTCAAATATATTAAGTAATATGCTTGAATAAATAAAATAAGAAATTTATTAATGGAATATAAGAAATGTACTGGTAAATAAGTAAAGAGATTTGTCTTATATATTTCTATAGCTGCTTCTCGTATATTTCTATAGATGATATAAATTTATTTAGGCTCTAACAGAGTGATACACATGCACAATATATGGCTGTCAACAAAACTAAACGAGTACAATATAATGCTCCTCCCATTGTAGAAAATTCTGTTGTCCAGGCTTTTTATATTAAAAATCTGAATTCCAAACAATAATAAAATAAATAGATATGCCCGTTAAATAAATCATATGTACATGAATTCCAAAGAGCCGAAACAAGAGTAAAAATAGATTTTAGTTTTCAGTTAAGATTAAAAATAAAATAATCCTTGGTAATGGCTAAAAATAAAGCCAAAAGTATTCGGACATACATACAAAACATTTAGACAATTACTACATAATTTATGTCCATAAAAGAAGAAAATTATAAGAACACAAGAAAAGTTAAATAGAAAACTTAACCACAGTATGTTGTCAATCATTTTTAATGAAACTTGTATGAAAGCTGCCCAAATACACACTTGAGGATGAAACGGGACTCGACACCTTAATTCAACTTAATTTCAATAATTATATTGAGGGTTTGGGCTCTCGTTTTTGAAACATGAGAACTCTTATGTAGCGAAGGAATCATATTTTTTTTAAAAAATATTATAATATATATATATATATGAAAATTTCTCAAAGTTAACTTTTAGAGAAGACAATATTTGTAAATAAATGACAATAAGAAAACGTATCAATGAACACAAAAGAGACCTTAGAATAAACAACTTAAATAATGCCTTAGTAATACATAGGAATAAATTCAACCATAATTTTGATTTTAAAAATTCTATACTTATAAAAAAAGAAAATAACTCACTCAGAAGGAAAATTCTAGAGAGTGCCACCATCGAACAATACCCAAATATTAATCTACGCCCAGGCTTTTTCCCTATTTCACCTTTTCTAACAAAATTACTGCTCTCACAAACAAATGTACACAAAAACATATTAAAATCAAAAGAAAATGGTTGAATCCATCAACACAGATTAATGATAATATTCTCCACACGTGACATTAACTGACGTCATTTTCAGTTAACAATATGAAAATAGCGTCCCCTACATTCCCGTTGCTAAGAACACTCTGTTTTTTGTTTTTATTAATTTTCTTTGTTTAATTAAATTCATTTCGTTTCTTGCTTTGAAAAAGTCCGCATTGGACGAAATGCGTCAGCAATTACTGTTTTCTTATTGTCATTTATTTATAAATATATATATATATATATATTTTTGTCATCCACAGACAGACTGTTTTGCTGTTTCACAGCTCATCAGTGTGGCTAGACATCCGGTTGCCTCTAGCTAGGATTGAAACCCAACTGAATTTGCGTCAGTCGGAAGTTCTCCCACTAAGCCGTTGGTGCACGGCAGGGATGAAGGTGAATTTTAGCGTGTTTATTTTTAGATTTAGATAAACACACAGTGACTGACAGTGACTCAATTCTGCCGAAGAGTCATACTATATTAGCTTAAATAGTCACTGTTTACAAACTCACACCTCAAACCAGAGAGCTCAACCGAAATTAATTTTTCAGGAGCCAATATTTTTGTCATCCACAGACAGACTGTTTCGCTGTTTCACAGCTCATCAGTGTGGCTAGACATCCGGTTGCCTCTAGCTAGGGTCGAAACCCGGCTGAATTGGCGTCAGTCAGAACTTCTCCCACTAAGCCGTCGGCGCATGGCAGGGATGAAGGTGAATTTTAGAACATATGTATATATATAGAATATATATTTTAGAATATATATATATATATATATATATATATTCTATCATGTTTGTGTGAACAATCTGGATATATTATATCTATTTAATTTTATTTTAATCCACCTCAAATTCTTGCATCAACTTCTTACTGTTGATATTAAATTCATTAAGGAAGGCACCATAGTTATTTTCATTTCTTTTATTTCCACAAGTACTTTCAATCTCATCCAAGTTCATCTTCAGGCATGAATTGGTTATGACAAAAAACTAATGTAATTGATAGTTGTGAAACATGGTCTGTTATAATTAATTTAAAAATATATAATATGTCCAGATTATTCAGCCAAACATCCCTGAATGAAGATATGTTGCCTATATATATATATATATATATATATATATATATATATATATCAGGGTACGATATATATATATATATATATATATATATATATATATATATATATATATATATATATATATATATATATATATTGTGTGTATTTAGGAAGCATATTTTCATTCATACATATTTCATTAAATAATATAGATAAGTGTTGTCTATATATTTTATGTAAGTTCTTTTCATATCGTCTGATAAGCTTAATAACATTATCATTAAACAATGAAAGAAAATCACAATATTGATACATATTTTTTAATCCAATCTAAGCTTTCGGCTTACATAAGCCATTATCGAAGATGACAATTACACAATATATTAAGCAATACACGAACAAGAAATTGATGATAGTCTGTTTTTGTTTACATGGATGATTTCCAAGCAACGATAAACACGTGCATATAAGACGCTGAAAGCGAAAATCGCACCACAGCTCATGACGTCACACATGACCACGCGAGAGTGAATCCGAAGAGTATTGAGTATGGAAAGCCGTTGGTATGAATAAATGGCTTCTGTTACCAATTATAGGCATTTAAGGATATTTGTGGAGATTTCATAGTTTATTTTGTTCAGGTTAGGTTTCAACTGTTTTATGTATATAGCTTCAATAATTTTTAGTTGTTGTTTATTGTTTTCATGTTTAAGTATAGTTGTGTTTTCGACGAGGATTTTCCGGAATTGTATATGCGGCCAGGCGTGTTGTTTTAAATGCCTAAAAATGTTAGAGTTATCATTCAAATGTAGTGTCAAGCATCGTGAAAGTGAGTTTGTGGTGTGACCAACATAGATATTATTTAGTTTGTTGGAGATACAATCTCCCAAAGGGCACTTGAATTTGTAAACTATGTTGTTTTTTTGCAAATCGCTAACCGGGGGAGAAGAATCATTGCGAATAATTGAGTTGATTCATGCTGATGACTGTGCCTAGCATGTAACAGTCTGTCGCCTCTGAGTATTGACTTCAATGTTCACTTTATATATATATATATATATATATATATATATATATATATATATATATATATATATATATATAAGGTATGTTTACGCAGAAAATATTCATCCAAACAAATTTGATTAAAAAGAACCAACAGGGTCTGTTTGTATAATTTATTATTGTATTTTTACTATTTCTGAATAGTTTGTTTAATATTGTGCTCAAGTTGTGGATAAACAGTCCAAAGTGCATTCTGTATATATATATATATATATATATATATATATATATATATATATATATATATATATATATATATACATGCATGCATGCATGTATGTACATATGAAAGTGGATACTGATGTGAAACATTGAACAGTGACAGTCTGTTCCCTGCTTTGATGTAATCTTCTGGCTATTTTCAAATAAGGTGTTGAGTATTCTCCTCCAATGTGTCTGAAGATTGCGTTCAAGCATGAAACAGACTGTCCTTGGTTGGTTTGATTTTACATATGGCCTGTCCCAGATATTGAGTACTTTACCCAAAAATATAGCATATTGTAAAGATACATTTTAATCATATCTATCTATCTATCTATTTATATATATATATATGTATATACACACACACACACACACACACATATACACATATACACATATATTTATATATATATATATATACATAAGAAGGTAAATCAAAAATTGTCTGCACTTTCGTCATAACATATCTTTAGAAAAGAGTGTGGATAATTTTTGTCTTTCCCTCATATATATATATATATATATATATATATATATATATATATATATATATATATATATATATTTCTGTGGATGTCACTAAACTAATACATTTTTATAGATGCTATTTATATGTTTTATATATATTTAGGTGTTTATAATTTTAATTTGTATATGTTTATATATGTCTAGTTTTTTTTTTATTTCTGTCGATGCTTTCAATTTATCTCTTAATACGTTAAGATAAATGAAAAGGGAAAATTTGAAATAAAATGTCTGTGCAATAGATAAGAGTGTTTACTTAATTTTATGATTGCTAAAAGATAATGTTGGAATCCCATGGCAAGACTAAGCCTGCATTACCACCCATGGAGATATAAATTACCTTACCTATTAAATAAAAATTATATATTTTTAAATTAATAAATATATAAAGTTTAGCATATCAAATAAGAAAAAGTGAAGAAGATATTAATTTGGAACTCAAAAAAAAGAAAAGAAAAGTGGGGTTGCCTATCGCCCGGTTCATACTCCTCCCTAATCTTTATGAATAGGAATAGAGTTTTATCCTATGTTTCCTGTTGAGGATTGTATTTCCAGTTTCTTTAGAATACTTTAATTCTATACTTCTAACGTCTCTGCCTGAATTCTTAAATTTTTTTTGCTGATAGTGTTTTTTCTTTTTCTTCTCAATAGGAGGAGATAGGTTCACCTATCGTCTGGTTCACACTCCTCCCTGGTATTTTGAACAGGAGTAAAATTTTATCCCTTGTTTCCTGTTTAGGATTGGGTTTCCACTTTTTTTTTAGAATAATTCAATTGTATACTTCTAACATCTCTGTCTGAAATTTTATTTACTAATTATATATATATATTTTTTTCAACAAGAGTAGTTATCTCCCGGTTCAAACTCCCCCCCCCCAGTTTTTTTTGAACATGAGTAGTATTATATCCCTTGTTTCCTGATTAAGATTGGGTTTCCGGTTCCTTTTTTAGAATAATTTCACTGTATACTTCTAACGTCTCCGCCTGAATTCTGAAATTTTTACTAATTCTATTTTTTTTCCTTCTCACTAGGAATGGATAGGTGTGCCTATCGCCCGGTTCACACTCCTCTTGGTCTTTTGAACAGGAGTAAAGCCTTATCCCTTGTTCCCTGTCTAGGGTTGGGTTTCCAGTTTCTTCTAAAGTCTTTTCATTCTGTTTCAATCTCAGTAGCCCCTTGTAGTATTAGTGGGATTATCGCTTTGCTTGCGGTGAATTGATTTAAAAAATGTAGAGAGACCAAGTTTCTCCTGCCAAATATTGAGAATACCATAGAGAGACCATGAAACTAATAAGGAAGTTTTACAGAGGATAATGAAATTGGGTAAAAGGAATTGTTCTGAACTGTTTGATGCTGTTCAAACTGTTGATAATCCCAGATGGTGCGTTCTTTCCAGAAACTGTAACTATTCTCCATTCGTCATGGTTACAGTATAAACCACAAGTAGTCTGTGGGGGCGTTGAAGAAAGACAAATGTGCTATTCTTCTTTTTAATTGTGCCATGTTCCATCAGGATGCTGGTAATCATGGCTAGCTGCAATCTCCTGTACTTTGGAGCTCTCGTTAAGTTTTGTCTTTTTGCGATCTCTCCCAAAACCTGCACCACCATCCATTCACTCAAGCTCACTGGGTAAGTCGTGTTTTGCTTTCCTCCGGCCTGCTTATCTTCAATCTGTTCTGTGAGTATCAAATTTTCCAAGCCCTCTTTCCTCATTACATGCCCGAGAAATTTCAACTATCCCCTCCCGATGTTAAGCATAAGTGTCCTTTTTGTTGCTATTGTCTGTAGAACTTTGTCATTGCTCACATGTTCAGTCCATGATATTCTCATTACTTTTCTTTTTCTTCAAGTCTCTTCTTCATCTGTGAGGAGATTATCCAGCATTCACTGCCATATAAGAGGACTGATACTACAAAACAGTTCAGTACTCTTTTCTTTGTTTCTAATGATATTTTTCTGTTTCTTAACTCTCTGCTCAGCTTTTGAAAGATATCTTTCAGAATCCCACATCTCGTGGAGGCTCTGTGCCTTAAGAGACTATTGTACCTAGTATCATTCTAGTATGATGATATTGGAGATGCTACGACCAAAAATATCTCTGGTTTACATTCATATTTATCAAAGTGTTTACATCAATAAATTTGTTTAATAAGATAAGTTACTCCTATTGATATTAAACAGATTTTAATTTGATTCAAAGCAATTTTCATCAAAGATAGTTGTCATGACATCCTTTGTATTATCTGTATAGTATATGTCTTCATCATCCTTGCCACAATTATTGTTCACAGAGTCATTTTATCCATCTTCTCCACAAAAATATCTACTTCACTTATCTTCTGTACATTTGTGATGCAGCATTCTTCTAATGATTATGCTACAATGCCATTGTTTCAATTATAATGGGAATGATTGCAAAATACTGTCCCCTCCCCAATTTATAGGAAGAATCATACAAATGCTTCCTGAGATTTCTTCCTAGCCAATAAAATAGGCCAGTTCTCAGTTTCTTATGACTTGGTCCCGGTCTGTCTTGTCTTGAAGTCAGAACATGTCCACTTACCTGAATTTACTTTTGTGTTTGTCAACCCTAATTCTTAGTTTGTGAACTTTTTACCATATTATTGTTGCTTTGCCTTATTACTCTTAATTTACCTTGCATCTATTATTTGCTTGCTTTGTATTAATTCTGTTTGTTGGGCAGTTCTGCCATTTATTTGCATTTAACCATAGCCACTCACTCTACAGGTTATCTTACCCAGGAATAGACTATGTTTCAACAATGACAAATAAGAATATGAACTATGGGAGGTAAAATATTTAGGGTACATGAGAATCTAAAAATTACACAAAACAATCTTGACACCATTTGATTGTCTCATTGATGAAGAGTACTGTGAAAAACATGCAAATGCGTTTGCCGAATTAATCCAATTTCTAGTTGATTGAAGTCTGTCTCTTATGAGAGAATCCCCTGATGATGGCAAAAAAGCACTGCACATTTTGAGAGAGCACTATTTATCAAATGGAAAAACTGAAATAATTTTCTTGTATACTGAATTAACTCCCTATAGCAAAGTAAGCGTCGAAACTATTACTGGTTATATTATTAGAGCTGAAAATGTTGCAAACCCTGTCAATTCTGTTTGTTGGACAGTTCTTCTATTTATTTACATTTAACCATGGCCACTCACTCTACATGCATAGTGCATGTCTTCATTAGTGTGTAAAACCCCTTTCCTGAGGGGTTTGTAACACATCTATTTATCATCTCTCAGTTGCATCTCTGTCTTTGGGCAGAGTGACTCAGGGGTGACTCTGTCAAAGGACAGAGTTATAACTGAGAAAAAAATATACTGAGAGGTGCTCAGCCCTGGGGAACAGCTGCCTGAGGCCATGCCCTCTCATTGGACTAGAGAGAGGGATCAGTGCTCACACCGAGGCCAGTGCAAGTGATGGTTGTGGTGGCTGTGGGCAATTTTTCTTCTTGATTCGCGTGTATGCACTCGGGTTCCCACCTTAAAGAAACCTTGTGTCACAACTTGTCTTAGTGGGGAGACAGAGTAATTACCTAGCATATGTCTTCATATTTTTTGCCACCATTATTGTTCACAGAGTCATTTTATCCATCTTCCTCAAATAAATGTCTCCTTCACTGCTGTTCTGTGTGTTTGTGATAAAGCATTCTTTTAATGCATATGCTACAATGACAGCTTTCCAGCATCTATGCACATATAATGGAAAGCTCTGATTGGTAAATCTGGCCTGTAAATATTATTTTTTCAAAAGATAATACAAATTATATAAATTCATTTTATCTGTTGATAGGAACCAGATAAAAGTTGAAGATATACTAAATTGACTTATTTTGAAACAGATCTTTTCCACCCAAAGCAAGGCAATAAAGCCTCTAAGTTGCAAGGTGATGTAATGAATATGCATACACCTGGGTTCCCCTTCACAGTAATATGTTTAGCTGGTGTCAGCCATAAATACAGGCTGATTGGAGGTACAGAGACGCTATTGGACTATGCCATTGGATATCCTATTGGTCTATGCCTATTGCCTACGACAAGTACAAGTCGATTGCAGCTACCTGCTAGATTGTACTACTCAGTTACAGTAGCCAAAACCACTTAGCTACTTTCAATAAGTATATCCCTTTCCGGGACATATCACAAGAATGTTAGAGAATATGAGAAAAAGAAAAGCATTATGGTGTAAGAGCAATAAACGAATAGAATTTAAGAAGACTGAAGATAATGATTGACATTGCATTTAAAATATATATATATATATATATATATATATATATATATATATATAAAAGTGAACATTGAAGACAACACTCAGAGGTGACAGGCTGTTTCATGCTAGATGTAATCGACAGGCTTATATTTACACACGCTCTATCTCTGATATTGAGCAC
The DNA here is from genome assembly GCA_964036315.1 of Acanthosepion esculentum. NCBI lineage: Eukaryota > Metazoa > Mollusca > Cephalopoda > Sepiida > Sepiidae > Acanthosepion > Acanthosepion esculentum. The sequence goes on along the minus strand of OZ038479.1, from coordinate 119,130,196 downwards.
TTTATCCCATAAATATAGCACACCTGAAAACTATATTTCTACATATATATATATATATATATATATATCTATAAAAGGCAGGATGTGTATGTGTGTGTATGTGTAACGAATGCATGGCTGCAATTTTCGACAGATTTGCACCAAAATTTACATGCACATGCTCCAAGTTAGTGAAAGGCCTAGACCAAATTTGCATTTCCCAACTCCCATCGATAGTGGAAATATTCTACGGCAGTTTTCATGTAGTTTGCTGCCATTTTCTACTGGCCAGAGTGAGAGCCTATAGCTGGCTGCCACGAATAGGGAGGAAGATTCTATTGGCCAGCATGAGAGCCAACAGCTGACTGACATGAATGTTAACTAGCATGTTAGCATGCAAAAAAAATCGATAGCTGCATTCGTCATAAGTGGGAAAAATTTAAATCTGCATGGCACTTTACTCCAATTGGTTCATTCACTTAAACTCAACGTTGATTCTGATTCCGCAGAACTGGGTTGGGTGTGAAAAAGTATTTGTTGTTAACATTCTTTTTTCATTCGGTTTTTCCAGTTACGAGTCCTTTTTTAAAGCTGATCGTTTTGTGTTCATTTTGTTTATTTCTTTTTTCGTAACAGATTTAATGTTTAGTATAGAGCTTAGAAAAAATTCACAGTGTGAGATAGGCAAGAAGTAAGGCATGTAGAAACATCAGCACGGCAAAGGGCACTCCTTTAAAGGCAAGGAATGACAAAAATTACTGTATGAGTTGTACGATTTTTTAATCAAGCATGGGCAATGCCGGGCCATGCTTCTCGTATATATATATATATATATATATATATATATATATATATATATATATATATATTAATCATTTAACCCCAAGCAGGACAATAAAGCCACAAAGACACAAGGGGTTACTGAGTGTTAGAGAATATGAGTAAAAATATTAAGGAGAGAGAACAATAAATTAAATAAATCATTTAATACCATATAATGTGACAAGTTATGGTAATCCAAAAAAAAAATTGATATAATTCCACTTTTATTTTTGATTTTTAATCCCTTCTCCCAAAGCAAGGCAATAAAGCCACTAAGACACAAGTGTGACAGAATATGAGAAAAGAAAATGTTATAAAGGAGAGAGAACAATAAAAAACAGGAATTAAGAAGACAGAAGATAACAATTGATATTTCATTTAAAATTATGAAGCTCAAAGTTGACAGGGAAGCATGAAGCCAGAAGAGAGTTCCAAAAGTGAGACGTCTGAGAGAAGAAACTGTTAGCATAGAACTTAGAATTACACCTAGTTGTTTCAACTGTAAAATGATGAGACCTTGCTGCCAATCAAGTACTGAGCTTAAATTCATAAAGTCTAGGTGCCATAGAGGAAAGTTTGTCAGGCACAGAGATGCTATCTGACTTTGCAGATTCCTCTTTAAAAAGTCAATGCATATTATGTATATATACCCCCAAAATATTTTTATAATCCAAATTTAGGGGTATTTATTAGAGATGAGGGTGTATACATGAATAATTACAGTACTAATTCATTCAACAGTACACCATTTATAAAATTATATTTTAAGAATTTTAAATTTAAGTTATAATTTTAAAATTAAATAATTAAAATTAGCTTTTTTACAGTATTGGTCCTCCTATATCACAGATGAAAAAGAGACTTGAGGCAACAGAAATGTGGTTCTACAGAAGGATATTGAGAATACAACGGACTGAAAATATGAGCAATGACAAAATTTTAGAGAAAATGGAAGCAAAAAGGACAGTTATACATTGCATCAGAAAGAGACAATTGAAATTTCTAGGGCAAATAATGAGGAAAGAAGGCTTGGAAAATTTGGTACTCAAAGTACATATTGAAGGCAAGAGGGACAATGGAAAGCAACACACAACTTACTTAATCAGCTAGTGCAAGTGGTTGGCAGAACAGGGATTAGGAGATAGAGCAAAAAGAAAAACTTTACTAAGAACTACAAAGGATAGGAAGTTGTGGAGAGCCGTGATCTCCCTGAAGACACATGGTACATCGTAGAAGAAGAATATATTTAAATTAAAATTCTCAAAGTGGTTTCAATTAAAAGTGGTTCAAATACAAAGTTGTTTGAAGAAAGGTCATTCGATAAAGTGCTGTTTGATAAAACGTTATAAAACCAGATAAATTCAGTGACATTTGATATTTCATGTTTGCTGAGAAGAAGTGCATTTTAAATGACAGCAAATCGTTGTCAATAAGATACATGTAAAATGTCCAATCCTCACAGATTATTACAATCAATAGAAACTCTAGTGAACCTTCTAGCCTCTCGAATTATCACCCTGTTATTTTTTCCTTCTTTTTGGCAAAATACTAGCTGTAATCAACACTGAATTGGTTAAGCATCTTACAACACGACCTTCTTTCAGATAAAAAATATGTGTCAAGGGCTATTACTGAATTTGTCTATCAAGCTTTAGATAAAAAATGGTGAGGCTTGGGCTGTGGCTTTAGATATGTCAAAGGGGTTCAACATGTTTTGGCATGCTGGCCTCCTTGAAAAGCTCTAGGGCTATGGTATCTCTGGCTGAATATTTGGCTTAATCCAATCACTATGTAATCAAATCGTGTGATGAAGGTTTTGTTGAACAGGCAGGCTTTTACTTCATACTGCCTTAATTCAGGTTTCCCTTTGGGGTCTATCCTTGGACCCTCTTGCCTGGGTTAAAATAATATATATATATATATATATATATATATATATCGAACCCAGAACATTACAATACAATGCAAGTGTCATACCACTATATATATATATATATATATATATATATATATATATATATATATATATACATATATATATATATATATATGTAGTGATATGATGATTGAATTGTATCGTAATGGTCTGAGTTCAATTCTTGGTAGTGGATGTGCACTGCTGATGAGTCCAAAAAAAGGACAAAACTGCCGTCAAGTGCTTTTTGAATTCTGTTGAGGATTCTTGTTCTAGACTCAATGAATTATTATGTAAAATATATTATAACTTATAAATTTTATTTCTAGTGGATACCTGTATTTGAGTAGATGCTCTGTTTAGTTTTTATAAACAGTATATTTATTTATTTTTCACAATCAGCCTGAATATTCTTATTAAAGAAATGTATGCATCCTCCAGCAGGATTTGAACCTGCATCCCCCTCGGGGAGACCATCATTAGATCTGACATACTTTAGACCTCTCGCCCACAAAGTGCATTGATGGTCAAGCAGAGTTGATTAGTGCCTTTAAACACAATTTTTACTCTTGAAATATACATATCTGCTCCGTTTCATATCTTAACACAATGAACATTGAAGTTGGAAGATCCTACTTTGAACAAGATTTTTTTGTATTGCTTTGAAATAAGTGTCTCCCATGTTAAATTCTTCAAAACTTCTGGAGTGCACCATGTGCATGTAAAATCTCCGATCCACGCTGGTTATTATGATCCACAGAAATATATTATTGTTGAATGAGAGATACACAATTACAAGAGGAAATACGTCTAGCCTGATGATAATGACACCAGGAGACATTAGACTCCATCTTTGTGAGTGAAGGGAGTAGTAGAAATGTAAGAAGAAGTTGCAGAAGAATATGATTTATTTTCATGGGAAACACTACAGAGACTTCAGTCAGAACATGGCTTCCTCTGAAATCGCCAATCTTCCTGAGATTAAAAAATTACACATGAATTTCAGCCAGAAACAGTAACAGACTACCATAATTATATTCTTTCTCATTTGTCCTCTCTATTAACATCAGCAATGATCAAGCCACAACACAGAATTGCAGTTCCCAGCAAAAGCTCTTCAATTCCCCACAATACTTGAGTGATTTCACCAGCCGTAACATTATCAGAAATTCTCAGAGGAAGATGCCTACAATTTTGTTAATTGTTTGAATGAACATCCTCATCTTTGTTTCTTTTTGTCCCTATGGTTCAGTTCTTCAGCATTCATTGTGGGTATTTTGGTGAATTCTTTAAAGATTCTTTTTCCATCCTGAGTATGAGGTTAAACTGGAAGGAATCTGATCAGGAGGTTTTCAGGAACCTGGAACTACCTCTTAATTGTTGTTGTTCCTAGGTTCACCCTGACTCGGAGTGGTAGCACCTGTTAGGGTCCCAGCTGTGAGGAAATAGTTAACTCCCAAACTGGGGTTAAAACACAGTGAAATTATAAAAGATTTTATGGTAAAATTACCAGAAATACATTTTCATAGTAAAAAAAAATTATCAGCAATTCAGTTTTTCAAAAGAATTACTAATGCTCCCAAGAAAATTAAATTGTGGCATTAAATGACCTGTAAGGAGCTGATATGTCACTAAACAAACACCTACAACAGATTATGTACATACTATATATATATATATATATATATATATATATATATATATATATATATATATATATATATGTACACCGGGTGTAACAGCAAAATTGTCCAATTGTTAGATTAAGCCCTGAACAGTTTTATCTTAGAAATGATTAAATTTCTGGAATTCTCCGAGGTTTTTATGACACTACTGGACTCTACTTTGAGCAATAAGAATGAATAATTACCTTCCAAGATTAACAGAAGAATCATGATGAAATCGATCACAAATGAAAATAACATGTTCATCATTAATTAATCATGGCTAAGGATTGGAAGCTCATGAATTATTAAAATGAAGTTCAAATATATATATATATTATTCCAGGATCATTTTCCAATTTATTCAAGATGATCTTTGCCCTCTCTAACTTTCTAACTTTCTAACTTTCTGTCCTGAAATAACAAGGTGCCTTACAAGTTTCACATATGATTTCATTTATAAGTCTTTTTTTTACTGTACTTTGGACTGTCATAGATGAAACTCCTCTCTCATATGTCAAACATCTTATGAATTGAGTTGGAACTTTTCTAATTGATCACTTTAGCTCTAAGTTGAAATGATGATCCCACTTGCTGTTGTGACCTCCTGATCCAGTTTTCCTCTCTACCGTTCCCTCCTTTTTAAACTTATTAACTGATATCTTGATGGTTCTTAAATGAACTTTGAAGACGGATGCTAGAGTATGAATGTTGGTACTATTACTGAAGGCCTGAATGATCATTTTCCTGTCACCATTGCTCAGTTGGGAAGGCAGTGGGTTTGACATAAAACAATTTTAACCTGTTTCCTTTTTAGCTGAATAACGCAAAGGGTTTTTCAGTGATTCTTACAAAAAATGGTGTCAAGATGGCTAAATGACCTGAAAACCTGGAAAAAGAAACTCATGTCGTTTAGTGGTTTTTTAGATGTTAAATATTTTGTGGGATGGATAATTATGATATTGCATGATCTGGACAATTTTGCTGTTACACCAGGTATATATATATATATATATATATATATATATATATATATATATATATATATATACATATATATATATATATATATATATATATATATATATATATATATAAAACATAAGGTTACCCTGAAAATATAAAATTATGTACAAAAGTATCTGTAGTTGAAGCCATAAAATTGTGTTCAAAATATTTAGATTTCAGCATTAAATAACCCATAGAGATGTTGATGTGCTGCTAAACAAATACAACCAACACAAACCAATCAAAATATTTAGATTTCAACAATAAATATTAAATAACCCATAGAGGTTGATATTCCACTAAACAAAAACAACCAATCCAAACCAATCAAAATATTTAGATTTCCGCATTAAATAACCCATAGAGGTTGATATTCCACTAAACAAAAACAACCAATCCAAACCAATCAAAATATTTAGATTTCCGCATTAAATAACCCATAGAGGTTGATATTCCACTAAACAAAAACAACCAATCCAAACCAATCAAAATATTTAGATTTCCGCATTAAATAACCCATAGAGGTGTTGATATGCCGCTAAACAAAAGCAATGAAATGAAATGAAAAATTCTTTTTGACTTTAGAAACCACTTTTTGTGTTTGTAGTTCAATTATATATTTCTGTCTGTATCCAAATCCAGAGGCTTTTCACTCTTTCCCATACAAATTCAGGAGTTTTTTTCTCTCATTAGAATGAGTTTTCTGAGCTGCCGTACCTTCATGATCACCATAAGACTCATCCAACTCTTTCTGAATCCTTTGAACTGTCCTCAGATCAACGCCCAAACACTCTTAAATATTTGTATTAGAGCTTCCAGTATGCCATTTCCAAATTTCTGGTGGAGTGAATTGTATCGTCGTGCTCTTTCTCTTGCAGACGGTGCCCAACTGACCCTACTGTGCAGCTGACGAAATCAAAAACAAACAACACACATGGATGAAATTAAAAATATAAAATTGTGTCAATTTACCAATCACATCCTCTCTCTCTCTCTCTCTCTCTCTCTCTTTATATATATATATATATATATATATATATATATATATATATATTATTCAATTTGAAAAAACAAAATGACAAATGAAGTAATTGTCAAAAACATTTACATGAAGAAAATGTATTCAATGTAAATTCAACTAATGAAGTTGCAGAGCAATTTAAAATGTAAAATTATCAAATTTTATATGATATATATATATATATATATATGTAGCTCACATTTTTTATCATAAAGAAACAATTTATACAAATAATTAAATGGCAATATTAATGTGATTAATGGCAAAATCACTTTGCTAACAGGACTTAATGAGACATTAACTTACTAACAAGAACTCTAGCTCCAAAACATTTATTCAACTGTCAATAAATAGCATAATTTAAAGAAACATCTTTCGGTCTACACATATTTTGTTTTAGTATTTGCCTATGTATGGGAAAATGGAGCCCTGAAGATGACAATTTTAAATTGTTGAAAATACTTGGCGTGTGTCTTCTATCTGACAACAGTTCGAATATAAGGATCTTATTATTCAAGAAATTGATAGTAAGTTAAGTATCATTAAGTCCTGTTAGCGAAGTGATTCTGCCATTATTCACATTAATATTGCAATTTAATTCTTTGTATAAATTGTTTCTTTATGATATATATTGTTGTAACCTAGGAAAGGTTACTGAATAGAAGAATCACATGAAGGTTTGTAATGAATGATGATACTTAGGACAAGAACAACACATGTGTTGTGATTTTTTATGATAAGGTTAGCTGTTTTAAATTTTTTGTAATAAATAATTTAATTTTCTCATTTATTTTGACTGGGGTTGTGTATTTCTTTATGATATTTTAAGAAAATTTGTCTTGCTTGTAGCTGGCATGAATTTGGATTTTGTAGGAGATGTTAATGTTATTGTTTTTATCTTTTAGTTCAGTATCGTTATTAGTTACTTTAGAAGAAATAGTTCAATTTGGTGGCCAATGAGTTAAATTGTTAACTAGTGTCTGTTGTACATTATTGAGTTCTTGAAGGAAAAGAAGACAAGAGAATGAAATCTTGCATGATCTCTTTAGGAAATTTTTATAACAACTATTTTATATCTAAGTGGGAATTCACTCTTAAAATTAAGAAGGCAAGAGTTTCTGCTAGTGGTCTTTTGGTATAATGAAGTGGTTAATGTGTTATTACTGAATACTATGAGAACGTCTAAGAATGAGAGTTTATTTTTTTAACTAAGTTCAGGGGTAAAGATGAAAATTAATGATGAAAATATAGTTTTATAGTATGCTATATTTATAGGTTAAAGTGTTCAATCTCACGGACAGAATTTTGGGCTTAAATGTAATCATTAGCCCATCCATGTGTGTTGTGTTTTGGCCATTTATATATGCTGGTCAGTGATGCATTATGGATCAGTCTATTGTAATATTCTAACAGTTATTGGGTCAGCAATAACAGTTATATTTCAAATTATTCTAGGGGCTATTGAGTGGAAATAAACTCAAATGATGAACAAGGAGTCTGCAGTAGGGATGTCTAGCCATCCTTGCCGACAGACATACTAAGATATCTATGGCCATTATTATTATTATTATATATATATATATATATATATATATATATATATATATATATATATATATATATTGATAATATTAGTGGTCAATATATATATATATATATATATATATATATATATATATATATATTGATAATATTAGTGGTCTATATATATATATATATATATATATATATATATACATATATTGATAATATTAGTGGTCAATATATATATATATATATATATATATATATATATATATATATATATTGATAATATTAGTGGTCAATATATATATATATATATATATATATATATATATATATTGACCACTAATATTATCAATATATATATATATATATATATATATATATATATATATATATATATATATATTGATAATATTAGTGGTCAATATATATATATATATATATATATATATATATATATATATATAAATTTCCAAGAGGATAGAATCCATGTAGTTGTAGGTCTGATGAATTGGATCGGGATTACGATTCCAATGTAATAAATTATAACCATGGAATATTAGTGTTTGAGCCTTTTATATTATATTATATTATATTATATATATATATATATATATATATATATATATATATATTCAGAAGAAAATAAGTATTTAATTACCAGACAGTATTTATTTGCCATTTAATATTTATCATATAGTATTTATTTAACATGTAATATTTATCAGGACGTGCGGTAATGATTAACAAGGCTAGTAGTTCGAAATTACTAATGAGTGTTGGGTTTGATCCTCACTGGGTGCTCAATACAAAATTTGGCATTAAATAACCCAACAAGGTTGGCATGTAAAATCACAAATCACAATTTGCTCAAATTTATCTATCTATCTAATTTTGTTTTCTTTCTATCTATCTATCTATTTAATTCTGTTTCCTATCTATCTATCTATCTATCTATCTATCTCAGTCTATTTATATGTATATATTTATCCATCAATCTCAGTCTGTTTCTAGCTATTCATTTTTTTAATCAGATTTACCCTAAGCAAGGCAATAAAGTCACTAAGACACAAGGGATTACTGGGTGTGAAAGAATTAGAAAGCAGAAACATTACTAAGGAGTGAGTGTGCCTGAGCGAGCGTCTGCAATAGGGATTGGCTAGCGGCCCTAGTAGACTATTATTATTATGTACATATATATGCACCAAGATCAGTTGTTGATATTGAAAATAATATTGCTCTCTATGACTATATAGATTATACAATAAATCCTACTCATCATATCATAAACTATACAAAGATTTTTAAATGTTTAAATATTTGGGGTAATCTTATTTTCAGCAGATCTCTTTTTAAAATTAGAAAAAAAATATTTGCAATATAAGACCACATAAAAATACATCATTAGTTTTAAGGCTTCTTTTTTTTTTCTGTTATTGAAGATTTTTTGTATTCTGAAGCACCTGATGGGTGAATTGTGGCCTCTATTAGATTGAATATAGTTGAAAGCAGTCCAGCATTACTGATATTTTGATTTAGATTTGAAATAGTAATTGTTTCTCATCTTTAATACAATCGCCCTCACCATCCCTCCAACCTTGTAAGCTCAGCCAATCAACTCTAACCTTCATTGTTTTTTGTGCACTTGGGTGTGTTTTTTGTTAGCCAATGGTAACCCTTCAAACCTTCTGCCATTATTTTTCATTTTTATTACTGCCAGCAACATTGGTGTTTGATCATCTTATTATCTTTTCTTTGTCTTCCTCATCATTACCACAAGCATTGCCTCTTCTAATCTGAACATCCCTGAGCCACTCCACCCCACCTGAAGCTCAACTACCTCAGCACAAATATCATTATCAAATTGCATCATCTTTCATAAATACCATCACCACTCCCTCAAACATTAATATGGCTTTTAAATTGATGGTTTTTATTATCAAAACCCAGAGTTATTTATAGTTTTCCTATCCCTTCCAGAGTAGTTTAATAATTATCTGCAAAGAGAAAGGAATATAGCAAATTGAGTTCAAATTCTGGGCTAGTCTGTCCCCTTCATTTCAACACTGAGTCCTTTGGGAAAGATATCAATTCATCTCTTCTCTCCCCTAGCTATGAGTTAAATAGCAGGATAAACAGGATTCTCTATCCTTAGATGGCAACCAGTCTTAGAAGTATGACTGAATTAAAAAAAATAGAGAAGGCATGGGAAATCATCCCAAGCATACATGGCAATTCAGAGATTATAAAAAAGAAATCTTGGAGAGTTATGACTGCCTATATTCTGAGAATAAATAGCATAAAAAAAAAAATCATATAATGTCCATGCATTGAATCTTGCTGCCATATTTGGTTTGGTGCTCCTGTTATATATCTTGAGATTATTGACAAAATTCAAACTGTCTGTAATGTTATTGGTCTTGACCTGACATCTTGACCTGACATCTTGACTTCAGCCATTTTCTCACTGATATGACATAGCTTCACTGTGTCTTTACAAATATTTTCATGGCAATTGTTCTTATGAATTGTTAGAAGTATAGAGTTGAAGTAGACTTTACAAGGAACTGGAAACCCCATCCCAAACACCAAACAAGGGATAAATCTCTACTCCTGTAAAAAAAAAAGAACAGGGATGAGTGTGAACCAAACAATAGGCAAAGAATAATTTTAAACTTGACATTTGTAAATAAAGACAAAGAACAGATAACTCTTTAAGAAGTCAGGGATCGACTTAACGCTGTATTTATATTGCTAACAGGAACCCCCTACTCTAAAAATGATAAAAATGAAAGTTATGATTATCATAATACCATGGATTGATTTAAGTGCTAATTACAAAAGTTATTCCTCACCCCAAATTTAACATACCCCCCCACCACACACACAGACAAATTGTACATACAAAAACTAGAGACTTGAGGTATTATGGTGGCTGTAGTAAGAATGGTAAGTAAGAATTATTTCTTTTGGTGTAAGGAATATTGTAGTATGTTTGGGTCAGTAACCATGGCTAGCTAAGTTTAAGATAAGACAGATTGAAGACCAGCCTTCTCCATCTCCCCCTTTGGCCTTGTGCCACATTTTTGTATTAAAACAAAATTAAATATTACTTTCCTCTATTCCCTCTATTTTGTTTAGTTTCTTGGATATAAAATTGTAATCATTGTAAATATTCATTAAGGTTTCATTTTTAGAAGTTGTTATTTTTATCCCCGATGCCTTCAACAGACAAATTGTACATATGGGAACTAGTTAGGACTACATAGAGACTCTGAGGTATTATGGTGGCTGTAGTAAGAATGGTAAGTAAGAATGTATCATTTTGGTGTAAGGAATACTGTGGTATGTTTGGGTCTGTAATCATGGCTAGGTAATTTTAAGATAAGACAGATTGAAGGCCAGCCTTCCCCTATCCCGCCCTTTGGCCCTGTGCTACATTTTTGTATTTTTCAAAATAAATATTCTTTCTCCTTGATACAGCAACTGCATGAATTTAAATGTGCAACTAGATTGGCAATTAGGCCTCATCACTTAACTGTAAGTTCTATTCTAATAGTTTCTTGCATTTCTCAGCTGTAGAACTCTCTTCTGGTTTCTTGCTGCCTACGATCTTCAAAAATTTAAATGTGACATCAATTGCTATCTTCTGTATTCTTGAACCCTGTTCTTTTAGTGTCCTTTCTTCTCATTAAAGTCTTCTCATTCTCTTTCACTCCCAGTAACACATTGCATCTTAGTGGCATTACCACCTTGCTTGGGGTGAAATGATTAAAAATAAATGATATATAATTGTAAGTGCCACTATATCTGCAATCATATAGTGACAATATATTACAAGTTCTGTGATCATAAGTGCCACTATATATTGATCATGGAATGGACATTGCACTTACAGTTTTGAAGATTGTAGGTGACCGGCAAGTAAGAAATCGGAAAAAGAGTTCAACAGGCAGTCAGTATGTAGAAAAGATACTATTAGAATAGAACATACAGCATTTAGCTATTTCAGCAATAAACAGTGAGACCTAGTTGCCAATCAAGTAGCATGCTTAAATTCACACAGCTGAGGCACCAAGGAAGACATCTCTTCAGAGCTATTACATTACAGATCCTTCTTTGGGTTTTGTCAAGAATCTGGAGATATATAGCAGGAGCATCAGACCAGATATGGCAGCAGTATGCAACACAGGATTGAATGGTGGATTTATAAATGTGCAAGATGGATTCTAACGAGAAAAAACCCAGTCTGGCACGACACAGTGAACCAACTTTCCTAGCAGTAGGTATAGTAATTGATTCAATATAATCACTCTACTTTATATCAGTGGAAAACATTAACCCAAGAAGGTGCAAGAGTTGTTCTGGAGGTTAGCATCAGCCATGCTGATGCCAGACAGAACAGGTTCTCTATGGAGATTAAATAAAATTAGTCTGGTTTTGGAGGCATTAAAAACTTATAATCTATTCCTTGCCCCAGCTAACCATTGATGCGAAGTCCTATTCGAGAGCAGTTGCCAGTTTTACTTTGTCGAACCTGTCAGACTTACTACTAAGACAGGACTAAATAGTTGTGTCATCTGCATACATACTTAGTTGGGAACTGATAACATCAGGAAGGTCAATGATGAAGATAAGAAATAATATTCAAGAATAGAGCCCTGGGGCACCCTTGTGTTAATGTGAAATGATCTAGATGTATGTCCATTCAACATAATCTTCATTACACAATATGTTAGGAATGATTGGATTCAGCCAAATAATTATCCAGAGACATCATAACTCTTAAGCTCGTGGAGAAAACCAACTGGCCAGACCCATTTGAATGCCTTTGAGATATCTAGAGCCACAGCACAAGATTTGCTGTTCATATCTAAAACTTGATAAACAAATTCAGCGATAGCCATTAACACATCAGCAATAGACTTGGAGAAACAGAAGCCATATTGTTTATCCAAATGGAGGGCATGTGGAGTAAGATGATTAACCAATTCGGCATTGATTAGAAAGAGGTAATAGACTAATAAGGTTATAATTTGAGGGGTTGAAATGTTCCCCAAAGTTCTTAATGACAGGAATTATAGAGGAGGACTCCTAACAAGCTGGAAAGCAAGAAGCAGTGTGGCGTTTATTGTAAAGTTTGTAGAGAATAGGTGCTAGTTCAGGAGCACATTTCTTTAGAACAATTCCAAGGACACATCCTTACACATTTGTATTGCTCTGTTTTGATTTCATTCTGAGCATAAATATCACATTCCTTGTTCTGGTGTCTTTGACAAACCTACACTTGTTTTTTGTCCTATTTATTGTCTGATTCTGCTGCTTGCAGTATTTAACAGAATTTGGATGATTAATTTTGTTATATAGCTCTCATTAGCGTTTCCAATGTTTTTCACATTTGTTTGCTGATGGAATTTTTGGGCAGTGCTATGAAAATAGATCTACATCTAAGGCTGCCAGCATCTCTATTGCAATGCCGTCTGGCCCTGCTGCTTTGTTTCTGTTCAATTTGGCCAGTGCTGATTCCACTTCAGATTTTAATATTTCCAGTCCTCCGATATTTCTGTGTATTGTTCTCTTTTGTTGTGGAAATGTTCTCCATTATATTCATATTTTTATTTCTCTAATATCAGTGTCACATCCTTGGATTCTATGCATCCTGTTGATGAGCATGTTTTTTGCCTCCAGTTGTAATTAGATTTGTTTGTTTGTTTAGCGGCATATCAACTCCTTATGGGTCATTTAATGCTGAAATTTAATTTTTTGGGAAGCATTAGTAATTTTTTACAACATTTTTTTTTTCAAAAATGTATGGCGAATAATATTTCTTTTTTCAAAAATGTATGGTTGGTAATATTTTTTAAAATATATGGCTGGAAATATTTTTTTAAAATATATTGCTGGTAATATTTTTTTTTTTCAAAATGTATTGCTGGTAATTTTTATTTTTTATAAAAATGTATTACTTGTAAGTTTTTAGCATGAAAATGTATTACTGGTATTTTTACTATGAAAATGTATTTTTATACTCTCACAGTGTTTTGACGTCACTTTGGGGATTAACTATTTGCCCATAGTTGAGACCCTAACATATGTTACCACTCTGATTCAGGCTGAACCTGGGTAGCAACAGCAATTAAGAGGTGGTTCCACACTCTTTAGAACCTTCCAATCAGAGGCCTTGCTGCTGGATATAGTTTATTGTCATACCCAGGATGCTTGTAATTAAGTTTCACATATTTTACATTTTTTCCTCCTGCCTGATAAGTACAGCATAATTTTAAAGGAAACTCATCTTTTAGATTTAACAATACATTTTTCTGCTGTCATGTACATTACTTGATGAATCAGGCTGCCATTTTTTTCTTAAATGTATATACTATGTCACTGACTGATATATAGTCTTTATTGGCTCCCCTTTCTACTCTGCAGCCAAAGATATGGCTGCCATGTGTATATGTAAACATTTACGTTAATAGTCTGTCATAAGAAGGCTAACACGTCTTGTCATCAAATTTTAATTAAAATGCCCATCTGTGACAATATCTGCAGTTGACTCTTTCAAGATTAGAAAAATAAAAAAATTATTGGGAAAATAAGACCCCCCACCATTCAAAAAATCTTTAAAGACTTCCAGATGTTGAAATGAAATGCAAAAATAAAATTTGTTTTACTTAGTTTTTTACTTGTAGATAACAATCATATTAAAAGTTTGCTTGTTCCGCTGTTAGTTAGTAAGTAAGTTAGAATATGCATTACAACCCTGCCATTACGTCCACATAAATAATGGACCATTCCATTTTGAATGTCATGGGGGAAGATGGAAGAAAAAGATATTTTTGAGATTCTGTTTGATTTTAATGAGTGAAAGAAAGTGCACATAATAATAAGAAGAAGAAGAAGAAAGAAAGAAAGAAAGAAAGAAAGAAAGAAAGAAAGAAATAAAGAAAGAAAGAAAGAAAGAAAGAAAGAGAGAAAGAATAAACAGGAGAATCTAGCAAGAGGAATAGAAAAGAAAGAAAGAAATAAAGAAAGAAAGAAAGGAGAACAGCAAGAGGAATACAAAAGAAATATATATGTGTGTGTGTGTGTGTGTGTGTGTGTGTGTGTGTGTGTGTATTTATATATATATATGTATGTGTGTATATATGTATATAAACACACACATATATATATATACATACACACATATATATACACATATCTATACATACACATATATATATATCTACACAGACACACACACACACACACACATATATATATATATATATGTATTCATGCATATAACCTTTATCCAACATGCTCACGCACACAAAGACATATATTTATGTACATATACATATATATATGTGTGTGTGTTCATGTATTTTACTTTAAATAATCTTTCAATGAAACTTGTACATACACAAAAACATATATGCATACACATATATATACACATATATTTATGCATATGTACACTTGCATATACATACACACACTCAAACACACATATACACATATCTATATCTACATAGACATACATATATGCATGTATGTGTGTGTGTTTCATGTACATTTACTTTAATATAGGTTTTGTTTTTTTGTTGTTCTTTTGCCAATATAAAAGTCATATTGCCTGAACTTTGGTTTTTCTCTAAAGCATCCCAGGACAGCTCCAAGACAAAAACGGTAATTCCATTAACATTCATTTGCATAAACAGTCTAACCAAAGCAGTAACTATGATCTTTTCTTGAACGACTTTTTTAGTTTTCACATGAATAAACAAATGGCACTTAGAAAAGCCCTTACAAAGATAACCGGTATTCTTAAATTCCTTTGGATTTTTAAAAAATAATAAGACTAGTTCCGGTAGCACAACAATTCTTCTTCTTTTCAGGACGTAGGTTGATCATGGCCCGCCACGTCTTGTAGCTCTTAATAAATTTTGTCTTTTTGTTATTTTTCCCAAACCCTGTTCTACCATTCGTTTGCTCAAGGTCATGAAGTACATTACATGCTGCTTTCCCCTGTCCCTCTTTCCATCAATTTGTCCTGTGAGTATCAGGTTTTCCTAACCCGTCTTCCTCATTAGGTGTGCCAGAAATTTCAATTGCTTCTTCCTGATACCAAGTACAAGTTTCCTTTTTGTTTTCGTTCTCTCCAAAACCTTGTCATTGCTCTCGTGTTTGGTATTCTTCTGTAGAGCCACATTTCTGTTGCTTCAACTACCTTCTTCATCTTTGAGGAGATTGTCCAATATTTGCTGCCATACAGGAGGACAGATATCACATAACAGTTCAGTACTCTTTTCTTTGTTTCCAACAAAAATTTTCTACCATCCATTTTCTTAAGCTCATCAAGTATGTTATGCCCTGCTTTCCTTTATCCCTCTTTCCATCAGTTTGTCCTGTGAGTATCAGATTTTCCAAGCCCTCCTTCCTCATTATGTGCCCCAGAAATTTCAACTGCCTCTTCTTGATGTTAATTTTAAGCTTTCATTTTTGTTTCCATTTTCTCTGAAACCTTGTTGTTGTTCAGTCCATGTTCAGTTATTATTCTAAAAAAAAGGTATTTTTTTTTTACAATAATGTTCACCCTATACAAGACCCAAGAGCGATTCGAGGTAGAGGGATACAGTGTAAAAGTCACAGTTTATGAGGATATGTGAGGAAGATAATTGTTATCCCTAGTCTTGAACAGGTTAAGATTGTAGTGACCGGAGTGGTTTGTGAGAAGAAGCTGCTCTAATTGAACTTACATCTCACTAATGGAATACAAATGGAACGAGGGTGGTTCACTACAATGTGTGTGGTATGGCAGATCTTAGCTGTGTGGGTTAAAACTGGTGGAAATAAGGAACATTTCACATGGAAATAGTGATAGAATCAACGAGTCAAGTTCAAATTCTGAACTCATTTTTTATTCTATTTTATTTTTTTAATTATTTCATCCCAAACAAGGTGATAAAGCCACTAAGATACAAGTACAAGAGGTTACTGTGAGTGAAAGAAACATTATTGAGGAGAAAGACAATAAAAGA
The DNA here is from genome assembly GCA_964036315.1 of Acanthosepion esculentum. Classification (NCBI taxonomy): domain Eukaryota; kingdom Metazoa; phylum Mollusca; class Cephalopoda; order Sepiida; family Sepiidae; genus Acanthosepion; species Acanthosepion esculentum. Next base: position 119,113,234 of record OZ038479.1, on the reverse strand, counting down.
ACAGATACAAGGAGGCAGATGATGATGACTGGAATTGTATTTAAATTTTTGGAGATTGTAGTTGACAGGAAAATCAAGCTTGGCGTCTTTATGACAGCTTTAATTCTTTCAGGAATGAATTTCACTAATTTGAATTTCAGAGCTCCCAAGAAAAAACAAAAAGCCATTTTGAAAATTGCACAGCAAGCAACAGTTTGTTAATTGCGAAATAACCAAAAAAATGTTAATTCTATATGTATTAAAAATATAAGCTCTTAAAAGTATTTAAAGTTGAGCACTCTTATATACATAAGAAAAGTAATACAGTTAAACCCGGATATAAGAGAGTTGTTGGGACCGGAGAAGAAGTCTCTTATATCCGGATTTCTCTTATATCCGAGTTTCTCTTATATCCGGGTTTCTCTTATATCCGGGTTTCTCTTATATCCGGATTTGGTCTATTTTGTTTTATTAACACAGGCTCTAATTTGGGACCAGAGAAAATCGCTCTTATATCTGGGTTTCTATTATATCCGGGTTACACTATATATATATATATATATATATATATATATATATATAAAGAAATATAGTCTTAAAGTGTGCTATATTTCTGGGATAAAGTGCTCAATATCAGAGATAGAGTGTGTGTAAATATAAAAGTGAACATAGAAGTCAACACTTAGAGGCGACAGTCTGTTTCATGCTAGTGCAATCGTCAGGCAGCTAGTGCTGTTATTTTTCTCGGCTATTTATACATAAGGGTCAGTGGTGCATTGTGGGTAATCTATTTTGGCAGTTACTTTTACCGGAAGTCGCTTATTTATTTATTTATGTCAAATTATTTTGCTTGTTTTTATTTTTATCTTATATATTTATTTATTTATTTTTATTTATTTATATACACACACACACATATATATATATATATATATATATATATATATATATATATATATGAGATAATGATATATATTTTATATATCAAGAACAGTGTTAAGGAAATTGTATGAGAAAGTGGAAAAAGTTTACTTGTGACACGTTTCATCATTCAGGATTTCATCAGAATAAATTTGTTATGTTGGTAGGACTACACATGCACACGACAGTGCGGTGCTGAGAATTTCAGTGTTTTCTTTTTTATCAAGCCGAATTTATTTAGAAGCTTTTTTTTTCTTTCCAACGCTAGTCACAAAAAGATTGGGAACACCTTACATTTCTTTAAAAAGTATCTTAAAATTAAAGTAATTAAAATGTATTTGTTTTTATTTACTTAACTATAAAAAATTATCTTACAACCATACCATATTTTGTTTTCATTGATAAAACCACTATCTGCCTTAATAACGGCTTTATAAATTCTTGGCATTATTTCCAAAAGAATTTGAAAAGGAGTAAACAGCAAACCTTCCCAAGCATTCTTCAAGCACTGAAAAAAGCTCACTCTCACACTTTGGGTATTCTCTTCTATCCAATTCATCCCATACTATTTCAATAAGAGAGAGATCAGGAGACTGATGCAACCAAGTATTAATTTCAAAAGTTTTGTTCCTTTCTTTTTGACTTAAGGTAATTTTATCATAGTATAGAAGAGTGTTTTGGATTTTTTTCTTGTTGGAAGTAGAATTTTGTGCAGTTATGTGTAAACCAGATAGTATAACATGTCTTTGAAAAAACAAATTATATTTTTCATTTTTCATGATTCCCTTAACCTGAATCAAATCTCCAGCCCTCTCTCCATTACACATTCATCATTCAGTCTTCCTCCCGGCTTTCTTCTCACATACACTCTCCTGTTACTACCAAAATGTTTTGCCACTCTTTCAATGATCAGGTCTTAAGCATTTTACCCATAACAGTCTTTTTTGCTTATTCACCTTCCATAACAAGGATTTCTTGATGTCTTTACATCTGCTGAGCCCTGTTGATCTAAGTCAATTTTTCGCAGTTGAGAGCAACACTGATTGCTGTTGAGAGAAATTAAGTTCATCTGTCATCTCTGGAGCAGTTTTCCTTCTATTTTATTGCTTTCAATAATCAAGTGCTTATCTTTTGTAGTAGTTGTCACTTTTAGTGCTCCAGTACATTTTCTGTTGACATTTATGTCAGTTTCTAGCTGCTTTTGTAACAAATATTGCACCCATGTCTAAAAATCTTCAAATTCTTGGCAATTTGTCTTTGAAAGTAGGCTTCTATAAAGAAAATTTCAGTTTGTCCCTCACCTGAATGCTTAGCTGCTTTGATTTTGCCATTTTGTGGAAATTACTTCAAAATTAAAAGAAATCTATAAAATATTGTCATAATGGCACAATCTACTTTTTTCTTTAAACAGAGACAGCGACATATGTTTTGTTTACAACATTAGTCATTGCTGAGTTAACATTTAAAACCTGTATTAACTAAAAAAAATAAGAAAGTCTACTGAGTGGTTAATGATGAAAACAAAATATAATGTTTCTCATACAAAATATTCATACTTCAGCAAAATGTATTGTGGACAAATGTATCCAAATTTGAACTTTTTGGTAGTAAGAGGAGGCTGGGGAAAGACTGAAAACCAAAAATGAGATAACACTGCAGTTACTAAAATTATATATATTGTCATTACATATGTATATATATATATATATATATATATATATATATATATATATATATATATATATGGTAAAACATAGTTGTAAAGGATGGTATCATTATGGGTAAAAATGCTCAATATCAGGGATAGAGCACATGGAAATATAAGTATAAAAGTGGACACTGAGGTCAGTACCAAGCAGCAACAGACTTGGAAGATTGCATTCAAGCATGAAGCAGATGGCTATATATATATATATATATATATATATATATATATATATATATATAAAAAGAAAGAACCGTAAGATATAAATCCGGTGTTCTTATAGATATTTTTTATTTTTACACAATAGTGCTCAATGTAAATTTACAGAGCATTAATATTATAAATTAATTGATTTAAAACATGGGTTTTTCGCTACACAGTGATAACCATGTTTCAGAAATGTAAGCTAAAGCCTTCGAATTTAATTTTGTTATTAAACCAAAGACATTAGTTCCATTTCCTCGTCAAGCGAATTTTGGAGTAACTTATTTTTTTTTTTTTTTAATTTACGGTTATTAAAGGCACGGCACTGCACACACGCACAAATATATATATATATATATATATATATATATATATATATATATATATATATAAGTAGGCACTGCTCAATGCATTTGGTTATCTTGCATGAACATGAAAATCCAACAAATACGCATTACATGTCTGCACACTAGGCACAACAGCCAGGAACTGACTTGGCTTACAGGTGCAAAAATGTTGATGCTTGTGCAGGAGGGTGACATCTCTCCATACCCTAAGGATTTTGCCCATGCAGCATTAATGTTGGCAGAAAAAAGTCTGAAACATTTTTTAATGCACCCCATATATATATATATATATATATATATATATATATATATATATATATATATATATAAAGAAATATAGTCTTAGGGTGTGCTATATTTATGGGATAAAGTGCTCAATATCAGAGATAGAGCATGTGTAAATATAAAAGTGAACATAGAAGTCAACACTTAGATGCGGCAGTCTGTTTCATGCTAATCACAATCGTCAGGACACGAGTGCTGTTATTTTTTTTTTTAAGCGTATCACCCCAAGCAAGGCTGGAGGCCACTATCATGCAAGGGGTTAAAGAAGGGTTGGAGGAAGAGCAGATAGGAGTGGTAAAGGAGAGGATGTGGAGAAAGAGAAAGACAGTGGGTCGATCAAGGCAAGGGGGTTACAGAAGATTTGGAGCGAGAGCAGATAGGAATGAAAAATGAAAGTACGTGGAGAAGGGAAGTGGATAGATCAAGGCAACTGGAGATGTCGATTGATGCTACACTTAAACCGTTGGAGATTGTATTTGTCAGGGAAACAGTAATAGGGAAGGGAGTTCCATAGGCGAGATGTGCGAGACATGAAGCTATTGGAGTAGAAGAGACGTCTACATCTAACAGTTTCCACAGTGTAGGGGTGGGAGCGAGATGCCAGCCTCGTGGGACGTTTAAATTCACGAGGCCTAGGGACAAGCGAAAGCAGCTCCTCGGAGCAATTACCGTGAAAGTACTTGTAAAAAAGGCAGAGCAAGGCAACAGATCAGGGCCAATCACGTTGCCTATCCGTCTCTGGATCTTATCAAGAACCCTGAGGCAAACAGCAGGGGCCCCAGACCATATATGGCAGCAATACTCCATGCAAGGGCGAATGGTTGATTTATAGACTTGGACGATCGATTCTAGGGAGAAAAATTTCCTGGCTCGGCACAGGGAACCCACTTTCCTTGCGGTGGATGATGCAACTGACTTGATGTATTTGTTCCATCTCAGATCAGCAAAAAGCGTGAGACCAAGCAGCTGCAGAGAGGAGCTCTCGAGAAGTTGGTCTTCAGACATTTTGCTCAGCTATTTATATATACAGGTCAGTGATGCATTGTGGGTAGTCTATTTTGGCGGTTATTTTACCGGAAGTCGTTTATTATAACCGCCAAAATAGACTACCCACAATGCACCACTGACCTGTATATATAAATAGCCGAGAAAAATAACAGCACTTGTGGCCTGATCATTGCGTCTAGCATGAAACAGACTGTCGCCTCTAAGTGTTGACTTCTATGTTCACTTTTATATATATATATATATATATATATATATATATATATATATATATATATATATATATATATATATATATATATATACTGTATAAACTATTAACTATTAACTATTTAAGGTGCAAAAGACAAAAAATAGAGCAACACATACCCTTAAACGAACTTATATCATGGAAAATAACTGAAATTTATATAACAACAACCAAGATGTGTCTCCCATGTACTGTAGTGTTGCAGTTTTAAAAGAACACACTCTCAGTTCATTCACATGTCTCACATTGCCAACAATGATAAATACATCACTGGATAATGTTTATGGTTCAGCCAAGATATCAATCATTTAAATACATATGTCATAATTTAAGTTACTCAAAATTGAAAAGGTCCTTCAACTGTAAGTAGCATCCCAACATTTAAACCACTTTTATTTTAATACAACCCCCTAAAAGTGTCTCCTGGGGGTAGATTAACCTCATCGTGCCCTTTCCCCTTCACCCCTCACATCCTCTAGCTAACACTACTGCTGCATATATCTTCACTTCTTGACATCAATTTTCAACATAACACTTTGGGAACTTCCAGATAGGATAAATAAATTCAGTGACAACTTCAGTAAAATTTTTAGCATTTTAACGCGAACGTTACTTTCAAAACAACTTGATGCCCCTATATTTATATAATCTTCATTTATTCAGATCACTCTCTAACTCAGTTATTTTGTTAGAATTTTTCAAAACCTGCATTTTCTACAACCTGTGGTTACCATGGTTGCCCCAAGTTATTTCACTGAAGAACGTTCTGAGCCTCTGCTGGTTAAAAATCACATCAGTTATTTTGATTTTGGGCTTTCTTTTTTTTTTAGTCTCTACATCATGATATAATTTAATGTTGAGTTTTCTTAAAGGTGACCTCCACCTTACAATTCCTTGATTGTGCTGACAACAACTGTGCAAAGACTAAAAAAAAAAGAAAAATTAGACAATGAACATGATTTTTGACAGGAGGAAGCCAATCATCAAAATACAGACAAATAACCCAAGAGACATCCTGTCGTGATGAGAGTTTGGGCAGTGGCAGGATGAAAAGCAGTAATGGTGGCAATGACAAATCCTATAGCATAAATACTAAGTGTGTGCACATACACACAGAAATATATATATATAATTTTCTTTTTTGATCTGTCATCGGCCATCCCCAAATCTTTCAACACCCTCTCATATACATATATATATATATATATATATATGTCAGAGGGTTTTCAAAATTTTGAGCATACATATATATATGTATTTCATATATATATATATATATATATATATATATATATATATATATATATATGAAATACATATATATATGTATTTTTCAACACCCTCTCATATATATATATACATATGATATATATATATGTATGCTCAAAATTTTGAAAACCCTCTGACATATATATATATATATATATATATATATATGTCAGAGGGTTTTCAAAATTTTGAGCATACATATATATATGTATTTCATATATATATATATATATATATATATATATATATATGAAATACATATATATATGTATTTTTCAACACCCTCTCATATATATATATATATATATATATATATATATATATATATATATATATATGATATATATATATATATATATGATATATATATATGTATGCTCAAAATTTTGAAAACCATCTCATATATATATATATATATGTATATATATGTATATATATATATATATATATATATATATGATATATATATATGTATGCTCAAAATTTTGAAAACCATATAATTTTCTTTTTTGATCTGTCATCGGCCATCCCCAAATTTTTCAACACCCTCTCATATATATATATATATATATATATATATATATATATATGTCAGAGGGTTTTCAAAATTTTGAGCATACATATATATATGTATTTCATATATATATATATGAGAGGGTGTTGAAAAATTTGGGGATGGCCGATGACAGATCAAAAAAGAAAATTATATGGTTTTCAAAATTTTGAGCATACATATATATTTCAAAATTTTGAGCATACATATATATATATCATATATATATATATATATATATATATATATATATATATATATATGATATATATATATATGTATGCTCAAAATTTTGAAAACCATCTCATATATATATATATATATATATATATATATATATATATATATGAGAGGGTGTTGAAAAATTTTGGGCATGGCCGATCACAGATTAAAAAAGAAAATTATGATTTTTCATCATATGGTCACATTTTCAGAAGTTGTTTGAGTCATCCCATTTTATATATGTAAGTGTTTTTCAGCACCTATTATATAAATACATATATATATATATATATATATATATATATATATGTATATAATCTGAACTAATCATAAGATTTTACCTCAAAGCCTTTAGAATATGTAGCCCTGTATACCTATATGAAGAAGAGGAATATATTGAGAAAACATTCAAACTTCTTCACTCCCCACACTATTTCATCCTCAATGCTAAAAACGAGCTCACATAATCCATATAGGCAAAAAAATCTGATACTCCCCCAAATTCATAATCTTTCCCTCCAACATCCTTTTGAGTAAATTCGCAAACAAATTAGCCATCCCTAACACTAGGATCACTACTAACAACTCCAAAATAATTAAGGATATAAACAGGAAGAAAAATAAACCAACTAGCATTTGAAATGCTGGGATTTATCAGATAAAGTGTCTACAGTGAAAAAACATTTATGTAGGAGTGGTATCATGTGATCTACAAACACAAGAGAGACTTGTGTTTAGACAGACATTCTAACTCTCTCATCTCACATTGAAATAACATGGGACATAACTTTGATTTCTCTAATTAAAAAAGGAAATAACCCTTAAAAGAGAATATATTTAAAAAATATATTTATAGCACTACCGCCAACTATAAACACTCACTTAAAACATTGCATCACATCACATCACCATTATTCATGAATCTAACTTATGCTTAATGTAAATTTACAAATCCTTTTAAAAAAAATCACATGAGAAATGCTTTAATGATAAATTCAACCAAAACTAGATTATTACAATATTTCACTTCGATACCCCAACATACAGAGAATTGATGACACAGACATCCCCCACATGCACAAGAATATAAAAATCCAACCAAATACAAAATTATTTTGCTACATTTCACTGACATAGATGAGGGTGATATCTATAGATATTCCTCATGTGCACACATATACACTTATATTAATTAATGTTACTGTCCAACATACAACTAGACAAACTAGCATTTCTTTACATACACACTCTTACACTATCACACACTTTAATATCCAAAATGTTCCTCACACATATTTATAGATTATCTATTGCATTTATACATGTGACATGTATGTGATGAATAAGAACTAACCAAAAATCATAACATGCCAGTACTCATTTTCTCTTTGTGCTTTTCATTTTTATCTTAATCTTTGATGAAGCTTTAATAAAAGTGAAACTTATTAGACTGAGATACGTTCCCTACTTGTTCTTTATTTTATTTTATCATATATATATATATATATATATATATATATATATATATATATATATATATATATATATATAAAGACATTTTTATGCTTATAGATTCTTTTTATAGATACAAATATTTAAGTAAATGCTCTGTTTTATAATAAACAGTATTAAACAACATTTACCGGCCTGAATGTCTGAGAAATTTTCATAGAAAATATTCGTCCTCCAACAGGAATCAAACCTGTATCCTATATGGAACCGTCATTTAGCCTGAGGTGCTCTTAACCAATCAAGCCACAGAGGATCGTTTGATTAGCAGGGTCGAATTTACTGCTAATCGAATGATCCTCCAAATGTTATAAATACTGTTTATTATAAAACAGAGCATTTACTTAAATATTCGTATCTATAAACATAAAAATGTCTTAAAATAATTGTTGGACTTTGTCCATTTCATAATATATATATATATATATATATATATATATATATATATATATATATATATATATATATATATATATATATATATATGAAATAAAAACCAAATAGGAAATATTTATCAATCATGTTGAGAATGAAATACAGAGAAAAAAGAAATTCTGGTATTTTTATTTTGTGTTGTTTGATTTTCATTGGTTAATCAGGATTCACATGTATGTGAATTGTTAAGCATACATTAGTATAATTTATGGCATTCTGAATTCAAGGAGAAACAATTCATTCTTTCAAAGTTCCAAGAAATTAATGGATTCCAAGCCTAACTGAAAAACTGTAAATATTGTATTATGTAAGCGTATAATAATTCTAGTTTGTCTATGTGGGAATCAAATGATAATGTGTATTCGTAAGTGTGTGTGTGTGTGTTGTGTGTATAGACATTATATTTGTTGGTTTTTCACATGTTGCTTTGAGAATGTTTTTACATACATACCATTTGTTTTAGATAAACGTATGTTAGATTCATTCAGAATGGATTCAATAAAGGTTAGTGATGTAATATAATATTTATGATGCATTTTTATATTTGGTAAAATTATTGAAATTATTACGGATTCGCTAACTGGGTGCCCTGTGATTGGATGAAAAACAACCAATCACAGGCTGCCTTTTTAGATTTTCACCAACTCCTATGTGAGCGGTTTTTACGAACTCTCTTCCTCTTTTGCTTGTTGGGACCTTCAGAGACAACACGTACCCTGTCTGCACTCTCCGTCATCTAAACACCATGACGTGTGAGGATTTGAACAGCAACTGAAGCTCAGAAGTCAAAGCTCTATTTCTTCAACCCAGCGAAAACGACACAGGAAATGTAAAACTGTTATTTCATATATATATATATATATATATATATATATATATATATATATATATATATATATATATATAATATGTAAGATGCATTTTTATATTTGGTAAAATATTTATAAGTAAACCATCCAACAAATTTTATTGCTTTAAATATTGTTTTTAGTGGATACTCATATTTGAGTAGACGCTCTGTTTATTTATTAAACAGTAGATTTATTTATTTTTGTTTTCCGGCCTGAAAATAAATTAATATAGTGTTTAATAAACAAATGGGACATCTACTCAAATGTAAGTATTCACTAAAATAATGATTAAAGTGATAACATTTCAAGAAATAATTACACTTCTAACGTCTCTGCCTAAACTCCGAAATTTTAGTTACTAACTTTTTTTTTTACATTATTTACATTATTCGGACTATTGTCCTCATCTTTGTCGCCATATTTATTACAACATTTCAGCCGTTGTACACTCTGGCCTTCTTCAGGTGGTTGGAATGTCGAACTGAACCCTTTATTTCGCTCACTGGGGTAGACTGTTCTAGTACCATGTGCCATGTTTAATGGATGTCAGTTATCAGTTATCTCCTGTTAATTTCCCTCTGAAAGTTCTTCATTGCCTTAACCAGGTATTGAACTCACACTCTTTGGGTCCTGTCACTGGATCTAACTAACGCCTTTATCCACTGTGCCATGTGACACATGGCGCAGTGGATAAAGTCCTCAAGGACACATGGCACAGTGGAAAATGAGAAGAGAGAATTGCCAAACTTTAGCAGTTAATATCATGGCATCGACGACAAAGTTCAAATACATGTATCTGTTTGAAATTGATTGAAACACTTATCTGAATTATCTGATCATATCTCCTCTTCCAATGGCTGATTGTCTATGCATTATTCAGGTTTGCTTATGGCCAGAATTGGCTGTTCTTGGAGTAGGCTAAAACACCTTGGTGGTCTTCAAGCCTGTAAGTTTGGCATCTAAAATCCATTTAGCAACTAAATTTGGGTCTTACCCATTATTATCAAATAAATGGACTCATCTCCCCATCAGGGGGTCTTATCAACCAAGGAGAAATAACCTATATGTTTCATAATGTTATGGGGTTGATAATTATTTACTCTCCTACAAGAGGTTTAACTCTACACTTCTAATGTTTCCACTTAAACTCCAAAATTTTAATTCTTTTTTTTCTTACTTATTTTTTATTTTTGTTTTTAAGTTAGAGTGGATAGGTTTGCTTATAATCTTGTTCACACCCCTTCCCCAACAGGAGTAGAGGTTTATCCTTTATTTCCTCTTTAGGATTGGGCTTCTGGTTCCATCTAAAATGTCTGCTTCAATTCTATACTTCCAATGTCTCTGCCTAGAATCTAAAATTTTATTTACTATTCCGCCTCCTCCTGCTCCTCCTTCTCCTTCTTTTTCTTCTTCTTCTATATGCAGTGTACCTTCAGGGTGTTGGCTATCATGGCTCTCCACAGTTTCCTGTCCTTTGTAGCTCTTAATACATTTTGTATTTTCTTATCTCTCCAAAACTCTGTTATGCTATCCACGACGTACACAAGCACGATATAGGCATGTCTTCCTCTTTCCCTCTTGCCTTCAATCTGTCCTGTGAATCTCAAATTCCCTCAGTACTCCAGAATTTTCAATGTTCAGTCCATTGAATTCTCAGTATCCTCATGTAGAACCACACTTCTGTCAGTTCTTCATCTGTGAAGAGATTGTATATCATTCACTGCCATAGAAGAGGACTCTTATTATATAACAGTTCAGTATTCTTTTCTTCATTTCCTATGAAAATTTCCTGTTTCTTAATACTTCTTTTTAGCTTTTGGAAGACAACTTTTGTTATTCTAAAGTGTCTTCAGATTTTGGTGTTGCATTTTCCATTTAAAACACTTCCTAGATATTAATAATCCACAACTCCAGTTAGCTGACCCTTACAGCATGATAAGGCACCCATAGTAATTTCCAAAGCAGTGTTTAGTTTTGGTCCAAAGCACAAGGCCATTGTAGTTCGAACTTGCTATTAATGATCTGTGGGCAACTCACCAACAATTATGCTATGATCAGACACCCAAACAAGAAATGTTGAGACTGACCTGAAAAAGATTGCATTCAAATGATACTGAAAAGACCAAGGTGAGTGGGAAGGAAGCTTGTTTACACTTTTTACATAGTAACCTAATCAGTAAAGTGAGAATAGAGCCTTTGTCCTTATTGCAGCAAATACGCCAGCATATATTGCACATATAAATGAATTTTCTGTTTTGTGTATATAAAAATGATAGCCAGAAAATCCTATAATGTATTGCAATTATTAACCAAGTAAAGCATCATCTGGGGTAATATCTTGAACCTCTGCCCTGTTGGTGAGGCTTACAAGGTGCCGAATTCATCCTTTGTAGATGAGGAAGAGTTCTAAAAGGGGTCACCTTCTGGGTGCTGACCTGCAGACTTGGCTATAAAGCAGACTTATACCTACTATTTGACTAATGTAAAAACTGGACCTATGTCTACTTTTTTTTAGTCTACATTTTTAACCCTACTGTAAACCGAACCTATCCAGTTTGCAAAAGATTAAAAAACTCTTTTGCAAACTGAATCTCCTATGTCTACCTTTTTGATTTTTGTGGAAACCAGACATATGCCTACATTTTTGACTCTTTTGTAAAATGGGCCTCCTATGTCTAACTTTTATTCTTTTGTGAACCAGATCTTATATGTCTACCTTTTCTATTTTTCCATAAACCGGACATATGTCTACCATTTTTATTCTTTTGTAAAACAGATTTCCTTTGCCTACCTTTTTGACCCCGGTGTAAACCAGACCTATGTCTACCGTTTTGACTCTTTGTAAAGCAGACCTCCTATGTCTATTTTTTTATTCTTTTGAAAACCAGATATCCTATGTGTACCTTTTTGACTCTTGTGTAAACTGGGCCTACTGTAAAGTGAAGTTACATGTACCTTTTGAATCAAAAGTCAACAACTTGGGTCTACTTTTTGACTCAAGTGTAAACTAGATCTAAATCTCCCTTTCTTACCCAAGTGTAAACAAATATCAAATTCACCACTTCATCCAGTTGGTCTGCAAGATTAACTTACTACCTACTATGCCATGGTAAAAAAAGCTTTTGTCTTTTACAGTTCCATGTCACATTTGGGTAATCTCCAACATTTATTAATATCTATCTCATGCAGCATGGTTTCATACTGAAAATCTTGGATAATGCGCCTCCTTTCTCCTTTCCTCTCCCTTACATGCTTACAAAAATCTTACTCTGAGTGGCTCTTGGGCCTTGTATTGAGTAAAGTAAAAAAATTTTTTTACTTATTTTGCTCAACACTATTAAAAACATTGTCAAAGGGCAGATGAAACGTCCTGTAGGATCAATGGCCATCTAGCATGATAGGTTAAACTGGGCTCCATAGACGTAGATGCAAACAGAGTGTTGTTAGCGACACTGGTTGCTGGGTTTCTCGGTATATTTATTTATCCTTCTCTCTCCCAGATTTTCATCTCTTTGTCTGTATATCTATCTAAATCTCTATCTATTTCAGTCTTTCCATATCTATATATTTAAGTCTTTCCATATCTATCTATCTATCTATCTATCTATCTATCTATCTGTTTCAGTCTTTCCATATCTATCTATCTGTTTCAATCTTTCCATATCTATCTATCTATCTATCTATCTGTTTCAGTCTTTCCATATCTATCTATCTATCTATCTATCTATCTATTTATCTATCTATCTATCTATCTGTTTCAGTCTTTCCATATCTATCTATCTATCTATCTATCTATCTATCTCATTTTCTAAATCTTACTTCATCTCTCATGAAGAAAAAATGGAAGAAATCAATCGTGGTTTGACCTGGAGATGTACAATTCTGCCAGGTCTATTTTCCCCAAGACATTCCATGCATGATGAAATACTTCTCTGGCTTTTAACCTAGATATGTGGAATAGACAGGAGAGGGATGGGCTCCACCAGGTCTAAAATTGCCCATAACATGTTATGCATAATGGAATACCTCTTCTGCTTTCAGTCTAAATATGTTGAGTGGACCAGTCAGGAGCTCAGTTTGCACAATGACCATATACAGCCCTCACGATTATGATGATAATAAATGAATTCTCTACAATCATTGCTGTTTGGGAGATTGGAGGTTTTGAGGAGTGTTGATCCACTTCTTGATTTCTGTTGTTCCCAGGTCTACCCTGATCCATGGTGGTAGCACCTGTTAGGGTTCCAGCTATGGGCAAATAGTGAACCCCCAAAGAAAAGCAAAATGCTATGAATGTATAAAAATACATTTTTATAGTAAAAATACCATACTACTGATATAAAGTTTTAGAAATTTATATCAGTAGCAACTGATTGATTGAGTGATTTGTTTTTTCATGGTATATTGACTCTTCATGGGTCATTTAATTCCAAAAATTAATTTTCTTGGGAGCTTTGAAGTAATAAACATATGGTATAGGATATTCTGCTTTCACAACAAATCAACAAATCTAAATAGTTTTTTAATCATTTCAAATAAATCTAAATAGTTTTTTTTAATCATTTTGAATCTAAATAGTTTTTTAATCATTTCAAACAAATCTAAATAGTTTTTTTTAATCATTTCAAATTTAAAATTGTTTTTTAATCATTTCAAACAAATCTAAATAGTTTTTTTAATCATTTCAAATCTAAATAGTTTTTTAATCATTTCAAACAAATCTAAATAGTTTTTTTAATCATTTCAAATTTAAATAGTTTTTTAATCATTTCAAACAAATCTAAATAGTTTTTTTTAATCATTTCAAATTTAAATGGTTTTTTAATCATTTCAAACAAATCTAAATAGTTGTTTTAATCATTTCAAATCTAAATAGTTTTTTAATCATTTCATCCCAAACAAGGCTTTAAAGCTACTAAGACACAAAGGGTTGCTGAGTGTTAGAAAATATGAGAAAAACTACTATTAAGGAGAGAGGACAATAACAGAATAAGAATTAAAAAGATAGAAGATAATAATTTAAATTTTTGAAGACCAAACAAACTTGACAGGAAAGCAAGAAGATGGAAGAGAGTTCCACAAGCCAGAAATTCAATAGAAGAAACTGTTAGCATAGAACTTACGGTTAGTTATGGTTAGCCATTTCAAGTGAAAATGAGGAAACCTCACCACCAATCTGGTATATATATATATATATATATATATATATATATATATATATATATATATATATTAATACATGTTTCATTAAATAATATAGACAAGTTTTGTCTATTTATTTTAAGCAAATTCCTTTCATATCGTCTGATAAGCTTAATAACATCATCATTGAAAGATGAAAGAAAATCACCATATTGATACGTTTTTTAATCCTATCTAAGCTTTTGGGTTACATAAGCCATCATCAGAGATGACAAGTACATTACAATAAATTAAACAATACACGGACACAGCAACAATGATAGCCTGTTTTGTTTGTATGGAAGATTTCCAAGCAACGACAAACTCGTGTATACGAGCCACTGGAAGCGAAAAAAAATATATATGAATTAAGTTACTTACAATATTTGCAGGCTATTGTCTTCATCTTTGTAGTTGTTACCACAATGTTTCGGCTGTTGTGACATCCGGCCTTCATCAGGTGCTTGTCAATCGGAGTAACTTTCAGAGAATTCTGTACTAGACCCTTTATTTAATCTACAGGGGTAAATTGGATTTGTTCCCCTTCTACTGGCCATATCTAGGGATTTCTTGTCTTGCTCTTATTTAGCTCAGTTACAACTAAAAGTTTGCAATTATATCAACACAGATGAGGATATTAGTCTGCATGTAAACAATGGGAATAATGAAAACTCTTCATCCCAGAAATCCAGACAGATATTTAAGCAGGTTCACACTTACCTCGTAGATGGCTTCCTTTGTGCATTGGAATCTTGAGCCGGTGGATGAGCTTCTTCGTCTGTGACCCCTTAAAATTGAATCACCTGACGACGTTCTTCTTCTTGGCTCTAGCATCAAACTCTTCTGGGCTATATTGGAACTTGCAGTTCTTGCAAGAGGCGTATGGGGCCAGTAAGTTTCCATGTGTGCATGGCACATCAGATGCTTGTGCTCCGAGACGCATTTCTCCGACGCGTCGCTTTTATCCGAGAGTGGGGAATTGATCCGGATCTTGCATCGGATCACGCATATGGACATTGCAGCTGTAACTGGTACGGCTACTGTCACAGCAACCAACACTATAACAATCAGCAAATAGACATGGATTTTGTTGTCCTTGTTCCCGGGGATAGTATCAGCTGTCTCAGATGACTGGTTACTTACCGTCAGAATGATCGATAAATTTGTCGTGGCGGTCAAAACGGGATCGCCACTGTCTTTGACAACTAACTGCAAGAGATGAGTACGGGCATCTTGTTGAGTGACTTCTCGACTGAAAGAGAGCAACCCCGTGTAGTGGTTGATGGCAAACAGCTGCTTATCGTCTCCTGCTTCAATCTGATATCTCAAAAAGGCGTTTTCTCGGCTGTCGCCGTCTGCTGCTTTTAGGATGGTGATTTTGTTAGTGTGCCGTGGGTAATAGGTGACATCCATCGTGAACGGGTTGACACTAGGAAAAGTGAAATGAGGAACATTGTCATTCTCGTCTCGGACCTCCACGATCACATTTGCTGTGTTGTTGAGCGGAGGTGTTCCGTTGTCGGTGACCAAAACCTGAAATCGATAAAGGTTTTGAAATTCATAGTCTAAAGACATAACTGTTGAAATTTCGCCAGTATTTGAAATCTGAAAAGGTAGGATGAACGTTTCATTCGAAAGGAGTGTGAAGAAAAGTTTACCTCCTGGCCCCAAGTCGGGGTCAGTGACGTTGACAGTTCCGACAAAAGAGTTGGATTTTTGGTTCTCATAGACGGAGAATTTGAACAGTTCTTTGAAAAACTTTGGTCTCACGTCATTGACATCAATCACCCGAATAGTGAACTCAATTCTTCCATGCAGAGGAGGCGAACCTTTGTCTTGGCAGTCAATAGTTACGTCATGATACTGTTCTATTTCTCTATCAATCGTATTTTTTACAATGAGTTTATATTCTTTGACGCCCAGGCTCTGCAGCTGAAATTTCTCATGTTGGAGATCGCAAACGACAGCCCCATTTCGGCCTACGTCATCATCGGTAACCATTACATAGGCAATAAAGCTACCTACCTCCACGTCTTCACGTATAGTAGTGACATTTTGGGACAAAGAAGAAACAAAATTTACATCAATGGTTGGGGCATTGTTGTGTTCATTAATTATATTCACCAAAACTTTTGCGGTAGAGCTCAGGGCCGGGTTGCCATTGTCTGTTGCACGGACATAAAGTTTAAATTTTGTTTTCTGAAGAGAAGAAGAAAATTTTTTTCTCAAGAAAATCTCGCCTGTTTTCTCGTCAATCTCAAACTGAGATTTGGCACTTTCAGAAGTTCTGTCACCGAAGCGATACGAAATCTTACCATTTTGCTGCGAGTCGTAATCCATCGCAGACACAATCGTCACAGGCATTACCTCATCACTTTCATAGTTCACCGATACATTATAGACATTCTGAGAGAAAATGGGTGGATTATCGTTGACGTCTGTCACTGTAACGTGAACATCTAGTGTACTCTGTTTGGGAGGAGATCCCCCATCTTCAGCAACAACTTGAACTGTATAAGCATCTTGAACCTCCCTATTAAGTCTCTCTTGCAACACGATACTGAGGTCTGATATACCGTCAACGCTTTCAGAAACCGACAAAGAAAACGGTTCGTCTTTGCCTTTGACCAGTCGGTACATGATCTGGGAATTGAGATCTCCACTGTCTTTGTCTATTGCACTTGGGATGAACCTTCGAACACCCTTGCCATCATCTTCAGAAAACTGGATGTTCACTACTTCGACTGGGAACTCGGGTTGGTGGTCATTGACATCTTTGATGGTGACTTTCATTTTCAAAATCTTCATGAATGTCTCTGCCTGGCGGACAGCGATCTTGACAATCCGAAAACACTCGGCGCCGTGTCTGCAAAGAGATTCTGCATCCAGTTCTTGGGCTGTGTAGAGTTTACCCGTCTCCTTGGAGATGCGAAAGAGGCGAGAATCTTTATTCGTGCCTTGTTGCAATTGGCTGAAGGTAATGAGTTTGCGATCCGCTGGCTGAATATTGTCCATCAGGTGGGTATCTGCAGCAATATCCCCTAAAAGGGTGCCTGCATTTTTGCCTTCTTCTACCGTGTAAGTAAGGTCTATGCCAAGGCACACACGAAGGGCCAGCAACAAGATGTACGCTGATACCAGCATAGTTTATCTGAGGTGACAGCATTAAGATTTTAAATTAATCTGGAGCTCTGGAACTTGAACACTGCCAGAAATGATCTGAAAGAGAAACAAATATGCATTCAGATCAGAGAAAAAGAAAAATAGTTTGGCTGTTTCATTATATTGAAACAAAAGATTATAGCCTTTTTTTTAATGGGTAGTGTTTGGACACATAATTTCGTTTCACAGGCTAACGGCCACATCACATTGTAAAAACAGGTTCCCATACGATCACAGAAGTTAAGCAACATTGTGCCTGGTCAGTATCTAGATGGGTGACCGCTTGGGAATGCCAGGTGCTGTAAGCTGGTGGTGTAATGAATAATGGCTTGGAATTGTTAATCGGAGAGCCGAGTTCCAATTCTTGTTGGGTTCGTTATATTCGCTTACACGCAAATACACCTTTGAAAGGTATGAATCCATGTCTTCTACCCCAGCTATGGATTAATTAGTAAGCCCTGTATCACTAAATCATTATTATTTTCCCTAAAAATATTCTTACAATCTAAACATATTTCCTGACTTTAAATAATCTGGAAAGGGTTGACACGTCGTAGAAAAAAATTGTTACATATGACTGCAATTTATGACATATACATATTCTGAGAGGTGACATTACATTGTTTGAGCACATAATTTTATTTTACATGTGACCAGGGCTGGCACGTTTTATCCCCGAAACCCCTGACTTCCGTTATTTTTTTCAGAACTGTTTTATGGCCATCCGCCATTTTAAAAAAAACTGACGTTCAGTCATCAACTAATAGTAATAGTATACATCGTGCATCTACATAGCGGGTGCAGTGTGTACTATGCAGGAGCCCCCCGACGAGGTTGGAGCCCCAAGAGGACGAGTTTCAGTAGCGTTTTTTTTTTTCGCTTTTTATACCTTTTACTTTTTTCTATGGAAGTTATATTGTCAATCATAAATTATAATCAACAGGTTCCGTCCTTAGTACTCCGAACCTCTCAATGGCGTGGGGCCCCCATGCCATCTGGGGAGGAGGTGGGGTCAGAAGTGCTAATTTCAGTAGTTCTTATTGTTTTAAATTGTAATTTTTCCTGAACAGTTCTTTTAAATCAATTAAGAGGGTAACACATCTTGGTAAAATCATCTTTTATTCTGAGATCACTCACTAACGAGGATCTCTGAATTTTTTTTCAAGAATAGTAATACTAACAAGAAGTCCTTGGCTAGTAATTAAAATAAAATTACTAGTTCCTATTTTTTTACATTTCTAGAAAGATAAAACAGAGAAAATGATCACTTAAAAAATAAAAAAAATGTTTTTCAGTACATGAAAAATTTACCTGTAAACTGAAATACTGTTTTTAAAACAAATTTTAAGACAATTCCGTTTGTGTTGTGTTGGAATATTTGTAAAACGTTTTTTTTCAGTGGAGATGCATTGGCAATTAATCTTTATGGAAATGTAAAAAATTGCGACTTAAACATTTTTTTCAAGTAAAATTTAGTCATGAAAATGGTAGTTATTACAAAAAGAATAACATTGTTAGGGATGTGTGAAGATGTTAGAAAGGTATCAAAAGGTTTGAATGATCAGAATGTTGCGGACCTGATAGCGGTGAAGCGCTGGTTTACGACAAGATGACCTTGTGCCAGACACTACACACTACTACCGAATACACAAACAAAGTAAAAATAAATAGACAGGAGGAATGACGAATATAAGCCTGGTCAAGAGAACAAATGTAAAATTTTATTTGTGTTTAACAAGTAAATTGTCTTCAGTGAAGACCATCAGTAAAGCTACTGGAAATGTAGTTGAAAAAGAGGCAGTGACTAGTAGATTGTCTTCAGTGGAGACCTTCAGTAAGATACTGGAAATTTGAAATCAATGGAAAGGCCGTGTCAAGTAGTCACAAAAGATAGGTAAGGTTCCGCGCCAAAAATGCAATTCAAGATGGCTAAGGCGGGAAAAGTTCCTCAGGAAGAGAGTTCAGAAAGTCAGTTTACAATGAATAATAAACATACACGGCAAATAAAATACTCACTGCGAGAGTTTGTAATTGTGAGTGTAATGTAATTCTTTTTAAGGTAACTGGTTCTGAAAGGACAGAGTTCGAAGAATATGAAGATTCTTGTTCTTCAGGTTGGAAGTTTCACAGATCTCTGGTCTAGAACGTTCGCCGTTTCGAACAGGATGTTCGTATCAAGACGAGAAATAAATCATCGAAAAGTTGACGAGGTTCGTTAGAATGTTCGTAGCATGACGAGAAATAAGTCATCAAAGAGATAATGAAATGACAGTGTCTTAGGTGCTAAGGTTGCACGCGTCAAGCTATGAGGCCAAAGCAATATTTGCTGGTAAGGAGAGACAAAGGAATATTTGCTGGTAAGGCATCTCTGTCAAAATATATGGTTGAACGACGAGAGATGGATGAGTCATCTTATCTCTTCCATGTACTGGCGGCGACTAAATTCAAGGAAAAAGTTTGTCCGTGACGTCAGAGCAAAAGCGCGCGAAAAATGAACAGCAGTAGCAGTGAGCTAAATCTTCCTCACTTTCGGCCAAGAACAACGGTTTACTGCTATTACTAGCCGAAAGTGAAAGGAAGGGGGTGAAAACTCGCCCTCGCGTCAGATGAAAGTGTAAACACTGTGTCCTGTTCCACAAGAAGACTTAAAATTGTCCATGTTCATAATCTTCCATCCACAACAATTAATAAAAGACAAAAATAATGATTCGAAATATAACAATTGAATTTATTAAGTATTTGATGTACATGCATATAAACTGAAAGATATGAAAGAGTTATGTCTCTTAGATTTGGAAATATTTGTACCTGAGCTCATAAGGGTAGAATTAATTATTAAACTGTAGTTTATAAGAATAAGTATGTGTTGAATGTTTGGAATTGTGTATTGTACAAGTTAGTAAGAGTTCAGAAATTGTATTTGCGTGATTGTTGTAAAGTTCTTTTACGTCTGACTGCATTAGTCAAGACGGGAGTTCTTTAAGGGTCACATTTTGGCAGCGGAGGTGAGAAGTGAGAGTGATGAAGAAGAAGAACGAGAGAGTAAAAAAGAGAAGCAGTGTTTGGTTTTTATATTCTGTTGTATCATGTGACAGGCTCAGACTTAGTTGGCGCGAAAACAGACCTGTCGCGTGCAGGCGATTTGATTGGTTGAAACTGACCAATCAGTGATCTAGATTGGAGGTGATTAACCAATGAATGCTTGTTGTATATTTTGTAAGTATGATGGTGGTGAAAATTACAACAGGAAGAGTGCATTTCCCAGCGGAGTGTAACTGGCAGGCGTGGAAGATTCCACAACATTTCATCTCAGAATTTTTTTAAATGAAAAAACTTATTCACTATGAAAGTAAATAATTAATGAATATGTTCTGAAATTTTCATTTAAATTGGATAATTCCCCGATTTTTGGTAATTTAAAAAAAAACATTGTCTTTCTCACCCAATTTTCCTTTGAGCTTTTGTGGCACCCAGGTTGGGAAACTTTCAAATCAATATGTAGTAGAGAGGGAGTGCATATCAAAGTTTTAGAAGGAGTGAAACCCCAGTTCTGACCGTCTATGTGATTGAAATTTATGACATATATGCATATTTTGAGAGGGGCACTTTGATGTGGAGTAATGGTTAGAAAGCTTGCCTTGCCAGATCAATTATATGAGGGTCATTCAATAAATAAGTTGAATTTTTTGGTATAAGGACTTCTAATACAGATAGAAGCTTACTCTTTTTTATTTTATTTTGTTTTACTTCTTTTTCACATGGATTTAATTTCTTTTGCAGATTAAAAAAAACTTTGAGAGTTTTGGCGATTAACAAAGATGGCCGACCAAGAAGCATGCTCCAGGATTGAACAGCGGTCAGTTATCAAGTTTTTGGTTGCTGAAGTGTGCAAGCCAGTTGAAATTCATAGGAGAATGTCAACTGTGTATGGTGCCACATGTTTCAGCCAAAAAAATGTCTACAAGTGGGCTAAATTGTTTAAAGAACGGCGGAGCAGTGTTGAGGATAAAGACAGGCCTGGGAGGGCTACAGAAGTGAGATCTCCTGAGGTGATCGAATCAGTCAATGACCTCATTCAGTCTGACAGAAGGGTGACAGCGGATGACATTGCAAGGACTTTGAGCTTATCTGTTGGGACAAATCCAGGGGTCATCAGTCAGAAGGATTCATCTTGCATCATGACAACGCAAGGCCTCACACAGCAGCCCAAATGGTGCAGACCATGAACAAGCTGGGCTGGGAACTGCTCCCTCATCCCCCTTACAGCCCAGACCTTGCCCCTTCAGACTTTCACTTGTTTGGTTCCTTGAAAGTGTTCACGAGAGGCACGAAGTTTAAAAGTAACGATGAAGTCAAAAGTGTTGTGAGTGACTGGCTGAGACATCAGTCCAAAGATTTTTACGCTGAGGGAATACGGAAGCTTGTGCACAGATGGGAAAAGTGTGTGACAGTGCTGGGAGACTACGTTGAAAAATTTAAAAAAAAGTAAGCTTCTATCTGTATTAGAAGTGCTTATACCAAAAAATTCACCTTATTTATTGAATGACCCTCGTAACTGGGTAGTGAGTTTGATCATCACAGAGTGCTCCATCCACACTTTTGGCATTGTACAACATCTAAGCCACACTTAGTAAATCAATATACATATTCTGAGAGGTGATATTGCAAGGCATCCTTCCATACAATTCATATGTGGATTGTAAATTTCCAATGATTTCACATTAAAAGTGAAACGTGGAGGAAAATGAAATGCATTTTCATCATTTAAATGGATGTTTGTTAGCACAAGTGCCAACCCAACATGCAAATTACAAATTGGAGATAACAAAATCAATCAAGTACAACATTTTAAATATCTGGGAAGTGATTTAACAAGTGATTTAACAGAGGACAGAAAGTGCAACACTGAAATCTGAAGGCGAAAGATGCTTTTCAAAAGCTAAGCTAAGTATTAAGAAACAGTAAAATTTTGTTAGAAACAAAGAAAAGAGCACTGAACGTAATATTGGTTCTCCTATATTGGCAGTGTATGCTGGGCAATCTCCTCACAGATAAATAAGAGACTTAAAGCATCAGAAATGTGGTTCTACAGAAGGATGCTGAGAATACCATGAACCAAATATGTGAACAAAGACAAAGTTTTAGAAGAAAATGGAAAAAAGAACGATCATAATATAACATCAGAAAGGGACAGTTGAAAATTCTATGGCACATAATGAGGAAAGAGGGCTTGGAAAATTTGATACCTACAGGTAAGATTGAAGAGGGAGAGATGAAAACAATGAATAAGCTACTTGGTGAGCTTGAATAAATAGATGGCTGGAGAAGGTTTAGGAGAGATAACAAAAAGAGCTACAAAGGATAAAAAATTGTGGAGAGCCATGATTGCCAATGTCTTGAAGGGATATGATACATAGAAGAAGAAGATGCTCATGACGTATAAACAGCAAAATATATATGTGCCATTAATAGAGATCGTGCTCTAACTGATAGCATGATTAGTAAGCAGTTCGCTAGATTCATATGTAGAAATTTTTATTTGGAGGACTAAGAACATTCCAGACATATTGCAGTCATTAATTAACATCCAAACTGAAATGGAGATTAAAAATAATGCAGATGACACAACACATGACATCGCAGAAGTACTCCACACAGGAGTATTGTCAGGCATTTGAAAACTCTTGGATCCAGGAGTCATTTTGGATGCATGTCCACATTTCAAATGCAACAAAAGAAACTATTTTTGAGAAGAATGATCACAGATACTCTGTCACTATTTCCATAGAAAGTGCTTGAACAAACGACATTCCTTAGTTCTGCCAGGTCTAATATACATAGCTAGGACCCGTCATGCCACTTATGTTGTAGCAAACCACCCACATTCCCACCATATTCTATTGGCAAGAAGTAAGTTCCACTTGAGTAGTTTTTCCAGCGAACTACTGCTCTGTGAAAGAGACACCCAAGAGAGTTAACCGTTATCTTCCCCTCCTATCTATATAAACTACTCCTTAACGTAATCCTCTAACTTGAGTGGCCCCTTCTACAGGGTGAATCTTACTGTAAAAAATAAAATGATGAAAAATGGATTGTTTACAACAATGTGAAATGAAAATAAATAGTCAGTCTTTATCCATATATCTGGTAGGGTTAGAAGGACATTATTATGCATTCCAACATTTTCTGCAAAATCAGACTAGTATTGTCCCCAAATGGCCTGATTACAGGTAAGCAATTGATGAAAAGCATCCAGACCGTCTTGTTTTTTTTTTTTAGACCCAGCAGAAGTTGGTACTGCACAGTTGGAATGTTCTACTACACCTGCCATACAAACTTAACGATGTACCTTTGAATTACCACATATTCAATCTCTGCAAAATTCCCTTAATAGGAGGAACTTCAGTATTCTGAAAGCCTGTAAAACCACTTATGCCAGATCATAACTCAGAAAGTCTATGTATAAATGCATAAATATTGTCTTTGAAATTCATCTGAAAACTGCTATGGATTTTTCCAATGCTGCAATAGAGATATAATGAATATAATTATGACAGTGACAATAAAAATTGTCCTGATTTAAAAAAAATAAATAGTAAATTACATAATCTATATCATCCTGGTGTCAGTTTAAATTTACATCTTGTATGTTCACCAGGTGTCAGTTTGAACTGATGCCTTTGATATACACCTGATATCAGCTTAAAATGGTGACTTCTATATCCTACTGGTGTCACTTTAAAATGATGCCTTTTATATCCTTACTGTGTCAATTTGAATAGCTGCCTATATACTCCATGTTTCAGATTAAACTGAGGCCTTCTATATCACCTCGTGTAATTTTAAACTGTTGGCATCCATATCACCTGGTGTCAGTTTGAACTGGTGCCTCCTTCTATATCCTCCTGGTGTCACTTTAAAATGATGCCTCCTATATCCTCCTGGTGTCACTTTAAAATGATGCCTTCCATATCCTCCTGGTGTAAGTTTGAACTGATGCCTTCTATATCCTCCTGGTGTCACTTTAAAATGATGCCTTCTATATCCTCCTGGTGTCACTTTAAAATGATGCCTTCTATATCCTCCTGGTGTCACTTTAAAATGATGCCTTCTATATCCTCCTGATGTAAGTTTGAACTGATGCCTTCTATATCCTCCTGGTGTCACTTTAAAATGATGCCTTCTATATCCTCCTGGTGTCACTTTAAAATGATGCCTTCTATATCCTGCTGGTGTCACTTTAAAATGATGCTTTCTATATCCTCCTGGTGTCACTTTAAAATGATGCTTTCTAAATCCTCCTGGTGTCACTTTAAAATGATGCCTTCCATATCCTCCTGATGTAAGTTTGAACTGATGCCTTCTATATCCTCCTGGTGTCACTTTAAAATGATGCCTCCAATATCCTCCTGGTGTCACTTTAAAATGATGCCTTCCATATCCGCCTGATGTAAGTTTGAACTGATGCCTTCTATATCCTCCTGGTGTCACTTTAAAATGATGCCTCCAATATCCTACTGATGTAAGTTTGAACTGATGCCTTCTATATCCTCCTGGTGTCACTTTAAAATGATGCCTCCAATATCCTCCTGGTGTCACTTTAAAATGATGCCTTCCATATCCGCCTGGTGTAAGTTTGAACTGATGCCTTCTATATCCTCCTGGTGTCACTTTAAAATGATGCCTCCTATATCCTCCTGGTGTCACTTTAAAATGATGCCTTCCATATCCTCCTGGTGTAAGTTTGAACTGATGCCTTCTATATCCTCCTGGTGTCACTTTAAAATGATGCCTCCTATATCCTCCTGGTGTCACTTTAAAATGATGCCTTCCATATCCTCCTGGTGTAAGTTTGAACTGATGCCTTCTATATCCTCCTGGTGTCACTTTAAAATGATGCCTTCTATATCCTCCTGGTGTCACCTTAAAATGATGCCTTCCATATCCTCCTGGTGTAAGTTTGAACTGATGCCTTCTATATCCTCCTGGTGTCACTTTAAAATGATGCCTTCTATATCCTCCTGGTGTCACTTCAAAATGATGCCTTCCATATCCTCCTGGTGTAAGTTTGAACTGATGCCTTCTATATCCTCCTGGTGTCACTTTAAAATGATGCCTCCTATATCCTCCTGGTGTCACTTTAAAATGATGCCTTCCATATCCTCCTGGTGTAAGTTTGAACTGATGCCTTCTATATCCTCCTGGTGTCACTTTAAAATGATGCCTTCTATATCCTCCTGGTGTCACTTCAAAATGATGCCTTCCATATCCTCCTGGTGTAAGTTTGAACTGATGCCTTCTATATCCTCCTGGTGTCACTTTAAAATGATGCCTCCTATATCCTCCTGGTGTCACTTTAAAATGATGCCTTCCATATCCTCCTGGTGTAAGTTTGAACTGATGCCTTCTATATCCTCCTGGTGTCACTTTAAAATGATGCCTCCTATATCCTCCTGGTGTCACTTTAAAATGATGCCTTCCATATCCTCCTGGTGTAAGTTTGAACTGATGCCTTCTATATCCTCCTGGTGTCACTTTAAAATGATGCCTTCTATATCCTCCTGGTGTCACTTTAAAATGATGCCTTCCATATCCTCCTGGTGTAAGTTTGAACTGATGCCTTCTATATCCTCCTGGTGTCACTTTAAAATGATGCCTTCTATATCCTCCTGGTGTCACTTCAAAATGATGCCTTCCATATCCTCCTGGTGTAAGTTTGAACTGATGCCTTCTATATCCTCCTGGTGTCACTTTAAAATGATCCTCCTATATCCTCCTGGTGTCACTTTAAAATGATGCCTTCCATATCCTCCTGGTGTAAGTTTGAACTGATGCCTTCTATATCCTCCTGATGTCACTTTAAAATGATGCCTTCTATATCCTCCTGGTGTCACTTTAAAATGATGCCTTCCATATCCTCCTGGTGTAAGTTTGAACTGATGCCTTCTATATCCTCCTGGTGTCACTTTAAAATGATGCCTTCCATATCCTCCTGGTGTAAGTTTGAACTGATGCCTTCTATATCCTCCTGGTGTCACTTTAAAATGATGCCTCCTATATCCTCCTGGTGTCACTTTAAAATGATGCCTTCCATATCCTCCTGGTGTAAGTTTGAACTGATGCCTTCTATATCCTCCTGGTGTCACTTTAAAATGATGCCTTCTATATCCTCCTGGTGTCACTTTAAAATGATGCCTTCCATATCCTCCTGGTGTAAGTTTGAACTGATGCCTTCTATATCCTCCTGGTGTCACTTTAAAATGATGCCTTCCATATCCTCCTGGTGTAAGTTTGAACTGATGCCTTCTATATCCTCCTGGTGTCACTTTAAAATGATGCCTCCTATATCCTCCTGGTGTCACTTTAAAATGATGCCTTCCATATCCTCCTGGTGTAAGTTTGAACTGATGCCTTCTATATCCTCCTGGTGTCACTTTAAAATGATGCCTTCTATATCCTCCTGGTGTCACTTTAAAATGATGCCTTCCATATCCTCCTGGTGTAAGTTTGAACTGATGCCTTCTATATCCTCCTGGTGTCACTTCAAAATGATGCCTTCCATATCCTCCTGGTTAAGTTTGAACTGATGCCTTCTATATCCTCCTGGTGTCACTTTAAAATGATGCCTCCTATATCCTCCTGGTGTCACTTTAAAATGATGCCTTCCATATCCTCCTGGTGTAAGTTTGAACTGATGCCTTCTATATCCTCCTGGTGTCACTTTAAAATGATGCCTTCTATATCCTCCTGGTGTCACTTTAAAATGATGCCTTCCATATCCTCCTGGTGTAAGTTTGAACTGATGCCTTCTATATCCTCCTGGTGTCACTTTAAAATGATGCCTTCTATATCCTCCTGGTGTCACTTTAAAATGATGCCTTCCATATCCTCCTGGTGTAAGTTTGAACTGATGCCTTCTATATCCTCCTGGTGTCACTTTAAAATGATGCCTTCTATATCCTCCTGGGTTCACTTTAAAATGATGCCTTCCATATCCTCCTGGTGTAAGTTTGAACTGATGCCTTCTATATCCTCCTGGTGTCACTTTAAAATGATGCCTTCTATATCCTCCTGGTGTCACTTTAAAATGATGCCTTCCATATCCTCCTGGTGTAAGTTTGAACTGATGCCTTCTATATCCTCCTGGTGTCACTTTAAAATGATGCCTTCTATATCCTCCTGGTGTCACTTTAAAATGATGCCTTCCATATCCTCCTGGTGTAAGTTTGAACTGATGCCTTCTATATCCTCCTGGTGTCACTTTAAAATGATGCCTTCTATATCCTCCTGGTGTCACTTCAAAATGATGCCTTCCATATCCTCCTGGTGTAAGTTTGAACTGATGCCTTCTATATCCTCCTGGTGTCACTTTAAAATGATGCCTCCTATATCCTCCTGGTGTCACTTTAAAATGATGCCTTCCATATCCTCCTGGTGTAAGTTTGAACTGATGCCTTCTATATCCTCCTGGTGTCACTTTAAAATGATGCCTTCTATATCCTCCTGGTGTCACTTCAAAATGATGCCTTCCATATCCTCCTGGTGTAAGTTTGAACTGATGCCTTCTATATCCTCCTGGTGTCACTTTAAAATGATGCCTCCTATATCCTCCTGGTGTCACTTTAAAATGATGCCTTCCATATCCTCCTGGTGTAAGTTTGAACTGATGCCTTCTATATCCTCCTGGTGTCACTTTAAAATGATGCCTTCTATATCCTCCTGGTGTCACTTTAAAATGATGCCTTCTATATCCTCCTGGTGTCACTTTAAAATGATGCCTTCTATATCCTCCTGATGTAAGTTTGAACTGATGCCTTCTATATCCTCCTGGTGTCACTTTAAAATGATGCCTTCTATATCCTCCTGGTGTCACTTTAAAATGATGCCTTCTATATCCTGCTGGTGTCACTTTAAAATGATGCTTTCTATATCCTCCTGGTGTCACTTTAAAATGATGCTTTCTAAATCCTCCTGGTGTCACTTTAAAATGATGCCTTCCATATCCTCCTGATGTAAGTTTGAACTGATGCCTTCTATATCCTCCTGGTGTCACTTTAAAATGATGCCTCCAATATCCTCCTGGTGTCACTTTAAAATGATGCCTTCCATATCCGCCTGATGTAAGTTTGAACTGATGCCTTCTATATCCTCCTGGTGTCACTTTAAAATGATGCCTCCTATATCCTCCTGATGTAAGTTTGAACTGATGCCTTCTATATCCTCCTGGTGTCACTTTAAAATGATGCCTCCAATATCCTCCTGGTGTCACTTTAAAATGATGCCTTCCATATCCGCCTGGTGTAAGTTTGAACTGATGCCTTCTATATCCTCCTGGTGTCACTTTAAAATGATGCCTCCTATATCCTCCTGGTGTCACTTTAAAATGATGCCTTCCATATCCTCCTGGTGTAAGTTTGAACTGATGCCTTCTATATCCTCCTGGTGTCACTTTAAAATGATGCCTCCTATATCCTCCTGGTGTCACTTTAAAATGATGACTTCCATATCCTCCTGGTGTAAGTTTGAACTGATGCCTTCTATATCCTCCTGGTGTCACTTTAAAATGATGCCTTCTATATCCTCCTGGTGTCACTTTAAAATGATGCCTTCCATATCCTCCTGGTGTAAGTTTGAACTGATGCCTTCTATATCCTCCTGGTGTCACTTTAAAATGATGCCTTCTATATCCTCCTGGTGTCACTTCAAAATGATGCCTTCCATATCCTCCTGGTGTAAGTTTGAACTGATGCCTTCTATATCCTCCTGGTGTCACTTTAAAATGATGCCTCCTATATCCTCCTGGTGTCACTTTAAAATGATGCCTTCCATATCCTCCTGGTGTAAGTTTGAACTGATGCCTTCTATATCCTCCTGGTGTCACTTTAAAATGATGCCTTCTATATCCTCCTGGTGTCACTTCAAAATGATGCCTTCCATATCCTCCTGGTGTAAGTTTGAACTGATGCCTTCTATATCCTCCTGGTGTCACTTTAAAATGATGCCTCCTATATACTCCTGGTGTCACTTTAAAATGATGCCTTCCATATCCTCCTGGTGTAAGTTTGAACTGATGCCTTCTATATCCTCCTGGTGTCACTTTAAAATGATGCCTCCTATATCCTCCTGGTGTCACTTTAAAATGATGCCTTCCATATCCTCCTGGTGTAAGTTTGAACTGATGCCTTCTATATCCTCCTGGTGTCACTTTAAAATGATGCCTTCTATATCCTCCTGGTGTCACTTTAAAATGATGCCTTCCATATCCTCCAGGTGTAAGTTTGAACTGATGCCTTCTATATCCTCCTGGTGTCACTTTAAAATGATGCCTTCTATATCCTCCTGGTGTCACTTCAAAATGATGCCTTCCATATCCTCCTGGTGTAAGTTTGAACTGATGCCTTCTATATCCTCCTGGTGTCACTTTAAAATGATCCTCCTATATCCTCCTGGTGTCACTTTAAAATGATGCCTTCCATATCCTCCTGGTGTAAGTTTGAACTGATGCCTTCTATATCCTCCTGATGTCACTTTAAAATGATGCCTTCTATATCCTCCTGGTGTCACTTTAAAATGATGCCTTCCATATCCTCCTGGTGTAAGTTTGAACTGATGCCTTCTATATCCTCCTGGTGTCACTTTAAAATGATGCCTTCCATATCCTCCTGGTGTAAGTTTGAACTGATGCCTTCTATATCCTCCTGGTGTCACTTTAAAATGATGCCTCCTATATCCTCCTGGTGTCACTTTAAAATGATGCCTTCCATATCCTCCTGGTGTAAGTTTGAACTGATGCCTTCTATATCCTCCTGGTGTCACTTTAAAATGATGCCTTCTATATCCTCCTGGTGTCACTTTAAAATGATGCCTTCCATATCCTCCTGGTGTAAGTTTGAACTGATGCCTTCTATATCCTCCTGGTGTCACTTTAAAATGATGCCTTCTATATCCTCCTGGGTTCACTTTAAAATGATGCCTTCCATATCCTCCTGGTGTAAGTTTGAACTGATGCCTTCTATATCCTCCTGGTGTCACTTTAAAATGATGCCTTCTATATCCTCCTGGTGTCACTTTAAAATGATGCCTTCCATATCCTCCTGGTGTAAGTTTGAACTGATGCCTTCTATATCCTCCTGGTGTCACTTTAAAATGATGCCTTCTATATCCTCCTGGTGTCACTTTAAAATGATGCCTTCCATATCCTCCTGGTGTAAGTTTGAACTGATGCCTTCTATATCCTCCTGGTGTCACTTTAAAATGATGCCTTCTATATCCTCCTGGTGTCACTTCAAAATGATGCCTTCCATATCCTCCTGGTGTAAGTTTGAACTGATGCCTTCTATATCCTCCTGGTGTCACTTTAAAATGATGCCTCCTATATCCTCCTGGTGTCACTTTAAAATGATGCCTTCCATATCCTCCTGGTGTAAGTTTGAACTGATGCCTTCTATATCCTCCTGGTGTCACTTTAAAATGATGCCTTCTATATCCTCCTGGTGTCACTTCAAAATGATGCCTTCCATATCCTCCTGGTGTAAGTTTGAACTGATGCCTTCTATATCCTCCTGGTGTCACTTTAAAATGATGCCTCCTATATCCTCCTGGTGTCACTTTAAAATGATGCCTTCCATATCCTCCTGGTGTAAGTTTGAACTGATGCCTTCTATATCCTCCTGGTGTCACTTTAAAATGATGCCTTCTATATCCTCCTGGTGTCACTTTAAAATGATGCCTTCTATATCCTCCTGGTGTCACTTTAAAATGATGCCTTCTATATCCTCCTGATGTAAGTTTGAACTGATGCCTTCTATATCCTCCTGGTGTCACTTTAAAATGATGCCTTCTATATCCTCCTGGTGTCACTTTAAAATGATGCCTTCTATATCCTGCTGGTGTCACTTTAAAATGATGCTTTCTATATCCTCCTGGTGTCACTTTAAAATGATGCTTTCTAAATCCTCCTGGTGTCACTTTAAAATGATGCCTTCCATATCCTCCTGATGTAAGTTTGAACTGATGCCTTCTATATCCTCCTGGTGTCACTTTAAAATGATGCCTCCAATATCCTCCTGGTGTCACTTTAAAATGATGCCTTCCATATCCGCCTGATGTAAGTTTGAACTGATGCCTTCTATATCCTCCTGGTGTCACTTTAAAATGATGCCTCCTATATCCTCCTGATGTAAGTTTGAACTGATGCCTTCTATATCCTCCTGGTGTCACTTTAAAATGATGCCTCCAATATCCTCCTGGTGTCACTTTAAAATGATGCCTTCCATATCCGCCTGGTGTAAGTTTGAACTGATGCCTTCTATATCCTCCTGGTGTCACTTTAAAATGATGCCTCCTATATCCTCCTGGTGTCACTTTAAAATGATGCCTTCCATATCCTCCTGGTGTAAGTTTGAACTGATGCCTTCTATATCCTCCTGGTGTCACTTTAAAATGATGCCTCCTATATCCTCCTGGTGTCACTTTAAAATGATGCCTTCCATATCCTCCTGGTGTAAGTTTGAACTGATGCCTTCTATATCCTCCTGGTGTCACTTTAAAATGATGCCTTCTATATCCTCCTGGTGTCACTTTAAAATGATGCCTTCCATATCCTCCTGGTGTAAGTTTGAACTGATGCCTTCTATATCCTCCTGGTGTCACTTTAAAATGATGCCTTCTATATCCTCCTGGTGTCACTTCAAAATGATGCCTTCCATATCCTCCTGGTGTAAGTTTGAACTGATGCCTTCTATATCCTCCTGGTGCCACTTTAAAATGATGCCTCCTATATCCTCCTGGTGTCACTTTAAAATGATGCCTTCCATATCCTCCTGGTGTAAGTTTGAACTGATGCCTTCTATATCCTCCTGGTGTCACTTTAAAATGATGCCTTCTATATCCTCCTGGTGTCACTTCAAAATGATGCCTTCCATATCCTCCTGGTGTAAGTTTGAACTGATGCCTTCTATATCCTCCTGGTGTCACTTTAAAATGATGCCTCCTATATACTCCTGGTGTCACTTTAAAATGATGCCTTCCATATCCTCCTGGTGTAAGTTTGAACTGATGCCTTCTATATCCTCCTGGTGTCACTTTAAAATGATGCCTCCTATATCCTCCTGGTGTCACTTTAAAATGATGCCTTCCATATCCTCCTGGTGTAAGTTTGAACTGATGCCTTCTATATCCTCCTGGTGTCACTTTAAAATGATGCCTTCTATATCCTCCTGGTGTCACTTTAAAATGATGCCTTCCATATCCTCCAGGTGTAAGTTTGAACTGATGCCTTCTATATCCTCCTGGTGTCACTTTAAAATGATGCCTTCTATATCCTCCTGGTGTCACTTCAAAATGATGCCTTCCATATCCTCCTGGTGTAAGTTTGAACTGATGCCTTCTATATCCTCCTGGTGTCACTTTAAAATGATCCTCCTATATCCTCCTGGTGTCACTTTAAAATGATGCCTTCCATATCCTCCTGGTGTAAGTTTGAACTGATGCCTTCTATATCCTCCTGATGTCACTTTAAAATGATGCCTTCTATATCCTCCTGGTGTCACTTTAAAATGATGCCTTCCATATCCTCCTGGTGTAAGTTTGAACTGATGCCTTCTATATCCTCCTGGTGTCACTTTAAAATGATGCCTTCCATATCCTCCTGGTGTAAGTTTGAACTGATGCCTTCTATATCCTCCTGGTGTCACTTTAAAATGATGCCTCCTATATCCTCCTGGTGTCACTTTAAAATGATGCCTTCCATATCCTCCTGGTGTAAGTTTGAACTGATGCCTTCTATATCCTCCTGGTGTCACTTTAAAATGATGCCTTCTATATCCTCCTGGTGTCACTTTAAAATGATGCCTTCCATATCCTCCTGGTGTAAGTTTGAACTGATGCCTTCTATATCCTCCTGGTGTCACTTTAAAATGATGCCTTCCATATCCTCCTGGTGTAAGTTTGAACTGATGCCTTCTATATCCTCCTGGTGTCACTTTAAAATGATGCCTCCTATATCCTCCTGGTGTCACTTTAAAATGATGCCTTCCATATCCTCCTGGTGTAAGTTTGAACTGATGCCTTCTATATCCTCCTGGTGTCACTTTAAAATGATGCCTTCTATATCCTCCTGGTGTCACTTTAAAATGATGCCTTCCATATCCTCCTGGTGTAAGTTTGAACTGATGCCTTCTATATCCTCCTGGTGTCACTTCAAAATGATGCCTTCCATATCCTCCTGGTTAAGTTTGAACTGATGCCTTCTATATCCTCCTGGTGTCACTTTAAAATGATGCCTCCTATATCCTCCTGGTGTCACTTTAAAATGATGCCTTCCATATCCTCCTGGTGTAAGTTTGAACTGATGCCTTCTATATCCTCCTGGTGTCACTTTAAAATGATGCCTTCTATATCCTCCTGGTGTCACTTTAAAATGATGCCTTCCATATCCTCCTGGTGTAAGTTTGAACTGATGCCTTCTATATCCTCCTGGTGTCACTTTAAAATGATGCCTTCTATATCCTCCTGGTGTCACTTTAAAATGATGCCTTCCATATCCTCCTGGTGTAAGTTTGAACTGATGCCTTCTATATCCTCCTGGTGTCACTTTAAAATGATGCCTTCTATATCCTCCTGGGTTCACTTTAAAATGATGCCTTCCATATCCTCCTGGTGTAAGTTTGAACTGATGCCTTCTATATCCTCCTGGTGTCACTTTAAAATGATGCCTTCTATATCCTCCTGGTGTCACTTTAAAATGATGCCTTCCATATCCTCCTGGTGTAAGTTTGAACTGATGCCTTCTATATCCTCCTGGTGTCACTTTAAAATGATGCCTTCTATATCCTCCTGGTGTCACTTTAATATGATGCCTTCCATATCCTCCTGGTGTAAGTTTGAACTGATGCCTTCTATATCCTCCTGGTGTCACTTTAAAATGATGCCTTCTATATCCTCCTGGTGTCACTTTAAAATGATGCCTTCCATATCCTCCTGGTGTAAGTTTGAACTGATGCCTTCTATATCCTCCTGGTGTCACTTTAAAATGATGCCTTCTATATCACCTCGTGTAATTTTAAACTGTTGGAATCCATATCACCTGGTGTCAGTTTGAACTGGTGCCTCCTTCTATATCCTCCTGGTGTCACTTTAAAATGATGCCTCCTATATCCTCCTGGTGTCACTTTAAAATGATGCCTTCCATATCCTCCTGGTGTAAGTTTGAACTGATGCCTTCTATATCCTCCTGGTGTCACTTTAAAATGATGCCTTCCATATCCTCCTGGTGTAAGTTTGAACTGATGCCTTCTATATCCTCCTGGTGTCACTTTAAAATGATGCCTTCTATATCCTCCTGGTGTCACTTTAAAATGATGCCTTCCATATCCTCCTGGTGTCACTTTAAAATGATGCCTTCCATATCCGCCTGGTGTAAGTTTGAACTGATGCCTTCTATATCCTCCTGGTGTCACTTTAAAATGATGCCTCCTATATCCTCCTGATGTAAGTTTGAACTGATGCCTTCTATATCCTCCTGGTGTCACTTTAAAATGATGCCTCCAATATCCTCCTGGTGTCACTTTAAAATGATGCCTTCCATATCCGCCTGGTGTAAGTTTGAACTGATGCCTTCTATATCCTCCTGGTGTCACTTTAAAATGATGCCTCCTATATCCTCCTGGTGTCACTTTAAAATGATGCCTTCCATATCCTCCTGGTGTAAGTTTGAACTGATGCCTTCTATATCCTCCTGGTGTCACTTTAAAATGATGCCTCCTATATCCTCCTGGTGTCACTTTAAAATGATGCCTTCCATATCCTCCTGGTGTAAGTTTGAACTGATGCCTTCTATATCCTCCTGGTGTCACTTTAAAATGATGCCTTCTATATCCTCCTGGTGTCACTTTAAAATGATGCCTTCCATATCCTCCTGGTGTAAGTTTGAACTGATGCCTTCTATATCCTCCTGGTGTCACTTTAAAATGATGCCTTCTATATCCTCCTGGTGTCACTTTAAAATGATGCCTTCCATATCCTCCTGGTGTCACTTTGAAATGATGCCTTCCATATCCGCCTGGTGTAAGTTTGAACTGATGCCTTCTATATCCTCCTGGTGTCACTTTAAAATGATGCCTCCTATATCCTCCTGATGTAAGTTTGAACTGATGCCTTCTATATCCTCCTGGTGTCACTTTAAAATGATGCCTCCAATATCCTCCTGGTGTCACTTTAAAATGATGCCTTCCATATCCGCCTGGTGTAAGTTTGAACTGATGCCTTCTATATCCTCCTGGTGTCACTTTAAAATGATGCCTCCT
>OZ038479.1:119054551-119072051 GCA_964036315.1 Acanthosepion esculentum | reverse complement strand
GAATTGCCGTATCAGAAATCAGAGGCAAGAAGCTGGTGATGTACTCAACGATCCACTGGGAGTTCTCATTCTGAGCATCATAGGGAAGCTGAGTCTCCGTCGTGTCCTGCTCCTCACCAGCAGGGACCTGGGGTGCAAGCCTTGCGCATTTGACCAGAGGGGCGACTTTCAGAAGATGCCGTCTCTTGGAATGGATGGTGAGGACTGTACGTCCAGGAAGGAGAGGGCCCAGTTCAGCATCCATGATACCAGGCGGCAAGGTGGTAAGGACTTTAATCTTGTTGGCAGACCAAATGCAGCCAACCCTCCTCGCTGGGCCCACCAGGCAAGCTGCGTGCCTCCCTCAGGTTGTCAGTTGAACCCAGAATTATCGAGAACCGCTCAGGACTGGGAGCTGTCCAGGCTGGGACAGGGGGCAGAGTTCTCAAGCAATTTCAGAAGGTCTTTATTGTCCTTCCTATGTCACCTGCAGCTGATCTGATCACTGCGGCATGCCATGTAGGAATCAATGTATGCATTAACGTTAAGCACGCACAGGGAAAAGGCCTCGTGCTCTAGCGCAGTCATTCACCAATGTTCCCTGGGTGTCCACCTGGTGTAGGTGTGGGTGTGGGAGCGATATGAGGCATCGCGCTGTTTCTTAAGTTCGTTCCATTGTACAGGATGTTTTTGGCTCATATGGGCTGACAGACCGACCAATTGCTTGAAAGTGTGTGAGCAAACAGGGCAGTCCCAGTGTGGAGGCGGCTCCTCCCAGTCGACAAGGAGATTAGTATTTTGGTGGGAGAGATCGCTGTCAAGGACCTTCTCGGTCTCTTTCTCAATATGAAATCTTAGTTACGATATAAAATATAAAAAAAAGCATTGACTCACTATTGCAGATTCGCTATGTTTCATCAGGTAGTAAATAGTAAGAAACAATTTTATTAACTCTCCAAGAAAGGCAATAAAGCCACTAAGACATAAGGGGTTACTGAGTGTGAAAGAATATAAGGAAAAGGAAAACAGTATTAAGGGGAGAGAACAATGGAAGGACAAGAATTACATAAACAGTGGATAAAGATAATTTTTGAAGGTCAAAGTTGAGTGAAAAGCAAGATGACGAAAGAGAGAAGCGAGAGAGATGAATCAGTTAGCATAGAACTTATGCCGGCATCTAGACATTTCAAGTAAAATGATGAGTCTTATCTGCCAATCCTGTTCTTTCAGGATGAACATGATTATAGCTCTTTCCAACTTCTTTTCTTTAATACCTCTGAATTGTGAATTACCACAACTCTTCTTGGAAAATCATGTTGAAACATTGGTTCCCGTGTGATCACTGAAGTTAAGCAACATTGAGCCTGGCTAGTAACTATATGGGTGACCACTTGGGAATACCAGTTGCTGTAACCTTAGATGTTCAGGTGGTGTAATTGTTAATGGCTCGGAAGTGTAAATTGGAGAGCCGAGTTCAAATGACCGTTGGTTTCATTATATTGACTTATGCACGAATACCCTCTGAACCCACCTCTTCTCTCTTCAGTTATGGGTTAATTAGTAAGACTTTGTATCACTAAGACTATCATTATCCCCCCTGCAAAAAGTTGTTTTGCATTGAATTCCCCATGGTTATTAATTCAGAGTAATCCAACTTTTAAACTGGCTGACCTGTCAATTTTCGAGAACCGAGTTTGTTTTTTTTTTCCAGTAAGGTTCACCCTTTACAAAGCCCTGGAACCACTTGAAGTAGAGGGTTATGTTAGGGGGTCATTTTTGCATATAAGAGTGGAAGATAAAGGTTAACCCTAGCCTTGAACAGGTTAAGATTGTAATGATTGGGGGAAAATCCTGTTTGGAGTTCGTTTCACAGGTTCATGGGAACAAGCTGTTCAAATGGAATTTACTTCTTACCAATGGAATTACAGAGGGAATGTGGGTGGTTTGCTACCATGAATGTGGTATTACATGTTCTTGCCATGACTTTGCAGGACCAGGGAATGTAGCTTGTCTGAGCACTTTCCGTAGAAGTAGTAGCTCTACTCGTCGCTGAAGCGGTTGTTCTTTTCTACATGCTTGATGACCTTCTTATTGATTATGGCCTCAAAAAGCTTACTGATGCTACTGAGGAGACTGATGTGTCTGTACTGGAAGGGGAAGATCACCTGTCCGTGTTCTTGAAAAATGTTAGGATTGGGGATAATTCCAGGTTGATATTCTTAAGGATAACCACTGAAATTTTGTCTGCACTACAATCTAACACATAGCAAGAATAAGGTAAAGAGATAGATTTATGTCTTTCCTAAGAACATTATTGTGAAGTGATCTTGAATTCAACCGACCGATTCTATTTTCTGCACTGGTAGCCATTACAACACCCACACATCCAGAGAAAGAAAACAAACTTGAGATGAAAGACTGAAAAATCAAGGTGAAGGTTAATTCAACAACAAATGTTGAAAGATGAAGAAAAGAAAGAAAAAAGATTTTTAAAAAAAAGAAAGAGAAAAAACAAAAGAGAAAAAGAAAAAGTAAAAAAGAAAAAGATAAAAAGAAAGAAAAAGATAAAAGTGAAAAGAAAAGAAAAAATATAAAAGGAAAATGGAAAAAAAAGAAAAGAAGAAAAGACAAATATATAAAGAAATCATGAAAAGAAATAAGGAAAAAATAATGGAAGAAAGAAAAAGTAAAGAAAAAGACAAAAGGAATGAAAAAGATAAAAATTAAGAATAAAAGTCAAACTTTAAACAAGAAGATAAAAAAAATAGAAAGAAAATGTAAAAGAGGAAAAGTAAAAA
The DNA here is from genome assembly GCA_964036315.1 of Acanthosepion esculentum. Classification (NCBI taxonomy): domain Eukaryota; kingdom Metazoa; phylum Mollusca; class Cephalopoda; order Sepiida; family Sepiidae; genus Acanthosepion; species Acanthosepion esculentum. Next base: position 119,069,274 of record OZ038479.1, on the reverse strand, counting down.
GAAAAAGAAAAAAGAAAATAGAATGAAAAAAGGAAAGATGGAGAAAAGAAAGAAAAAGTAAAAAAATGAAAGATATAAAAATAAATAGAAAGGAAAGAGAAAAAGTAAAGAAAATAAAAAATAAGAAAAAGATAGAAGTAAAAATTGAAGAAAGAAAATAGACAAAGAAAGAAAAGAAAAAATCAAAAAAGAGAAAAAAGAAGGTTAAAAAAAGAAGAAGAAAATGAAAGTATGAAAAAATGTAACTTTAGAAAGGATTTAAAACTGGACGTTGGCATATGCATCTCAAATAACGCACTTTAATGGGAATCATGTTGCTTGAATTCAGACGACTTTCTCTCTTCTCATGTGCCGATGCCATTATCAAAAATATTGCAAATCCTTCCTTTTTTTTTTGTCTGTTTATCAAGAGCCAACAGGTTTAACATTTCTGGTTTTGAGTTACATCCCATATGTTGTTTTTGTTAGAAAGAAAAAAAAAACAAGCAAAAGGAGAGAGAGAAAAGATGCAAATAAGTTCAGATTTTCTGCCTTCTATTAGGATGGCTGATGCTAACCTCCAAGAGAGTGACATATTGCACCTTCTTGGCTGACATGAAGTGGAAAGACGATATTAAATCCATTGCTAGATCATCTGCTAAGAAACTTGGTTCACTGTGTCGTGCTAGATAATTTTAACAAGTTAACCATTCATACGTACTTAGAATATTGCTGCCACATATGATCCAGAGCTTCTGCTTTATATCTAGACATCCTTGATAAAATCCGAAGAAGAATCAGCAATGTTATTGGTCCTGATCTGGCATATCAGCTTCAATCACTTTCCCATTGCCATAAAGTTGCTTCCCTGTGCCTTTTCTATAAATACTTTCAAGATAATTGTTCAGATGAGCTCTTCATTAGACTTTATGAATTTAAGCACATTACTAGACTGACAATGAATTCTCCTTTACAGATGTGTTTGCTAGATGTAACTATAAGTGCTTTGCTAACAGTTTTTTTTCTCATGCTTCTCACTTGTGGAACTCCCTTCCAGATCCATGCTTTCCAGTCAAATTTAATCTTCAAAAATTTAAATGACATGTCAATTGCTATCTGCTGCCTTCCTGATTACTCTTCTATTGTCCTCACTCCTTAGTAATGTTTCTGTTTTTAATTCTTCCACGCCCAGTAACTCCTTGTGTCTTAGGGACATTACTGCTTTTTTTTTAATTCAATATTTAAAAAAAAAACAAGTACTGGCAAGATGGGTTACCTCCCTTGAGTATCAGTTTGTTCCTCCTTTTCCTTCAATTTCTACCTCACCAGTCACACGCACGCATGCATACACACACACACACACACAAACACACACACACACACACACACACACACACACACACACACACACACACACACACACACACACACACAGATTCATATTAGAATGAGCAATCAATATTCATTGGGTATTTATGCAGTTAAAATATATTAAAGAAGTTTGGTTTGGTTTGGATTGGTTGATTTTGTTTAGTGGCATATCAACATCTCTATGGGTTATTTAATGCAGTAGTTTAAATATTTTGAACTCAACCACATGCCTTCAACTACAGATAAAATTGGTCATTTTGCTATAAATATATATTACTGAACATTTTATAATATATATGTACTTTTACTTTTCATAGTGTTTTTTTTGTTTGTTTGTGAGGTTCATTATTTGCCCATAGCTGGGATACCTAACAGGTGCTACCACCCCTGGTCAGGGTGGACCTGGGAACAACAGCAGTTAAGAGGTGGTTCCATGCTCCTGAAAAAATCTCCCGATCAGAGGCCTTGCTGCTGGATGTATTTTATCATCATACCTAGGACTGTTTTCAACTAACAGTAATACTGACTGCTCAGTCAATGATTGCAAATCAGAGGCCTTACTGACCACAGGCCTTACTGACCAGAGGCCTTGCAGTCAGAGTATTAAAGAGAATAATTTCTGTTTTACATAGTTCCAATAAGAAACAGCTATTACTACCATTTTACCAACCAGATTATGACAGATGAAAAAGATTCTGCAAATGTTGCACATCTAGCAGGAAAGATGGAACAAGATGTTCAATATGTTAACATATGTGACATCTTGTTCACCTGTAGTAGTTTGGTCTGCTGGATGTTTTAAAACAGGCATGTCAAACTAGCAGCCTGCAGGCCACATGCGGCCTTTTACATGCATCTTGGTGGACCTAACAAAGGTTTTTATAGCTGTGGTATATTGAGAATTTTTTGTTGAAAGTAACAAGAAGTAGTGGGTACCCAGATTTTTTTCACATCTTCCTCAGATATTTAAGAACTTCAGAAAGTTTGCCACAAAGATTATGGCGATGTTTGGTTCCACATATTTCTGTGAGCAGTTATTTTCATTTATGAAGGCTACAATAACGTCTCAAAAACGGCTGGCTGGCACAGAGGTCTAATGTTGTGTTTAAAACATGGTAAGGAAAAACAAATAACAAATAAAAATTTAGATAGGAGAAAAAAGAAACTATGTGTAACAACATTGCACAACATTAGTCCTCTTTGCCCCACCAGCCGGTTGCCTTGATCTTTGATCTGAAACTAATTTGACACAAAACAGCAAGAGGTCAAAAGAACTTTGTCTCAAAAAGATACCTTGACAACACAAACTCCACCTACTCCCTTGTTAAAAATAGCACTTACAATGTTATGGTAGAATTTCGGAAAAATATTAAAATTGAGATATTGTCAGGTGTGGGTGGAGGCCTATGTCACAGATTTGGGGGTGGGCCCACACGACATTTGTACCAGCCCTGTATCTGCTTTGCAGCAGACAAGAGAGCTCTCCAAAGTACAACAGATGCTGATCACTCTTCTCCTTAGAGAACATTTCTAATTCTTGTTGCCGCAACAAATGAGAAAGCATAATGATAGACAGCATGCATCCTGGGTGCCACTTGTTTGAACTGTTACCCTCAGGACAATATTTTAGTTCTATTAGTTCTAGGAAAAAGTGCTTGAGGGACAGCTTTTATCATTGATCCCTGCATAAATTAAATGCTATTGCAGGCTGACAATTTTCGACATATTTTAAACATTATTACTTTTCTTCATTTGATAGTGTTTTTTCTTGTTTGTATTGGTACATCTGGGGACTGCTGTGTACAGTGAGAAAAGGAATAAATTAATTAGATGAACATTTCTTTCCACGTCTTCCATTTTTGAATATCTGTGAATTGGCACGACTTCTTTGGAAAGAGAGTAGAATTAATTCTCCACTACCTCCTCTACAATTTTGGAATCCAAATTTTTCCTCCCAGACTGGCTGCCATAGCAGAGCTAAACAGACTAGTCTACTCTGCTATTGACCCATCTTTCTTGTCAGTTACTGTCTTGAATAAACCGAGTACTTTTTTTATTGCCAATTACTGTCTAGTTCAAAAATGAGTATTTTATTACCAGTTATTATCTTGTTCAAAACTTAATTTTTCTTTTTCTTGTCAGTGTCACAAATGAGTCTTTCTTTGTATTACTAGTTAACTTTTTGTTAAAAATTAAGTCACTTTTTTATTGCTAGCTACCATGTTGTTCAAAACTGAATCTTTCTTTTTATTTGCCAGTCTTGTTCACAACTAATTCTCTTTTATATTGGCAGCTACCATGTTGTTCAAAACTGAATCTTTCTTTTTATTTACCAGTCTTGTTCACAACTGAGTATCTCTTTATATTGGCAGCTACCATCTTGTTCAAAACTGAATATTTTTTTTATTGCCAGTCTTGTTCACAACTGAGTATCTCTTTATATTGGCAGTTACCATCTTGTTCAAAATTGAATCTTTCTTTTTATTTACCAGTCTTGTTCACAACTGAGTCTCTCTTTATATTGGCAGCTACCATCTTGTTCAAAATTGAATCTTTCTTTTTTTGCCAGTTAAAATCAGCCTCTATAAAAATTTGAAGGATAGTTATGTTTCTTTAATTTCTTTTTTAAAGCTTTTCTTTGGCTGACAAATAATTTCATTTATTATTTTCTTTAATGCTGAGTCAATTCTGAATATTGCCTGTAGAGCTGAGAATGATTTCTCTGACAGGTCTTTGTTGGTTCTTAATTTCCAGGATTTTACAAGTCATTACAGAGAAAACTTTATTTTTTCTGTGCTTTGACACAAACTTTCGGTTTTCTTTTTAGCTGTAAATTAATAACCAAATACTTTGAATTTTCAACCACTGAAGAAGCTGTAGTTTATAACTTAACCCAGTTAAAGGGCAACAACTAGACTGGGACTATATTGAGGAACTAGTGGAGAGAAAAGGAACACTCAACATCCAGGCAGCAAAAACATAAGGAAGACAATATCAGTTTCATTAGATACATTGGACACAGATCACTAATCAAAGCCATTCGCATTCATCTTCACAACTAAAAGACCAAATACTAAATACTACAGAAATTCCAAATACTATAGAAGCCAATATTAAAAATATTACCACTAATGCAATAAAAATAAGTTCTGTGAGTAATGTTGATTTTTGTTTTAAAGTTTAATTTTATAACACGTGTGTCTAATGTATGTGGATGAATGTCAAACAAATTATGGTTTTACATGTTATGAAAGTATTAAAGATCTGAACACGTAGGAGACTTGTCCAAATTAAAGTTTGTTTAGTTTTATTTATAATCAAATTAAATGTAGAGAAAAAAACCAAGAATTCATGGCAACAACTTTATTAAAAGCAGATGAAAAAATTTTAACATTTAACAGAAACCAACTTTTTCATAAGAAACCAACATTTCATGAATTTCAAAGTTTATTGCCAAGCTGAAATTAATCACTAAGGAAAAATATATGGAAGAATTCATGTGAAGAATCTGATCTATACAATAATTTTTATCATTTAGAATTCTTATAATAAATCAATTTTTAATTGTCAGTGAGAGACTTGCCTAAAATCTGATTTTCTTTTTTTTATTACCAATTAAGGTCTTATCCAAAACTGAGTATTTATTTTCATTGCCAGATAATGTCTTGTCCATGTAATGTTTTATTTTATTGCCAGTTACTGTCTTGCCAAAAATGAGTCTTTATTCTGTCAACTACTGCCTTGTCAAAAAATGAATCTTTCCATTTATTGTCAGTTATTGTCATGGCCGAAAATGAGTCTTTCTATTTAATACCAATTATTGTTTTGTCCAAAAATCAGCCTTTATTTTGTAAGTTACTGTTTTATTGACAAATGAATTTTTCTATTTATTGCCAGTTATTGTCATGGCTGAAAATAAGTCTTTCTATCTATTACCAATTATTATTTTGTTCAATAATGAGCCTTTATTTTGTGAGTTACTGTTTTATTGACAAATGAATCTTTCTATTTATTGCCAGTCATTGTCATGCCCCAAAATGAGTCTATCTTTTTATTGCCAATTACTGCTTTGTTGGAAAATTAGTCTCTATTTTTATTGTAGCTACTGTATTAGCCCCAAAAATGTGTCTTATGCCAACAACAACAGAGATGTGGATATTAGTCTGAATGTAAATAATAATATAATATAGTTCTGTGAAAAGGAACCATCTAATTTGGTTAAGATTGTGGCTGCCAATAACAAATCCTGGTAAGACTTCTAATTTTTTCAGGATTGCTTCATTGCAAAGGTCAAATAAGTCTGGTGAGAAGACACCTCCTTGTCTTACGTCCTTTCTATTTTTGTGTATTTACTGAGTTCATTTTCTATCCTCAAACACATGATTTATGCATAAGCCAGCTTAAAGGAGACTTTCCTTCTCCATAAGTTGGGGTTTATTTTCTACTAGACACCAACCTTTATAACCTTACTATGTGGTGCTTATATTAATTGTCCTTCACAAAGACATACAACTTTTTAGAAGCTTCACATTTTTCACCATGAGGCAGTAAAGGTTGAGGTTTTGGCCAACTACCTGGGTTATGCTTACAGCACACCTGGTATTGTCAAGTTCATCATCATCATCATTCGACCGTAGTCAGGATCATCAGGCTAATACGAATAGTCCTCTTATTAGCTGTATAGTATGTGCTACACTGGGGCTACATACAGTTTTTCCTTCTCCTAGACCAGTTGCCACCCAAGGTTATAGAACCTAGTCTGTTCTGCTGTTTACCTTATAGCTGAGGGGAGAAAAAGTGGATTCATACCTTTCCCAAGGGTATTAGGATGTAAGTGAATGTAATGTATCCAACTGGAATTTGAACTCAGCTCTCCGATTTCTCAATCTGATCCGCTATCCATTACTCCACCATGCTTCCATCATTCATCTAAATACTAACCATGCTCAATACTGCTTAACTTCAGTGACTGGATGAGAACTGTTGTATTCGATATGATATGGCCAGTAACATGCAGAGGTTTGGTGATGCCCAAGCCAACTCCTTGATTATGTACCTCTAAGACTCGTATAGGGCGGCCTATAGGGCCTAGTATTGTGGGAAAGGAAAACATTTTAAGTATGTAAAAACAGACGAAACATGAAATAAACAATTAAGGACCATTAAGTTGGATGTGTACCAGCTGAGCAAATTAAATGCAGAGATCCACCAGAAATGTCCAGCACTTGCTAACTGTAAGAAGTGCATTGTCTTTCATCACAACAATGCCAGACCACGCATTTTTTTTTTTTTCAGACACGACAGAAGTTACTTGGCTGAGAAGAGTGACGTGCAAAGGTTTGGTGATGCCTGATGTCAATTCCTTGATTGTATGCCTACAAGACTCAAGTAGAGGGTGGGATGTAGGGCCCAGTGCTGAGAAATGTGAGAAAGGAAGACATTTTAAATATGTAAAAACAGGTGAAACATGGAATAAACACTTTATTCAAATTAAATATAAACTAAATTTTTATTTCATTCTTTGATTGGATGCTCTCCTGGTATGGATGCCTGGGGCCGTCGTACACACTGCCCCACCCCTTCTGCACACTAATGGATATGGCCATAAGCTAGGCAAAATACTGAAAACCCATTGATTGAAGTTTAAGGATCTTCCATTGCAATTAAAAGTTTTCCCACTGTTGTCACTCAGAATGAAAGAAAGTTTAACCTTCAAGTGGAGTGAAATACATACACATTGCCATGTCTTTTTTTGGTGAGGCATGACCAGGATTCACACAAAGCAAGGTGGGTCCTACCTGACAGAAGAAATCAGTTGACCTTTCCATATATGTCTGTCAATATACTGAGATTTCTTCATATTCTTCATACATTGAGGCAACATTTTACAAGGGCAGATATTCTTCCTGATACTCAACTCAGACATGGTAATCCAAGTATACCAAGTGTTTTTATTGAGTCACTCTCTCTTCTTGAGACCCATCCTAGCTTTGTATATATATATATATATATATATATATATATATATATATATATATATATATATATATAGAGAGAGAGAGAGAGAGAGAGAGAGAGAAGGAGGCTGCGATGGGTAAATTGTCACCGTTTTATATTTTTAATTTTGTGTATGTGACAAAAAGAATACAATGACACAATTCACTCCATCAAAGATTTGGAAACAGCATACTGTACTGCTTGGCAATCGTACGGGAGGCTCCAATATGAACATTTCAGAGTGTTTTTGGACAATGCAGAGGATTCAGAAAGAGGGATAAGTCTAATGGTTATTATGAAGGTATGGCAGCTCAGAAAATTCACTCTGATCATTCTGATAAGAAAAGAACCCCTTAATTTATTGGTGAGGGCCTCAGACTCAACATGGAGGTCTACATGAAGTACCTAAAGGAGGTAGTGCTGTCCTGGGTCAAGAGGGTGGCTGCTGAAAGATCCTATGTCTGGCAACAGGACACTGCACCATGCTACACAAGCAGGAGGACCCAGTCATGGCCATTAGACAATTTCTGTGACACATCACCTCTTACATCTGGCCACCTAACTCTCCAGACTGCAACTCCCTTGACTATTATGTGTGGGGTGCACTTGAGCGAGAGACCAACAAAACTCCTTGTAAGAGCAAAGATGAACTGAAGGCAAGGATTATGACAGTATTTACCAGTTTAAACAAGGAGATCATCCAGAAGAGATGCAGCAGATTCTGAAGTCATTCAGAGGTTGTGGCTGAAGCCAATGGTGATTTTATTGAATAAAATTACTCTCTACTATTTCAAGATATTTTTTTTGTAATTTTGGTAAAGATATCTGTTAAAATGATATGTCAGTATTATTTTAATTTTGGTGTAATTTAGATGACAATTTATCCATCGCACCGTGTATGTATGTGTGTGTGTTGACCCCAGGTTAATATTTACCCAGACACCATATGTTGCTCGTTCTTGAGCCATGCCTAACTCCATAATATTGTAATCATCATCATTGTCATCATAGCCAGGTTTTTTGGTTGGGGTAGAACCAGGATTAATCTTGCACAAATCAAGGTGGGTCCTCCCTGACAGGGGATCTCAGTTTACCTCTCTACAGACACCTGTCAACATACAGAGACTTGTCATAATAAAATGAGGCAAGGTTTTACAATGCTGGATGCACTTCCTGATGCCTAACTCAGACACTCATGGCAGGCCAAGTACAAGTGATTTTATTGAGTCACCATCTCTAAGAAGGTTGCCATTCAAATTGAGGGAAATATTAAATTAAATTTAATTAAAAGGCAATTAGCCAAATATATTTTAGCCTTTATTTTTCAACTAAAACCAAAATGTTATTAAAAATGTTTTTATTTATTCATCTCTCTCCTTTTCCTCTATTTCACTCTCCCACACTATCTCTCTCTCGCATTATTTCCCTCTCACATTATCTCTCTCACACTCTCTCTCCCACACTATCTCTCTCTCACATTATCTCCCTCTCACATTATCTCTCTCACACTCTCTCTCCCACACTATCTCTCTCTCACATTATCTCCCTCTCACATTATCTCTCTCACACTCTCTCTCCCACACTATCTCTCTCTCACATTATCTCCCTCTCACATTATCTCTCTCACACACTCTCTCTCCCACACTATCTCTCTCTCACATTATCTCTCTCTCACATTATCTCTCTCACACACTCTCTCTCCCACACTATCTCTCTCTCACATTATCTCCCTCTCAGATTATCTCTCTCACACTCTCTCTCCCACACTATCTCTCTCACATTATCTCCCTCTCACATTATCTCTCTCACACTCTCTCTCTCCCACACTATCTCTCACTCACATTATCTCCCTCTCACATTATCTCTCTCACACTCTCTCTCCCACACTATCTCTCTCTCACATTATCTCCCTCTCACATTATCTCTCTCACACACTCTCTCTCCCACACTATCTCTCTCTCACATTATCTCCCTCTCACATTATCTCTCTCACACACTCTCTCTCCCACACTATCTCTCTCACATTATCTCCCTCTCAGATTATCTCTCTCACACTCTCTCTCCCACACTATCTCTCTCACATTATCTCCCTCTCACATAATGTCTCTCACACTCTCTCTCTCCCACACTATCTCTCTCTCACATTATCTCCCTCTCACATTATCTCTCTCACACTCTCTCTCCCACACTATTTCTCACATTATCTCCCTCTCACATTATCTCTCTCACACTCTCTCTCTCCCACACTATCTCTCTCTCACATTATCTCCCTCTCACATTATCTCTCTCACACTCTCTCTCCCACACTATCTCTCTCTCACATTATTTCCCTCTCACATTATCTCTGTCACACTCTCTCTCTCCCACACTATCTCTCTCTCACATTATCTCCCTCTCACATTCTCTCTCTCACACACACACACTCTCTCTCTCTCTCTCTCTCTCTCACACTATCTCTTCTCACACCAAACATATTTTGTATTGCTCACCACAGCCAGGAAAGTGTGTAGATTTAGCATAATAATTCCAATTTACTACTGGTGTATAGTCATCTGTTTTAATATCCCAGTAAAATTTTGATAGTGCCATGGCATTTGCATATTGTTTATTGTTTAGAGTCATTTTATGGTGGTAAAATCGGATTTTCCAGTGATTGACTATGGAACCGATATAAAATTTGTCTCGCCCATTATGTTAATGCTAGCCTTGTAGATGACGCCTTTATGCATGCATATATGGTTTATTGGACAGTTAATGTTTTTTTCGACAAATAGACTTTTTTCTGTGTTAATATTGGTATTGAGGTTGTTTAAGTATTTGTTTAATGTTACATTATTATGCTGTTTTATATGTTGCTCAAGTTTTTTGGTGCAGCTGTAGCTAATCTTAATATTGTTGTTATTGAAGATTTTTTTGAGTAAAGTGTTATGGAGAAAAAACATGATAGTTTGTGCCTGATGAGTTGGCAAAACCATGAAACTTGAAGTTGCACTACAAACATAGATCAGGACCAATAAAATTGCTGATTCTTCTTTGGATCTTATCAAGAAGCTCCAGGAAAATAGCAAGGATTTCAGACCATATATGGCAGCAATATTCTAAGGATGGACAAATGGTAGACTTATAAGTATGCAAGATAGATTCTGAAGAGAAAAATTCTCACGCTCGACACAGTGAAATGACTTTCTGAGCAGCTGATCTAGAAATGGATTCAACATAGTCTTTCCACCTCGTGTCGCCTGGAAAGGCGCAATGAGTCACTTTCTTGGAGGATAGCATCAGCCATGCTGATGGAAAGCAGAGAGGGCTCTCTCAGATGATTAATGGAGAGAAGTTTAGATTTGGAAATGTTAAAATTGACACGCCACCAGTCTTGAGATCGTTTTGTAAATCAGCTGTCATTTTGACCTTGTCGGAGTTATCAGCCATTACTATTGAGGCTGGAGTAAATGGTAGTGTTATGAGTATAAGGCATGTGTACTCCTCTGGATCGGTCAAAAGTAGTATCCAGAAAGTTGATCACCTTGGCGTTGGTGTTAATGGTGATATTCAATGTCTAATAAATGAAAGTAAGAGATGCTCTTGGAATTTATTTTTAATGCAATGAAATAACAGGAGGTCATGTTTTTAACTGTTTTCTTTTAGCTTTTTCATGTTTTTATAGTCATGTATGTTTGGGAAAGTAGTAATTCTTTCTTTCAGAAATAAAAATATAGGAAAAAAAATCCAGAGTGCAAATATAAAATCTATTTGGTGTTAACTCACAAAAAGTTGATAAACCATGTAAAACAAATCAATCAATTTATCTCATCTTGTTTGTTTCTATCTATCTATCTATCTATCTATCTATCTGTTGATTAATTTAAAAATGGCTTTAGCCAAATGAAGCATGGAGGTCTTGGCAAGAACCATCAAACATCAGAAACTGGAATCACAAACAAGGAACTATACCAAATAACAGAAACCACATCTCTGAAGACTTCCAACAGCAGCAACAACTAAAATCGATAACATATGTAACTCAAAGAAAAAATAATGGCATCATTAAAATGTTGACATCCCACTCTATTGTAAACAAATGTAGTCCCCATCAATACTAGAAAAAAATAATAACAGTAGACTAGAGAATTCTATTTTCCAGAAAAATTGTTTTAACAGATAGATTGTTCATATCTATCTGTCTATTTCAGTCTATTCATATCTATCTATCTATCTATCTATCTATCTATATCAGCTTGTTCATATTTATCTATCTAAAACAGTCTGTTCATATTTATCTATCTAAAACAGTCTGTTCATATCTATCTATCTATATCTATCTATCTCTTAGTCTATTCATATCTATCTAAGTTTCATATCTATCTACCTATCTATCTATCTATCTCAGCCTGTTCATATTTATCTTTCTAAAACAGTCTGTTCATATCTATCTATCTATCTATCTATCTATCTATCTATCTATCTATCTCTTAGTCTATTCATATCTATCTATCTATCTATTTCAGTCTATTCATATCTACCTATCTATCTATTTCACTTTCATATCTATCTATCTATCTATCTATCTATCTATCTATCTATCTATAAAATCATTAAGATGTTTTGTTGAGGTAATAGCAAAATGATAATCCATTGCATTCTCCAAAGTATTAAATTCAGAGTCGTCCTTCTTGAATGATTATACTATCAAAGCCAGAGGCTTTAGTTTGCCAGAGTATTTTCCCATAGCTGGAAGGGATAAAAAAGACAGATACATGTCCTACCCCACAATATACAATCTAAAGAATAGCTTTGGTCACAATTTGAACTCAGTCTTCTGATTTTATATTTTTCATTAATGATCATCATGCTGTTTATACATGAAGTAAAGGAAACATTCTTTTATTTAGGAAACTAATTTCTGCAAGATTTTAAAAAATTACTAATTGAGCCTTATCTATAAAATACACTCAAAATTAGACGATTAATATCACATAAGTTATAAAAAGCAAGTGAAAGTAAGATGAGAGAAGTTCTAGTCAAAATTAGCAATGGCTGACAATGCTTCATCTAATAAAAAAATATAATAAAAATTTAAGACAATATGAGTATTAACATTACTAGATGAAAATCAAGTGATATTAAGATGAAAAAATACTATAAAAATAAAATAAAATAAAAATAAAATATGAATAAATACTAATAAAAAAATTTAAATAAAATAAGATGAAATAAATAAAAATAAAATAAAATTAAAAATAAAAGGAAATATTCTTTTATTTAGGAAATCAAATGTTATAAGATTAAAAGTGACTCCTTTGGGTTAATTGCCATTTCATCAGTTGATGCTCATAAAAAATGGTTAACATCACCTGAGGAAACCTTAATGAAGTTATTAACAGCCAACTTCAACATAGGCCCCACAACACTATGTCAAGAGTCATGACCAATCTCACTTAACTGAGTCACTGCCGCAACATCTGAACCAATTTGGTTTCCTCTTAGAAACCAAGTAATTGTCTTTTTCATTACAAGGGGTTAGGCCTACATAGGGAAGTGCTTAGTTTTAGGAATTTCTTTAATTAATAGCTTACTTTAGCAGTTATTAAATTTTGTCTTCTATTTTGTTCTTTTTCATTTTAGTAGGTTCCCTTTGCAACTATTCATTCTGTGGCTATATGTAAAGACCACAGTTACAATGAAAAGAAACAGAAATTAAAATGAATACTAGTCAAAATTTAATAATGGTTAAAATAATTCAAGATAATATCAATATTAATGCAAGTAAAAATTAAGATGAAAGCAAGTAAAATTAAGATGAAAGAAATATTAATCAAAATTTAATAATGGCTGACAATGCTTCTACTTCTTTTGTGTGCCATGTCCCTTCAGGAAGTAGGCGATCATGGCTCTCCACTTCCTCCTATCCTTTGTAGCTCTCAATAAGTTTTGTGCTTTTGCTACTTCTCCCAGACCCTGTTCTGCCATCCACTTAATCCTGCTTTTTTTCTCCTTGTCCCTCTTTCCCTCTATCCGCCCTGTGAGTATCAGATTTTCCAAGCCCTCCTTTCTCATTACATGTCTCAGAAATTTCAGCTGCCTCTTCCTTATGTTAAGTATAAGTTTCCTCTTTGTTTTCATCCTATCCAAAACCTCATCGATGCTCACATGTTCGGTCCATGGTATCCTTAGCATCCTTCTGTAGAACCATACCTCTGTTGCCTCGAGTCTATTCTTCACCTAATACAAATCTAAGATAAGCCAATAAAATAAAGATGAAAGAAATACTAGTTAAAAATTAATAATGTCTGACAATGCATCGCCTAATAAAAATTCATGATAATATTATTATTAACACTACTAAATGAAAAGCAAGTAAAATTCAGATGAAAGAAATACTAGTCAAAAATTAATAATGGATGGAAATTCTGCATCTAATAAAAATTCATGATAATCTTACTATGATTTTCTTGGTGAGGGGACCAGTAAAAACTTTGTGATAAAAACTGCTTATTAGAAATATTATTGTTTAGTTACTGTGAATTTTTCAAATGGAACACTGACTAGTGACCACTGTGGGCATAGATTGTGATAGATTTCATCTGTATAATGCTAGCTATTCCAGAATTTACAGTGATAATCTATTCAGTATTCGTTTCCCTTTATTACAACAAAGAAAATAAGTACAAAGCGGTCTCCTTTGGACAGTGGCTGTAAAAGGTTTGCTTCAGGCCTCCAGATTTATTTGTTCCAATCCAGGCTGACCAGATTGGAAAGAAACAATGTAGCCTTCGCACAACATTTCTTAATATAAGTACAAAAGAAATTGTGCCTGGTAGTATTTCACGCAGCAAATTAAACTCGGATAAGTAAGAAAGAGGGTGGGGGAGAGGGGGGAAATAGTGAAAGAGAAATGATCAAAAGCAAAAGAAGAGGAAATTAAGAGAGAAAGAGAGAGAGAGAGAGTTTGAGAGAGTGTGCGAGAAGCGGTAAAAAGAGAGAGAAAAGGCAGAGAGAGAGTGGGTAAGTGGTAGAAAGCAAGAAGGAAGAGAGAGAGAGAGAGAGAGAGAGTATGGAAAAGGCAGTAGAAAACGAGTGAAAAGGGAGTGAGAGTGTGTGGGAGATGATAGAAAAAAAGAGAAAAAGAGTGAAAGGTGGTAGAAAAGGATAGAAAAAGGGGAGAGGCTATTAGAGAGGGGGTACAAAAGGAGAATGAAATGGAAAGAGTGTGAAATAGGTGGTAGAAAAAAGAAAGAAAAGAGGGTGAGAGTGGTGGTCAAAAGCAACAGAAGGGAAAATTAAGAGAGAAAGAAAGAGAGTTTGTGAGAGAGAGAGAGAGAGAGAGAGAGACTGAGAGATGTGGTAGAAAATGAAAGAAAAGGGAATGAGAGAAGTGG
>OZ038479.1:118984551-119049551 GCA_964036315.1 Acanthosepion esculentum | reverse complement strand
TAAAAGAAGGATTGCTACCTAAATATACAACTATCTATATACATCTATATCTATCTATCTATCTATATATATATATATATATATATATATATATATAGAGAGAGAGAGAGAGAGAGAGGGGGGTAGATTGAGAGTGTGACTCGAGCAGTCCTTCATGTTGATGTTCAGAAGCATTTCTTTGTTTCTTGCTCTGTCTTAACACTTTTGGCATTGAGCAATTTAATTTACTGCATCGTTGGTGTTTGTCTTTTGGACTTTTTTTGCTTTTTTCTTTCATTGTTAAGGATTTTTTCTTGTTCAAAATTTTAGGTCTTTTGGCAAGTTGTCTATTGGTCAGACCAAAATTGTTGGGGTTTTAATTATATATATATATATATATATATATATATATATATATATATATATATATATATATATATATATATATGTATATGTATACACAGTCAGGAAAATAAGTATTTCATTTCCATCCCCTTCTGATTTTCTGCATTTGCTACCTTACAAAACTAGGACTGGTCTATAATTTTCAGAGTAGGTCTGTTTTGAAATTGAGAGATAGAATATAAAACAAATTCTAGAAAATCACATTATATGAATTTTTGAACATTTATGCTTTTTTATTGAAAAAATAAATATTCCTCCCCGCCAACCAGCAACTTATATAAAGGATACACACATATATATATATATATATATATTATTGTCATCCACAGACAGACTGTTTCGCTGTATCACAGCTCATCAGTGTGGCTAGACGTCCGGTTGCCTCTAGCTAGGATCGAAACCTGACTGAATTGGTGTCAGTCGGAACTTCTACCACTAAGCCATCAGCGCACGGCAGGAATGAAGGTGAATTTTAGCTTGTTCATTTTTAGATTTAGATAAACACACAGTGACTGACAGTGACTCAATTCTGCTGAAGAGTCTTGCTATATTAGCTTTAATAGTCACTGTTTACAAACACACGCTTCCCTCCCACAAGTGTATTTGGGCAGCAATCCCTCCTTTATACAGGTTTCATGGAAGATGACTGAACACACTCTATGTCCAAAAGAAGATCACTTGCACAAATGCAAGAAAAACATAATAAATAGCTTAATCACACTGCCTTGTAAGTTTTTTTCTATGAAACATATATATATATATATATATATATATATATATATATATATATATATATATATATATGTACACAATGAGGAATCATATTCATTCCCTTTGTATTCCATTAATAAAATGTAAGAATTGCTGTTTTGTGCAACAGACTCTTTTTGCCAATCACTTCAATGCATAAATATAGCATACCTTAAAACTATACTTTAATCATATTATATATATATATCTATAGTTGACGTGCATTTGGCTTTTGTTTCAGAACCACATTTGAAAAAGCTCTGTCCTTAACTTTACCTACGAACTAAGTAAAAAAAATAAACTCCTATTCTTAGACGTTCTTGTAGAATACAGTAACAACAATTTCACCACCTCATTGTATTAAAAAACCACTAGCAGAAACTCTTGCCACATTAATTTTAAGAGCAAATGCCCACTTAGATACAAAATAGCAGTGATAAAAAACTTCCTAAAGAGAGCACATTAGAATTCATGCTCTCATCTATTTTTCCTTAAAGAACTCAAGATTGCAAAACAGGCACTAGTTAACAATGGTTTTCCTAACTGCCTCATTGACCACTAGATTAGAATATTTCTTTTTCTATTTTCTTTACAAAATAAGTAATAATGATTCTGAACATACAAGCAAAAACACTAACATAAACATCTTCTACGAAAGCTAAATGCATGTCAACTATAAGCAAGATAAATATTCACTTAGAAACATCATAAATAAATACATTACCCTAGTTGACCTGAATAAAAAAAAATTAAATTAATTATCTATTACAAAAAAATTAAAAACAGCTAACCTTATCCTCAAAAATAACAACACACTTACAAAATCAAACCTACAAAGAACCAACATTATTTACAAGCTCAAATGCCTCTTAAGGAACTGTTTCCTGATCAAACCAAACTCATAAATAATTACATCAGTTGCACTACTACATGCCTATCCAGACGACTTACATTACACCTATCTGACCACAACTCCATTAGAACTCATTTAAACATACACACAAACCTACCAGACTCTATCTGAAACATACTACAGTGTAACCCGGATATAAGAGAGTTGTTGGGACCGGATACTAAGTCTTTTATATCCGAGTTTCTCTTATATCCGGGTTTGGTCTATTATATATACATTAACACAGGCTCTAATTTGGGACCAGAGAAAATCTTTCTTATATCCGGGTTTCTCTTATATCCGGGTTACACTGTATTAGAAAATACAAGCATCCACATGTGAAAAAAGATAAAAAATAATGGAAGCCCTAATAATAAAAAAGCAAAAGCTAACATTCAATAACATTAATTTACGAACATGGCCACAATGTGCTGACTGTGTTTGGAAAATAAAACATCCCTATAACTCTAGATACATACACACAGCGCACACATTCAGTTTAAAAGTAAAAATAAAATCATCCTTGATAATGGCTAAAAGTATAGGTGAAAGTGCTTGGAAATGCAGGACATTTGTTCAGTTTTTACACACACTTTGTGTCCAGAAAAGAAAAATCTTGTACAAACACAAGGAAAATTAAATAAAAAAGCTTAATTGCAGTACCTTGTGAGTCATCTTTAATGAAACATGTATAAAAGAGAGATTGCTGCCTAAATACATAATATATATATATATATGTATGTATGTATATAAAAGTGAACACTGAAGCTAACACTCAGAGGCAACTGTCTGTTCATGCTATATGCAATTGTCAGGCCATGTGTGTTGTCTTTTTGTTTGACTATATACACAAGGCAGTGATGCATTATGTGTAGTGTATTGTATTGACTTGTATTGAATTTTATTATTCTAATGGTAACAGTTGTTTCAAATTATTTAGGGGCTATTGAGTGGGAATAATTACTTATCCGAATGCTGTTTTTTTAGCTATTTTTTATTTGTTATTTAACTTTTAATTATTTAAAAAAAAAAATGATTCGTTCCTTTTATAAAAAAAAATAATTATAATTTAAAAAAAATGAAATAAAATAATTAAAAAATAATTAAAAAAATTATAATTTAAGCTCTACTTCTGTATGGAACACTGTTTTTTAAAAATAAAAACAAAAATACTAAAGAAATCCGGATTATTTACCTAATGTGTTCTTTCCTATTTATCTATATATTTGCACACACACACACACACACACACACACACACACACACACACACACACACATATATGTATATATATATATCGGTTTTGTAGTGCATATTCAATTTATGTAACGTAAATCATTCAAACGAAAAACAAATACTGAAGCTAATTATATGGCGAGAATCACTCTCACAAACAATATTTAATAATAAATTATAACCAAAATTATTCTTACATTTAACAATATCTCATTACTAAAAAAGCAATATCTTTCGATGTCGCATTACAATTCGGAATTTAACAAAAACAAACTGATATGTCTACCTGAAGATGGTCGTTCGGAACGACTGAAAGCCGGCTCGTACAAAAAAATAAGACCAGATAAACCCGGAATTTATGAACAAGGATCACACCATTCATTAACAGATTCGAAGTTGGTTATAATTTATTATTAAATATTGTTTGTGAGAGTGATTCTCGCCATATAATTAGCTTCAGTATTTGTTTTTCGTTTGAATGATTTACGTTACATAAATATATATATATATATATATATATATATATATATATATATATATATATATATATATATATATGTGTATATATATATATATACACCCACAATGGAAAAGTAAAGTGAGTATAAAGCAATAAAACCCTAGAGAGAATATTTTTCACTTGCTTCAAAAATAAATTATTTTCAAAAGGTCACATGTGATCTAAGGAGGTCAGACTTGTACACATGTACAAGCAAGTGGCGAGTAATGTGACCATGACTTTATCTTTACTCAAAGCTGACAAGTTTTCAAGCAGAACTACCGAGTTTCTGCTTAACACTGCAAGCAGTGTGAATGCGAGAACTTTCAATTAGCCATAAAATGACTCAATCGTCATATGCGCATGGAAGCAATTGGGAATAGATTGACAGTCCTTCTCTTCTCTTTATAAGATTATGCCATTGCTCTAAATTCCGAGCTTTGAGCTGTATCCTGTTTCTAATAGGCTTAAGCTATCAGCTCTCTAAACAACTGTTGTTTCATTGGATGCTTGGTGTTCTGAACAGGATTTTGGTAATATTGCAAATTTGGTAAAATTATCCCAATAATACATGTTCATATATATATATATATATATATATATATATATATATATATATATATATATATATAGTATTGAATGTTAAAGACAACATAGTCTTGCATATTTTCTTTTGAATTTTCTCATATTCTCTAATGAGACTTTTTATTTGAAAATGATTTCGAAATAAGTATTGTCCGTACGATGACCTAGCGCTTTCGAACATCATTGTTCATCTTCAGGGTCAATATTTTTAGTCAAAATTTTTTTAAACAAACATTTGCCACTTATCTTGTAGCATAATCATGTTCCTATTTTTTTTACAAACTAAATAAACGTTAAAATCCTTTTAAATTCAAAAGACGCGATGATGTTATCACGTGCTGGGCGAAGATTTTTATCATGTGACAGCGTCTTTTGAATTTAAAAGGATAACGTTTATTTAGTTTGTAAAAAAGTAGCAACATGATTATATATATATATATATATATAGAGAGAGAGAGAGAGAGAGAGAGTGCGATGGATAAATTATCATCTAATTTACAAAAAAATGAAAATAACACTGACATCTTATTTTATCAGATATATTTACCAAAATTACACAAAAATATCTTGAAATACTAAAGAGTAAATTTATAGATAAAATCACCATTGCCTTCAACTGTGGCATCCAGATGACTTTGGAATCTCCTGAATCTCTTTTGGATGGTCTCCTTGTTTAAGTTGGTGAATACTGCTATAATCCTTGCCTTCAGTTCATCTTTGGTGTTACAAGGAGTTTTGTTGGTCTCTCACTCGTCTGCAGCCCACACATAATCAAGAGGGTTGCAGTCTGAGAGTTAGGTGGCCACATGTGAGGGGTGATATGATTGAAGAAATTGTCTGACAGTCATGACTGGGTTCTCCTGCTTGTGTGGTATGGTGCAGAGTCCTGTTGCCAGATATAGGCTCTTCCAGCAGTCCCCCTCTTGACCCAGGGAATCACTACCACATTGGCTATGGACCTGACTGATTTGAGGGATCGTTTTCAATCATGGCCTAGATTCCATCAACAAATTTGGGAGTACTTTTCTTATCAGAAGGATCAAAGTGAGTTTTCCGAGCTGCTGTACCTTCCTTAATCACCAACTTTTTTGAGAATCTTCTGCACAGTCCTCAGATTGACACCAAAACACTCTGAAAGGTTTGTGTTGGAGCTTCTGGTTCGAATGCCAAGTAGTACAGCATGCTGTTTCCAAATTTCTGTCAGAGTGAATTGTGTCATGGTGCTTGTGCAGTTGACAAAGTGGTTTGGTAAAGCTGATTGTCCATAGATGGGAGGGGATTATTTTTGAGTTATAGTAACTACCACTATAAAACCAGATATAGTAACTACCACTAGTTATAAGTATTATAAACATGTATATATGGCATAAATAAATATATACTTGATGTAGATATATTAAGCAAAACAACAAAAATAATAGATTTCTCAGAGCTGCTTTCTCACATATGCGCTAATGTATCGTACTTTATATACTGTACACCCATCTTTGTTTACAATTGAAAAGCTTGTCACCGCTGAGAAGCGGTCACTTTGAGAACTAATATAACACGTTCTGCTAAGCCCGCAGATTTTCAAATATATCACTGATGATTTGGAAGTTTTTTTCCTGTAGATTTTTTTTATTTTGCCTGCAGACTTTGTCCATTGCATCCGAAGCCGAATGATGGGGGGGGGGGTCTGTAGATGAGAACTTTTTCAGTATATATATATATATATATATATATAGTATATATTTTCAGTATATATATATATATATATATATATATATACAAATGTAATGAGAATGAAAATAACAGAAATTCTAACGTTCACAGGATTAATTTCAAAGAGGGCTCGATACCAAGATTAAAGCAATAATTATTTATGATAATTTTTACATACAGAGAAAAACAACTTGCTCATCTACAAAGATGTATTGTAGTGCAGTCACATCGAAACAAGAATGCATCTTTGTAGTGAGCAAGTTGTTTTTGTTCATATGTAAAAATTATAATAAATATATATATATATATATATATATATATATATATATATATATATATATATATATATTATAAATTAACTGATTTAAAATATGTTTTCTTTGCTATACAGTAATAACCATGTTTCAAAAACTGAAGCTTCCAAAATTCGCTTGAAGATGAAACAGAACTAATGCTTTTAATTTAATTATGTAATTAAATTTGAAGTTTTTAGCTTCAGCTTTTGAAACATGGTTATTACTGTGTAGTGAATAAACCATATTTTAAATCAGTTAACTTATAATATTCATGCTCTGTAAATGTCCATTGAGCACTGTTTTGTAAAAATAAAAATTATCAATAAGAATACCGGATTATATATCTTACTGTTCTTTCTTTTTATTTATATATACATATATGTGTATATATATACTGAACCAGTGCATACTAACCGTGAACCCCTTGACTGATTAGAGGCCCTAGGAAGTGCTTTTCAACTTTTACTTTCTTTCTACCTACATTTATATAGGTTACAAATTAAACAAAGCACCACTGACTATGATTAAAGGATGAAAGATTTTCACAGGTTCCAGGTGCTTTTTTGGTCTAAATCCATGAATTTGTTTTGCACATAATTAAGCCCATAAAAAGCTATATAAAATTCACTATCTTTTGTCTATAATGTTGAATGTGTTAAAATTATTCAACTTTTTACAAAGAAAAATCTCAAGTTGATGTTAAAAATTGCCACAATAAAATCACCAGATAATGAAGAAAAAGTATACATAGGAGTAACTGAAGGACCCTGGAAACAAAGAAATTATGTACACAAAACATCTTTCACAAATAGTAAATATGCGAACAGCACAATGTTTTCTAAGTATATCTGGGAAATTAAAAACAAAACGCAGACCACACCAAAAAATATCTTCGAAAATAAGGAAAAGATCATCAGCCTACAACAACCAATCAAAAACTTGTAAACTTTGCTTGGAGGAAAAAATAGCTATTATTACCTTCCCAGACTAAAATAAATTATTAAATAAAAGATCCGAGCTCATCTCAAAATGCAGACATGAAAACAAATTTTTACTACGTTAGCTAAAAATCGAAAACGGAAAAAATAAATAAATACATAAACAAACAAAATGACAATAAAATAAGCAAAATAAATTAATCCAAACAAATTACCAAATCACACCTGTTAGAATAGACGAAATAGATGAAAAATAAGAAACAAAATCAATAAATAAAGTAAATAATAAACAAATTAGCAAACTATTATGACCAAAATATTAGTTAGACTATAAAAATCAAAACAAAAAATCGGACGAAAAAGTAGCTATATCTGTTATATAACGATAAAAAAAAATTGAATAAAAAATAGAAAATAATATATTGCGTTACTTAAAAATCGAAAACCAAAAAGAGAAAATATACAGTGTAACAAATAAATAACAAATAAAATAAATTGATCTAAATACATCTTAATATATAAATAAATTAACAACCGATACCGATAAACTAGCCGTTAGAAAAAACAAATAAAGATAATGAATCCAAATAAATACATGAAGTAATAAACAAATTAAAAACTGTTCCCGCCAAAATAATAGTTAGAACAAACTGCAACAATCAACCCCAAAATTGAACAAATAGCTTTATCTTCCCAAACAAAAACAAAACTATTAAATAAGCTATATAAACAAAATTTTACTACGTTAATAAAAACACCGATGAAAATAAAAATAAATATATAAGATAAAAAATAAAAAAAAATAAAAACAAGCAAAATAACTTAACCCAAATAAATAAATAAACAAATAAACGACTTCCGGTAAAATAACCGCCAAAATAGACTACACGCAATGCACCACTGACTCGTATATATAATTAGCCGAGAAAAATAACAGCACTCGTAGCCTGACGATTGCATCTAGCATGAAACAGACTGTCGCCTCTAAGTGTTGACTTCTATGTTCACTTTTATATTTACACACGCTCTATCTCTGATATTGAGCACTTTATCCCATAAATATAGCACATTTTAAGACTATATTTCTTCATATATATATATATATATATATATATATATATGATGTAATGAATATGCATACACCTGGGCTCCCCTCCACAGAAATATGATTGGCTGGTGTCAGCCATAAATACAGGCTGATTGGAGGTACAGAGAAGACGCTATTGGACTACGCCATTGGCTATCCTATTGGTCTACTCCTATTGTCTACGACTACGACGAGTACCAGTCGATTACGGCTACCTGCTCGATTGTACTACTCGGTTGCAGTAGCCAAAACCACTTAGCTACTTCGAACAAATATATCCCTTTCTGTGACATATCACAATGGATTGCAGAATGTTAGAGAATATGAAAAAAGAAAAGCATTAAGGTGTCAGAGCAATAAACGAATAGAATTTAAGAAGACTGAAGATAATGATTGACATTGCATTTAAAGTTTTGAACATCAATCTTGACTGTAAAGCAAGAAGTTCGACAAGTGAGAAGTGTGAGAGAAGAAACTATTAACAGAGAAATTATGGTTGCGTAAGTTATATATATATATATATATATATATATATATATATATATATATAAATATAAAAGTGAACATTGAAGACAACACTCAGAGGCGACAGGCTGTTTCATGCTAGATGCAATCGTCAGGCTTATATATATATATATATATATATATATATATATATATATATATATATATATATATATATATATATATATTGATTATTATTTGAGGTGACACATGATCACTAGTCTGGCGAAGAAAACTGCTGAAAATGAAAACCAGATGATTAAAGCATATAAGCCAGGTGACAAAGTTTTTTCAGGAACTTTAGGGTTGGAAAAACATATTGGGAAGAAGAATTGGACAGGTCATATATGGCATAAAGCGGGAAAAACTTCGGTGCAAAAGACATTGGAATCAATTGAGACCCAGACACACTACAGAGGTCATAGAAAATACCGAAGAGATTCCAATGGAAGTCTTGTATGACGCATTTGAAATTCACGTTCCAGTAAGTCAACATTCGCCAATCGAGGTATCTCCGACCTCAAGACCAGAGGTACCAGTGTGTCAAACGCCCCCACTGCAAAGAGGATTGAGGCGAAAAAGACTTAGGAAAAAAATTAATCGATTAAGTCCAGACACTAAAAAGAGAAAATATTGAAGCTAAATTTCACGGGAAAATTTAGCTCAGGGGGAGGTGATGTAATGAATATGCATACACCTGGATTCCCCCTCACAGTAATATGATTGACTGACGTAGAGGTACAGGCAAGACACCATTGACGAAGCCATTGACGTCGTCTATTGGCCTACGCCTATTGCCTAAGCATATTGCCTACGACTACGACGAGTACCAGTCGATTACGGCTACCTGCTAGATTGTACTACTCAGTTACATTACCCAAAACCACTTAGCTACTTCGAACAAATATATCCCTTTCCGGGACATATCAGTTGGCGACAAGCTTCGAAATGACCTCACAAGTTAAAACAAAAGAAAACAAAAATACAGTTGACAACACTTACTAACGAAGAACATTAGAAAGACTTGTTCAACGCTTACAGAAAGTAAGTAATTTTCCCCTCATTTTTTGTTTTAACGCTTATTTAACGAGGAACGTTAGAAATAGAAAAACTTGTGCAACGCTTACAGAAAGTAAGAAATTGCCCCCCCCCCCTCTTGTTTGGACTTAGAAAATTTTATTGTCTACATAAATTGGAGCAAAATTTTTTCTTGTGGATACGTCGGCAGAATGGAACAAATTGTGGAATTAGTTAAGGTGCTACAAGTCATTTTACAGCAACAATTCCAACAACAACAGCAACAACAATTGATTCAGCAACAAGAAAGGTTTGAAAAATTATTCGAACAACAAGCAAAAGACAATAAATCACTTTGGGAAGACATATTATCTAGGACAACAAAAGAACCAGGTTCTAGAATTTTTTCTGCTGAAGGAATTCAAATTCACTCTCTGAATTTAAATACGACCCTGACAGTGGTTCAACGTTTCCGGCTTATTTTCATAGGTTTATGAATAGATGCAAATAATGGTCCGATGAGGAAAAAATCACTCTATTGTTGCAGAAGTTGGGAACAGAAGAAAATACAAAATACACGAATTTAATCCTCCCAAAGGAGCCAGAAGAAATGACATTCAGTGAAACAGTAGAAATTTTGTCGAAAATTTTCGATAAAAGAGATAATCTGTTTCATATAAGATACAAGTGTCTAAATATCGTAAAACAAGAAGATGATGATTTTGTGATGTATGCAGGTATGGTTAACGCACAGTGTGAGGTGTTTAATTTAAAGGAATTGTCAAGCGACACGTTCAAGTGTCTAATTTTTGTGCAGGGTCTAACGACACCAAAGAACAAAGAAATTAGGTCAAGAATCCTTATTATCATGGAACAGGATCCGAAGATTACTCTCCAAAAAGTAACGGAAGAATGTCAGTGATAATACTCAGATTGAGGAGAAGAGCATTTCGCAAGTACAAACTGTAAGACAACAGAAGTGGATACAAAATAAAGAAAGAAAAATTATATGCAGTTCGTGTGGAGGACAGCATATAAAGAAGGATTGTTTCTTTGGGGATAAAATATGTTTTAATTGTGGGCGTGTAGGCCATAGAAGTTCCCATTGTCGGGCAAAACAGAGAAAAGTAAAATCAAAGTCTCAAACAAAGGCGAACGTAGTTTTACCTAAAAATGAAATTGAGGAGGGTCAAAGAAGAAAATACCTCGATGTAAAAATAAATGGGCAGACTGTAAAATTATTACTCGATTCAGGAAGTGATATCTCGGTGATAAACGAGCAAACAAGGGAAAAAAATCGGTTACCCACTGTTGATTAACATAGACAAAATTGCCAGGGGAGTGTCAGGAAAAAGACTAAGTTTAGAGTAATTAAAATGTAACATTTTATTCATGGGAAAAATTCACAAATCAAAAGTGTATGTGCTCCCTGGTTCAGTAAACCACTTTAGTTTAGACTGGATCGTATTGTTTAATTTATGGGAATTACCGGTAAATTATTTCTGTAACAAAATGAATGTCGTAGAGTACTATAAGATGAAGCAAACAGAAAGATTTATTACGGAGTTGAAAAGCGGATTCCTTTGTGTTTCTTCAGAAGGACTAGGTCTGTACACAAAAACAGAAGTCAACTTCAAATTGAAAGAAAATATTAAATGAATCTTTAAACGAAAGAGAAGAGTACCATTTTTGGCACTAGACACAATAAATGAGGAATTGGAAAGGTTGGAAAAAATTGGCGTAATTTCAAAAGTCGATTACTTAGATTTGGTGTCCCCATCCGTATATATAAAAAAGAAAAGGCGAAAAGTGTGCTGACTTCTCGACAGGCTTAAATGACTGTTTAAAAAAGGTGAAAAAGGGCGCAAAGTGGTTATGGTCAAAAGAATGCGAACTGGCTTTTAAAAAAATAAAAAGCTGTCTATTAGCAGACCTATCGTTAGAGCATTTCGACCCGAAGAGGAAAATTATTGTAGCAGCAGATGCCAGTAATGAGGAACTAGGTGCGGTATTGCTTCATAAATTCGAGGACGGATCTACGAAGCCAGTAGCACATGCCTCAAGAATGTTACAGCCAGCGGAACAAAGTTACAGTCAAATTGAAAAAGAGAGTTTAGCAATAATCTACGCTGTAAAAAAATTTCACAGGTTTCTATAAGGAAGAGAATTTACTCTGCAAACAGACCACAAACCGCTAACAATATTTGGTTAAAAAAAAGGTATACCATCTCACACGGCAAATCGACTACAGCGTTGGGGTATAATTCTATTGAATTATAATTTCAAAATGAAATATGTGCCTTTAAAGAAGCTAGGTTACACCGATGGGTTATCAAGGTTAATACCGAAATATACGGAACCACTGGAAGAAACAGTAATAGCGGCGCTAAGAGACGAAAGTGAATTGTCGGGTCTGTTAGGCAACACTATTAGAGAACTACCGGTTACACTAGAAGATGTGAAAAAAGCAGCAAAGAATGATGATTTCATTAAGAAAATGAAAAAGCAAGTCTGGTTGAACGAGAAAACTAAAAAAGGAATTAGTGTATCACCTTTTTCAATCTGTGAACAGGTATTACTATATGGAGATAGGGTTGTAATGCTGTGTACTCTACAAAAGAAAATTCTGAATGAATTTCACACTGGGCATCCAGGAATTTTGAGAATGAAATCTCTCATGAGAGGCTATAATTATTGGCCGAGGATGGACCAAGACAGAAAATTTGGTGAAACAGTGCAGAGGATGTCAACTGGCAGCAAGGGATCCATCGGTAAAGATTCAACCATGGCCAAAGACAGATGTCCCATATACTCGGTTGCATATCAACTATGGAGAGCCCATAAATGGATCTTATTACCTGATTCTTGTAGACAGTTTCACTAAGTGGCCAGAAATTGTTAAGTGCAACAAATACAATAAACACACTTGATGAAAATTTTAGTCGCTTTGGACTTCCTAAAAGTTTAGTCAGCAACAATGGAACGCAGTTTACGGGAAGAGAATTCAAGGAATTCTGTACATCATTGTCCATTGATCATGTGACAACGCCAGTATATCATCCAAGATCAAATGGACAGGCAGAAAAATTCATGGACACCTTTAAACGAGCGTTGAAGAAAAGTCAAGGCATGAACACGAATGAAAGAAGTATTCAGAAATTTTTGGCAGTATATAGTGTTATACATGTTCACCGTAGTCTGAATGTAGAAACCAACGTAAGTAATTTGTTCAATGAAACAGCACCAATATCTAGTAGCAGCTGTTCAATAATTCTTAAGGTCTTCCATATCAGAGGTTGGCAGTGAATATTCGGAGAGAGTAGGAAAGCGTAGTTCTTCAGGTCTTTCATCTGACAGGTTAGCAGTGGATATTCCGACAAGAAAAAACCCAAAATGGCCGCCTTTATACACATTGGATTGAATATTTTAAGTCTTCTGATTGGTTAACCTTCTCTTGGTAAGTTATAAAATGAGTCAGCTCATTTTGGTTGGCTCACTAGTTTATAAGGATGTATCCAAAAATTGTAACATATAGAATCACACCAAACCCGAATACAACTTCAGGGTTATTGCCAGCATAGTTAATGTTTGCGAGGAAAATACGCTGTGTTTGACAGGATGATGCCTAGTACAGCGAGGAAAACTGCTAAAAAAGAAAACCAGATGATTAAAGCGACAACGTTCTTTTCAAGAACTTTAGGGCTGGAAAAACGTATTGGGAAGAAGGATTGATAACCAAAAGAATTGGACAGGTCATATATGACATAAAAGGGAAAAATTTCCGTGCAAAAGACATTGGAATCAATTGAGACCCAGACACACTACAGAGGTCGCGGAAAATACCGAAGAGATTATAATGGAAGTCTTGTATGACGCTTTTGAAATTACTGTTCCAGTAAGTCAACATTCACCAATGGAGGTATCCCTGACCTCAACACCAGAGGTACCAGTGTGTCAAACGCCACCACTGCAAGGAGTATTGAAAATTTAGCTCAGGGGGAGGTGATGTAATGAATATGCATACACCTGGGTTCCCCCCTCACAGTAATATGATTGGCTGGTGTCAGCCATAAATACAGACTGACATAGAGATACAGGTAAGATGCCATTGACGATGCCTATTGCTACCTGCTAGATTGTACTACTCGGTTACATTAGCCAAAACCACTTAGCTACTTCGAACAAATATATGACTTTCCGGGACATATCAATATATATATATATATATATATATATACTCTATTTTACTACTAAGTTGCATAAATTCATGCCCACTGAGTATAATTTTACCACAAGTCTATTGCATTTTTCTAATATTTTATAATTACATTTTTTCCTTATTTTTAATGCATTTCTCTAATAAAATAATTCACAATTCATTTCTACAGTAAACATTTATATATAATAGCTAATCTTTTTTTTATTTTCATTTTTTAAACTATTACTTTAGTCTATTCATAGCATTAAAATCACTTTCAACGCATTTCTATAATAATTGGTGATACATTTTTGTAGGGACATTATTATTAATAAATCAAAATAAAAAAATATAAAATAATAATAAACATCATCAATAAAATTAAATTAAAAACAACAACATTAAAACTTTGTTTAAAACATATAAATAAACCAAAAAAAAATAATAAAAATTCTCCCAGGATGCAACAGAAACATTTCCTGCTGTAAAACAGACTTTGTGCCAAAAGATGCTAAATTCACTCTCTTCACTACAGATCACTGGAAAGTCAAGAACATCTTCTCTCCTCAGAACAGTGCTTGTTATAATATGAAGTAACTTCCTTTTATCATATGCAGCCTTAAAACCCTTGTGACTAAAATACATACACACCAGCCCACATATAAATAAATTATATGGTTTTAATTTATGATTTGCTTTTAATGTTATTTCTGTCTATGTTTTCATTCCTGTGAACATGAGGTTATTTCTTCTGCTATGATGTGAGTGATCACATATTATACATATTGCCTGTTTTTTTGTGTCATTTTTATGTATTTCTTTAGTAAAATGATTTAGAACACAATCTATAGTACTAAAATCACTTTCAAAGCATTCCTATAATAAATATTTATATTTTATACATGATTTATATGAAATTATTAATCCATCAAAGGAGTGTATTCGGATGATATTTTTGTATTATGCTTGTACATATTTTATTTCTTTCAGTTATGAGTTTTGATTTTGAACTGGCTCAAAAATACTTTGGTATTGTGTTACATTTTAGTTGCAGGAATGAATTTATCCTAAACCTCTTATATTTGGTAGCACCGTTTCTTGACATCAGTAGCAGCAACCCAGTTACAATTTCAGGTGTTTCTGCTAAATGTGCAGTTTCACAGCTCTTATAAAGTGGAAAAAAAATTCTACTCCACTTGCTCACAATGATTTCACCTATATAAATAAATATATATTATATATGAAAATGTTTTCAAACAAAAGCCTCTCTTACATATTTATAAGTCTACCCTTCATCCATGCTTTTGAATATTACTGCCATATCTGGTCTTTAGAGATTCCTGAAAAAAAATTCAAAGAGGAATCTGCAATGTTATTGGTTCTAATCTGGCATCTCAGCTTCAGTCACTTTAATGTTGCTTCCCTGTTCCTTTTCTAAAAATTCCTTCGTGGTAATTGTTCTGACGAACTTTCCTCGGTGATACCTAGACTTTATGAATTTAGTGCTGGACAATCTCCTCAAAGACGAGGAAGAGACTTGAAGCAAGAGAAGTGTGTTTCTGCAGAAGGATGGGAAATGTAGTAACAGAAGACAGAAAAATGTCACACAGATATGCGAAGGTGCACTGGGATACCAAAAGATGCCTTCCAAAAAATGAGCAAAGTATAAAGAAACAAAGAAAACTACCGAACTCTTATGTAGTATCAGTCCTCCTATATGGCAGTGAATGCTGGACAATCTCTTCACAGATGAAGAAGAGACTTGAAGCAATAGAAGTGTGGTTCTACAGAAGGATGCTGAGGATACCATGGACTGAACATGTGAGCAATGAGAAACTTTTAGAGAAAATGGAAGCAAAAAGGAAACATATACTTAACATCAGGAAGAGACAGTTGAAGTTTCTGGGACACATAATGAGGAAGGAGGGCTTGGAGAATCTGATACTGAAGGCAAAGGAGAGAATGAAAAATGATGCATAACATAGTGAGCTTGTGTAAACAGATGGAAAAACAGGGTTTAGAAGAAATGACAGAAAGATAAAATTTATTAACAGCTATAAGGGATAGGAAATTGTGGAGAACCATGATTGCTTACCCCCTGAGGAGATATGGCACTAGATTGGTGGGAAGGTCTTATCATTTTTTCAGTTAAAATGGCTAGATGTAACCGGAGGTTCTATGTTAATAGTTTCTTCTTCTTTTGCTCTGTTCTTTGTGGGACCCTCTTCCAGTTTCTTGTCCTCCAGCCAATGTTGATCTTCAAAAATTTAAATGCAATGTCAATCGGTATCTTTTGTTTTTTTAATTCCTTTCTTTTATTGTTCTTGCTCATATTTTTTTCTAATGTTCTCTCAAACTCAGTAACATTTTTTATCTTAGGGGCTTTATTGCCTTGCTTGGGATGAGATTATAGATGCTTATTTTGTTTGTATATTCTTTAGGTGCATGAGTTATTTCATTTTCGGCAGATATGTTTTTTTAACCATTGGTCTTAGGTGTCTTAATAATTGGTGGCGGGGTCAGAATTTTTTTTCAATATACATATACTTAGACAAAGGAACCAGGAATTGAAAATTAAAATATAAATGAAACCTCACACCCCAATAATAAAAATGAAATATGAAAGACTTCTCTCTCACTGGATGGGGGAGGGGATGTGATAAGCCTCTCACTGTTCTATCACTATTTCCATCGAAAGTGCTCAGTTGAACTACATTCCTTGGATCCGCCAGGTCTAAACTTTACCTGCCATGCCACTTACATTATAGCAGACCACCTACATTCCCTCTGTATTCTATTGGTGAGAAGTAAGTTCCACTCAAACAGCTTCTTCCTCTGAACTGCTGCTCTGTGGAACAGACTCCCAAGAGGATGTTTCTATGGTCACTACAACCTTAGCCTGATCAAGTCTAGAGTTAACCGTTATCTTGCCCTCCTATTTGTACAAACTACCCTTTAACATAACCCTTTACCTCGAGTGAACCCTGTACATGGTGAGCCACACTGTAAAAAAGAAAAAAGAAAAATTAGACATGCAAATCTTTTCGTTTGGCGACATAAAGTGGAACGGAGAAACTATATTCAAATACACAGTGTAATAAAGTACCAAACCAGCCTGAAGAGCAGAAAGGTGAAATTGCTGTAGGTATATCTTTTATTTTTTAAAGAAACATTCTTAGAAGTGATCTACCATTTAGATATTCAGCACTTTTTAAAATTAGATGGAACATTTTTTATCAATTCACCTGAAGCAAGGTGATAATGCCACTAAGATACAAGGGGCTACTGGGAGTGAAAGAGAATGAGAAAAATTTAGAAGGAACTGGAAACCCAATCCTAAGCAGGAAAAAAAAAGGGATAAACCTCTAGTCCTGTTTAAAAGACCATGAAGGAGTGTGAAGCAAATGATATGCAACCCTATTTACTACTAGGCAATATATATATATATATATATGTATGATAGACAATCAGAAAAAAGGGAAAAGTACTTAGTCCTTGTAGTGACATGAAATTCAAAAATTTTAAAAAGACACTCATGTGTATTCCTCTTTTTGTAAGCGTCTTTTTAAAAGTTTTGGATTTCATGTAACAATACAACATTTTGCTTTTGTTTATCAATACTTGCCTTGATAAAGTCAAATGACGAAATGCCTTGGCAGGGAATAAGTACTATTTTCCAATTGTCTATTTTATTCAATTTGTCTTCTCTACAGACTTATTCTGAGAAATTTAGCACACACACACATACTAACATATAGATTTTGAATCTGTAGGTCTGATGAATTGGGTCGTTTTTGCGATTCCAATGGAATAAATTATGACCATGGAATATTAGTGTTTAAGTCTTTTTATTATATCCTTACTCTGTCCTGGACATCGAGTTCTACCTGGATCATATCCTCTTGGAATTATTTTTATACACATATGTGTATGTGCATATATAATTGCATATGTATGTGTATCTTCACCACTAATATTGTCTATATATATATATATATATATATATATATATATATATATATATATATCAACAGATATTTATATATATATATATATATATATATATATATATATATATATATATATATAGATCAACAGATATTTATATACATACATATATATATATATGTAAGCAAATATGTGGATGTAGATCCGACGGTATGATGAAAATGTGGAAAAGACAAAGCAAAATCCGAATATGTGAGTTTACTGATTTTTATTTTGTTTTTGTTTTTGTTATTCTGTCGACGTCAGACGTTTCGGTCAAATAGACCTTCCTCAGGACATGGTTAATGGAGACATATTTATATTAAATTTAAGTTAAATGAAGAGACGATATATACAGGACTAGTCAGAAACAGAAAAACTGAAATTCTAAAGTCAGAGTATTCTTTCTTGGAGTCGGATAAACTACTACATTACCCACTAAAACTATCCGCAGTATATTAAATAATACCAGCAGACAGCATATTACATCCGATGCTTGTGTCTATCAGGTACCATGCAGAGACTGCAACTTGAGTTATGTAGGCAAGACAGGGAGGTCCTTGAAATCTCACATTTCCGAACATAAACGAGATATTCGCCTCGGTAATTTAAGTATTGCTTTGTTTGTACACATAGCCAAATCTGATCACAATTTTGATTTCGACTCTGTGAAGATTTTAAAATATATCCACAATAAAAACCATAGGCAGATTTATGAGGCTGGCATGATATTCACCTAACACAATAAACACCAGACAGGGTTTCTTTAATATATCAACTTTCCTAGCAAGATTAATTCTTGACAAATGTACCAATAAGCTATAGTTTTAAATACCCCCCCCCCCTTTCCACTTAGGATAAAATCTCTTCCCTGGGAGCAGTTTTTCGCAGCGCCGCCCACGCGGCGCCAGCTTATCTGACTCCAAGAAAGAATACTCTGACTTTAGAATTTCAGTTTTTCTGTTTCTGACTAGTCCTGTATATATCGTCTCTTCATTTAACTTAAATCTAATATAAATATGTCTCCATTAACCATGTCCTGAAGAAGGTCTATTTATGACCGAAAGGTCTGACGTCGACAGAATAACAAAAACAAAAACAAAATAAAAAACAGTAAACTCACATATTCGGATTTTGCTTTGTCTTTTCCACATTTTCATCATATATATATATATATATATATATATATATATATATATATATGTACACTACAGTTCAAAAGTTTGAGTCCACCACTGGTAATTTTTTAAATTGGCTCCAAAAGTAGTTCTTTGTTAGTTAAATAAGAGAAAATTATTATATATGGTAAAAAACATTTGAGAGACATGATTTTTAACTAGAAATTTTATTATGATAAAAAGAAAAAACGCATTTTATGATTAAATTTTGCTCATGCATCAAAATATCCTCCTTTAGCCTTGATTACTGCAACACAAATTTTTGGCATTCATTGCAAAAGTTTCTTAAGGTATAAGTTTGATAATTGATTTAATTCTTTTTTCAGTGACACTCAGAGTTCAATTTTCATTTTTTATTTCACTCTTCTGTGAAGTTCATCCCATGTTAATTCTGGGGGTCGCTTCAAACTTTTGAAGTGTACTGTATATATATAAATGAATACATGTATTTATATATATGTATGTATATATATATATATATATAGATATGTAGATATATAGATAGATATATAGATATAAACAGATGCATATATGTATACATATATATATATATATATATATATATATATATATGACGTCACACATTATGTATAATAATGATAATTCCTCATCTGAGAAATTCAGTATATTTTTTTATTTATTTTCATCTACCAACATGAATATTTAAGAAATCTTCTGAAAGTTACATATGCAGACTCTGTCATGATTCGAAGATATCCAACTGAACAGGGGAAACTGTTGCTAGATCCAATGTGCTTTAGACCATCTTGGCCACAAAGTGCAA
Organism: Acanthosepion esculentum; assembly: GCA_964036315.1. Classification (NCBI taxonomy): domain Eukaryota; kingdom Metazoa; phylum Mollusca; class Cephalopoda; order Sepiida; family Sepiidae; genus Acanthosepion; species Acanthosepion esculentum. The sequence continues at coordinate 119,029,512 of OZ038479.1, read as the reverse complement.
TGATGAACAAGGCACTTCAAATTTGATCAATGCTGCACTTCGTGGCTGAAACTACATAAATATAGTGTTTAATACATAAATAGATCATCTCTACTCAAATATGTGTATCCACTAAAAATAACATTTAAGTAATGATGTCTAGATGCAATGTAATGTGTTGTGACTAGTTTGAAATATAATTTTTTTGAGTGTGTTGCTTTGTTTTTATGTACATGGCCTCCAATATCAGAAGTTTTTTTTTTACTGTGTGTATATTATTATTGTGTTTTCAACTAATATCTCTCTAATATTATGTACAAGGCTATGTTTTTCTAAGAAATGTTGCTTTATAGAACGAAAACATCTAGTCATTGGTTCTATTGTAATACTTCGGTCTATCGCGTGGTATGATGTCATAGAACTGCATCTTGAACTTATGATCTGTATCTGCTATTCCACAACCGTTAATGTCGCATAGCAATCTTCTATGTTAAAATAACAAAATATCATCTTTGACGGTGGATATCTTTGTTTCATGTCTGTATAACCACTCTGAGGATGGCTCATGTTAGCCGAAAGCTTAGAACCAACTTAATGAAAAGTATCCAAATGTTGGACAATTTGTGTCTTTATTTTCAGCAGAAATTAAATCAAACATTCGAACATTAGAATGGCTCATGATCAGACATAATATACATTCATTGTCTGTTATATTTAATAATATATGTTATATATATGTATGTTATATATATATATATATATATATATATATATATATATATATATATATATATATATATATATGATAAAATATAGTTTTTATGTATGCTATATTTATGGGTAAAAGTGTATAGAGCATGTGTAAATATAAGAATGGACACTGAGGGCAATACCAGATCACCAGAAAATTGTGTTCATGCATGAAACAGATTATCACCACTTAATTTACCTATAATTAGTGGTTTTATAAGTAACTGCAATATTTACTCTGATACAATGAAAATGTGTGGTATGGTATAACAGATAATGGCTTGGATTAAAAAGTCAGAAAGCTAGTATCAAATTCCAGTCAGATCCATTACATTCACTTATACACAAATATCCTTGATAAAGTTATGAACATCTCTTCTCTCCCCAAATATGGGTTAAATAGCAGACTGGATTGTCAACTGGAAAGTAACATTAATCTTTTCCCTCGTCAGTCATGAATTGAAAGGGACTTGATTGCCCAATTATGTTTCATGTATGGCACTTGATTCGACTGACAATGCAAAATTTATTTCACTCTGCTTTACTGTTTTAATAAGACAATTGACCTGACTGTACATTTGAGACCCTTCTCAATGACTTTGTTCTTTGAAGTGAGTCATGACTGTCAAGTGGCTAGGGTTAGTGGTTACGAAGAACTCTTAAATAAATAATGAATTAACTCTCAGGAGCTATACCTCTTTCTGCATACTTACATTCATGGCCATTATTCCTATTACACACATCTGTGAAAAGAAGGTTGATAAGCCAAAAAAAACAAAAAGACAAATCAAACTTAAACTCAAACTACAAAAAAGATAGAATGTTTAATCAGACATTTTTGCTTTCATTTTTTTTTATAAGTGATGTCATTTATTCAAAAATTTATTAAGTGTGCTATTATTACTTTTTTACTATTTTTCACCTAATACAAGGCCCAAGAGTCATTCAAAGCAGAGGGTAACTAAAATTAGGAACCAAAGTTGCAGAATTTCTCTTTTGAATCAGAAGCCTGAGTTAGCAGGCAATATCTCAGGCATCAAGACAGGTTCACTCATTTGGAAAGACTAAAAGACACATTAGAAGTGGGCGGGGGGTGTCACAAATGCTGCTTGGGGATGAGCTAATATCCCCTACAGCCCACAAGCCTAATGGTTATCAGCACAAAACGTGACATAAGCACAGTTTTAAACTTCAAATTTGTAAATAAAAACAAAGTACAGGTAACTCTTTAAGAAATCAGGATTGACTTGGCACAGTATTTTTATTACGAACCTTAATAGTACCATTTTTTTTTAGAAGAAAAAGAGTTCTTGTACATTTCACCTCTAAAATTGTATATAGTCACTCTTCTCCTGTTTAACGACCCCACCTACCAACTTCCACCCTGTTATAAAATCTCGTAAAATATAAATTTAAAAAAAAATTCAACCAGTTTGTATTGTACGAGATTTTTGATCCGGATTTCTTTCTCTTTCTTCCAAATGAAGAATTATGTGGGTGGTGTCATGGATAGTGGTTCAGAATGAGAAATCAGGGAGGTGAGTTCAAATTTCAGTCAAATTCATTACATTCAACGTCTGTTCATGGCCCAGTTGATAAAAGCGTTTTATTGATTGATCCAAAAAGTGACTTGAGCCAAAGAATTTCACAGCAAAGGCAACAAAATCTTGGAGAGCTGAGTTATCAAGAGGAATTAACTAAAAATGAGATATCCAAAGGCATGGCATGTGGAATTAGAACAATCTACCCCCCGGGACTAAATAAAGGATTCAGTTCAAAATTCCAACAAACACCACCTGAAGAAGACTGGAACATACGATGGCTGAAACTTTGCGAATATGACTATAAAGATGCAGACAACAGTATATGTAAATAGTGTAATTTCATTACATTCATTTACATGCAAATATCCTTGGGGAAAATATGAATCCATCTCCTCTTCCCAGCTATGGGTTAAATAGTAGGTCATGTTATTCAAAAAATCATTGTTATTCTGAAAAATTAGTAAATGCAATACATATATATATATATAAAAAGAATTATTTTTACAATCCAGAAAATATATTTTGGCTTTAAATAACCCAGAAAGAGTTGATAAGCCATAGTAAACAAACCAGTCAATCAATCTTGATAGATTTCCAAGCCAGATCTGGCCAAACATATGCATTTCTTGACAACCAAATTTAGTCATACTAATTGGCCATAGAGAAGTATAAGTTATTGAATCCTTCTTAGCAACTAGATGGCTTCCATGTTGTGACAGCATGCTTTAAAATTTAGCAATTCATTTTCTTTGCTTTTCATTGATAGAATGACAACATGCTATAGATTTATAAATATTCAGGAGGTCTTGAATTCTTGAATCTGTTGATGGGTTTAAAGGGTAAATACATAAATTTAATTCCATTGTTAACTTAGAAGTTTTTTTTTACTGCAACCCAAAGCAAGAACCACATTTTGCATTGCGACTCATTATACCTACGTGTAATAAATCAAAGACAAACTCTGTTCACTAGGTTCATTTATTTAGCATCGACAATTTATATATATATTTCTTATGATCTGCACATATTGGAATTGCATGTATCTGTTTGTATTATTTATTTGTATGAATATAAAATTATTACTTTTAGAAAAACAAATTTAAAGAAAATTCTGACTCAAAGGCAAAGTAAATAATATTTGAAAAAATATCATTTAATGAGATAGACGTGTTTGTTTGTTCATAAGCAGCTTATTCCAATTGGGAACACGGGAAGACAATGCTACATGCATATCAGGTGCAGTGTCGATCCTGTTTCTGTCCTTCATCTTAAATCAAGTTAATGTGGAAAATCCCAGTTCACTCAAGTAGTTGTCAAAGGCAATAGTAATAAAATAGTCTTTTTACTCAATAATGGAAATTACCCTTTGTTCTTATCCCAAAACAAGATACATATAATGAATGACAATATATATTATATATATATATATATATATATATATATATATATACTAGTTTAAAAGCTGAACTATTGGGCAGTGTTTAAGCTAGCTGCTGCAGAGGGTTCTTGATTGGGCCTTCATCACAATAGGTAGGGAGGAGTAGATGTGATAGGCAACAGTAAACAACAGAACTCAAAATTGATCATTGCATTTAAGTATTGTGTTATTATTTATCTTATCTTTTAAAAGTTCAGTGATAATTCTTAATTTAAAGATAATTTGATGTATGTAGGTCCTTACTTTCCATACAAACAATTATTTTTATTTCATGGCTGGCTTTTGCTGGCTTTTGCAGTTGATTTTGATTATTCCCAAATATAAAGATAACAAACAATATACTGCAGCATTTACTCAAATATGGATATCCACTGAAAACAATGTTTAATCAATAAAATCTGTTAGATTGATGTATATATACCCTGTGTAACAGCAAAATTGTCCAAATTGTGTAACAGCAAAATTGTCCAAATTGTGTAACAGCAAAATTGTCCAAATTGTGTAACAGCATAACTGTCCATCCCAAAAAATGTTTTTAATATCTGAAAAAAGCCTTCTAAACTAATTGAGTTTCTTTTTTCCAGGTCTTCAGATAAGATATATAGCCATCTTGACACCATTTGTTATAAGAATCACCGAAGAAAAAACTGAATGAGTTATTCAGTTAGAAAGAAAACAGGTTAAAATCATTTTGTGTCAGCCCCACTGTCTTCCGAAATGAGCAATGGTGAGAGGAAAAAGATCATTCAGGCCTTCAGTAATGGTACCAATATTCATACTTTGGCTGCAAAGTACATTCTTCAAAGTACATTCTTCAAAGAACATTCAAGAACCATCAAGAGAATGGTGAATAAGTTTAAAAAGAGGGAACATTAGAGAGGAAAACTAGATCAGGTGGTCACAACAGGAAGAGGGATCATCATTTCAACTTAGAGCTAAAGAGATCAATTAAAAAGAATTCAACTCAATCCATAAGATGTTTAGCACATGAGAGAGGAGTTTCAGCTATGACAGTCCAAAGAGCAGTGAAAAAAGACTTGAAAATGAAATCCTATGTGAAATGTGTGAGGTACGTTCTTACTCAAGGACAGAAAGTTAGAAGGTTAGAGAGGGTGAAGATAATCTTGAATAAGTTGGAAAATGATCCTGGAATAATATATATATATATGAACTTTATTTAATTTTTTCATGAGCTTCCAATCCTTAGCTATGATTAATTAATGATGAACATGTCATTTTTGTTTATGATCAATTTCATCACGGTTCTTCTGTTAAGTTTAGACAGTAATTATGCAGTCTTATTGCTCAAAGTAGAGTCCAGTAGTGTTATAAAAAGCTTGGAGAATTCCATTGAGATATCTTTAATTATTTCTAAGATACAATGATTCAAAGCTTAATCTAACAATTGGACAATTTTGCTGTGACACCTGGTATATATATATATACATGTAAAAAAATCTGTGGTCAAATAATCCAAGTAGATCCTATTAAGATAAAATATTAAAACTGATGCACAAAAGAGAGTGCAATATAATTTTTATTATAGTCCATATAAGTGAATTGCAGTTAATGAGATCCAAACAATTTACCTCATACAGATGATCATTTCATCTATGGGAAAGTAGTTGTCCCCTGGACTTGTCAATACAAATACATTTGCAAAAATTTTAGTAAATATATTTGCATTGATAAGTTTAGCGAAAAACTACTTTCCCATGGATGAAATGATCATCTGTATGAGGTAAATTGTTTGGATCTCATTAATTGTAATTTACACACACACACACACACACACACACACACACACACACACACACACACACATACATATACATATATACATATATATATATACATATATATATATATACATATATATATATATATATATATATATATATATATATATACATATATATATATATATATATATATATATACATATATATACAGAGTCTGATTATCCTTCAGGCTGGTATAGGATGCAGCCTACAGTCCCTCAAGCTTTTATAAATCAATGATTTTAATATTCTAGATGTTATAATGTCTAAATAGTTTCATAAACTGAAATGATATCAAGATGACAAAACTCATATTTATTTGACTTTGAGGGAAGCAAAGCCAAAAAAAGAATGTTTTAGTTTGTGTCATTGTGTTTCAAGTAGATAACATGTTCGATTTAGTTCAGAATGTTTAAATCTTTTTCATTTTTATCAAGAAATGATTTTAATTTTCTAGATGTTATAACTTTTAATAGTTTCATAAACTTAAATGATATCAATATGACAAGATATTTTGTTTTATTTTTATAATGTTGCATATAAAAAAATCTGATTTTTACCGCAGCTGTGTTGAGATATGAGCTAATTTGGTTTGAAATAAATAGTAAAATAGTGGTATTTAAAGAACATTTTTATTGGCAAACAAAACAGAACTACTCTAGTTTATTTAAAGAATTTGAAATAAGTTTACTTCAAGCTATGTAAATGTCACTAAAATATATTATGAGTAAAAAACATTCAAGACAGGTGTAAAAAAATATTCAAGAAGGTGACGCCATCTGAGGAGGTGACTATAATTTCATTAGCTTAGTATCCTCAAAATGTCATTTGACAATGTATATATATATATATATATATATATATAATACATAAAAGGTTAATGTTCAGAGTTGAATCAGTAGTATTAAAAAGTGCTCAACACAGGTGTAAAAAAATAAAATAAATGTAAAAATATGTAGAGCTTTAAACTTTAAAAATCAGGAGGTCAGTTGAATCCGCTACCTTGGTTTCAACCTTATGGTATCCTCAGGCAATTCTTTTAAAGTAATATAGCATTTTTTTTTGTTTTTTTAAAAAATAATATAGCGTTCATTAATTTAAAAAAAAAAACGTTAAGAGATCATTTGATAAAAATTGCCAGAGGATACCACAAGGTTGAAATTTGGTGGATACAATGGATCTCCTGATTTTTAAAGTATATATATATACAGTGTAACCCGGATATAAGAGAAACCCGGATATAAGAGAGATGTTCTCTGGTCCCAAATTAGAGCCTGTGTTAATAAAACAAAATAGACCAAACCCGGATATAAGAGAAACCCGGATATAAGAGACTTCTTCTCCGGTCCCGACAACTCTCTTATATCCGGGTTACACTGTATATATATATATATATATATATATATATATATATATATATATATATATATATATATATATATATTATCATTGAATGCAATATATGAAATCTATATCTCAGAACAATATTATGCCAAATTCTGTAGAATGCATTTTCATCATATAGACCTTCATTTTTAATCATTCACTTCAAGCAAGGCAGTAAAGCCACTAATTTGCTAGGGGCTACTGAATGTGAAATAATACGACAAAAGAAAAATATTATTAAAGAGTGAGTACAATAAAAGTAAAAGGAATTAAGAAGACAGTAGATTGATTTAAATTTTTGAAGATCAAAGGTAGCCAGAAAGCTAGAAGCTGGAAGATTGTTCCACAAGTGAGAAGTTCGAGAGAAGAATCTGTTAACATAGAACTTATGGTCACATCTAGCCATTTCAATTGTAAAATGATGAGACTTTGACACCAATCTAGTATTGTGCTTAAATTTACAAAGTCTAGATACCCTAGGAGAAAGTGATATTTATTTTGTATAATTTACAGAAATGTGGCACAAGGCCGAAGGGGGGATTGGGGAAAAAAAAGGACAGTCTTCTTCTGTCTTAACTATAACTTAGCTAGCCGCAAACACTGATCCAATCGTACGAACAATATTCCTTACACCAAAACACCACAATCATACGTACCATTCTTATTACAACCACCATAATAGCTCACTGTCTCTATGAAAATACTAACTCGTCCCCATATTTACAATTCAATGTCTGTGGGGGGAGGGGAATAAAATAACAATTTAAAAAAATACCATAGGAGAAAGTTCATCAAAACAATTGCCATGAAAATATTTATAGAAAAGGCACTGGGAAGCTATATCAAGATGGTTGGAAAGTAACTGAATTTTGAGATGCCAAGTCAAAGAACATTCTTCTTTGTATTCTGTCTAGAATCTCTAAATAAATAGCCAAAGCATCAGACCAGATGTGGCAACAATATTTGAAGCATGAATGAATGGTAAACTTCTAAATGTGTAAGATAGATTCTGTCAAAAAAATTATCAGTGAACTTTTCTAGCAGCTGATCTAGCAATTGATTTGATATAATCTTTCCACTTCCAGAAAAGTGTTAGCAGAGGTTTTTAGCCCAAGAAGTTGCAATGAGTCACTCTCCTGGAGGTTAGCATCAACCATACTGACAGAAGACAGAAAAGTGCCTGTCAGATGATTGATAGAGAGCAGTTTCATCTTGTAGACATTAAAATTACGAAGCCATTCTTTGTCCTAGTTAACAGTATATTGTAGGTCATTTTTGAGATCAGCTTCCAATTTAATGTCATCGAAACTGATCCGTAAATATATATGCAGATGATACCTCTGTTTATGGTTACACCTCCAAAAATCAAGATGATAAGAGCCTGGAAGCTGATCTCTCCTCTGATCAATCTCTAACAGCTCAATTGGGAAAAAAAACTGTCTTGTAACTTTCATTATTTACACACGGATTATTGTCCTCATCTTTATTGTTGTTATCATATATTTTGGCCATTGTGACTCCCATCCTTCAGAAGGTGATTGTCAATTCTAGTTACCTTCAAGGAATTTCAAACTGAACACTTTATTTAATCTACAGGGGTAGATTGTTCTCATTCCACTGCCCATGTCCAGGTATATCTTGTCTAGTTCTTATTTAGTACTTAATTTACCTAATTTACTTAATTTTCAATATTACACACACACACACACACACACACACACACACACACACACACACACACATATATATATATATATATATATATATATAAAATAGCCTATAGAATCCTGACAAAGTTTTTAAGAAATCTGACAAATGGAAACTAATTTCAATGAAACATTTATCATATATATATATATATATATATATATATATATATATATATATATATATAAAAGTGGACATAGAAGTCAACACTTAGAGGCAACAGTCTGTTTCATGCTAGAAGCAATTGTCAGGCCACTAGTGCTGTTATTTTTCTTGGCTATTTATATATACGGGTCAGTGGTGCATTGTGGGTAGTCTATTTTGGCGGTTATTTTACTGGAAGTCGTTTATTTGTTTATTTATTTATTTGGGTTAAATTATTTTGCTTGTTTTTATTTTTATTTTTTATTTTTATTTCTTATCTAATATATTTTTTTTTTTTTTTTTGATTGGTGTTTTTATTAATGTAGTAAAAATTTGTTTATAGAGCTTATTTAATAGTTTTGTTTTTGTTTGGGAAGATAATTAAAGCTATTTGTTCAATTTTGTGGCTGATTGTTGTAGTTTGATCTAACTATTATTTTGGCGGGAACAGTTTTTAATTTGTTTATTACTTCATGTATTTATTTGGATTGATTATCTTTATTTGTTTTTCTTACGGATAGTTTATCGGTATCAGTTGTTAGTTTATTTATATATTTGGATGTATTTAGATCAATTTATTTTACTTGTTATTATTTATTATTTATTTGTTACACTGTATATTTTCTCTTTTTGGTTTTCGATTTTTAAGTAACATAGTTTTTTTTTTTTCTTTATATAACAGTTATAGCTATTATATATATATATATATATATATATATGTATGTATACACACACACCCATAATATATATATAATATATATATATATAATATATATATATATATATATATATATATATATATATATATATAATGGGTGTGTGTGTAACACTTCACAGACTGCACTTACATAAAACTCTGATACTATAGAAATGTCCAGGGACCAATCATTTGGTCAGCTGTAAGGTGTACAGAAGTACTAATCCATATGTAACTTATCCAGTCATTTTTGAGAGCTATTATAATACACAGACTTGCATTCACTCACATAGAGAATGATGTCATATGACAAGAAATTCAGTTAGAATCTCTTACAGGTACCCCACCCCCATCACAAACAAGATACACATGCATATTCACTTATCTGTGTACAGAAAATAATTCTCTTTAAATGCAAAAAGACATACATGTGCTCTCTTCCTCTTTCAATTTCTCTCTCTCCCACATATATGCAGACATATTCTTCTGTAGCATTCATAAAAGCCCCCTTTACCCAAGCAGCACTGTGTACATATCTAAGCTGGATAAAAGATATGTTCCTGAAGCTCTTGAGTATCATTGGCATAAACTTAATATTTACCAAAGACTGGTTAAACATATCTGCAGATGGGATATAAAGAAACAAACATGGCTGGTCCTTTCTTCCTGTGCTTAAAGATATATTCCTGAGAAAAGAAACTGGCTCTCAGTGGTAGTTTGTGTTGAGCTAAGAAACTGAAAATTTGTTTTTGGCTAATTGGACAATAACCACTTTTCTCTGTTGTTTGTTTGCACAGAATTCCGATGCCAGAAACCGTCTAACGACAATGTGTATCTTGTGCAAATATCTTAGATTGAGAGATGTTTTTAAAATAAATGAAAGACATATATGTTTGTCTGGCAATTCCAATATAAAAGAGGAAAATAATACGCTCTCTCACAGTTGTGCCGTCGCCTCCCTCTGTCTTTTCTACAAATACTTTCACGGTAACTGCTCCGACAAGCTATTTTCGCTAGTTCTCAAACTGCATGAATTTAAACCATTTCAGTCCCACCCTTTCACTGTTGAAACGGTTAAATGTAGCCATATCTTCTATTCCAATATCTTCATGTATTGCACTTCCTCTCTGTGGAACTCCCTTCCTCTTACTTGCTTCCCTGATAGCTATAATCTCCAACTATTCAAATGCATGCAATGTCAATCGACATCTCCCTATACCTTGATCTAATTCCCTGTCCTTCTCTTCATCCTTTTCTCTTTCACACCACTTTACTCTTGCTCACACTCTCTTTAACCCCTTGCATGCTAGTGGCACTCCTGCCTTGCTTGGGGTGAAATGCTTTAAAAAAAAATAATAAAAAATAAGTTGGTAGTGTTTTTGAAGTGTAATTTCAAAGACAATATTTATACTATTAATATTCAGACTATTGAACTCATTTTTGTTGTTTTTGTCACAAATCTTTGGCCATTCTGACCTCCAGGCTTCCTCAGGTGTATATCAATATGGGTAACCTACAAGGAATTCTGAACTGAACCCTTTATTTAATTTATGGTGGTACTCTGCTCTTGTTCCACTGCTCATGTCTAGGGATATCATCTAATTTTTATTTTATTTAGTACTGTTCAGTTATATCTTGGCTGTTTCCACTGGGTACACATTGCTCGACCCAACCAATTATCTTCCCAAACAAAAACAAAACTATTAAATAAGCGATATAAACAAATTTTTACTACATTAATAAAAACACTGATCAAGAAAAAAAAAAAAAAAAAATAAATAAATATATTAGATAAGAAATAAAAATAAAAAATAAAAACAAGCAAAATAATTTAAGCCAAATAAATAAATAAACGACTTCCGGTAAAATAACCGCCAAAATAGACTACCCACAATGCACCACTGACCCGTATATATAAATAGCCAAGAAAAATAACAGCACTAGTGGCCTGACAATTGCATCTAGCATGAAACAGACTGTTGCCTCTAAGTGTTGACTTCTATGTCCACTTTTATATATATATATATATATATATATATATATGACAATCAACCACTATATCACCAAATTCGCAAACCAAACCTTTTACCCACTAGCCTGTTTAGTAGTGATTGTGAGTTCAATCCTTGGGTTGGGCAGTGTGTACTTACATTGAATGCTCAAGTTCACATATCAGTTGGACACACTCTATATCCAGAAAAGAAATCACTTGTACCAATGCAAGAAAAAATTAATAAAACACTTAATCAATGAAACTTGTACCATATATATATATATATATATATATATATATATATATATATATATATATATATATATATATATATATATAAATATAAAAGTGAACATTGAAGTCAACACTCAGAGGCAACAGGCTGTTTCATGCTAGATGCAATCATCAGGCTGCATGTGTTGGATTTTTCTCGACTGTTTATATGTGTGGGTCAGTGGTGCATTGTGGGTAATCCATTCTGGCAGTTATTTTGGTGGGAGTGGCTTGTTTATTTATTTGGGTTAATTTATTTAACTTTTTTATTTTCATTTTTTATTTTACATATTTATTTATTCTTTTTGGTTTTCGATGTTTTATCAACGTAGTAAAGATATTGTGGGGATTTGTTTCGGTCGCTTATTTAATAGTTTGTTTTGGTCTCGAAAGATAAAGCTATTTATTCGTCCAGTTTTTGGATTCATTGCCGTAGTCTATTCTGCTATTTCGTTGGGGGACAGTGTGGGTTCTATAGTCTTGGATAGCAACTGGTCTAGGAGAAGGACAACTCTGAATTCAAAACCTGCAGTGGGTTGTTTGGGGACCTTGTGGTACATAGTGCGTCAGGTCTCTGTATTCAGCTCTTCAAAAAGTGTGGTTGTTCCTGTACAAGGCTTTCACCACTACAGTGTAACCCGGATATAAGAGACCCGGATATAAGATAAACCCGGATATAAGATAGATTTTCTCTGGTCCCAAATTAGAGCCTGTGTTAATAAAACAAAATAGACCAAACCCGGATATAAGAGAAACCCCCGGATATAAGAGACTTCTTCTCCGGTCCCGACAACTCTCTTATATCCGGGTTACACTGTATAATCAATTTATATGTGCTGGTGTCTGGCTGTCAGTTCCTAGAAACTGATCTGCTTGACCCTCATACATTGAATAAAATGAAAGAGTCCACCATATATATATACACACACACACACATACACACACATATACACACACACACATATATATTTATCACATATACCACTCACACTCACACATATACATTATCATTACTACCATTATCATTCTCTGTAAACTTGTGTATTATCTTCCTTAACAGATTAAGAGAGATAACCGTAGTTGGTGGGACAGATTATTTTTCACTGGAGTGTAACTGGGTATTGTTTTAAATTAACCAAAAATGGCCCAACAATCTCATGGAAATCAACAAAGCAGGCTACAATTGCACTATCCACATGTGAGGCTGAATAAATGGGTCTGGCAATAAACACACAAGGGAGACTCTATCTCATTCAATGATTAAATGGAATGGACTCTCAACATAGGTACGAGCTAGTAAAAATATCTGGTGACAGTAAAGATGGAATTGTACTCTCTAAAGACCCTGTACATTGACAGAGATGTAAGCATATTGACATTAAATACTACTTCATCTAAAATGCTCTATGTGACAGTAATATAGACATTATTTATTGTACAACCAATAACAAAAACAAAAATTGGAAAGTTCAAGAGACTTTTGTTTGAACTTTAAGCTTTTCTATATTCTGCTTTCCAATGTATAAAAACTGTAAAATATAAGAATATAAAAAATATAAAAATATAACATAAAAACAATATAAAAACAATATATATAAAAACAATACAGAATAAATAAATAAAATAAAATTAGCAATATAACAGCATTCCAATATGTTTAGGAAAATGCAATAATTCGGACAATTATCTCCCCTTAAAATTTACTCTTTTGTTGCATAAAGTATAATAATGATTACTCCTTCTCTGTAAACATGCCTATTATCTTCCTCTGTTGCTTTTACTTATTTCCGCAACCTTTTTACAATTATTCCACTTCTAAAATGGCAAACCTGACACACAGCACTTGTGATCTTTAATGAACTATGAACCAAAAATGGCCAAAATTATTCTTTGAATTGTAGTTCTTTCCATTAAGAGAATTTCATAGGGGTCAAAATAAAAACTAGACATTGTAACAGATTGGCATGGGCAATATTTTCTTGCCATACACTGAAACCCTTGGTTCTAACAAAACATTGTGTAAATACTGTAGCTTACCTAGTTACTGTGGCTGATACCATGTTTTAGTCTATGACTAAGTTTATATTAACAATTCACCTAAGGACATTCTGAAATTTTAGTAAATATTTATGCAGATGAAATCACAGTATATAGTATTAGTATCATATAACCTTAATGAAACATGTTGAAACTACCTAAAGATTTAACACAAGCTTTGATGTCCAAATTAATCATTTAAAATTTGATAAAAATTGCTCAGAGCAAGTTCTAGTTTTGAGCTTTATAACTTCAGACAGACTGTTTTTTTTGTATCACAGCTCTTTGATGTGGTTAGACATGCGATTGCTTCCTGACCAATTTAACATAAGTCAGAGACTCTCACCCTTAGGCCATCAGTGCATGTTAGAAAGAAATGAAATTTTTGACACATTATATACAAGATATATGAATTACCAGCTACCAGAGGGCTCAATTCATAGTGAAGAGCTTAGCATTAATCAGCAGCAGCAGCCAACAAATTTGCTTTCTTCCAAAAGTACTCAACCAACAAAAGGGAACATATATGTAAAGAAAGGAGTGGATTTTTTATTTATTTGTGGAGAGTGTGTTCACATCAGGAGGTTACCAGCGTGGATGTAGTGTTGGTAAGATTTTCTTTACTGTAAGCTTTGGAATAAAATGAACTAACTCATCTAGGATTTTTTATAAGGTAAAAAACCCCATGAGAAAAGGATATCATAGTACAAACAAATGTTTGATTTAACATTAATGTAAGGCTAATGCACATGGCAAAGACAGACGAAAGCCGAGTTTAAAACAAGAGAAATACGTTAAATTTACTGAACACAAATTAAGTGCTTTATGTGCAATTATGGCCAATAACATATATATACAAATAAAAAATATATAATGCAAATAAAAGTATATAGTGTGAAAAATATACCTTTTTTACAATAAAGGATATACTACAAACAAAGTATGCTGTTTTACAATAAAAATATAAAATATACTGCATAAGGTCTCCAGGAAGTCAAGCAGCATTAAAAAAAAATATAGAAAAGGGAAAGGTAGTACTTCTTTGAATGCTTTTCAATTAGTAGGTATAATGTCCCAAGCAAACTTTCTTGGTAACAGTGAAGAAACGATTTCACACCAGATGATGAATTTCCCTTAGAGTGACCTTGATTTTCTTTTCAATCCTCGGCTGACAGTATCAAATTTCTTCTATGTTATTGTTCTTGACTAGAGTGGCCTGGATTTAATCAGCAGTTTATGTTGACCCCTGAATAGAGCATCCTGACCTACCCCTGCAGGTGATGATGTCATCTCTTGTCCTCTCTTTCTGTACCCCGCTTCAATTAAGTTCTTTTCTTTAATACACCAAGATTGCCTCCAGATTGTGTCTCAGGATTTGGAGCAAAGCCCTCTGATTAGTGCTGAAATAAGTCACATGCTGCTATTTTTCCACAAACTGGAAGGATAAAAAATATTTTTTGTAAGTCAATGGTTTTAAGCTAGAGCTTAAAACAGTGTCTGTTTTATTTCAGAAAAGCAGACAATATATGCTCACTCAACTTAAATTTCTTATACTCAAAGGTATAAAATAAATAATATATTTTTATTTATTTTCTTTAGAGTGGTGAGTGGGTCCTTTGGTATTCAGTGTAACAAGAAGTTTGTTAATAAGACGGATATTGGTAGCAGTCCGGAGAAATGTTGCTTTCTGGTAGTTTGAAGTGAGACCATGATAGTTATAGTAATCTTAGAAATAGGTCAGTGTCAATCAACTGTGTTTCTTTCAGCCTTAGGCAGAAATATCATAACAGATAACCTCTTAACTGCCTCTTCATGTCTCACGTATGGTTTGTTTCTATTCAGTGGCATCTCCATTTGTCATTTCACTGTCTCTTTTGGTTCTAGCTCAGAAGTGTCAGTTGATTAAGACTCTGGCACAAACATTGGTTTCAGCTAACATCAAAAGTCTCTTTGTGTCAGTTTTTTGATTGGTCAAAATTATTTTATTTTCTGGTGCTTTTCATTTTTTTCTTTATAATGGAAGTTATGTGTGGAGCCTCCCTGATTTTTGATATTTTTCAGTCACAGATAAGTGGGCTCTGATTTTGCAAACTTCCAGTGTTTTTTCAGCCATATTCAGTCTTTTCTTCTTCTTCTTCTTCTTCTTCTTCTTCTTCTTCTTCTTCTTCTTCTTCTTCTTCTTCTTCTTCTTCTTCTTATTTGAGCATTGTCTTCTCATTAGTTGAGAGAGAATTATAGACAGAAAAGTTGAGAGAGAGAGAGAGAGAGAGAGAGAGAGAAAGAGAAAGAGATAAGGGTTTTAGAGGAACGTGCAAATGCCTTATTTTAATTTTAATTTTTTTTTTTTTGTTTATATGTTTTACGTTTTTTCAGGACTCACTACAAACTAATCCAATTGATATTTATTACTTTAAATTATTTTTTAGTGGAAACTCATATTTGAGTTTATTTATTAAACAGTATATTTATTTATCTTCATCTACCAGCCAGAATATTCAAGATCTATTTGTAGAGAGAAATATGTGGCAGGAGTCAAACCTGCGTTCTCCGAGTGGAAACCATCATTATATCTTTCATTACATCTTTGACCTCTTGCCTATAGGGTGTATTGATAACCAAGCAAAGTTGAAAAAGTGCCATTAAATAGAAATTTGATATAGACATATCTGCTCAATTTCATATCCTAATGTAAACAAAGCAATTTTTAAAGAAGGAATGGATTTTTGTTTATTAATCTGGCAGATTTAATTACTTCAAATCCTGCCAGAGAATGAATATTTTTCTCTGATAAGATTTCTCAAATATTCTGACTGGTAGACGAAAATAAATGCATATACTGTTTAATAAATAAACAGCATGCCCACTCAAATACAAGTATCCACTGAAAAATGTTTAAGTAATAAAAAAATATATACATATATATATATTTTTGAATTGGACATAGTCTGAATAATTAATTTAAAGACATGAAAAATTAAAAAATCTATGACGTCATTTGTTTACATTTGATACGCTAGAGCAGATAGGAATAGAAGAGATTCATGGAAGATATAAGTTTAAAGATAGTAAAATCGACCTTGCTAACCAGACGCTCGTCTGTGGCCGAACGGTTAAGGCACATCACGCGAAATGATGGTTCCGTATAGAATACAGGTTCGATTCCTGTCGGAGAGCGAAAATCTTCTATGAAAATTTCTCGGACATTCAGGCCGGTAAATGTTATTTAATACTGTTTATTATAAAACAGAGCATTTGCTTAAATACTTGTATCTATAAAAAGAACGTTAAACATAATATAAAATGTCTTTAAATAAATATATATATATATATATATATATATATATATATATATATATATGATGGACTCTCCCGTCGTTCTTGATGTATGAGCGTCTTTCAGTTAATTTTTTAATCCTGTGCCTGTCCCCTTCACCTTAACTCTCCTGCCAGTGGACTTGTTGCTTTGGTAGAATAGCAAAGAAGGAACACAGAACTGAACTGCAGACTATCCACACAAAAGATTTGTTTAGAGTGGTGAAGACTTGTGTAGAACCAGCCACACTTATTGGGAGTGCTGATAACAAGGAGTTGGTGCAAATATTTGCCATGAACACAATGAACAACACCCCTCAGGTTTTGTTATCATTGAGTTAAAACCTCTCCAGTACTAGCAGTGCACAGAAGAGTGCAGCACCTCTCGATGGTAATTTCATGTGATGTAGCCTGCCTGCTGAAGTGGCTTACATGATTTGGTGCGTGGAGATTTAGGGGATGGGTGTGACCTGTGTTGTCCGTCCATCTTAATAATAAATTCAGCAGCCAAGCAACAAAGGTACTACTTCTACCCACTGCCACCTACACGCATAGAACATACATATATATATTCAGTTGTATGGATATGAGTTTGTAACCCTGAGTTTAACACTTTTGCGATCATCAGACAAACTGATTTTTTTTTTTTTAAATTGAATCTGTTTATGTTAGTTATTATTATTGTTGATTATGTTTGGTGGTGGTGAGTAGGGGGGAATTCTCCTCTGTGTTCATTTTGAGATGATATCCATATGCATGCAGACAAACATAAATACATATGAAAGTCATCCCAAAACAGACACAGAGGAGAATTTTACTTATGAACTAGGTGCAAAAAATAAACTTCCTTTCTTAGATGTTCTCGTGATTTTAGTAATAATACTTTTAAAACTTTTATATATAAAAACCAACTAGTAAAGACTCTTGCCATCTTAATTTCTCTAGTGAATGCCCTCTTAGATATAAAATATAAAATTATTAAAAATTTCCTCAAAAGAGGTCACAAGAATTCATCCTCTCACAGGCTTTTCTTTAAAGAATTAAACAACATAAAACAAACACTTATTAATAATGGATTTCCTAATCAATTGTTGGATTTTCATATTAGGTGTTTTCTGTCTAAGGTAGCTAATAGCAACAACGAGAATAGAAACAAAAACAATAACATTAATATTTTTTATAAAAATCAAATGAACAAAAATTATAAACAAGATGAAAGTAGAATTATGAACATTATAAAAAAATGCAGAAAGCCAGTTTACAATAGCAAAAAAATTAGATTAATTATTTATTACAAAAAATTTATAACCTCTCACCTTATAGTTAAAAATAATAATTCACCTCTTGAACAAAATTAAATAGAACAAATATTATTTACGAATTTAAATGACCATTAGGGAATTGTATTCCTGATTAATCAAAATTCGCAAATAATTATATAGGCCACATTACAACATGTTTGACACGAAGACTCAGCTTACACCTTTCTGACCAAAGCTCAATTAGATCTCATTTAAATTCTCATGGAGACCTACCGGACCCTATTCGTAACATACTTGTTAACAACACAAATATAATAGCATCATCTACATGCAAAAAAAGGCTAAAAATAATGGAATCCTTATTAATAAAAACAAACAAAAAACAACACTTAATAATATTAACTATGAACATGGTCACAATATTTTGACCGTGTTTTGAAAAATGAAAACATTTTATAAAACATACATGCAACAAACCATTTTCAAGGATGAAATATTTTAACTATTAAATAGCAGTTAAAATATTTCATCCTTGAAAATTGCTAAATGTATTGCTGAAAGCGCTTGGTAAAATAAAAAAATGTTCATTCGAACAGTTTTTATATAATTTATTGTCTGAAAAGAAAAAAATATTAGATCATATGAGAAATTGTATAAGAAACTAAGTCAAAGCACCTTGTCTGTCATATTCAATGAAATGTGCATGAAAGAAGGATTGCTGCCTAAATACACAAATTTAGTATAAATATCTATATCTATAAAAGGCAGGATGTTTGTGTGTGTGTGTGTGTGTGTAACGAATGCACGGCCACAATATTTGACAGATTTGCACCAAAATTTACATACACATGCTCCAAGTTAGTAAAAAGGACAAGAGCAACTTTGCATTTCCCAACTCCCATCGATAGTGGAAATAATCGATTTTTTCATGCTTCTATGGCAGTTTTCATGTAGTTTGCAGCCATTTTCTACTGGCCAGAGTGAGAGCCTATAGCTGGCTGTCACGAATAGGCAGGAAGATTTTTTGGCCAGCGTGAGAGCCAACAGTTGACTGACGCAAATGTTAACTAGCATGCTAGCATGCAAAAAAATCGATAGCTGTATTCGTCACAAGTGGGAAAAATTTAAATCTGCATGGCACTTTACTCCAATTGGCTCATTCGCTTGCTTAAACTCAACGTTGATTCTGATTCCACAGAACTGGCTTGGGCGTGAAAAAGTATTTGTTGTTAACATTCTTTTTTCATTCGGTTTTTCCAGTTACAAGTCCTTTTTTAAAAGCTGATCGTTTTGTGTTCATTTTGTTTAGTTCTTTTTTCATAACAGATTTAATGTTTAGTATAGAGCTTAGAAAAAATTTGAAGTGTGCGATAGGCAAAAAGTAAGGCATGTAGAAACATCAGCACGGCAAAGGGCACTCCTTTAAAGGCAAGGAAGAGCAAAAATATTTTAAGTCAAGTGATAGCGATTGCTGTATGAGCCGTACAATTTTTGAATCAAGCACGGGCAACGCCGGGCCATGCTGCTAGTATATATATATATGTTTAATAATGATCTGCTGCCCCAATACACACACTATATATATATATATATATATATATATATATATATATATATATATATATATATATATATATGCATTTATGTGTTTGTAATTTGTGCATGAACAACTGTTTTTATTTGATGCAAGGTGACTGTACATTGAGGCGTAGAGAGGTCAGGCATCAAATATTTACATTTTATTTTCTCTATTTGTATTTATTTATCCTGGTATTCTGTTTAATCTCAGCGCTTATTTATTTAAGTACTTATTTATTTATTTATTAAGTACCTGACTCATTTTACAATTAGTGTGAAAATTGAAATGAAATGTTATACATTAAAGCAGAAAAAAAGTCTATTAGGAAAAGAAAAGCAAAGGAGAAAATTTGTTATGATGCAAACTCCACATTTCATAGGACATTTGATCCACCATACTTTATAGCAGTTAATGAGAAGGGGATTAATAACTTACTAAAAATAGCCGTAAAAATGTGTGTAGGTTGTTCACTTTCAAAAACAAATAGAAGTAAATGGTAATTTGCAGGCATATAAGAAACCCACCATCACCAAAGTTAAGCAATATCAAGCCTATCCTGTACTTAGATAGGTGACTGCTAGGGAATACCATGTGCTGGATGTATGTGTGGTGCAATGGATAACAGCCTGGAATCAGAGAGAACTGCGTTCCAGTTTCATATGTTCACCTACACACATATACCCTTGAGAAAGGCATGAATCCAACTATTCTCTCCCAGTTATGGGTTAATCAGTAGAAATCAATAAATCATTATTATTGCCAAAATTTCTTACAACCTAAAAATAATTTCTGGCTTTAAATAACCTGTGTAAGGTTGATAAACTGTAAGAAAACAAATCAATCAATCAGTGTTATTATAGTGGATATTCGTATTTGAAATAGATACCACATTTTTATTTTTGTTTTAAATATTGTGTTTTACATTGATCGCCCTGTGCATTTGAGAAATCTTAATAAAGAAAATGTGCTGTCTGGCACATCCTTATCTATATAATAAGTAATGGTTACTTTCTTACTTATAGAAGTAAAATAATATCTGCAGTAATAAAAAAAAAAATCAGATAAAAAATATATCTATCAATTATTTAAAAAATTCTTCATTTGCATTTCAGATACAAAACTGAGCAGCTATGGGCTTTTGAGAAAATTAATCTGAATATATATATATATATATATATGTATTGTGTATTAAACAGTATATCTATTTTCATCTACCAGCTTGAACATTTGAAAAATCTTATTAGAGAAATAATATATGAACTCTGGCAGGACTTGATGCATGCTGAAGCCGAGAGGTCCAAACCTGTATAAAGGAGGGATTTCTGCCCAAATACACTATATATATATATATATATATATATATATATATATATATATATATATGTTCTGATTTATATATATATATATATATATATATATATATATATATATATATATATGTTCTGATTTATATATATATATATATATATGTTCTGATTTATATATATATATATATATATATGTTCTGATTTATATATATATATATATATATATATATATATATGTTCTGATTTATATATATATATATATATATATATATATATATGTTCTGATTTATATATATACATATATATATATATATATATATATATATGTTCTGATTTATATATATATATATATATATATATATATATTATAAATTAATAGATTTAAAATATGGTTTTACCGCTACACAGTGATAACCATGTTTCAGAAATGGAAGCTGAAGCCCCTGAATTTAATTTTGTTATTAAACCAAAGACATTAGTTCCATTTCCTCATCAAGCGAATTTTGGAGTAACTTACTTTTTAAAATTTACGGTTGTTAACGGCACAGGAAAGATTCATAGTTTGAGGGTTTCCAAGGTTACCGATAAATCCATTCATTCCCTCAAACTATGAATCTTAAAATTAATTTGGATCAATGTATTTGAGCAGGTATTTATTTTTATGCCTACATGTGACCATCAATTCATTTCTCTTGTTTTATAAGCTAGGGTTATTTATTGCCTTTTCCCATTGTAAGATTTGGCTCTTGCTACAATATCCCATGTAATAATGGGTGCATTACCACCATTCTTTAATTGCCAGAAATTTTTTGAGGGAGCAGTGCTGTTTATGTATTTTATATTGCCTGAACTCATTTGATTATGGTAGAAACAAAATTTCCAAGGATTTTCAGTAGAACCAAAATAATATATATATATATATATATATATATATATATATATATATATATATATATATATTGATTACTTAAACATTATTTTTAGTGGTTACTCATATTTGAGTAGACACTCCATTTATTTATTAAACAGTATATCTATTTATTTTCATCTACCAGCCTGAACATTTGAGAAATCTTATTAGAGAAATAATATGCGAACTCTGGCAGGATTTGATGCAAGCTGAAGCTGAGAGGTCCAAATTTCTCCTAGGGGAATGCAGGTTTGAATCCTGCCAGAGAGCACATATTTTTCTCTAATAAGATTTCTTAAATATTCAAGCTGGTAGATGAAAATAAATAACTATACTGTTTAATAAATAAACAAAGCGTCTACTCAAATATGAGTATCCACTAAAAATAATATTTAAGTAATTTTCAGTGGAACCAAAATAATATATATGTATATATTTTACTGCTTAAACGTTATTTTTAGTGGATACATTTGAATTGGCTCAGTGTAACCATAAGTTTTATGCTAACAGTTTCTTCTCTTGAACTTCTCACTTGTGGAAAAATCTTCCAGCTTCTAGCTTTCTGGCTACCTTTGATCTTCAAAAATTAGATGCAATATCAATCGTTATCTTCTGTCTTCTTAATTCTTGTTTTTTTTATTGTTCTTGCTTCTTAACAGTGTTCTTCTTTTCCTTATATTCTTTCCCACTCAGTAACCTCTTGTGTCTTCGTGCTTTTATTGCTTTGCTTGGGGTGAAATTATTAAAAAAAATAATGGGCATTTTAATCTGACATTATTTAATGTACAATAAGTAATAAGATATGTATATGTGTTTTTATGTGCTTGTTTTTTTTTGTGTGTGTATTCTATATTCCTAGATGTGTCTGCTAAGCTGAGCAATTTGTCTATCTCTATGTAGTGGACTCTTTTGATGACATAATTTTGTGACAGCACGGGTAACCTATTAATTGAAATAAGAAGAAAAATGAGCAATTTTCTCTTGCATGATCATTTTACAACATCTAATAAAAATGTTGTGAGGATATGAAGCATAAAAACATGTGCCACAGAGAAAGAGAATAATAATAATAATAATAATAATAATAAAAATACATTTTTTTTTGCAATCTATTAACTTAGAGAGAGGCATTTTCTTTTCTTTTACTTTTTGTCTCTTTCAATATTATGGAGAATGCATTAAAAGCCAACTGATTTACAATGTTTTCCATTTGGAAAATAAAACAAATTCAGTATTTTTAGAATCCATGTTTGTGATAAATTTAATGGAAATATTGTTATATCCCAGTATCTCTGAAGGTGTGAAAGGAAAAATTGACAGATGAAACTAGCGGCAGAATATTTAACAACACAATCGTTTCAGATCAAAAAATGATTGTAAGAATTAAATAATGTTGATGCTGATGATGGTGGTATTAGTGACTAGTGATTGTGATAGTGATGATGGTGATAACGGTGGTTTTGGTGATACGACAATAATGTTGGGGTTGCTGTTTATGCTGGAATCAATGATGATGATGATGATGATGATGATGATGGCAACAGTGACTGACACTGGTGATGTTGATGATGCTGATCATGTTGATGATGGCAACCATGATGATCATGGGGATGATGTTCATGATGATGTTAATGATAATATAATAGTGATGATGGTGGTAGTGATTATAGTGTAATGGTAATGGTGGTGATGATGACAGCATTAATGATCATGTGACTATGGGGGAGATGACTATGATTATAATCATTATGGTAATAGTGGCTGATGATGATGATGATGATGATGATGATAGTATTAATGGTAGTTGTGGTGGTGGGAGTGATGACAGCATTAATGCTTATGATGGTTGATGGAGGTGATCGTGGTGATGAAGATGGTGATAACAATGATGGTAATGGTGGCTGATAATGGTGATAGTGATAGTGGCGGTGGTGGTAGTGGTGGTGATGGTGATGGTGGTGATGATGACAGCCTTAACAATTATGATGATTGGTGGAGGTGATTACGGTAATGATGATGACGATGGTTATGGTAATAGTGGCTGATGATTGTGATAGTGATGATGTTGGTCGTGGTGGTGGTTGTGACGATGGCTATAATTGTTGTGTTGGTGATGATGATGGTAGCCATGATGATGATGCTGGTAGTAATGCTGGTGATGACAGGATGATGATGATGATGATGATGATGATGATGATGATGATAGTGTGATGCTGCTAGTCTAATACTGATGTTAATCCCAATGTCAAAAAGATGGAGGTGGTGATTTTAGTGCTGATGATGAGGCTGAGATTGATGAAGTTGTTGATGATGGCGACAAGACTGTTCATTATGCTGACGTTTATGATGATAGTGGCAGTTGTGTTTTTTATTTATTGGAACAAGGATGATGATGCTTATGATGATGATGATAACAGTGCAGCTGATTATGCAGATGATGATAGTGGTTATGATTGTGCTTTTGTTGGTGACAATAGTGATGATGATGATGATGATGATGATGATGATGATGATGATGATGATGATGATGATGATGATGATGATCATTTAACAGTAACTTTATTTATATAAATAAATAAGATAACCGATAATGATCGCAAATATCAAAACTGCATCGCTGCTGCTTACAAAGGGGAGATAACTGGAATATGAGAGAAACGCGGAAGAAAATTATAGGCAACAAGCAAATTGTTGAAATTGTTACAACAGCTTGGTAAAGAATTCCCAGTTGTGGAAATTCTACAAATGCCACCCGCTAGCCATGGCCTAAGTTAGGGCAGTAGATAAGAGAGAGTGTGATTAGACAATTTAATTATAAATTGCATGGGCGAAGCTGCACATATGATGATATGAATGTGCTATTTTGAGGGAAGACTAAACAAATGTCTGTTTACTTGAATAGGTCAGTTTCTTTCTAAATCACATTCTAAGTGTCTGTAAGTCTGTCTTTCCTTCTTTATTGCATAATTTCATTATATTTCTTTCCAAATTACCTTTGAAGTCTCTTTCTTTGTGTCTATCTTTCAGTCTATTTCTTTCTAAAACTTTCTTTATTCATATCTATCTATCTATCTATCTCTCTCCATCTCTCTCTCTCTCTCTCTCTCTCTCTATATATATATATATATATATATATATATATATATATATATATATGCATATATATATATATATAAGTGTATTCAGATCTATCTATCTATCTATCTATCTATCTATCTATCTATCTATCTATCTGTGTTCATATCTATGTCTGTTCATATCTATCTTGGCCTATTCATATCTATCTATCTATCTATCTATCTATCTATCTATCTGTGTTCATATCTATGTCTGTTCACATCTATCTAGGCCTATTCATATCTATCTAGGCCTATTCATATCTATCTATTCATCTATCTAGGTCTATTGATATCTATCTATTTATCTATCTAGGTATATTCATATCTATCTATCTATCTATCTAGGCCTATTCATATCTATCTATTTATCTATCTAGGTCTATTCATATCTATCTATCTATCTATCTATCTATCTATCTATCTATCTATCTAGGCCTATTCATATCTATCTATTTATCTATCTAGGTATATTCATATCTATCTATCTATCTATCTAGGCCTATTCAGATCTATCTATTTATCTATCTAGGTCTATTCATATCTATCTATCTATCTATCTATCTATCTATCTAGGCCTATTCATATCTATCTATTTATCTATCTAGGTATATTCATATCTATCTATTTATCTATCTATCTAGGCCTATTCAGATCTATCTATTTATCTATCTAGGTATATTCATATCTATCTATCTATCTATCTATCTAGGCCTATTCATATCTATCTATTTATCTATCTAGGTATATTCATATCTATCTATCTATCTATCTATCTATCTAGGCCTATTCATATCTATCTATTTATCTATCTAGGTCTATTCATATCTATCTATCTATCTATCTATCTATCTATCTAGGCCTATTCATATCTATCTATTTATCTATCTAGGTATATTCATATCTATCTATCTATCTATCTATCTATCTATCTAGGCCTATTCATATCTATCTATTTATCTATCTAGGTCTATTCATATCTATCTATCTATCTATCTATCTATCTATCTATCTATCTAGGCCTATTCATATCTATCTATTTATCTATCTAGGTATATTCATATCTATCTATCTATCTATCTAGGCCTATTCAGATCTATCTATTTATCTATCTAGGTCTATTCATATCTATCTATCTATCTATCTATCTATCTATCTATCTATCTATCTAGGCCTATTCATATCTATCTATTTATCTATCTAGGTATATTCATATCTATCTATTTATCTATCTATCTAGGCCTATTCAGATCTATCTATTTATCTATCTAGGTATATTCATATCTATCTATCTATCTATCTATCTAGGCCTATTCATATCTATCTATTTATCTATCTAGGTATATTCATATCTATCTATCTATCTATCTATCTATCTAGGCCTATTCATATCTATCTATTTATCTATCTAGGTCTATTCATATCTATCTATCTATCTATCTATCTATCTAGGCCTATTCATATCTATCTATTTATCTATCTAGGTATATTCATATCTATCTATCTATCTATCTATCTATCTATCTAGGCCTATTCATATCTATCTATTTATCTATCTAGGTCTATTCATATCTATCTATCTATCTAGGCCTATTCATATCTATCTATCTATCTATCTAGGTCTATTCATATCTATCTATCTATCTATCTATCTATCTATCTATCTATCTAGGCCTATTCATATCTATCTATTTATCTATCTAGGTCTATTCATATCTATCTATCTATCTAGGCCTATTCATATCTATCTATCTATCTATCTAGGTATATTCATATATATCTATCTATCTATCTAGGCCTATTCATATCTATCTATTTATCTATCTAGGTCTATTCATATCTATCTATCTATCTAGGCCTATTCATATCTATCTATCTATCTATCTAGGTCTATTCATATCTATCTATCTATCTATCTATCTAGGCCTATTCATATCTATCTATTTATCTATCTAGGTATATTCATATCTATCTATCTATCTATCTATCTATCTAGGCCTATTCATATCTATCTATTTATCTATCTAGGTCTATTCATATCTATCTATCTATCTAGGCCTATTCATATCTATCTATCTATCTATCTAGGTCTATTCATATCTATCTATCTATCTATCTATCTATCTATCTATCTATCTATCTATCTATCTAGGTCTATTCATATCTATCTTTCTATCTATCTATCTATCTATCTATCTATCTATCTATCTATCTATCTATCTATGTCAGGAATTCTAAACTCCTGGTAGGGCCACCCAGGGTGGCAAGATTGATGATGAGGATGCAGACTAAGTGTGACCAACCCCAAAGACCCTCAATGGTGGGACAAGCAAATGACGTTTACAACAGACCTTAATGTTTGAACCAACGGATGAAGAGAGCTACGCATGATGGACAGAAGGCATCACTCAAAATTATGACAGAATCAGTGGCAGTCCAATGAAGTTTCATAAATGGATTCTGCATGTATCATTCCATATGTGCTGCAGAAGAAGGTCATGAAATCAAGTGTGTGGGTCACTTTTTGGCAAGTTGAGTCCCACCTGAAACAAATTCATGTCATCGACACTTTCTTCTATGCTGATTTGCTTCCACTTCCAACCAACACTTAGAAAGCCAAATGGTGACCGAGAATGGATGACGGGATCAGGTTTTGGTGAAACTGGAAGCATCTACTCCTGCACATTGGCGCCGAATTTAGTCATCAGCGCCATCATCAGAAAAGAAGTGACCAGCAAAGAAGGAATTAAATTCTTGGATACGAGCTAAAGCCGCCGCCGATGGCAAGTTTGTTAATTTTTATTTCAACTTGGTATCTACTCAGTAGTGTTCTCGTATTTTATTAACAATTTTCAATAAAAAGACATTTTTATCGTCTTGTCTGAAATTAACAGAATATGTTCTAATAATATGTCTGCCTTAACTTATTCATTTTGCAAAATCTTAATTCATATGGATTTTAAAATTTTTCCATCTATCAAATCTGGCAGGGAACTAGGTAAACATTTTTACTGCAAATTTTATGGATATGTCTATAAAAATATTTAAGCTGTTGTAGATGGAACATATAAAATACTGCCAATATAATACATTCTATCAAGATTAAGATGTGATGAGTTATCTCCCTTGCTAGAGTATTCGTCTGTTTCCCTTCATGAATTGGCCTCCATTTTCCTGTCACCAGTTTGACAATAATTTCCATTGTCTCTTGGATATTTTTTTGACTGACCATCCTTCCACTTGACATAATATTGCCACAAAAGTATTTACAGATGTGCACTTATTAACGTCACACACACACACACTCTCTCTCTATCTCTCTCTCTCTCTCGATATATTTATATATATATATATATATATATATATATATAAATGTAGGTGTATGTGTAATTATTAATATATACTTTATAGCTCTGTTTAACTACATTGTGCACTACTTTGTCTACACCATTGATTAAATAAATAGTTAGATGCTCATCTGTATGTGTACATAATCACTCATATATATGGTTGTTTGGATCTCTTTATTTAGATCATTTATCTATCTATCTATCTATCTATCTATCTATATATATATATATATATATATATATATATATATATATATATATTATATTAATTGATTTAAAATACGGCGATAAAACCATATTTTAAATCAATAAATCAATTAATATAAAATATTAATGCTCTGTAAATTTACATTGAGCACTATTGTGTAAAAATAAAAATATCTATAAGAACACCAGATTTTATATCTTACTGTTCTTTCTTTTTATTTATATATACATATATATATATATATATATATATATATATATATATATATATATAACAATATATAAATTTTTATATCTCAAGAACAATATTCGGAAAAAATGTATGATAAAGTGGAAAAAAGTTAGATAATCTCTTTTCAAATGTCCACATGGTATCAATGTGTAGTATCTGTTCTCCTCAGTAATCAAAGAAGATGTCTGCTCCCAGGGTGTCCTACTTCATTGAACTAAAAAAGGGGATGGCTGGTTGAATATTGATGCCAGTATGACAGTTGTCATAGAGACTGTACAAATTTTGTCTTTATCCCACATTAAAAACAACTTTGTGTTACAATCTATCGTTATAGAGAGGTTACAAAATGGAATTAAAGTAAAATACCAAATTGCTAAAATTTTGGACTTATCGCAAATTGCTAGTATCTCATTACAAAATCTGAGAAGGAGAACAAAGTCAGGAGGATTATTAATTATTATTTTATTTCAAAATCAGAATTTTTATCACATATAATTTCGGTTGAGCTCTTTGGTTTGAGGTGTGAGTTTGTAAACAGTGACTATTTAAGGTAATATTGCATGACTCTTCAGCAGAATTGAGTCACTGTCAGTCACTGTGTGTTTATCTGAATCTAAAAATAAAGACACCAAAATTCACCCTCATCCCTGCCGTGCGCCGACGGCTTACTGGTAGAAGTTCCAACTGACGCAAATTCAGTCGGGTTTCGATCCTAGCTAGAGGCAACCTAGCCACACTGATGAGCTGTGAAACAGCGAAACAGTCTGTCTGTGGATGACACAAATATATATATATATATATATATACTAAAAATATAGATTTAATGTATGCTATATTTACGGGTGGAAGTGCTCTATCCATGATATTGAGCACTATGACCATAAATATAGCTTGCATTAAATCTATAGTTTTATCATATATATATATATAAATATATATATATATTTGATAAAAATAAAGATTTAGGGAATGCTATATTTATGGGTGAAAGTGCTCAATATCAGGGATAGAGTATATACAAATATAATAGTGGACACCGATGTCAACACTGAGTGGCAACAGTCTGTTTCTTGCTTGAACACAATCTTCAGGTCATTTATGTTGTGTGGTGGCTTGATTATTTATGTATTTGGATTCACAATGATTTCTTCTCAACAGGCTTTAAAATGATATGAAATATAACCATTCGTACCTCCCCAATAACCATTTAGATAATACAATATACTAGAAATACCTGACAAAACAATAAATGAAAAATTTTAATTTGTAGTTCTCAGCACCACCCTTTCCCTTGTATGAATGTCCAGTCACATCAACATCACACAAGAACAGTTGTCACTTTGTCATAGATTTTTATCTATTGATTTTCAATATATATATATATATATATATATATATATATATATATATATATATATATATTCACATTTCATTAAAAACGACTGACAAGGTGCTTTTATTTAGTTTTTTGTCCAATTTCTCATGCGATCTAATAATGTTTTTCTTTTCGGATGATAAATTATATAAAACTGTCCGAATGTTCTTTTTATCCGAGCACTTTCGGCTATACATTTAGCCATTTTCAAGGATTATATTTCAACTGTTAGAATTAGAAATAGTTTGTTATATGTATGTTTTATAAAATGTTTCATTTTTTTATTTCAAAACACGGTCAAGATATTATGTCCATGTTCAAAGTTAATATTATTAAGTGTTGGTTTGTTTATTTTTATTAGTAAGGCTTCCATTATTTTTAGCCTTTTTTGCATGTGGATGATGCTATTATATTAGTATTGTCGACAAGAATGTTCCGAATAGTGTCCGGTAGGTCTCCATGAATATTTAAATGAGATCTAATTGAGCTATTATCAGAAAGGTGTAGAGTTAATCTGCGTGTTAAACAATTTGTAGTGTGGCCTATATAATTATTTACGAAAGTTGATTCTTGAGGAATACAATTCCTTAATGGGCATTTGAATTCGTAAATAATGTTTGCTCTATTTAATTTTGTTCCAGGAGGTGAATTGTTATTTTTAACTATAAGGTTAGAGGTTTTAAATTTTTTATAATATATAATTAATCTAATTTTTTTGCTATTGTCAACTGGTGTTATGCATTTTTTTATAATGTTATTAGTTCAGCATTCATCCTGTTTATAATTTTCGTTCATCTGATTTTTATAAAAAATATTAATATTATTGTTTATGTTTCTATTCTTGCCGTTGCTATTAGTTACCTTGGACAAGAAACGCCTAATGTGGAAATCCAACAATTGATTAGGAAATCCGTTATTAATCAGCGTTTGCTTTATGTATAGCCGAAAGCGCTCGGATAAAAACAACATTCGGACAGTTTTTATATAATTTAGCATCCAAAAAGAAAAACATTATTAGATTGCATGAGAAATTGTATAAAAAACTAAATAAAAGCACCTTCTCAGTTGTTTTTAATGAAATGTGCATAAAAGAAGGATTGCTGCCTAAATACACAATATATATATATATATATATATATATATATATATATATATATATATATATATATATATATATATATATGAGCTGAGAAAGAACAAAACAGTCTGTCAGTGAATGACAAAATATATACATGCACCTAAAAAAAATTATTTCGGTTGAACTCTCAGGGAAAAAATGAATTTGTAAACAGTGACTATTACTGCTGCTGATGCAAGACTGTTAAGACAAATGAATTTCTCCAGTCACTGGCATGTTTATTTATAAATAAATACATCTCAAATTCACCTTCATCCCTGCTGTGTGCCAATAGCCTAGGGGTAGTATCTGACTGATACCAAATCAGTCGGGTTTCAATCCCGGCTTGAGGCAATCTGATGTCTAGCCACACTGAGGAGCTGTGAAACTGCAAAACAGTTTGTCTATGAATGACAATCTAAATCTAAAAATAAACACACTAAAATTCACCTTCATCCCTGCTGTGAGCCGACAGGTTAGTAGTAGAATTTCTGACTGACGCAATTCAGTCGGGTTTCAATCCTAGCTAGAGGCAACCGGACGTCTAGCCACACTGATGAGCTGTGATACATCGAAACAGTCTTTCTGTGGATGACAATAATATATATATATATATATATATATATATATATATTATTGTCATCCACAGACAGATATATATATATATATATATATATATATATATATATATATATATATATATATATATATATATACACAAATAAAGACTTAAACTCGCATAAAAAGAAAATACAATTAAATATCAGAAGACATCATTATCCCTTGAAGGAAATCTTTTTGGCCAACACTTTATCAAAATGTGGATGTTGGCAAAAAAGAATAAATAATGTAGACACAATTGTAGAAATAATGAATGAGGCAGGGAAACTGGAACACAATTAAAATAGATTTTAATTGTAAACAAATTGACAATTAAAAGCAAATAATAAAAGGTTCAAAAATAGTATAAAATAGAAAAAAAATTTACTCATATTCTCTTGAACAAACACAAGGAACAAATAAAGTGACCTTTCTAGGCTAGGTCGATGAGTTTTGATGTACACATCCTCAAGAACTCTACGTTAGTGAACAGAGTGAGTTCTATGTATATTAGAGAAAAATGTGTCATTATATTCGGCAGTACTGTCCATAATGTCTAATAATGTTGTCCAATGGACAAACTGCGAACAGATTGGGTAGTTCTCAATAAACGATTCTGACTAGTTAGAATTGTTTATTGAGATCTACCCAATCAGAAATAAGCAGGCACATATTGCGTAATGTGAGTTTCCAACCTTTGATTGGTCCATTCTATATATACACATTGGCATATCACAGTGGCATTTAAATTTGTATATAACAGAGCTATTCTGAAAATAGGACAACCAATCTTTATTAAAGGCTGTACATGACTTAAGCATGTTATAGCACGAGTAATGCAAGTCAAAACCATGGCAGCAAGAAACTTGCACTTCCTGTCTAACCATGTCAGTATAAGGTAAATTGGGAATTTTCAAACACACCTGTGTTCTTTTTCAATCATGTGAGGAATAAACAGAGAAGTGGCACTTACTATTTCATGTAAAGTTATTGGTTGGAGGTCTCCCTGTGGAAATTATACTCTCTGAGTAAACCCAAATCCCTGTTTAATCCATCAATGCTTGAATTTACTCACACACACACACACACATACACACACACACACACATATATACATACATATATATATATATATTTATATATATATATATATATATATATATATATATATATATATATATATATATATATATATACTAGCAGCATGGCCCGCCATTGCCTGTGCTTGATTCAAAAATCGTACGACTCATACAGCAATTGCTATCACTTGACTTAAAATATTTTTGCCCTTCCTTGCCTTTAAAGGAGTGCCCTTTACCGTGCTGATGTTTCTACATGCCTTACTTCTTGCCTATCTCACACTGCAAATTTTTTCTAAGCTCTATACTAAACATTAAATCTGTTACGAAAAAAACTAAACAAAATGAACACAAAACGATCAACGTTAAAAAAGGACTCGTAACTGGAAAAACCGAATGAAAAAAGAATGTTAACAACAAATACTTTTTCACACCCAACCCAGTTCTGCGGAATCAGAATCAACGTTGAGTTTAAGCAAGTGAATGAGCCAATTGGAGTAAAGTGTCATGCAGATTTAAATTTTTCCCACTTGTGACGAATGCAGCTATCGATTTTTTTGCATGCTAGCATGCTAGATAACATTTGTGTCAGTCAGCTATTGGCTCTCACGCTGGCCAATAGAATCTTCCTTCCTATTTGTGGCAGCCAGCTATAGGCTCTCACTCTGGCCAGTAGAAAATGGCTGCAAACTACATGAAAACTGCTGTAGAAGCATGAAAAAATCAATTATTTCCAATATCGATGGGAGTTGGGAAATGCAAAGTCAGTCTAGGCCTTGTCACTAACTTAGAGCATGTGCATGTAAATTTTGGTGCAAATCCGTCGAAAATTGCGGCCATGCATTCGTTACACACACACACACACACACACACACACACACACACACACACACACACACACATCCTGCCTTTTATACATATATATATATATATATATATATATATATATATATATAAATTCAAACATTTTATATATATATATATATATATATATATATATATATATATATATAAAACAGGATGTGAGTTATATAGAATTATATAAAATTAAATTTTCCTTATCGGTCATATTTAATGAAACATATATATGTATATACAAGTTTCATTGAAGACAACTAACAAGGCACTATGATGAAGCTTTTTATTAAATTTTTCTTGCATTTGTACAAGTATTTTAAAAATAATGGAAGCATTAATAATAAAAAAAGAAGCCAATTAAAAATAACATCAGCTATGAAAATGGCCAAAATGTGCTGACCTTGTTTGGAAAAAAAACATATTCTAATCTCTATAGATACATATATATATGAAGAAAAAACTACATATTCAGTTTAAAAATCATTCTTGATAATTAGCCAAATGTGCTCAGACCCCTAGAACATTTAAACTGTTTTTACATACATTATATGCAGAAAAATATCACTTGTATGAATGCAAAAAAATTAAATAAAAAGCTTAATTTTAGTGTCTTGTCAGTCATCTTCAATAAAACTTGTATAAAAGAGGGGTTGCTGCTCAAATACACAATTATAAAAGGTATATTTAGATATAAACATTATTATTACTGTTTTTATTATTTCCTTGCATTTCTACTTGTTGTATACTCATTTCTTTTGGGGTCCCAACCAGAGATCTAAGGTCAGAAATGGCTTCATGCATTTTCCACTGATCACTTTCATAAAAGAAAATCCTAAGATCTCACACATTTTCCATAGATAAAGCTCTTCATAATGTGTGAGCTGTATTTGTGAGTACAATTATTTGTAATTCTTTAAGGCATAGGCTACTAGGAATCCATTCAATGAGTCTATTGGAAACTTTTCCAATCAATCCAATGGCTCCACCTACAACTGAAATTATTGATGTCCTAATGTGCCAAATTTTTGAGATTTCCACTTCAAGATGCTTGTATTTCGATAGTTTTTTGAAGATCTTCAAAGATACCATACAATCTGCTATGTCAATAAGAAAGAACATTCTGTTCTTGTGGTCTTTGATCACAATTGGCTTTGATTATTCTGTCTGTGTGTATTGTAAAGTACCATAAAATTGGTACAGGTCCTATCTCTGTCACTGGGTTTGGATGGTATTCATACCAGTTTCTTCTAATTTCCTTCCTGTATATTTTCCAATGCAGATATTGGCCTACTCTATCATGCAGAGTTTTATATTCAGTAGGTGCTCACACTGTGCAATCTGATACAAGAGGGTCAAATGTTTCTTTTTTCAATCTGATATTGAAATGTTTCAATCTGATACAATATGGTCAAATGTTTCTTTTTTCAATCTGATATTGAAATGTTTCAACCTGATACAATATGGTCAAATGTTTCTTTTTTCAATCTGATATTGAAATGTTTCAATCTGATACAATATGGTCAAATGTTTCTTTTTTCAATCTGATATTGAAATGTTTCAATCTGATACAATATGGTCAAATGTTTCTTTTTTCAATCTGATATTGAAATGTTTCAATCTGATACAATATGGTCAAATGTTTCTTTTTTCAATCTGATATTGAAATGTTTCAATCTGATACAATATGGTCAAATGTTTCTGGATATTCATCACAGAATCTACATTTGAGGTCAACACAATTTTTCAATATGCATGCTTGGTAATTTCTAGTTAGCTAGTTTCTAGGTAATTTCTAATTAATTTCTAGTTAGTTTCCACTTCAAGATCTTTGTATTTTCATAGTTATTTGAAGATCTTCAAAGATACATTACAATTTTCAGAGACTGTCATGTCAATAAGAAGGTACATTCTGTTCTTGTGGTCTTTGATCATCATGTCTGGGTGATTAGCTTTGATTGTTCTGTCTGTATGTATTGTAAAGTCCCATAAAATTGTTACAGGACCTATCTCTGTAACTGAGTGTGGGTGATGTTCATACCAGTTGCTTGCAGTTTACTTCCCGTAAAAGTGGCATATTTTCCAGTGCAGATATTGGCACACTCTATCATGCCAAGTGTTATATTCAACTGTTCTTAACCCAGTCTACTGTAGTTTCTAGGTATTTTTGAAGTCCAATTGTTATGGTTTTGTAAGAGAGTTCTAGTTGAACTAATCCTCTGCCTCCTTTGGATCTGGCACATACAGATGATCAACATCAGTTTTAGGATGATGCATGTGGTGGCAAGTGAGAAACTTTGTTGTTTTGAAATCCATTGGCTTAATGTCAGTTCTGGTTGAATTAAGGATGTTGAAACTGTATTGCACCACAGGGACTATTATTATTATTATTATTATTATTATTATTCTGTCTTTTTGAATTTCTTTCATTGGTCTATTATACATACATGCTGTCAGAAGTATACATAGACCATCTTTCTCTACTTTCTCTCACTCTCTTTCTCTAATTCTCTCTCCATCTCTCTCTCTCTCTCTATATATATATATATTTATTTGTGTGTGTGTGTGTGTGTTTGTGTGCGTTATATATCTGCAAATAATTCTACTCTTGAAATATTTCTCTTGTATCTCTATGAAATTTGTTCTGAAGATCTAAAACTCTGGCTTTTACAAAACCATTTCATCAACAATTTAGAATAAAGAAAGCCTATTTTGTTTTTGTAGATCATTTGCAAAAGAAAACGATGAAAATATTTTTGATTTTGAAATGTAACTAGGCTTTTTCAAAACAGTAATTATATTTTTTTACATCCTCCAGTCTTTTACTGTTTTCTTTCCCTCTGAAAGTCTCTGCAGACGAAATGTCTGGCCCCAAAACACTTAAACAGGGGAGCACATCAAAATACATTTCTTTCCTCTGCATAAAATACCTCACAGGCGTCCTTATCTATAAACAGTTGCACACATGGTAAAATTATCAAAACCATTTCTTTTTCTCCTTACCTTTTTTTTTTTTAAAAATTGACATGTCTCTTCAGGGTGTTGGGGGATTACGAACTCTCTACAGTTTCTTTTTCTTTATCATCTCCGAATTGCCATGACTCTGGTTCTTGTATGACCACCAAAGTTAAGCAACATCAAGACTGGTCAGTAACTAGATGGGTGACCGCTTAGGAACCCCAGGTGCTATAAGCTTGGATGTGCAGATGGTGTAATGTATAATGGCTCAGAATTGGAAATTGGTGAGCTGAGTTCCAGTTTTGATTGGAACTGTTATATTCATGTCTGTGCAAATACCGTTGGTATGAATCGTTCTCTTCTCCTCCCAGCTATGGGTTAATTATTAGAAGTTGCATCAGAAAATTATTATCATCTCCAAAAATTTCCAAATTATTCAGTCACAGTCTATACCTATTTTCTGGCTTTAAATAACCTGAAAAAAGTTGATAAGCCGTAAAAAAAAAATCAATCAATCAACCTTGGGGAAGATAGGTTTCTATTTCTTTCCTTCTCCACAGTTTTTGAATTTAGAGATTTCTTTCTCCTAGACTGGCTACTGACAAAGGCTAGAAAACTAAGTCTACCCTGCTATTCAACAATTTAACCCATAGATGGAGGACGGCGAGAAGAAAGGTATCCGTACTTTTCCCAAGGGTGGCGGCGATAATAATAATAATAATAATAATAATAATAATAATAATAATATTGACCTGGCAGTTGCTGCAGACTGTAATGTATCTTTGAAGATCTTAAAAAACTGTAAAAATACAAGGATCTTGAAGTGGAAATCTCAAAAATGTGGTACATAAGGACATCAATAATTCCAGTTGTAGTTTTTCCGGTTTTAGGATTGATTGGAAAAGGTTCCCATTGAAGGGATTCCTGGTAGCCTATGCATTAAAGAACTACAAAAAATTTACTCACAAGTACAGCTCACACATTATGAAGACCTTTATCTATGTAAAATATGTGTGATCTTATGTTTTTTTTTTCCAAAATGTTCAGTGGGACCAGGAAGCAAATGTGTATATGACAGACATCAAATGAAATAATAATAATATTGACATGGCAGTGTTTGAAGACTGTAATGTATCTTTGAAGATCTTCAAAAACTATCAATGTACAAGGATCTTCAAGTGAAAATCTTAAAAATGGGACACATGCGGTCATCAATAATTCCAGTTGTAGTTGGAGTTTGATTGGAAAAGATTTTGATAGACTCATTGATGGGATCCCAGGTAGCCTAAGATTCAAGAAATACAAAAAATTATACTCACTAGTACAGTTCATGCTTTGCAAAGGGGTTTACCTATGTAAAAATGTGTGTGATCTTAGGTTTTTTTTTTTTATTTTTACAAAAAAGGAAATCAAATAATAATAATAATAATAATAATAATAATAATAATAATAATAATAATGCAGTTGTAGGTCATTCATTAACATTATGGAATCATTGGGAAGACCAAGATCTTCTTGGTGGCTGCATATGTGCTACGCTAGGTCTATATATGTTTTTGAATTCAGAATTGTTCTTCCAGACTGGCTGACCTGCTATT
The DNA here is from genome assembly GCA_964036315.1 of Acanthosepion esculentum. Lineage (NCBI taxonomy): Eukaryota > Metazoa > Mollusca > Cephalopoda > Sepiida > Sepiidae > Acanthosepion > Acanthosepion esculentum. The sequence goes on along the minus strand of OZ038479.1, from coordinate 118,990,926 downwards.
TAATTCATAACTGGATGGAAAAGACAGTTGAATAGTGAGTTTGATTCTCACTGGGTGCCTCATACATTTGGCCTTGTGCCACATCTAAACTATACTGAGAAATTCACCATAACTGGGTGGAGAAGAGATGGATTCACACCTTCACCGAGGCTAGTTTCACAGAAAGGAACATAAGTAACTTGGATGGAATTCAAAGCCAATTCGTTGACTTCTTGTTCTGGGCTGCTACTCGTTGCCCATCCTTCCCAAGTATATTAGTGCAAAAGTAAGCGCAACAGGCAGGGACAGAATTTGAACTCTGTTCACCAAGTCCACTTTTTGTGCTTATAACCATGACACTAGCCTCACATCTTGTCTTTACTTATGTGTGTAGAATATTGAAAACACCTTAACTCTCTCTCTGATCAATCACAAAATATCAGTCATCTAAGAAAAATATTTTCTGACACAATGTAATATTTTGGGTAGAAGTACTAAATAGCGCATATTTCATATATTGATCTCATTAAATAACATATATTCTATGTATTGATCTCATTAAATAGTATTTATTCTATTAATCGATATCAGTGAATACCATATATTCTATGTATTGATCTCTTTAAATAGCATATATTCTATGTATTGATTTCGTTAAATAGCATATATTCTATGAATTGATATCACTAAGTAGCATATATTCTATTTTGATCTTATTAAATAGCATTTATTCTATGAACTGATATCATTGAATAGCATATATTCTATGTATTGATTTCATTAAATAGCATATATTCTATGTATTGATTTCATTAAATAGCATATATTCTATGAATTGATCTCATTAAATAGCATATATTCTATGAATTGATATCACTAAATAGCATATATTCTATGTATTGATCTCCTTAATAGCATATATTCTATCTAATGATCACAGTAAATGGTATTTATTTAATTTATTGATCTCAGTAAATAAAATTCTATGTATTGATGTTAATAATTAGTATATATTCGGTATATTGATTTTAGTAAATAGTATATATCCTATGTATTCATAATGGTAATATTAGCTGTTTTTTAATGTAAGCATTCAGCATTCATTGAACGAACAGCCAGTGCCTCTCTCTGTTGAAATTTGTAAAATCCTTCTCTGTGAAATCTTTTACAGTAAATCAGGTTTCTCAAGTTCTATAACTGTTATTGATCCAGTATTGATTAGTGCTTCCTTCCTAAACTTTAAAAAAAAAATAATGTGGAATGTCAGCATCTTGATTATGTCATTATTTTCTCTTCAATTTGCATGTGCTATCCATTTTAGATGTTACCGCTGTTGAATGTCCTCTAGTGACTTAGTATCTGTTATTTCGCGCAGTTCTTTGTTTGTGATTCTATCATGCCAGTCGGCAAGCTTCATGGAGAGGCCTCGGATTGCATGCGGACATGTTTGTCAACACCTGTTACATCCAGGTTTTCCCTGTTAGCAGTTGGGCAGTTTGTCAGGTGTAGATATGGGCCTCACTGCAACTGGTCATGATCCAGGTCTTTGTAAGATACCTCATACCAATAAAATCAAGGGGGAAAACCAGTAGTTGGCAAGACACAGTGTCTTGTGAAGTCAGTCTCATGGGCATTTTATTCCTCAAGTTGCTGTGGTTTCCAAGGTAGTGTTATTTTTTGTTACCTCGCATCTCTTTCCCCTCTCTCCCTATTACCCCATCTTGAGTTTTATTTCTTGGAACATTTGCTAGCGGATGTGGATCTTTTGTTCAAGATCGTTCTTATCCCAATTATGAATACATATGTCATCAGCAGTTTGGAGAGCACTCAGGTGTTTCGCCTAACCTCAACACACACTTGCCATACCTTACAACTGTTCAGAAAAGGCTGGTCCTCACTGAGACCTACAGGATTCATTTATTCAAAGTTATTTCGAATTATTGATCTAAGAAAGTGGTTGTATACAGTTGGCAGTCTACATATCTCTGCACAAGTTTGGTGCCATGCATAGCATCCATATGGAAGTCTCAATCTGATTGGTTTGCTTTGTTTTGTTTTACGGCATCTCAACCGCAATGGGTTATTTAATGCCAACAACATTTTTAGGATAGATTCGTATGAATAGAATATGTATTCTTTGGTTTAGATTGGTTTTGTTTATTTTGTTTTACGGCATCTCAACCTCAATGGGTTGTTTAATGCTAACAACATTTTTAGGATAGATTCGTATGAATAGAATATGTATTCTTTGGTTTAGATTGGTTTGGTTTATTTTGTTTTACTGCATATCAACCTCAATGGGTTAGTTAATGCTGACAACATTTTTATTCCTGGTAATTTTTTTTTAAAAAATGTATTGCTGGTAATATTTTCTTTTCAAAATTGTATTGCAGTTAATAATGTATTGCTGGTAATAATTTTTCTTCAAAGATTTATTGCTGGTAATAATTTTTACAAAGTATTCTGGTATTAAAACCTATTTTTATATTTTTACATTTTCATAGTGTTTTGACCCCAATTTGGGTGGTTACCTATTTACCTATAGCTGGGACTCTAACAGGTGCTACCACCCCGGGTCAGGATGGACCTGAGAACACCAGCAATTAAGAGGTGGTTCCACACTCCTCAAAACCTCCCGATCAGAGGCCTTGCTGTTGGATGTAGTTTATCGTCATACCCAGCATGGGTCTCGATCTGATGATACTATTTAAGAACACGACTCAACTTTATAGGTTAATGTTTGGTTTTGTAGAAATTTGTGGTGTTGTTCAAAACGTGTATGATCTATTCTATATTCAATTTCCTTATCTACTATGCTAATTTTTTTTTTTTTAAACTGATTACATCCACCGGGTGATTTAAAGTATTTATTAATTTCACGTTCTGAATTTTTATGATAGATTCTGAGTAGGTGCCATCACTGCTTTCCTTCCAACTCCAGATCACAGTTACTGTTTTGGAAATGTTTTATCCTGATTCTTATTTCTTGGAATATTTGCTAGAGGACGTGGATCTTTTGTTCAAGATCATTCCTATCTCAACTATGAATACCTATGTCATCAGCATAGCCCCTATCATTATCAATACATTGGTCTCAGGAAGGAAACCAGGAATGCTGTTTTCTATTAGTAGATCTTAGTAAATAGAATATATTGTATGTATTGATCTCAGTAAATACTATATATGCTATGTATTGATCTCAGTAAATAGAATATATGCTATGTGTTGATCTAAGTAAATAGTATATATTCTATGTATTGATCTCAGTAAATAGAATATATGTTATACATTATGAAATGGACAAAGTCTGACAATTATTTTAAAGACATTTTTATGTTTATACATTCTTTTTTTATATATGCAAATATTTAAGTAAATGCTCTGTTTTATAATAAACAGTATTTATAACATTTACCGGCCTGAACGTCCGATAAGTTTTTCGGAGGATGAATATTTTCTATGACAATTTCTTGGACATTCAGGCTGGTAAATGTCGTTAATACTGTTTATTATAAACAGAGCATCTACTTAAATATTTGTATCTATAAAAAAAAGAATGTATAAACATAAAAATGTCTTAAAAATATATGCTATGTATTGATCTAAGTAAATAGTATATAGTCTATGTATTGATCTCAGTAAATAGTATATATGCTATGTATTGATCTAAGCAAATAGAATATATGCTATATGTAGATCTCAGTAAATAGTATATATTCTATGTATTGATGTAAGTAAATAGAATATATGCTATATATTGATCTCAGTAAATAGAATATATGCTATATATTGATCTCAGTAAATAGTATATATGCTATGTATTGATCTAAGCAAATAGAATATATGTTATATATAGATCTAAGTAAATAGTATATACATTATGTATTGATGTAAGTAAATAGTATATATACTATGTATTGATCTAAGCAAATAGAATATATGCTATATGTAGATCTAAGTAAATAGTATATATATTATGTATTGATGTAAGTAAATGGAATATATTCTATGTATTGACCACAGTAAATAGCATATATTCTAATCTAAAAAATTAAATTAAAATAAATTTACTTAAAAATCACGCACACTTAAACAATAAATTTATAACCAGATTTTCATCATGCTCAGATTAGCCATATTTTATGAATGCTTTCTTTGGAATAGGCATCAGACCCTTACAATAATTTCTGAAATTTGCTGAGAAGGACACTCTAAGAGCACTTGAAAAAGCCAAGAACAATGAAAGATACCATATATAGAACATTATTATAAATTTTAAAATAATACAGTTCTTGAGAGGTAAAAAAAATGAAAATACTTTTGATACATAATACAGGGTGCAAGGATAAATTGTCTTTATTTTATATTTTTAATTTTGTGCATGTGCTGTGTTTGTTTTATTTTGTTGACTGCACAGTATATTAGGGTCAGTTAGGCAATGTCTGTGAGAAAAAGAGCACCCATGATGTAATTCACGCTACCAGAAATTTGGAAACTGCATGCTGCATTGCTTGCCATCTGTGCTGGAAGCTCCAATATGAACATTTCCATGTTTTTGGGTGCCAATCTGAAGACAGTGCATAGGATTTGGAAAGAGTTGGATGAGTCTAATGGTGATTACGAAAGTATTTGGAGTGATCACTAGTAATGTTAATGTTATGCCCTCATTCATCTTCACAGGGGGCCTACATTAATGCTTTGAGGAGGTAGTACTGCCCTGGGTTAAGAGAGTGCTCGCTGGAAGACCCTATATCTTGCAACAAAACTCTGCACCGTGCCACACAAATATGAGTATTCAGGCATGGCTGTCAGACAATTTCTCTGACCACATCATTCCTTACATCTAGCAACTTAACTTTCCAGACTGCAACCCTCTTGTTTATTATGTGTGGGGCATAGTTGAGTGTAACACCAAAGATGAACTGAAGGCAAGGATTATGGCAGCATTCACCAACTTAAACAAGGAGACCATCCAGAAGAATTGCGGGAGATTCCAAAGTCGTCTGGAGGCCTTGTTGAAGCCAATGGCGATCTCAATGAATAAGTTTACTCATTAGTATTTCAAGATATTTTTGGGTAATTTTGGTAATTATATCTGTTTAAATGAGATGTCAGTGTTAGTTTCATTTTTTGTATAATTTAGATGACAATTTATCCATCGCACCCTGTATTATGTTGAGTTTTGTTTTCAGTCTGACCTGATTAAACAATGCTTACTATTAGCACCTTGACATTGAGCAATGCTTAGAAAAACATTACCACTTTCATGAATTTGATTCTTACTGAGAGGCACAAAATTGTGTCAGGCTAGTGTAAACTTAGTGAATATTTTACAAATTTGAATCAACCACAAGAAAGAAAAAAGGTGAGAAAGGTTTTCAAATATAAAATGTTTTTATTTTTGTGTTTTTACAACTTGATTTTTCTTAATGTGTATGAGAATAAAAAATTTTACAGTCCTTCTTTGTAGCTGTTAAGATGAAAAGAAATGTGATTTCTCTGCATGTTTGTGTGAGAAAAAAAAGAGGTAAAGGAGAAAGTGAGGAGGAAAGTGTAAGTGTCATGTAGCTTGGTGAGGAAAAGTGTATGTGTCATGTAGTTTGGTGAGGAAGAGTGTAAATGTCATGTAGCTTGGTGTGGAAAAGTGTAAGTGTCATGTAGCTCAGTAAAGAAGATGGGCAAATGAGTTAGGGAATCTCTGTTAAGCCGTGATGTTATGAATCTATTGCAGGATGTTGCTGATCAATCTCGTTACTGCCTTCACTGGACTGATGACTTTGCTTATATACTCTTCAAAGAGATCACGAATCACGTTTTTATTTTTGGTGGGAATGCGACCCATTGGCTGAAAAATGTTAAATATTTATTTTCAAAGGATTAATTTATTAACTGGAAACATGCACAGATCCTTCAACTCAGAAACCATTTTTTTGTCATTTGATGATTAACTACCTTGGTTTTTTATTTCTGTCTATATCAATAATAGCTTTGTTTCATCTTTGCAGCCACATTTGTGTACTATCATCATAAGATATCTTGTCAGCCACTTCAGGTATTAGGGTAAGTCAGTATAATCACTGTTACAAGTTACTTGTGCTTAGTTGAAACAACCAAAGAGAAAACTTGATTTACTTCATAGGGTGAGATTGTGGAAGCCACGTGTGAATACCATGTGCCAGATAGTGGGAAGAGAGTTCAGTTGTCAGTGGACCTGGGAAACTAATATCCCCCAGCGAGAATATAATCACCACATTGTTCTACATCTTGGAGCAAAAGGAGAAAGAGCGTGAGGCACGAAAATGTTTGTCTTTTTATAGACTCCAACAGTGCCACCTAACAGCATTTTATGAAGCCAAGTGACGTAATCATATTTCCATTTTTTTAAATCTTAACATC
>OZ038479.1:118962051-118979551 GCA_964036315.1 Acanthosepion esculentum | reverse complement strand
CAAACTCTGGAGAAGACAATTGGGAACTGCTCCACTATCTTTCCTAGGAATATATGGCAATTCACAGATAATAAAGGAAACAAATCTGTGGAAGCCATAGTCACCTATATCCTGAAGAGACATAGTCTTAAAATGATATGTATCCCCTTATGAGCCTTGGACAGCTGTCAGTCTAGGAGATAACCACGCTGAATACCAGACTGTGGAGAGGCAATGGAAAACCACTTCACTATCTTTCCCAGCAATGCATGGCAATCCACAGATAATAAAGAAAAGGAATCTGTGGGAAGCCATGATCACCTACATCCTGATGGAACATAACATAAAAAGAAAAAAAAAAAAAAAAAAAAAAAATATATATATATATATATATATATATATATATATATATGTATATGTATATATATGTATATGTATGACAAAAATATTAGCTCCTGAAAAATTAATTTCTGTTGAGCCCTCTGGTTTGAGGTGTGAGTTTGTAAACATTGACTATTGAAGCTAATACTGCACGACTCTTTGACAGAATTGAGTCACTCTCAGTCACTGTGTGTTTATCCGAATCTAAAAATAAACACGCTAAAATTCACCTTCATCCCGTACCGTAAGCTGATGGCTTAGTGGGAGAAGTTCGGACTGACGCAAATTCAGTCGGGTTTCGATCCTAGCTAGAGGCAACCGGACGTCTAGCCACACTGATGAGCTGTGAAACAGCGAAACAGTCTGTCTGTGGATGACAAAAATATGTATATATATATGTATGTATATATATATGTATGTATGTATATATGTATGTATGTATATATGAATATATATATATATATATATATATATATATATATTACATGAATCATTCATACAAAAAGCAGATAGTGAAGTTAATGATATAAATGGCGAGAATACATCTTTGCAAACAAATTTATTAAAATACATTAACCCACGAACCTCTAGATGTAAAAAACAAATCTATTTCCATGCCTGATGATGTCTGTATGAACAGATGCAAGTACTAGCAAAAAAAGACCTTATACAACTGGAATTTATTAAAAACAGGGATCATAACATTCATCTAGAGGTTCGTGGGTTAATGTATTTTAATAAATTTGTTTGCCAAGATGTATTCTCATCATTTATATCATTAACTTCACTATCTGCTTTTTGTATGAATGATTCATGTAATATAAATTGAACTGCACCACATACTTATTCAATTTTTCTTGTGTTCATATAAGTGATTTCTTTTCTGAACACAATGTGTGTGAAAACCGTTTAAATGTTCTATATATCCAAGCACTTTTGTCTATTCTATTAGCCATTATTATAGATGATCTTTTTTTATTTTCAATTGAATATTCAGAGTTTTATCTATAGCGATGGGAATTTTTTTTTTTTTTTTCAAAACAGCCAGCACATTATAGCTGCATTTATAGTTGATACAACTGAGTGTTGGCTTTTTCTTTTTATTATTAAAGCTTCCGTTATTTTTACATGTGGATGAGGCTATTATAGTCATATTTTTTATGAGTATGTTGACAGAGAGACTTTGGTAGTTTTTCATATGTGTGTAAATGGGTCCTAATTAAGCTATGATTAGAGAGTTGTAATCTGAGTCTTCTTGATAGTCATGTAGTGGTATGTCCAATATAATTATTCATGAATTTGGTTTGATCAAGAACACAGTTCCTTAAGGAACATGTAAATTCATAAATAATATTGGTTCTCTGTAATTTGGATCTCGTAGGTGAGTTGTTGTTGCCGTTGGCAATGCACTTAGCTGTTATAAATTATTGATAATAAATAATTAATCTAATTTTCTTCATCTGGTTAACTCAGGTTGTGCATTTCTTTATATTGTTTATAAGAGAAAATTCATTGAGATATTGAAAATGATTGAATACTCTCTATGCAAATTGTGAGTGGTTGGGTTGCATGTATATATATATATATATATATATATATATATATATATATGTATATATATGAAGAAATATAGTTTTAAGGTGTGCTATATTCATGGGATAAAGTGCTCAGTATCAGAGCCGAATATATATATATATATATATATATATATACATAAATGTAAAAGTGACCATTGAAGTCAACACTCAGAGGCGACAGGCTGTTTTATGCTGGATGCAATTGTCAGGCCGTCTGACGATTGCGTTCAACATGAAACAGCCTGTCGCCTCTGAGTGCTGATTTCAATGGTCACTTTTATATTTATGTATATATATATATATATATATATATTTGGCAAACAAAATAGATGAATGGTCTACACGTTGACACCGCAACTGACAAAAGATGTTCGCTACACAATCCAACATTGAATACAGTGACCAATTGTGTATATATGTATGCAACAACACATGGATGTGCATATATGCCCAGTCCCACACTGTTCACATATGTTTATGTTTGTGTAAGCTCCAATGAGTGAGTGTGTGTGTATGTATGTCTGCATACCTCAATGAGTGAACGTGCATGTATGTATGTTTGCGTATGTATAAGTGGTGTTCCAACAACAATTTTTCCTCCCACTACCATAAAAACACCAATATACACAACCATATATAAATCCAAAATTTAAAAATTAATCAGTTTGTCTGACGATCACAAAGAGTGTGAAACCTAGCATCACAAACTCACATCACTCCAACTAAATATGTTAGCTCTATCACTGGTCTTAAGTGCTTTCCAATAAGTAATGCGCATATATAATATATAAATAATATATATAAAAAATTGCATATATATATATATATATATATATTGACTCTCCCATCGAATTTGATGTATGAGGGTCAAGCAGATCAGTTCCAAGGAAACTGACAGCCTGATACCAACACAGAACCAACCACTCTTTCTGAAGGGCCGAATACAGAGACTTGGTGCACTACGTGTCACAGGGTCCCCAAACGGCCCTGTGCAGGTTTTGAATTCAGAGTTGTCCTTCTCCTAGACCAATTGCCATCCAAGGCTATAGAACCCAGTCTGTCCTGCTATTTATCCATAGCTGGAGGTAGAAGAAGAGGATTCACACCTTTCCCAAGGGTATTAGCACATAAGTAATGGATTCAACTGGAATTCGAACTCAGCTCTCCGATTCCTCAATCCAAGCCGCTATACATTACTCCACCATGCCTCCTATATATATATATATATATATATATATATATATATATATATTTAAAGATATTTTTGAAAATACAAAATTTTATCACAGCAATAAACGTATGAAGCTTGATATTACTAGACATATTAAAAACGGGCGAAGCAACCGGTTTCGCTCCCGCTCATCAGGCTTTCAATGGGAGATTTAATTTAAATTAAAAACACAGAAAATGTACAATAAAAGTTACATCAGGTCCCGCAAGCCTTCCTTGTGTAAACAACGTGAGTGTTTGTTGGGGCTCGCTGTCATTTGCCTCTAGCTCCTTTTGCTCATTTTTCCCCTCCTCCTCCACATTTCCTTTCATTGTACATTTTCTGTGTTTTTAATTTAAATTAAATCTCCCGTTGAAAGCCTGATGAGCGGGAGCGAAACCGGTTGCTTCGCCCGTTTTTAATATGTCTGGTAATATCAAGCTTCATACGTTTATTGCTGTCATATATATATATATATATATATATATATATATACATTTTATATATATATTGGTAAATCACTAGCAGGTCTTAAATGCCACTTAAGATTATCACACAAAATTTCATAAGTGAATCAACTAAGCCGTCAGATCCTCATACGTCGAAACCGATGGGAGAGCCCATTATATATATTTAATCATTTCACCCCAAGCAAGGCAATGAATCCATTAAGATGTAAGCAGTTACTGAGTGTTAGAGAGTATGAGAGAAAGATACTGTTAAAGAGAGAACAATAAAAGAATTATGAAGACAGAAGATAACGATTGACATTGCATTGTAATTTTTGAAGATCAAAGTTGACTGGGAAGCAAGAATCCAGAAGATAGTTCTGCAAACGAGAAGTGCAATAGAAAAAACTGTTACCATGAGAACTTACAGCTACATTTCAATTATAAAATGAGAACTTGTTGCCAATCCAGTACTGTGCTTAATTTCACAAAGTCTAGATACCATAGTGGAAAGTTCATCACAACAATTACCATTAAAGTATTTATAGAAAAGGTGCAGGCAAGCTACATGAAGACAGTAGGAAAGTAACTGAAGGTAAGATACCAGGTCATGACCTATAATATTGCAGAGTCTTTGGATTTTATCAAGAATCTCTAAATGTATAACAGGAGCATTAAACCACATGTAACAGCAATATAATTTAAACAATTAATGTATTTTTTTAAAAATCAGATTATTTCTTATAATAATACTAATTATAAGTATAATAGCATACCAAGATATTTATTAATTACTTACTCTATTTTGTTTTTCAGGTACAAAAAACAATGTTAATAGGTAATGATTTTGAAAGGCTAATTGGGCCTGTTTTTGCTGTTGGTGCCTTGTTGCCTAAAGGACACCTGGCTAAAAGGTGTTTGCTCTAAAATGAAAATGGAATGCAGGTTCAATTCTGGCTGAGAGGCACAATCTAGTTAATAAGTCTTTCGGGGATTCTAGACCAGTAGATGTTAATTGTACTGTTTGAAAAAAAGATGCTGGAATTTCTACTCAAAATATCTACTATCAGAATTCATTATCAGTGGGCATAATCTTCACAATATAAGATATATTTTTGAATTGGACAAAGTCCGACAATTTATTTAAAGACATTTATGATATGTTTAACGTTCTTTTTATAGATACAAGTATTTAAGCAAATGCTCTGTTTTATAATAAACAGTATTAAATAACATTTACCGGCCTGAATGTCCGAGAAATTTTCATAGAAAATTTTCGTTCTCCGACAGGAATCGAACCTGTATCCTATACGGAACCGTCATTTCGCGTGACGTGCCTTAACCTTTCAGCCACAGAGAAGCGTCTGGTTAGCAAGGTCGATTTTACTATCTTTAAACTTAAATCTTCCATGAATCTCTTCTATTCATATCTGCTCTAGCATATCAAATGTAAACACATGATGTCATATATTTTTGAATTGGACAAGGTTCGACAATTTATTTAAAGACATTTTTATGATATGTTTAACGTTCTTTTTATAGATACAAGTATTTAAGCAAATGCTCTGTTTTATAATAAACAGTATTAAATAACATTTACCGGCCTGAATTATATTATAAAACAGCATTTGCTTAAATACTTGTATCTATAAAAAGAACGTTAAACATATCATAAATGTCTTTAAATATAAGATATGTAGATGACAATGTGTTGATGGCCGGCTTGGAAAGGAGACTACAGGACCTCTTAGACAGGGTGGTAGAAGAAAGCGAGAACAAAAAAAAGGACTAATCATTAACCGATAAAAGACAGAAAGTATGGTCATCAGCGAGAGGAAACGCGCAAGATGTGAATTAGAAATTGAAAATATAAACATCAACAAAGTGCAGATGTTCAAATATCTGGAAAACAATCTAAGAGAGAATGGCAGATGCGACTTTGAGATCCGAACACATATTGGACTAGCAAAGGAGGCATACCAAAAGCTAAGCAAGGTGCTGAGAAAAAAAAAAAAAACCATTAGAAACATAGAGAAGACTGCTGGATTGCTATGTGGTATCCATCTTCTTATATGACAGTGAATGTTGAACAATTTCCCTAAGGATGAGGGAAAAACTAGAAGCATCAGAAATGTTGTTCTACAGAAGGATACTGAGAATTCCATGGACAGAGCAAAAGCAACAAGGAATCCTCCAAGAGAATGGCGAGAAAAAAGAGCACATATTCAAAATCAGGAAAAGATAACTGAACACTATTTACATTATTTGGACTATTATCCTCATCTTTGTTGCCATATTTATCACGTATCTGTCTATATTTCTGAGATGAGGTATCATGAACACTATTTGCATTATTTGGATTATTGTCCTCATCTTTTTGCCATATTTATCACAACGTTTTGGCCGTTGTATGCTCCGGCCTTCTTCGGAATGTCAAACAGAATCCTTTATTTCACTTGCTGGGGTAGACTGTTCTAGTTCCACGTGCCATGTCTAATGGATGTCAGTTATCAGTTAACTGAAATTCCTTGGACATATAGTGAGAAAGGAGGGCTTGGAAAATTTAATCCCCTCAGGACATATTGAGAGCAATAAAGTTAGAAGAAAGCAGCAAGCCTGATGAGATTGTGTGAATGGATGACAGAATATGGGGCTGTGGCCTTAGCAAAGGGAGAAAAACTGAGAGCCACACAAGATAGGATGTTGTGGAGACCCATGATCCTCTATATTGTAAAGTTGGTGAAAATTTCATGGACAGAACAAGTAAGCAACAAGTAAGTCTTATAGAAAATGGAAAAAGAAAGAACACTTCTGCTCAAAACCAGAAAAAGAGCTGAAATTTCTTGGACATGTGATAAGGAAGATTGCCTTGGAAAACTTAACCCTCACAGGGCATATTGAGGGCAAGAGAGATAGGGAAATGTAGTGAGCTACTTAGCTGATGAGCTTTTGTGATTGGATGCCAGAATGTGTGGCTGGGGCCTCAGCAAAGGGAGAAAAAACTTTTTTTAATCATTCCATCCCGAAGCTAGGCAATAAAGCCACTAAAATACAATGGGTTTACTGAGTGTGAGTGAATAAACACTATTAAGGAGGTAGAACAATAAAATAATATAGCAGAAATTAAGAAGACAGAGCTGCATGAGATAGGAAGTTGTGGAGAGCCATTATCCTTTATGTTCTGAAGGGATGCAGCGCATTTCTGAAATGATTTTTCGTATTTTTTTAAAAAGGGGACCATCCTACTTAACTAGTGCCCCTTTCATTTCCAAGTATCTTGTTATAATGATCTATGACATTCAAAAACTCATTTGGACTATTGATCTCATTCTAATTTTCTCAAAGGAATATCTCCCCTTACACTTTCCATATAAATTGTGTATCAGTAAAAATCAAAGAAAGTATTGGCTACTATGGTAAAAATGAAAAGAAAGAGATCGATCTACTAAATAACATTGGAATGGTATTCATTATCTGATATCCAAAGATGAGTTCTTATTATTATTCAATAAGTTTTGGTTTTTACTGATTTGAATTTAGTTTTGAAATTGAAAAAAAAATCCATTTGGACTATTGATTTCATTCTTTTCACACATACGTAACTCAATATTTTCTAGATAGAGATTTGTGTTGTGCGAGACAGTTTTACTTGCCAGAATCTATCTTACATATTTATGTCTACCATTTGTCCGGGCATTGAATATTGTTGCCACATTTGGTCTGGTGCTTTCTGCTATACGGGGTGTATCAAAAACACTTTTACAAGCTTGGAGGGTGGCTTCCTCACACTACAAGGACACAAATTCATATAAACATATATCTGCAAATCCTTTGTTTTTGAGTTATTAAATTTAAAATTTATGGTAGACACTCTTAAATGTACAGTTCAAGATACAATCCAAAAATACTTATTGCCATAGTTTGTGGTGCCACAGATCCTGTCTCAGCAAACCGGCAATAAACAGCAGCAAAGGTTGGATGACTTGGCTGTCTTCAGTCTAGAAATGTAGTCTGATACAGCCTTGTGTCATTACCATTTGCGTGGCCATATGTAAAAATCATATCTGCCTGCTCGTGATATAATTATCCTGCCATTACTAAATGGATTACTTCCCAATTAACTCATTACTACAGATGTTAAATGTTGAAAACAGACTACCCACAAATGTACACGAATGACAAATGTAATCTGATCTACATGGCAACACAGTGCCATCTACCATAAACTTTCTTTAAACTTAATAATTTAAAAAGGAAGAATTTGCAGACATATGTTTATGTGGACTTTTGTCATTGTTTTGGTGTGAAGAACCTGCCCGCCAAAGTTTGTAAAAGCATTTTGACACACCCTGTACATTTAGAGATTCTTGATAAAATCCAAAGAATAATCTGCAATTTTATTGGTCCTGACCTGGCATCTCTGCTTCAGTCACTTTTCCCATCACCATAACGTAGATTCCCTGTGCCTTTTCTATAGTCTTATTTTATTTCTTTATTTTTTTAACCGGATTCGCTTCAAGCAGGGCAGCAAAGCCACTAAGACATGAGGGGTCGCAGAGTGTGAAAGAATTATAAAGCAGAAACACTATTACGGAGGAAGAACAATAGAAGAGTAATCAGGAAGACAATGATTGACTTTGCATTTAAATTTTTGAAGAATAAAGTTAACTGGAAAACATGGAGCTGGAAGAGAGTTCCACAAACGAGAAATGTTTTTCTTTTTAAGTATATCACTCACCCTTAAGCAAGGCGGGAGCACCACTAGCATTTAAGGGGTTACAGAGAATGAGAGCAAGATTAAAGAGGAGTGTTTGGGGAAAGGATAAAGAGAGGGATGGGGATCAAGATCAAGGCATCAGAAGATATCAATTGACATTACATTTAAATATTTGAAGATTATAGCTATCAGGGAAGCAAGTAAGAGGAAGGGAGTTCCACTGGTGGGAAGTGTGAGATAAGAAGCTGCTGGAGTAGAAGAGATGGCTACATTTAGCTGTTTCGACAGTGAAAGGGTGGCACTGTGATGCCAACCTAGTAGCACGCTTAAATCATGTAGTTTGGGAACCAGTGAAAGTAGCTTGTCAACTCGATTCCAGAAAGCAGTAATGGATAAGACCAATGGCAGACCACCAGACAACCATCATAATCTTCAGCTGGTGGAGTTTCGGTTTTGGAAAGTGTTCAGGTCCTTCATCAGGATCAAGCTTTTGATCTGACTATTTACGATCGTCAAAAAGATTCCATTTCTCATCACAAGGGACTATTTGATCAAATAATGGATCATTCAAATTCCACAGATAAAGCATCGAATATACTTCAAAATGTCAGTCTCTTTGACTTTCACTGAGTTTATTGAGTTTCTTCACCTGAGCGATGTCCTTGAGATGAATTAAATATTTTTCTTCCATCACTCTTGGTTTTATTGGATTGTTTTTTTGGGTCACCCTGTATTTATTAGCTCCCAACCTAAAGAAATTCTTATAATCTCAAAATACTTTTTGGCTTTAAATAATCTGCAAAGGGTTAATTAGCCATGGAAAACAAATCAATTAAGATAGGAAGAATGTAGGCATCATTCAAGTTTCACCAAACAATTATTGTTATTTTTTTTCAATCTATTCTGTAATTTTATTAACTAGACTTTATTGCACCATGCTGATGAGTGTTGAAATCCTCACAAACGATGGCATAGAGAGATACAGCTAAAGACAAACCAATGGAAAAAAAAGTGAGTGATGAGTAACCAACCGAAACTTGTTTAACACTTCCGCTGCTAACTACGTAGATCTTCGTTTTTCTAATCTTGCTCCAGCTGGCTAAGTACGGAAACCTACGTTTTTTGCATACTTTAAATGTCCTTCGAAGCTGGCATCCCGTTCCCACCCCTTCACCGTTGAACCTGCTAGATGTAGACGTCTCTTCTACTCCAATAGCTTCATGTCTCGCACATCTCGCCTATGGAACTCCCTTCCCTATTACTGTTTCCCTGACAAATACAATCTCCAACGGTTTAAGTGTAGCGTCAATCGACATCTCCAGTTGCCTTGATCTATCCACTTCCCTTCTCCACATCCTTTCACCTTTCATTCCTATCTGCTCTCGCTCCAAATCTTCTGTAACCCCCTTGCCTTGATCGGTCCACTATCTTTCTCCACATCCTCTCCTTTACCACTCCTATCTGCTCTTCCTCCAAACTTTCTGTAACCCCCTGCGTACTAGTGGCTTCCAGCCTTGCTTGGGGTGATATGCTTAAAAAAAAAAAAAAAAAATATTTCTTATTTTTTTTCAATCTATTCTGTAATTTTATTAATTAGAATTTTTTGCACCATGCTGATGAGTGTTGAAATCCTCACAAACGATGGCATAGAGAGATACAGCTAAAGACAAACCAATGGAAAAAAAGTGAGTGATGAGTAACCAACCGAAACTTGTTTAACATTTCCACTGCTAACTACGTAGATCTTCGTTTTTCTAATCTTGCTCCAGCTGGCTAAGTACAGAAACCTACGTTTTTTGCATACTGCTGGTATGAGTGTCCCGTTGCGCCATCTATCGTAAAATACGGAAAATTCTAACTGTTCTATCATGCAGATTATTAGTCAGCCTCGATTTTTCTCCACGTCACGGTAGTTTCGTATCTAATTGCACTGGGGCAAATGAGTAGCAGTGAAAGTGTTAACTAGAACTTTTTGCGACATGCTGATAAGTGTTGAAATCCTCACAGTATTTAATATTGCTGAAATTATTGCTTATATTTTTTTGTCGAGATTTACAAACTCTACATTTTGTTCAATTTAGCATACCAATCGATGAAAATTTAATAAGCTGATTTGTTTGGGAAAATGCTTTAACAAAAACCCTACTTGACCGTTTAATAATTTCTTTAATTTAATTTAATTTTATAGGACTTCATGGTAAACAATGTTTTTTAAGAAAATTTCTATTTTTCCTTTTTCTTTTTAAAAGTGAAGAATAAATTCTTAGGATTTCTTACTCTTGAGCATGAAACATACACCTGGCGCTCAGTTCAAAACTTTTTGAAGCCTTTGACCTTGTGATTTGTTTATAGTTCTTGCAAATGCAGGGTGAATGGGAAACCGGATTTTCGTATATAGAAACTTAAAGAAAAGATATACAAAAAACAATATTGCATTTTTATTAAATAAGTATTTGTTATTTTAATCATGAAATTTTTGTTTTTAAATAGTGGGAGTATTTTGTTTGTTAAATAATAAAACATTTAATTTTTCAAAAAAATTATTGAAAATTTATTGTACTAAGCTATGAACACTAATAAAACCAAAACAGTACTTTATACCTTCTTAACTGTTTGCACTTCTCTCCAAAATTTGGCTTTGATCGGTCAATGAATGTCTATTTTAGAGGGTGTGATAGATGGACGAACTAACAGAAGTCACAGAATTTTATATATATAGATAGATATATAGATAGATGCCTGTAAAATGACAGTCTGAATTGTTCTTATAGAAAGCTACTGCAATTAAGATGAAAAAAAAAAAATATATATATATATATATATATATATATATATATATATATATATATAAAACAAATAGCAAATTCCTTTCTTGTTCACATTTATGCACTGGTTTAAACTATGTTAATTTAAATTTTTTTTTTTGACACAAGTTTGTTCCTCATCATTTCACTGATGAAAAGGAAAGAAATCAATTTAGGGGAAATTGAAATACGAAACTGCAAATGTTGCCTTTGTAATTGAAATGACATTTTCAGATGTTTATAAATATTCAATTTGCAGAAATATATAAAGAAAACATATTAAGAGAGATTTATTACATTTGATTTTGATCTAATTATTAAATGAATTATAGGAGTGAAAATACATTTGAATCAGACATGCTGAATAATAGAGAAAGAATCCCATTTTAACAATTACGATAAATGATTGATATGAAAGTATGTAGCATGGAATATATGGAAATTAGCTTTCTGTCAGGTTACTTTACAAGTGTGACTTGTAATATGTAAGCCAGTACTGTCTGTCACATGGATGTGTCATCAATGACTAAACTGGTTTTCTCCACCAAACTTTTTGTGAGGAGAGTGACTAGACACTTAGCTGGATTAAAAACAAGATCTGTTCAAAATGGTAGATGAACCTTCTTGGCCACCTAGAACACTGGGTTTCATAGCCTTATATAAAACCAGTCTGATGATGACATAGCATTACTGGACAGAGAGGTTCCTAGACTGAAGTCAATGGTTAGACCCGAGTGGTTCAAAACTGAAGTCAATAGCCAGAGCAAAGTGGCTCCTAGACTGTAGTCGATTGCCAGAGCAGAATAGTTCTTAGACTGAAGTCCTCAAGTCAATCACCATAATAGATTGGTTCCTAGACTAAAACAATGACCAGAGCAGAGTGGTTTCTAGACTAAAGTCAACAGCCAGAGTAGAATGATTCCTAGCCTGAAGTTAATGGTCAGAACAGAATGGTTCCTAGACTGTTGGAGAGGAGAGAAAAGTGGTTCCTAGACTGGAGTCCTCAGCCAGAGCAGAGTGATTCCTAGACTGAAGTCAGTGACCATAATAGATTGGTTCCTAGACTAAAACAATGACCAGAGCAGAGTGGTTTCTAGACTGAAGTCAACAGCCACAACAAAGTGGTTCCTAGACTTAAGTCAGTGGCCAGAGAAGATTGTTTCCTAGACTGAAGTCAACAGCCAGAGTAAAGTGATTCCTAAACTGGAGCTAATGGCCAGAGAAGAGTGGTTCCTCATTTGGTTTTGTCAAATGCCCGTTAGGTGGCACTGATTAAGTCTATAAAATAACAAACATGTTTCTTCCTCTACATCTGTTTTCCGTCCTTGTTTCAAGATGTAATGCAACATGGAAAAAAGGATGTCCCACTGGGCCATGTTTGTTCCTCCTGTTCACAGATAACTGAACTCTCTTTCTACCTTCCAATGGATGTTATTTTCATGTCTTCCAAAACATTCACCTATGAAGTAAATCAAGCTTTTCTTTGGTTGTTCCAAGTCAGTGCAGAGCTGATTTGAGCTCGGCCATTATAATGATGCTTATCCTTACTTACCATAATTTCTGGACTAGAAAAAGAAACTGGACATGCCCAAGAGACATTGAGAACTTTGTTTCACTACAGTTTATATAGAAAAAAAAACAATAAATATTCCATAGTAGAAATCCAAGTTTTTGTATTCTTCTTCTAAAATTGTTTATAGATATCTGTTTTGTCTTGTTTGTTTAATGGCATATCAACTCTGTGGGTCATTTAATGCCAAAATTTAATATTTTGGAGAGATTTGAAGTAATAAAAACATGATATGTCGTTCTGCTTTCACAATTGAATAAATGGGAGATGATATTCAGCTTTTGTGCATATACATGTTTGTGTAGGTAGAGGCGGTGATATGTGTGTTTTATGTTGTAGTTTGTTGAAGTTATATTTTGGAATACAGTTTGATTTAAGGAATTGTCGGATATTATATAGATTAATGTCATGAAAGAGTCATGTTGGTTGTTTGGTTGGTTGATTTTGTTTAGCGGCATATCAACACCTCTGTGGGTTATTTAATGCTGAAATCTAAATATATTGAACACAATTGTATGCCTTCAACAACAGATAAAATGTATTGCTGATCATTTTGCTTTAAAAATGTATTGTTGGTCATTTTACTATGAATATGCATTGTTGGTCATTTTTTATATAAAAATATATTGCTGGTATTTTTACTATGAAAATGTATTTCTATACTTTCATAGTGTTTTGTTTTTGTTTGGAGTTTCCCTATTTGCCTATAGTTGGGACTCTAACAGGTGCTACCACCCTGGGTCAGAGTGGACCTGGGAACAACAGTAATTAAATGGTACTTCCATGCTCCTCAAAACCTTTAATCTCATAATCAGAAGCCTTGCTGCCAGATGTAGTTTATCTTCATACCCAGGACTAGTTTAAACATACACCTAAAATACACACAACATATAACCTATAAATTCTATACATATGATTCGTAGCTGGAATGATGCTTTCTTCATTACAATCGGTTTCCCAAAACAGAAATTACTTAAATCTCAACCTAGTATTAATGATAAAAAAAAAATAATCAGAAATAATTACTTCCATTTCTTGTCAGATAATTGCAGATTTAAAGAACCAGAAAATAGAAAGAACACGTTGATGCTACAGACATGGATTTATTTTTGCACAACAGATAATCTTATTTTAGATAGAGTTGGATTAAGTAGCATATGAGAAAATGGAATTAAGATGGTTGTGTGTTTCCCTCTCAGATGCTGCCGATATATTAAGATTTTTACCTAGGATGAGAGCCAAGCGTAAAATAATACTGAGTACGTGGAAAATTGTCATAAACACCTTAAAGACCAAATACTTACACAAATTGGTAATATGAGATATTGACTCTGCATCAGGAATACGGCCAATTATTTAAAAACACACACACACAAAACAAACAAAAAAGGCATGGCTTAAATCAAATAAAATAATGAATATAGATAAAAATAATAGCTACTAATGTTGGAAAGTTTCCACTAACTAATACTAAGAGATTTTCTTTACTTATTTAGCATTTACTTTTATTAAGGTTTGATTTCTCTTTAAAATTGATGCACTTTCGCCCTTGGTAATAACCGACCCGGTTGCCATGACTAGCTCAATCAAGAACATTCATATCTTATTTTTGATAAGGACCAATGCTTTTTTTCCGTTTTCCTCAAGTGATGTTATAAAATATTCCTTGTTGATGTTATGGAACACAGTGATGTCATTTTTTTTTTCTAATGTAAGAAGATGTTTCGGAGGCTGTATTTTTTTTACACAGAATCCAGAGTTCAAGTTAATAGTTTTATTTAGATCAAAGTCTGTGCAGGTTGGGAAGGAAGTGAAACCTCGTGTTGCGTCCATAAAAAAGATACATAAATAAAAAAAACTAATTATACTGTCACTTTGTCATGTCTATAAAAAAAATAAATAAATAAAAATTAATTATAGTGTCAAAAATATTTATAATAAAATAATTATAACAATTATAATTATCATTAATTCACTCAACCAAATTAGAATTGACCTCACTTTTCCAATGAGAATCGACCTCACTTTTCTCCTCTACACACAAAAACATGTAACATTCTCACTATCAGACAAGCAGTTCACATGGACAAGTCATTAACATGTGCATCAACAAAAGTTTCATCTCTTTTGCCTTTTTCAGGCCATAATAGTAATGTTTATTTTTTAACACTCAACAAAAATTCAAGGTAAGAAAACCCCAAACACTTCTTGTAAGTAAATTATCTGTACACTTATTGTTGTTTTAGTGTTTTTCTTTTCTTTTCTGTACACATCTTGCTTTCCTTCATTCTTCATCTTTCACTGTCCTTCGTTTGTTCTTTCGATTGTTTTTGTCCATCCGTCCGTGAAGTTGCTTGATACTTGATCAAGCATCTCAGTTATGCTGTTAAGTGTCCTTTCAAAAGTTTTGCATTCATAAAAGTGGAATGGATAGATGTGTTTCTTTAATTCTTTTTAAAGCTTTTCATTGGTTGAAAAACAATTTGATCTTTTGTTCTGATTAACATTGAGCTGATCTTGAATACTGTGTATCAAAGTGAAAATGATTTCTCAGGCATGACTTTTTGGTTTTTAATTTCCAGTGTGATATAAGCTGTCAGTGATAATTTCCTTTAGGATTTTCAAAAGGGTTCTAACACTCGATGCTAATAGGTGATAATTTTGCCTCAGACCATCACTTCTACCTCAGCTGTTTGTATAATAATATTATTTACTCAGACGATATTATTATTATTGTTGTTGCTACCAGTTCTGTAAATGGAATAATCTTAAAAAGGAACCAGAGATATTCATTGATACCAACTAAAAATATACCTGAACACATTCATATAATTAATCAGGTGTAAACTATAGACAAAAGAGATGTAACTGGAAGAAAATATAGATAATAGTAAAACACTAACCAGGAAAAAAAATTAAGGCAACAGAGAAATAAGTACATCATATGAAGCAGTCAAAGAAGAATTATTGGTGATGGAATAGGTGCATTTACATTGTAATTTCTTACTTTATATCCAGCAGTACTGGTAGCTGGCTTTCATTTGAAGACATTGTGTAACAAAGATGGAAATAAACACCAAACCAGTCAATCATTAAATGACAAAAAAATGGTTTTTGAGTCAGAGGATTCCCACATCCTTCCAGTTAATAAATTAATCCTTTGAAAATTTAACATTTTTCAACCAATGGGTTGCATTCCTGCTGACAATAAAAAAAACATGCTTTGTGATCCCTTTGAAGGGTATATAAGCAAAGATTATAGACCATACAAGACAGTAACTAGATAGAGATGGCAACACACAACAAGAGTTCATGACGTGGCTTCCTTACTCATTCACCTGCCTTCCTCACCAAACTCGGTTACACTTCTACCTTCTGCCTCACTTTCTCCATTTTCTCTTTTTCACACGCATATACGTGAAGAAATCACATTTCTTTTCATCTTAGCAAACAACTACAAACAAAGAACTTTAACACAAGAACTTTATCGATCATACCTGCTGAGAAACATTTAGTTGTAAAAATATGAAAATAAAAATATTTTATATTTTTATATTTGAAAAACTTTCTCAGCTTTTTCTTTGTTATTATTTTTTTTTATTTTAAGCGTATCACCCCCAAGCAAGGCTGGAGGCCACTATCATGCAAGGGGTTGTAGAAGGGTTGGAGGAAGAGCAAATAGGAGTGATAAAGGAGAGGATGTGGAGAAAGAGAAAGGCAGTGGATCAATCAAGGCGAGGGGGTTACAGAAGCATTGGAGCGAGAGCAGATAGGAATGAAAGGTGAAAGCATGTGGAGATGGGAAGTGGATAGATCAAGGCAACTGGAGATGTCGATTGACGTTACACTTAAATAGTTGATTCAAATCTGCAACAACATTCCTGACACAAGCCATCATTGACCCTGAGACCTGGGAAAGTGTTGCTGTAAATCAGCCTTCCTGGTTTGAGACCATCTGGGGAGGGGGGACCGACACTTTTGACTTTTTTTTTTTGGTTGACATGAAGAGGTTCTGCAATATGCTGTCAAGAGGGCCCAATTCACCCAAGTGATGCCACCACCAACACTGCTCTCTAACTCCTGCTCACAATTCTTCAGAAATAAGCTGAGCCTTTACAGCCATATCTACCACCACTACCAGGCGGAGAAAGGAAATGAGGAAAGGGGAAGATGTTTCCGATGCTCAGATGTGAGCGGGTGCTGATGACCAGCTTGCTTTTCTTTTTTTTTTAAATAGAAAAAACAATTTGTACTGCTAGGTAATTCGCATGAGGAGCTCTCCTTTTTGTTGACAACCATACATTTTGTCTTCTTACAATTGATTGACTGATTAATTCATTCCTTTTCTATGGCTTATCAACCCTTTGCTGGTTATTTAAAGCCAGAAAATATTTGTAGATTGTAAGAATTTTTTTTTTTTTTTTGATAATAATGATTTAGTGATACATGTCTTACTAATTAATCTTTAGTTGGGGGGTAGATTCATACCTTTCCTAAAGATATTCGCATATAAGTGAATGTAATGAATCCAACTGGAATTGAAACTCGGCTCTCCAATTAAGAACTCTGAGCCATTATCCATTACAACATCTACACTTCCAATCTTACAACATCTGGTATTCCAAGGCAGTTACCCATGTTACCAGGCTCAACATTACTTAACTTTGGTGATCATACATGATCCAGTGTTTCAATGTGATATGGCCATAAGCCTTCTTGTAAATGATATTTAGTCCTTAATAAACACTTCAACTTCATTTTTTTTAAAAGATACGCTTCAGTCGAGTAGTGGTCAGTGGATCAGATTTTGGAA
>OZ038479.1:118942051-118959551 GCA_964036315.1 Acanthosepion esculentum | reverse complement strand
AAATATTATATATAATAAACAGATGAAATAAACCATATTACATTTTTAATGCTATATTTAGTTTTATTATGCTACAAATCTTCTCAAAGTTAAACCTATTTACTTTAATTATTTCATTTTTTTTATTTGTGTTTTTTCTTTTATTCAGTTTTTGTATATTTATTTATTTTTACAATTTCAGCTCTTCTCTATGAGAGAGAATATTGGACAGATGAAGAATAGACTTGAGGCAACGGAAATTTGGTCCCACAGATGGAACCAGAGAATACCAAAGACTGAACATGTGAGTAACAAGAAAATCTCAAAGAACATGGAAACAAATTGAACACTTATACTTATAATCAGAATGAGACAGTTGAAATTTAAAGAGTTCACAAAAGAGGAAAATTGGAGAATTTGATACTCACTGGACATATTGAAAGCAGGAAGGAGAGATGAAAGCAACAAGTAACCTACCTAACGAGCTTGTGTAAATGGATGGCAGAACAGGGATTAGTAGAGATAACAAAACAACAAAACTAAGAGCTACAAAGGCTGTTGTTGAGAGCCATGATCGACCACGTCCTGAACGTACATAGGACATAAAAGAACAAGAACTCTTATTAGTTAGAAATGTTGAATTTTTTTGATAAAAAAATGCTTCAATAGATTGTAAGGCTTCATTAGAATATAAGGGAGGTAATTAGGCATTTGAAAGGTAAAAATTGTTTTGGACGTTAAAATTGATGAAACCAAATTTGAAATTTTTTTACATCCTATTTTCCATCTTGGTAGCTATTTTTATGTCTTGTCCCTTCAGAGTGAAGGGGATCAGGTCTCTCTACAGTTTCCTTTTGTTTATTATCTAAGTATTGCCATGACGTCCTGGAAAAATAAAGGCGGCGTTCTCTATTGCATTTACCACAGGTTCAAATTCAGATGCATTATTTCTAGTCTACCCTGATATTTAGCCATAGCTAAGGGAAGAAGAGATGATTTTATAACTCTCCTAAGGGTATTAGTGTGAAAATGAATGCAGCAGCTATTTTATGCTACCATAATTAAAACAAAGCTGGTTATGTAAGATGGTAAACATTTTGCATTTGGTGCTTTTTGTTTTTGTCCAATAGGTCCCAAAATTTTCCTAGCTGATGTTTCCTTGGTTCTCAGGCTACATATCTAGTGTACCATCTGACACCAATATACACATACTTCTTGGTTGGTTACATATACAGTGGAACCTCAATTTAACAGACTAATAGTGGCGGGGGGGGGGTCGTCTGCTAAAACTGTCTGTTAATTTAAAGCATCCTTTTTCATGGCCTAAAAACACCCAGTACATTACAAAATTTTTGTAAATAAATATAAAAACAGTATATATCTGTTTGTATTTTATTTTTAAGTTACTATATAGTAACTTAAAATTAAATTACAGAGAGAGAGAGAAAGAGAGAGAGAGAGAGAGTATAATATTGAACATTAAGTGCTGGTGGTAATAAAATAAATTGCATTTTGCATAGAACTCAGAGTTGTGCTCCTGGTGAGGTAATAAATGTATATTTATTCATAATAATAATCTGTCTATCTATCTATCTATCTATCTATCTCTCTCTATATATATATATATAATATATATATGTAGAGAGAGAGAGAGAGAGAGAGAGAGAGAGAGAGAGAGAGAGAGAGAGAGATGATGTGTATGTTATGTACTCAACGTACACTCAAGC
Organism: Acanthosepion esculentum; assembly: GCA_964036315.1. NCBI lineage: Eukaryota > Metazoa > Mollusca > Cephalopoda > Sepiida > Sepiidae > Acanthosepion > Acanthosepion esculentum. The sequence continues at coordinate 118,957,845 of OZ038479.1, read as the reverse complement.
AAACAAGAGCAGCTATTCCCGGAACTACCAGTCTCTGTCAGTTGATTGCACCAGTAATTAAGTACCTAATTCTGAAACTAATGGACTTGCTCGCTACATGCGGCTATTTTGAGTTTGCAGCTGGACATTACCATTTCTGTGGATTTTGTCTGTTAAGGGACCATTAATTCGAGGTTTTACTGTACTGCAGTTTCAAAACACGCATACTAGACTGGTGACGAGGGGTCACCCATTTACAGTCACGCTGCCTAGATATAATCGCAAATTCTATGCTAACTTCTTGCACTTCTCACTTGTGGAATTCACTTACAGCTCCATGCTTTCCAGCCAACTTTAATCTGCAAAAATTTAAATGCAATGTCAATCGCTATCAACTGTCCTCCTGATTACTCTTCCTCTGTTATTATTCCTCATCGATGTTTCTGTTTCTACTTTTTGCACACCCAGTAACCCCTTATGTCTCTGTGGCTTTATTGCCTTGCTTAGGGTGAACATGATTAAAAGAAAAGAAAAATTAACAAAAAAATGACAAAATAAAATGTTAAACAATTGAATCAATTTATTTTACCGCTTTATCAATGTGAAATGATATTTCGTTTGTACTTTTGCTCACCCAATGCAAGGCCCGAGAGTCAGTCAAGGCAGGGGTTACTCAAGGAATTTGTTGTGCAAGTGGTAAGAGTAAGAAGAAAAAGAATCATGGTTAACACTAGACTTGAACAGTTTGATTGCAGTGGTCAGGGAAACATTCTCTTGGGAGTCAATTCCACATGGAAGCTGTTAGAGTGGAACCTAATTCTCACCAATGGAATGCGAAGGCAATAAGTGCAGTTGGCTAGAGTGTTAGTGGCATGGCAGATTCTTCCATGATCCGAACTGGTGGAACTAAGCAATATAGCTTGTCAGAATATTTAGGATCTTCCTTATGTTAGGTATAAGTTTCCTTTATGTTTGTGTTTCCTCTAAAACTTTGGCATTGCTCTCATAATCGGTCCACTGTATTCTCAGCATCCTCCTGTAGAACCATATTTCTATTGCTTCAAGTCTCTTCTTCATCTTTGAGGAGATTGTTCAGCATTCACTGCCAGACAGGAGGACAGATATCATGTAACAGTTTAGTACTCTTTCTCTTGTTTCTCGCAAAGTTTTTCTGTTTCTTAATACTCTGCTTAGCTTTTGGAATGCACCTTTGGCTATCCCAATGAGTCTTCAGATTTTAGAGTCACACTTTTTGTCCTCTGTTAAAACACTTCCTAAATATTTAAATTTTTGTAATTGTTTGAAATTGGTATCTCTGATCTGCAATTCGCACTTTGGGTTCACCATTTTGCGAACAGGCATGCATTTTGTCTTCTTGCAGTTGATGTTTAATCCTTTCTTCTTGCTTTCCCTCACTAACTTTTACCACATTAAAAATGTCAGCTAGTCATTGTTAGCAGAAGTTCTTTGCCTGACAAGTGGGATGATCCCACAATGCAATAGTCTTAATTTGTTCAGAGTTTCCTGCATTGCAATAATTATTTTTTAGATAATTTTTCCTCTGATCTTCATGTTTACAGCCATGTCACGTTGAAACACTAGTTCTCATACGATCACTGAAGTTAAGCAATGTCAAGCTTGGTTAGTATCTAGATGGGTGACTGCTTGGGAATACCAGGTGCTGTAAGATTAGAAGTGCTGGTGTTGCTTGGAATTAGAAATCAGAGAGACAAGTTCCAATATCAGTCAGGTTTGTTATATTCACTTAGTATGAAAGGCATGAACCCACCTCTACTCCATACAGCTATGGGTTGATCGGTAGGATTTGTATCAGTAAATTGTTATTATATCCCAAAAATTCTAACAATCTAGAAATTCATTTATGGCTTTAAGTAACCTGCAAAAGGTTGATAAGCTGTAAAAAAAGATCAATCAATCCTTTAAGCTTATTTTTGTTGTTTGTTTACACCTAATAGCAATTAACATAAAAATTTCAAGAGAAAGCATTGTTATTCATGTTTACTATTTTTTCTTTCATCTTGGTTTTTGCTACTTGCTTACACCTAGTAGTAGTCATAGACATAATCGTCTTAAGTTGTTTGAATGTGAAAATATTGTTATTATCATGTAATAAATGTTATAGTTTTTTCAATCTTATTTTCAGTGGCTTTTTATCGGGATGGGGAGGTGGTGTAAGCTTGGATGTGTGGGTGGTGAAATGAATAGCAATCATGGAATGAGAAATTGGTGACTTTGGGAAAAGTATGAATTCATCTCGCCCTGCCTCCCCCGAATCTATGAGTTAAATAATCGAACAGAATGGCCTCATCAGTCTTGTTTGGCAACCAGTCTATGAGAAGGAACTAAAAAACCGTATGTAGTGCTAATGAAGCACATACTGTATGCAACTAATGAAAAGATCGTGGGGGTTCACAGTGATTATATGATCCTGATTATGGTCTGTCTAAATGGTAATGCCAAAAGGGAAAATGGTAATGCCATCCGCCGCTTTCCATCACCACGGCCGAGGCCTACGGGTTCGATTTGGGAAGGGCAACTGCATCCAAACCTCTTTTGATGATGTCGTTAATTGCTGCATTGTTTTTATGTCAGATTATTTTTACAACATTTAAGCAAGCAGCATTTCCAATTACTCATACTTATACGTTAGTTGTAGAATAGAAAAATAACATGAACATTGTCTATCCTGGGTATGATGATAAACTACATCCTGCAGCAAGGCCTTTAATTGGGAGCTTTTGAGGAGCATGGAACCACTTCTTAATTGCTGTTATTTCCAGGATCACCGTGACCCAGGGTTGTAGAACCTGTTAGGGTCCTAGATTTGGGCAAAGCACAATGAAAATATAAAAGATTTTATAGTAAATTACCAGCAATACATTTTCATAGTAAAAAATAAAAAAATTAGAAGGAATACATTTTTGTAAAATAAATTAAAATTTCCAGCAATTAAAAAAAAAAAAATTACCGAAGCTCCCAAGGAAATTAAATTTCAGCATTAAATGACCCATAAAGAGGTGATTTGGTTCCCTGTGCCGAGCCAGGAAATTCTTCTCCCCGGAATCGATCCTCCAAGTCTATAAGTCTACCATTCGACCTTGCATGGAGTATTGCTGCCATTTATGGTCTGGGGCCCCTGCGTGTTGCCTCAGGGTTCTTGATAAGATCCAGAGACGGATATGCAATGTGATTGGCCCTGATCTGTCATCTCGTCTGCAGTCGCTCTCTCACAGACGCGATGTTGCATCGCTCTGCCTTTTCTACAAGTACTTCCACGGTAATTGCTCCGAGGAGCTGCTTTCGCTTGTCCCTAAGCCTCGTGAATTTAAGCGTCCTACGAGGCTGGCATCCCGTTCCCACCCTTTCACCGTTGAAACTGTTAGATGTAGACGTCTTTTCTACTCCAATAGCTTCATGTCTCGCACATCTCGCCTATGGAACTCCCTTCCCTATTACTGTTTCCCTGACAAATACAATCTCCAACGGTTTAAGTGTAGCGTCAATCGTCATCTCCAATTGCCTTGATCTATCCACTTCCCTTCTCCACTTCCTTTCATCTTTCATTCCTATCTGCTCTCGCTCTATATCTTCCGTAACCCCTCTGCCTTGATCGACCCTCCGTCTTTCTTTTTCTCCACATCCTCTCCTTTACCACTCCTATCTTCTCTTCCTCCAACCCTTCTGTAACCCCATGCGTGATAGTGGCCACCAGCCTTGCTTGGAGTGATACGCTTAAAAAAAAAAATATGTCATTAAGCAAACAAACAAACATGAACATTGTGATAAAGATCACAAAAGAGAAATAAGACGCGAAAACTATTTGTCAAAAAATGAATAATAATAATAATAAAAAAAACATAGTACTTCGAGTCTCTAAGATTCATATGATACTGCTTTCTTAGAAGACAAAGGTCAACCATTATACAAACGACATCATTTTCAATGGAGAGCCTTCAAGATGCCTTCAAGAGCTTTCAAGATGCTAGTTTGAAAAAACATTGGAGCAAACACATCACATGCTTAAATGTAGAATAGTATTTCTTCTGCTATAAATTAAATTGATATTATATACTGTATACTGGGAAGAAAATAGATAATTTAAAAACGGATCTTTGTGTATAAAAGGGATTTGGTAATTTTCAAAATTCAATAAGTAAAATAGCTTGTATGCAAAGCCAAAATAGTCCAGCATGCAAATTACAAATTGGAAATACCAAAATCAAACAAATACAACAATTTAAATATCTGGGAAGAAGTACTTCATGTATTTATTGTAGCTGTGACTGGAGCGAAATAAAAATTGATAATATAAATTAAAATAAAAATCATGTAGAAATACATAAACAGTGTTTGAACGTCTCAAAGATAGCTTATGCAGCACCTAGAACCGCCAAAATTCTATTCAGTACTGATGTGTAATACTACCCCTGAACGCTCCGAGTGGAGTGGGCCCAAGCTTGACTGGGTGCCTTGGGCAGTGCTTTGTGAGCCTTGCTATCTTATCAACTTGCATGGGATGCATGTAACAAACCTCAACAAGATTTGATGCTTGAACCTTCAATCCTTAAAATTCCAAACATTTCGAACATTGATTGAACGAGTCTTACTGTATGGATCAGAAACTAGGACATTATCTATTCCTCTTGAAAGACGACTGGATAGAACATATAGAAATCTACTTAGAAAAATCCTGAATATCAGTTGGAGATCCCATGTAACGCTTAACACAATTTACGGAGAACTGAGACCAATATGTCTTAAGCTCAAACAAAAATGATTACAGTTTGCCAGCCACTGCCATTGAGCAGGCAAAGAAATCGTTTCATCCTTACTCCTATGGCACCCTTCTGGAAGTGTCTTCTCACAAAAATTGACTTTCCCAGACACCATAGCTCGGGAATCAGGGTTGGACATTGGGGATCTGGGGACAGCAATACAGGACCAAACAGTGTGGAAAGGGACTGTCAATGGATTTCCGACAAACCATAGGGAGGTCGAAGGATGATGACGATGATGCTCTTATCAACATTTGCTTTTTTTCTATCTACATTTATATATGTCACAAATTAAACAAAGCATAACTGACTCTTAAAGGATGTCATTCTGTAGCAGGCAGTGTTCAATTTGTTTTGCTCATGTTAAGTCTTAAAAAAAAACACTATATAAAATTCACTATTTTTTTATCTAATGTGATAAAATCATTCAACTTTTGAGAAAAATCTCAAGTTGATGTTAAAAAATTGCCACAAAATATTGTTGATTTAAGATGGAATGATCTATTATGACCGGTCTCTAATTTGTATTTAGATACATTGTATTTATTTTCAATTTTTCTCGTTGAATTGTTCACCTATATTGCATATGATCCATTATTGTACATAGTTAGGTTACAATAAAATTTGTATTTTATATGAATACTACCTTGTGAAAATTGAGACATAGTATAGTGAGCGGGCCCCATATCAGATTGGGGGGGGGTATTATAGATTGGTGGGGAGCACAAGACTCTTGCACCAGCCCTGGTATGAATTCATTGCTAATCAAGAAATTGTTAATTAAGAAATCATTTATTGAACAAAGTAACTAATAATAACAAAGCAAGAGTCATTGAAACAAAGCAAGTTCAGTCGACCATTGATGACAATTCCAGAACAACGTAACTATAAACAATTTTTTCTATCCTCTGCCAGCGGCAATGATGGAGAAAGCATTACCTCGAACCATCGCCAGTGAGACACACTGCAAGAGTCACTCCGTTTCGCGAGGCTCGTTCTTTAATCGGGACGCAATCGCGCCAATCCTCCGAAGGAACGCCATCGAACGAGGGCCAATAACCCCTGAAGTCTCCACTGCCACAGGAGTAAAAAAAATCTATCAGCAAGAGAAGAATATTTAACTATTTTTTTTCATCTCAACCGCGGACCTGATCAAATTACCGGCCGAAAATGTACCCGCACAAGTCGCATCCCGAATCAACGACTTACCCATTTTAAAAGGGAAGATTGTAATGCCATCCGCCGCTTTCCATCACCACGGTCGAGGCCTACGGGTTCGATTTGGGAAGGTGAACCCAGCTGCATCCAAACCTCTTTTGATGATGCTAATTGCTGCATGCCATGGAAAGCGGCCGGCACTACGACGACAGGAGAGAGGATGCAAACCAAACTCATCGATGGAGGCTCCACATCTGTATCTGTGATGCTCACATAATTTGAGTCCAAGACGTTTCGCGACTCCGACCCAAGTGACACTCATCATGTAGAAGGGTACCGGTAGATGAAGAGGGCACTGCGTTGAGCCAGGCGCCACTACTCGGTTGTGAAGCAGATAGTAGACAGGCAAGGCGAGGCGATGCTGATCCAGAGAGAGCCTCAAATTAGTAAAATTGGCCTCGCATTTTATTTTATCCCAGCTTTTTTGTTTTGATGTGAGATAGAAAGTAATTCTTGGGTCCAGACGCTGCAAGATTGTTCGAAAGAACTACCCGAGAAACACTGAGACGATCCACTGAGTATCTCATCAATTAATTCGCGACTGGACGAAAGTGAAGAAAGATATGCTGGAAGGGCCAAATCTACCGCTGATCGAAGGCCCAGGCCGCCGAAACTCAAAGGGAGCTTTGCCTGTCTCCAGCCTGTGTCGTCGAAATTGACGTTGCAAATTAGCTCCGCGCATCTCTTAACTGTCATATCTATCTCATTTAAGAAATCCTGTTCGAGGTAGCAAGGGGCACTTCGGAGAGTGTAGAGGAAACTCGGTAGCGAAAAACTGTTCTTCAAGAGGAAGAGGGCAGGATGTGCATCAATTAGTTGCAATTTCTCAGTCATTCTTGTTAGAATGACATGTTTAGTATCCAAACACTCTCGAATGGCCATTGGAAAGACTGGAGAACCAAGAATGTGTAATTCCTCCTTAGGTGTTATTTTTATATCCTCAAGGATGAGTCTGATATCCCGGATAGCACTCTCGAAATCATCTGCACTATAATTCAAGTTTATTATCTCTGACTTGGACGAGTTAATCTCAAGTCCCAGCAGCGATAAAGCAGGAATAACTCGTCGGAGGTCAGCAGTTACGGCCCCGACAGATCCTCCCAGCGTTGCATCGTCAAGATACCATATATTGAAAGGAGAAGCGATGGAACGAGCTACCCCGTCAATAGCCACCGCAAATAGTAGCGGGCCAAGTGGACCACCTTGCTGGTTTCCAATAGCAGCAGAGATAATATTATCGGAGGCGATCAACATACTTGGATGACTATACGAAAGATGAGCCAGTTTAAATAGGGAAGGGGCCCGTTGATGGCAAACTTCCAGGGCATGATCCCTTCTGATGCTATTGAAAGCTTTTTTTCATATCCAATTTTAATAAGATACTGGGGGAAACAGGTGATGTATTCTCGAAAAATGATCTTGTGGCATGAACCGCGGCTTCACATCTGCCCTGTATGCCTACCCCGAGCTGGACAGGTCGCAATTCATGCCCCATCTCCTTCATAACTCTACAAGCAATTTTTGCCGCGAGTCGACGAAAAATGTTACCAACAGCGATAGGGCGGATACCACCATCTTTTTTTTTTTTTTAAAGCCGTTAAGTTTGCTGAAAATATTAAGTCGCGAGCATGTTGGGGTATCTCAGCTCGGAGAAGGGTATTAATAAGAGCTGTTATGGATGTTTTCAAATGTCCACCAGCTTCGGCAGTGTGGGCAGAAATTATGTCCTTGATGTGACCAGGTCGAAGGCCGTCCACACCTCCACTGCTGCTTCCCGAGAAAGACTTCAGAGCGGCAACCATCGCTTCCTTTGAGATTTCAATATTTGAAACATTGTTTTCCATCTGAACAAATCTGACATCTGATGGTGGCGCAGGATGTTTCCGACGGAGCGCTGTGAGAACTTCTGGCGTAGTAGCTAGTATAGTATCGGATGAGGCCAATACTCTAACTGCAGCTGAGACATCGCCCTCGATCAACTTAGCACTGACGAGGGCACGGAGTCTCTTAGAATCGTTGACTGTAGATGAAGGATGAAATCTATTAGGATTAGAAAGAGTAGAAAATCCGGTGGCATTTATTTTAGACGAATTGAATAAACTTAAAGAAATGTTATTTTTCATAAGAGATGAGACAGATGACGTAGGGTCCTTATTGTAAGGAATGCCGAGCACAAGTGTTGCGAAAGAGAAAAGGTGATCCCAGTCAAGCGAGCTGTTCAAGTTAAGTGCCTGCTCTATGGCAGTAGCCAAGGCATCGGCTGCCGGGATTCTGACAGATTTAGGGATTTTTAAAGGCACCTTCCGGAATTGCCTGAGGAGTGAAGTTGCCCTCAAAACTTCACTGACATCTCTTTGAGTCGGTTCATTATGTTGATGGATCACACTATCTTGTAGAGCCGAGAGAGACAGACAATGTGAACAACTCCAAACAACCAGAGACGCTGAAGCATTTCTAGTCAATCCCACGCAAGATAAATGAAAAGACCGTTGACAATTTGAACAAATTCTTATTCTTTTACGCTTATTAATGCTGCCACAAGAAAAGCAATGATCACATTCCAGCAAAGTAGAAGGAAGAGACATTTTTCTTCCCTCCTTATTCCTAAAATTAATGTAAAACGTTTTTCTGTTAAATTCTTGTAATCTCCGTTTGACATTAATTTCATTTTTTCCTTTGAAATCAAATCTTCGGAAAAAAATACTGTCTTGAATTACAAAAACCTTCATAATAATGTTTACAGTTTTCAGCTATTAATTCAATAATAATTATTCCATTTACTATTCAAATTCGTATTTAACTTAAATAATACTTAATCCGACATTTTTACATTTTTAAAAATCCGTTGAAATCAGCAGAGCTTTGAAAAACACGTCTTCTCTCTTCGAATTCCAAGCGTTTTTCAAGAAATTACTATAAGAAGCACATAAACACATCTTACAAATAATACATATTTGGTAAGTCTTGAAAAAACACTTTATAAAATTCAATATTTTTTATCCATAATCTTGAATGTGTTAAAATTATCCAACCTTTTTCTCAAGTCAATGTTAAAAATTGCTGCAAATCATTATTGATTTACTTAAGACAGAATAATGCATTATGGCATGTCTCTAATTTGTATTTAGATACATTGTATTTATTTTCAATTTTTCTAGTTAAACTGTTCACCTATATTGCATATGATCCATTATTGCACATAATTAGGTTACAATAAAATTTGTATTTTATATTTTATATGAATACTACCTTGTGATAATTGAGATGCTGTAGAGCAGTGGTGCCCATATCATAGATTGGGGAGTAGGTATAATGGATTGGGTAAGTATCATAGATTTTGTGGAAGCACAAGATCCTTGCACCGGTCCTTGGTGGGACTATGCATCAAATCTGGAAATCTGAAATTGCTCTTGTTGAAATTCTTCTATGTGATATTTCCCTTCAGGTTGTAGGTGATCATGGCTCTCCTCAAGTTCCTCTACTTTGTAGCTCTTAATAAATTTTGTCTTTTTTTTATTTCTCCTAAACCTTGTTCCACCAACCATTTACTCAAGCCTGCTAGATGTTTTGCATTGTTTTCCTCTGCCGCTCTTTTCTTCAATCTGTCCTGTGATTATCAAATTTTCCAAGCCCTCTTTCCTCATTATGTGCCCTAGAAATTTCAACTATTTCTTCCAGGGTAAAAGTGTCCTTTTTGTTTCCATTTTTCTGAAAACTTCATTGTTGCTCACATATTTAGTACCTGGTATTGTCAGTAAAACTTCTGTAGAACCATATTTCTATCACATCAAGTTTCTTCTTCATCAGTGTGGAGATCTTCCAGCATCCACTGCCACATAAGAAGATTGATATTGTATAACAGTTCAATATGGAAAAAACATCTCAAACTCCTCCCTGGTCTTTTGGAGTAGAGGATTATCCCTTATTTCCTGTTTAGGATTGGGTTTCTGGTATAAAATGACAATTGGAAAAATCTTAGATTTTGCCGATGCGTTTCGTCTTCTGACTTTTTCAAGGCAAAAATGAAATCGAAATATCTCTGTTGTTATAGCTACATTAAAAATCCAAATTTAAAAAGATAGACGCTTCTGTCCAAGCCTTTTTTTTTTGGTTAATGTAAATTTATAGTATGATCTGGGAATTTAACTGATTGGGTTTCTGTTTTCTTCAGCTGTGTACTCCTCTGCCTGAAATCTGAAATTTTATTCAGTAATTTTTTTTTCGCTTCCAATAGAAGTAAACAGGTTTGTCTATCACCCAGTTCCTACTCCTCCCTGGTCTTTTGGACAGGAGTAGAAGTTCATCCTTTGTTTCTTGTTTAGGATTGTGTTTCTGTTTCCTTCAACTGTGTACTCCTACACCTGAAATCTGAAATTTTATTCAGTAATTTTTTTCCCTCTCCCAATAGGAGTAGATAGGTTTGTCTATCACCCAGTTCATACTCCTCCCTGGTCTTTTGGACAGGAGTAGATGTTTATCCTTTGTTTCCTGTTTACGATTGGTTTCTGGCTCCTAAATCTACTTCAACTCTGAAATTTTATTCGCTAATTAAAACTTGAACTCTTCAAGTCTAGACTTAACCGTCTATCTTTCCTGTTATCTTTCCTTTTCTTATGCTAATACAACTCCGCACACTAACCCTCTACCTTGAGTGGCCCTTAGGCCTTGTATTGGGTGAGCATTGTTTCTAATGAAATTTTTCTATTTCTTAATACTTTACTTGGCTTTTAGAAGGCATCTTTGGTTATCTCAATTTGCCTTCGGATTTCAGTGTCACACTTTCCATCCTCTATTAAAACACTTCCCAGATATTAAAATTTCTGTTCTTGTTTGATTTTGATATCTCCAATTTGTAAATTGCATGTTGGGCTGTCCATTTTGCTAACAACTGATGCATTCCATCTTCTTTCATTTGAGGTTTAGTCCTTTCTTCAAGTTTTCCTTTACTAGCTTTTGTACGAGTTTCTTGGATTTTCCTTTCTGTGTCTGCTATCAACACTGCATATCTTATTTATTTAAGATTGTGCCTACCAAACATTGCACTTCTGATGGAAATGGATTACTGATTGCCAGATTGGTGATGGCTAACCTGCACACTCAAGCAGATGTTTACAACAGTTGGGCTATTAATAGTAATAAATTCATCAATCATTTTAAATTGCTTTGAAATTATATCAGTGCATGACTTATAAAAGCGTACCCCATGGCATTTCTGTCTTGCAAATTTAATATCAAAAGACATATATGTGTATGGCCAACCTTTGCGTACAATTTTATATACACACATAGGTACTGATGCACAAATGCATGCATACATTCTATGTGTGTATATATGCAGGCACGTATGTAAATGTTTGTGCCACAAGTCACGCCCATAACCGGAGTGTTTCGAGAGTGGGAGGGGATCTTCAATTGTGCTGTGGGGTGGCTTGAGTAAAAGTGTTTTATGTTAATATATCTATGTGAATTCTAACCATCAATATGGGGGTCGGGTGACTGGCTCCCAGATTGTAGAAAAAAGTGGTAGTTAAAAAAAGAATAATTTCTTTTTTTTTTGGGATCTACAGTAAAATTCTTTTTTTTTTTTACCAATAAAAGTTTTTTTTTTTTACCAATAAAAGTTTTTTTTTTACCAATAAAAGATTTTTTTACCAATAAAAGTTTTTTTTACCAATAAAAGTTTTTTTTTTACCAATAAAAGTTTTTTTTTACCAATAAAAGTTTTTTTTACCAATAAAAGTTTTTTTTTTACCAATAAAAGTTTTTTTTTTACCAATAAAAGTATTTTTTTACCAATAAAAGTTTTTTTTTACCAATAAAAGTTTTTTTTTAATCAATATGTACAGTGGAAAATCAAATAGCATCAAGCACTGTAGAATAACTGCAGGATACCGAGAGAGAATAAGGGAGACAAAAAAGGTATAGATATATGCAGAAAAACATGCATGTGCATCTCATTTGCTGATTGAGCACTATAGAGAAAGGGAATTTTTAACAGTAGCTGCTCCTGCTTAATGCATAGACCTTCACATGAAATGAGCACTCTGGCTGCTTATTTAGCATTTATATACATCACATATATAAAACATTAAAAGATTCCCTTTCTCTGATGTGTGCCAATAGCTTAGGGGTAGAGTCTCGGACTGATGCCAGATCGGTCCAGTTTTGATCCCGGCTTGAAGCAACTGAATGTCTAGCCACAATGATTAGACATGATACAATGAAACAGTCTGTACGTGGATATATATATATATATATATATATATATATATATATATATATATATACACACTCAAACACATTAAGTGTGCTCCAAAAGTAATGCCTCCTATTCATTTCTTCAAAGAGTACAACAAATACAGGTAGTGCAATGGCACCGTTCAAAAGTTAAACACGTCTCATTTTTTTTCTTTTTTAGTTGGTATCACCCTATGCAAGGCAATAAAGCCACTAAGACATAAGGGGTTACTGGGTGTAGAGGAACAGGAACATTAATAATGAACAGGAAGAGAAAAGAGTAATCAAGAGGGCAGTAGATAGCAATTGACAATGCATTTAAATTTTTGCAGATTAAAGTTGGCTGGAAAGCATGAAGCCGTAAGGGAGTTCCACAAGTGAGAAATGTGAGAAAAGAAACTGTTAGCATAGAACTTACAGCTACATCTAGCCAGCTCAGCTGTAAATTGATGAGATCTTGATGTCAGTCTAGTACTGTGCTTAAATTCAAAAAGTCTACGTACCATAACAAAGAGCTCATCTAAACAATTACGATGAAAGTATTTATAGAAAAGGCAAAGAGAAACAAACTTATGGTGGTGTGAAATTGACTGAAGCCGATCTGCCAGATCGGGACTGATAATAGTTATAAATACAGTTTCCCAAATAAAATGTTTACACCTAACTTGATAAAGTTCCTCAAAGTACAATACATGTTGACATAAAAGGGTTTCTTCCTGAGAATTCTTTTATTAACTAACGGCATTCACTTATCTACTTTGAACTGACTGACAAGTCATTTCACAAGAAATTTCTTTGTTCTGGATTAACTGACAAAACTTTTCCCCAATAAGATATTGTAAATTCTTGTTCTTTAATGGATCATGTTCCTTCAGAATGTGGGCAATTATGGCCCTACACAGTTTCCTGTCTCTTGTGTGTCTAAGGAGCATTTGACTCTTTACGATCGATTGAAGCAAACTCATATATACATATATATGTGTGTGTATATATATATATATATATATATATATATATATATATATATATATATATATATATATATGAAGAAATATAGTTTTAAGGTATGTTATATTTATGGGTTAAAGTGCTCAATAACAGGGATAGAGTGTATGTAAATATAAAATTGGTCATTGAAGTGAACACCCAGAGGTGACACCCTGTTTCATGCTAAACACAATTGTCCGGCCATATCAGGCCATATATAAATATATATATATATATATATATATATATATATATATATATAAAAGTGAACATTAAAGACAACACCCAGAGGTGACACCCTGTTTCATGCTAAACACAATTGTCCGGCCATATCAAGCCATATATAAATAAATAAATATATATATATATATATATATGTATATATATTTATTTATTTATTTATTATATATATATATATATTTTATTATATATATATATATATATATATATATATATATATATATATATATATATATAAAAGTGAACATTAAAGAAAATACTCAGAGTTGACAAATTGTTTCATGCTAAACACAATCATCAGGTCACCTATATATATATATATATATATGTATATATATATATGTGTGTGTGTATACATATATATTTATTATTAACATACAGTGCTGTGCAACAGTAAGTGAACCCCTAAGATAATGTTTTAAAAAATTGTCTATTTTTTCCAGGAAATCAACAATTCCTAATTAAACTATATATTTATTAAGAAAAATATTTACATTTACACACTGTATTTTTTGTTTTACATGGTTGTCAGTGCAAATAATGTTTTGTGCACATGTAAAAGTCAAAATGACATGTGCTCATTCTTTTGGTAAGCTGTGTATACTGCAGTCAAACAATATAACTCATTGTGTATGTAAAAGTATGTAGTTAGAGACTAAATTTAAAAAAATATATATGCAAAGATCAAAAGAACTTCCTGAAGCTTTAAAAATCGCATAATTAAAACCTATAAGGATGGAGAATGCTACAAAAATTTATCAAAACGATTTAGAGTGCACTTCTCCACCATACAGCAAATTGTTCATAAATGGAAGGTCCTTGGTATGACAGTATCACAATTAAGACGTGGCCATCTGTGAAAAATAACTGCAAGAGCAAGGAGACATCTAGTTCAGCAAGCCCAGGCAAATCCTGCTGTGACATTTGTGGTTCTCTAATGTTCACTGGCCAATGTCGGAATCAGTGTACATACATCTATAGTGTGACAAAATCTGAACAATGCCAATCTTCATGGCAGATTGTCTAGCAAAAGCCACTGTTTGTGAAATAGCACAAGCATGCTCACCTCAAATATGCCAAAGCTCATATTAATAAGCTAGAAACATTCTAGAAAAAGGTTTTATGGTCGGATGAGACCAAAACTAGAGCTTTCTGGAAGGTACAATAGATGGTATATCTGGTGATCTCCTAATATGGCTTTTGAAGAAAAGAATTTCATATCAGTCATTAAACATGGCGATGACAGCATTATGATTTGGGGGTGCATATGGCTATGATGATTAGTGTTTTATCATGGAATTCCAGTTAGCGAATTAGTTTCAAAGGTTGTGTTTAGTTTAATCCCACATGTGTTGAACTCCCCAAAGCATTTACAGTTTTGTTCTAGATTACTAACTAAAAACAAACAAGCACATAGAAAACTGTGCATCTATATAACTATTAAGCATTTATAGTTTTGCTCCAGATTAGGAGGAACCAGAAACCCAATCCTAAACAGGAAACTAGAGACAAACTACTAAACCTGTTCAAAAATATCTAAGAAGATGGTTCACCTATTGTTTGTATCACTGTTCTCCGCAGATTTTTTGAACAGGAGTAGAGGTTTATACTTTTTTCCTCTTTAGGATTGGGTTTTGATTCTTTCTAAAGACCACTTCAACTCTATACTTCTAATGTCTTCTAAAACTCTGGAATTATATTTAATATACTTTTTTTCCTCAATATGAGTAGATAGGTTTGCCAATCATCCAGTTCACACTCCTTCCCCATCCTTTGAACAGGAATAAAGGGTTACCCATTGTTTCCTGTTTAGGATTGAGTTTTGGGTTTTTTTTAAAATTTATTTCAACACTATACTTCTAACGTTTCTGCCTAAACTCTGTAATTTTTTCTTTAGGTTAGTTTTTATGTCTATGTCAGATAATGAAGAAAAAGTATACATAGGAGTAACTGAAGGACCCTGGAAACAAAGAAACTATGCACACAAAACATCTTTTACAAATAGTAAATATGCAAACAGTACAATGCTTTCCAAGTATATCTGGGAAATTAAAAACAAAACACAAATCACACCAAAAATATCATGGAAAATAAGGAAAAGATCATCAGCCTACAACAATCAATCAAAAACCTGCAAACTTTGCTTGAAGGAAAAAATAGCTATTATTACCTTCCCATAAAAAAATAGCTATTATTACTAAATAAACGATCTGAGCTCATCTCAAAATGCAGACATGAAAACTAATTTTTACTATGTTACTTAAAAATTGAAAACTGAAATGAATAAATACAAATAAACAAAATATTATAAAAAAACAAGTAAAATAAATTAACCCA
>OZ038479.1:118907051-118937051 GCA_964036315.1 Acanthosepion esculentum | reverse complement strand
AGTGTGACTTGTGAGCAATTTTATATTTACATATGCTGTATACTTAATATTGAGCACTTTTACCCATAAGTATAACAAACCATAAAACTATATTTTATCATATTATATATATATATATATATATATATATATATATATATATATATATATATATATATATGTATAAAACCCCAAAATATACAAAGTACTTTATAATTGTTATTGCAATTTACTCCTCAGTAGCAGTAATTGTCAGGCAACAAATATAAGTGTATGTGTGTGCATGTTTATATATATATATATATATATATATATATGGCCTGACGATTGCATCTAGCATGAAACAGACTGTCGCCTCTAGGTGTTGACTTCTATGTTCACTTTTATATTTACACACGCTCTATCTCTGATATTGACCACTTTATCCCATAAATATAGCACGCTTTAAGACTATATTTCTTCATATATATATATATATATATATATATATATATATATATATATATATATATGTGTGTGTGTGTGTGTGTGTGTTTGTGTGTGTGTGTGTAAAAATTCAGATATAACTAAATATATATCTGTAAAAAGGCAATAACGATAAAGACAATAGTGATAAAAAATCAAGAATAAAATAAACAAGTTAGGTAAATAAAGACAAACAAATTAACAAATTATGAATAAATATAAACAAAGCTAAATGTAATGGTAATAATAATAATAATAAAAATAAAATAATAATAATAAACAACAAATAATTAAGTAACCAAGAATAAATAATGGTTCAAAAATTAACAAACAACACTATAAAATAGCTACAAATAACTGCATTCAAATTCACAATTATTTCTCCTCAATATTCTCAAGAATAATTTGAAATATAACTGTTACCTCCTACCCAATAACCCATTAGAATAATACAATAGACCTGGCTACCCATAATGCATCTCTGATCAGCTTATATAAATATGAGCCAACACAAAAAACACATGGCCTGAAGATTATGCTCAAGCATGAAACAAGCATTAAACAGACTCAGTGATACACAAACATACAGTATGCATTGTGTGAATATATTTGCTATATACACACTAAGGTATATATTTAGCAATAGTCACACAATCTTTCGTCTGTAGGAAAGGAGTTGTAGGCTTGAAAATTATTTACAATAAATGATGTGTTTTCTATGGCTTATCAACCCTTTACAGGCTCTGATAAACAAATTATAATGTAGATATATAGGGGGATCAGTTATATATTACAATCAATATATAAACTGATCCCTCATTTTATGCCCATTGTAGTTTCTATACATTTATATTCCAGAGAATGTAAATAAATCTGAAAGACATGCCTGTGTAACTAATCAGTATTCCATTGATTGATTGGTTCATTTTCTACAGCTTATACCTTTGCAGGTTATTTAAAGCCAGAAAATGTTTTTAGATTATGAGAATTTTTTTGAGATAATGATGGTTTTGGTGATACAAGTCTTACTAATTAACCTATATGTGGGGGGATAATAGGTGGATTCATACTTTTCCCAAGGGTATTTGCGCATAAGTGAATATAACTAACCCAATTGGAACTCAGTGATAGTAATGGATCAAAAGGCAATAAAAGAGAAGAGATTAGGGAGAGCCATGATCGACAACATCCTGAAAGGACAGAGCACATAAAAGAAGAATTTGAACAAAACTCACCTGAATGAAGTAACATTTCCCTTGAATCTTATGGTTTCTGCACTTCCATAATTGCTGCAGTCAGAGTGGACAATGGTGCTATTCAACGTGGGTCATTACTTTATATTTAGATGATGACTGTTGTCTTGAAACGTCTGTGCACTGTGATATTATTAAGCATCGACCAGCATCAGACTGTCATGCACCTCATAGAATGCCAATAAGTATCTGGTATTTGCCTGGGGAAAGTAGTTTTAAAGTCTATGCTGTTTCTACTTTCACTAGAATCTGTGCATCTGTGTAGGCGTATATTTATCACAGAATATATTGGACTGTATGCATGACTTATATATTAGCAATTGATTACGAGCGAGAAGCACAATGATCAGTCAATCAATATGGTTGATAAATAGATAAAGACAAAGGTAGAAAAGTTTCCCTTAGAAATAAGCATATTTGAAAGCATGTAATTTATATGTAATTTAGTGGAAATTGTGCACGTATTGCTGAACATATGATGACACCAAAATCCTATATAGAATCCACTGCAAAGAAAGACTCTAAATTCTAGAGGCTGTTGTAATAAGTGAGAAGGAGCTAACATTAAATAAGGTATCTTTCTCTGTAACGGGGGCCATATATTGAAGAGTGTTAAATAAGTGCTGCCACATATGGTCAAGAGCCCCTTGATCTCCTTGATAAATCCCAAAGAAGAATCAGCAATATTATCGGTCCTGATCAGGTGGCTTAGTTTCAGTCACTTTCCCACTGCCATAAGGTTGTCTGCAGTTGGAGATTCGTCTCCAGCTGTGCTGGTCAAACTCTCTGTCTCCAGGCAGAGAGGATCCCCAGACAAGGCTATGTTGAAGGGCAGAGTCTTGTCTTGAGAAACAGCTACCCGACCCCATTTTATATGGGGTCTACTGGGAATATTTGGCCAAGCCTATGGGCTCAGATACCCAACATTAAATTTAGCTTTGTGCCACATCTGACTGTGTGGGGCAGTTGGTAGATATCCTTCCATAAGGTTGCCTCTGTGCATTTTCTATAAATACTTTCATGGTAATTGTTTGGATGAGCTCTTTGCTATTTAGAAAAGTACGTTTGAATGTAGTGTTTTGGAGTAAGGAATATTGTTTGTACGATTGGGTCAGTGTTTGTGGCTAGCTAAGTTATATTTAAGACAGAAGAAGACCGTTCTTTTTCCCCAGTCCCCCCTTCAGTCTTGTGCCACATTTCTGTAATTTATACAGAATAAATATCGCTCTTTGCTATTTAATTTGTTTTTTAAATTGTTATTTTATTCCCTTCCCCACCCACAGACAATGAATTGTACGTATAGAGACTAGTTAGGATTTTCATAGAGCAATGAGCTATTACGGTGGAAGTAGTAAGAAAGGTAAGTAAGAATGCATTGTTTTGGTGTTAGGAATATTGTAGTATGCTTGAGTCAGTGTTTGTGGCTACCTAAGTTTAATGCTAAGACAGATGAAGACTGTCCTTTTCCTCATTCTACTTTTTGGTCTTGTGCCACATTTTGTATTTTTTTACAAATAAATATTGTTCTTTTGTATGGTACATAGACTTTATGAATTTAAGTACAGTACTAAACTGGCACCAAGAACTCATCAATTTACAGTTGGGCTGGCTAGATGTAGTCATAAGTTCTATCCTAACAGTTTATTTTCTCGCACTTCTTTCTTGTAGAACTTCCTTCTGGCTGTATGCTTTCAAGTTAACTTTAATCTGCCAAAAATTTAAATGCAATGCTATTTACTGTCTTCCTGATTACTCTTTTCATTTCAGGCTTATTATTAATGTTTCTGTTCCTAAATCTTCCGCACCAAGTAGCCTCTTGTGTCTTAGTGGCTTTACTGCTTTGCATGGGGTGAAACTGATTGAAAAAATAAATGCACACAAAAAAATTTTAGTTTGACTGTTTATATGTTGTCATGTTGGGTGACTTGAAATTGGTTCCATCAAATGTGAGAATATTGGAGTTAAAAAACAGTTGCATAAATATACACAGAACAATCCTTGAGAATGAATGTAGCAACATTTGAAAGTACTCAAGAAGAAAATAAAAATAAGATAAAAATAAATATGAACTTTGAAAAATTTACGGCTAACACAAAACACCTAATTTGGAAATTTGAAAAATTATATAAAATTGATAGATAGAACTTGTCCATATTATTTAATCAAACATGTTTGGTACATATATATATATATATATATATATATATAATCATTTATTTGAATATTACAACATAAATATGTTATAACATATTTATGTTGTAATACTCAAATAAATGATTATATCTGCTCTACTCTGTATTGAGCACTCTTTAAAGAATAATAATTGTTGGTTATTGGAATTTACTCTGTATATACCAATCCCAAACTTGGGTATATATATATATATATATATATATATATATATATATATATATGAGGGTCATTCAATAAATAAGTTGAATTTTTCGGTATAAGGACTTCTAATACAGATAGAAGCTTACTCTTTTTTTATTTTTTTTGTTTTACTTCTTTTTCACATGGATTTAATTTCTTTTGAAGATTAAAAAATAATTTTGAGAGTTTTGGCGATTAACAAAGATGGCCGACCAAGAAGCATGCTCCAGGATTGAACAGCGGTCAGTTATCAAGTTTTTGGTTGCTGATGGGTGCAAACCAGTTGAAATTCATAGGAGAATGTCAACTGTGTATGGTGCCACATGTTTCAGCCAAAAAAATGTCTACAAGTGGGCTAAATTGTTTAAAGAAGGGCGGAGCAGTGTTGAGGATAAAGACAGGCCTGGGAGGACTACAGAAGTGAGATCTCCTGAGGTGATCGAATCAGTCAATGACCTCATTCAGTCTGACAGAAGGGTGACAGCGGATGACATTGCAAGGACTTTGAGTTTATCTGTTGGGACAAATGCAGGGGTCATCAGTCAGAAGGAGTCATCTTGCATCATGACAATGCAAGGCCTCACACAGCAGCCCAAACGGTGCAGACCATCAAAGAACTGGGCTGGGAACTGCTCCCTCATCCCCCTTACAGCCCAGACCTTGCCCCTTCAGACTTTCAGCTGTTTGGTCCCTTGAAAGTGTTCATGAGAGGCACAAAGTTTAAAAGTGACAATGAAGTCAAAAGTGTTGTGAGCGACTAGCTGAGACATCAGTCCAAAGATTTTTATGCTGAGCGAATACGGAAGCTTGTGCACAGATGGGAAAAGTGTGTGACAGTGCTGGGAGACTACGTTGAAAAAAAGAAAAGAAAGTAAGCTTCTATCTGTATTAGAAGTACTTATACCAAAAAATTCACCTTATTTATTGAATGACCCTCGTAACTGGGTAGTGAGTTTGATCATCACAGAGATCTAAGCCACACTTAGTAAATCAATATACATATTCTGAGAGGTGATATTGCAAGGCGTCCTTCCATACAATTCATATGTGGATTGTAAATTTCCAATGATTTCACATTAAAAGTGAAACATGGACAGTGCTAGGAGACTACGTTGAAAAAAAAAAGAAAAGTAAGCTTCTATCTGTATTAGAAGTCCTTATACTGAAAAATTCACCTTATTTATTGAATGACCCTCATATATATATATATATATATATATATAGTTGCATAATATATTTTAGATGCATCAAGGGTGGTCTTCAGTGATTGCCGATTTCAGGTCTTGCATCATATCGGCTCAAACAGCAACCTCCAACCTGACCCCGGACAGATATTGTGTTCATTAGGATATGAAACTAAGCAGATATGAATGTTTCAAGAATCTTTGAAGAAATTGTGTTTCAAGATACTAACTATTCAATCTGGTGATTTGGTCTAAAGCATGTTGGATCTAATGTTGATTTCTCCTACTAAAGGGGATGCAGGTTTGAATCCTGCCATCATTTCTTTAATAAGATTTCTCAAATGTTCAAGCTGGTAAACAAAAATAAATAAATAAACTATTTAATAAATGGAAAGAGTATCTACTGAAATATTGGTATCCGCTAAAAATAATTTTTAAGTGATAAAATCGATCAGATTAATAAATAAAAAAATATTAATGCTTTAGAAATTGCTTTAATCATGTTAGGATACAAAATTGAGTAGATATGAATGTTCCAAAAATCTTTGAAGAAATTAGATAAAGAATACTGTCTTATTAGTGATAACAAGATTAAACTTATAATGCAGGTGCAAAAACCTATGTTATATTATAATGGTTGTCTGTAGACTAAAAGAAACAACACAGAATTTAACATTGCTATTGGAATGTATGATTCTGCAGAGGCCTGTGAGCTAGTTGCAATTTTGTTATTGTGGTGATTAAGATTTCTTTTCAACATTAAGACACCGGTCTCTATAGAGATGATGGTGTAATTCTCCTCTGTAAAACAAGTCCATGAAACATAGATCATTTTTGTCTTAGTGGATTATTTTCTCTTTTAATTAAAGTCGCATCCCCTATGTCAAAATTGTGGTCAGTTTTGTTATGGTGAACAACCAAATGTCTGTGAAGTGCCTTGATTGCTAGTTCAGCTATGTTAAATTTGCATCCAGGCTCTTACAATATATCACCATTCCTGGTAAATTTTATATTGTCACAGTGTGGGATAGTCAGGGACAAAGGTGATGGAGAAAAAAAGAAAAAGAATACAGATGAATTTGGCTAGATTGAAAAAATGTTCTTTCAAAAATATTCTTTCAAAAATTTTGAAACTACCAGCAGCCTATGAAATCCTAACAAATGATACATGTCAGAAAAAAACTTTTTTTCAATTCATCATATTATTTTTCTAAATTTTGTTTGTTGATATATAAAATTATACAAAATTATATATCAGCTGTCAATATACCACATAACACCCTTCAGCGCTTAGCCTTGGAGTGGGTAGAATGGAGATCAACATGTTTTAGTGGACTCAGCAGTTTTCAATCTGCTTGTCTGAATAATCTTCAAGAAGTAAGAGCAATATCTAAAAGGTCAGCCAATCTAACAGTGATCTAATCTCACAATCCTCACTCTTGCTCCATATGTGGCATCCTTTGTAAATCACTAGCAGGTCTTAAGTGCCACTTAAGATTATGACACAAAATTTCATAACTGAATCAATTAAGCTGTCAGATCCCCATACGTTGAAACCGATGGGAGAGTCCATTATATATATATATATGGTGGTATATCCAATATAATTATTCATGAATTTGGTTTGATCAGGAAAATTGGAACTATTAAGGGACATGTGAATTCATAAATATTGGTTTTCTGTAATTTGGATATTGTAGGTGAATTATTGTGGTTGACAATGAGGTTATCATTTTTTGTTTTTGTCAACTATTTCTTTAAAATATTTCTAAGGGAAGATCCATCCTGCTTATAGTTACTGTGCATTTGTTTTTTATAGAAAATGTTAATGATATTTTTTTTATCTGTATATTCAGTGTTGCTACTGGTTAACTTAAAAAGAAAAAGTCTAATTTGGTGGTCTATGAGGTAATTTGGAAAACTGTTATTAACTAATGCCTGTTTCATGTTGATAAGTACTTTAAAGAAAAGCAGATGAGAATATGAATACTTGTGCATTCTCATGAGCAAAGTTTTTTTATAGTCTATTTTATATCTACATGGACATTCATTCATAAAATTGAGGTGGAAAGAGTTTCTGTTGTGTTTTTTTGTATATGAAAGTAGTGAATGATCCTAAAAAAATTAATAAAAACTAATACATCCACCATAGACCCTAGTAAAAAAACCATGAACACTAAATACTTACCCTATAATTAACTGATGATGACATACTATGTCGAATGTACTTGGAAATAAATACAATATGAGCCAACACAGTGTTGTCTCATCTTTTAATAACTGCATAAAAAAGCTTATCCACAAATATGAAAAGATCCTATCAAAATAAGTAGAGAGAACATGTCTGAATTATTTAACAAAACCTGTCTTAATGAATATATGGTGCCGAAATATACGCATATATATACATATATATACATATATATATATATATATATATATATATATATATATATATATTGAGAAAACAACTGAAAAGTTGCAAATTAAAAAAATTGAATGTTTTTTTGTGAAAGTATTCATTATGCTATATATATATATATATATATTGTGTGAGTTTTTTTTATTTAACCCCCTTTCAAAATGGTGAAAGTATTAACAATAGGTACTCAGGAAAACCAACATTATGGGTAATTTTTCCACATGCCCATACCTCAAAAAAGGAAATGTGTAAGGACACAAGAAAAATTAAATTGAAATACTCTCAAAATATTCCTTATTGATCTTATTTAATGAAACATGGATAAAAGCAGCACTGATGCCCAGATATATATATATATATATATATATATATATATATATATATATATATATATGCACATATAAGCTTATATTGCGATAAGTTTAAAGTAAATATGATTCAAAGAGAAATAAAGATTTAGAAGCCTCCATTTCAATGGATCTGCCTGATGCATTGCTGTTTTCCATAACTTTTTCATCTATTGTTATTCCATTGCATCTTAGATATTGCAGTTGTCTAAGCCAATTTTGATTAATAACCAGACTTTACTTGGACTAAAGTTTATAAATTACATAATTAGAAATGTATTGATTCTTATATTTAGTATGTAACTTTGGTTGGAAAGCCAATTAAAACATTTCTTGGTTTAAATCTTTATTTACTGGAATGTTATATATGCATGCAAGAATACACAAGAATGAGAATATATATATCCTTATGCTAAGGCATATACTGATAGCACACACACACACACACACACAGACACACACACACACACACATATATATATATATATATATATATATATGCAAGAAATGGAATACACAAGAATAAGTATATATATATATATCCTTATGTTAATCTATATATATATTAATATGTGTATATATGTATATATATATTCTAAAATAATAAGATGCTGAATGGAACACTACTGCAGTTTCGACCACCAAGGTCTCATCATGTGGTTAACTCAGCATTGTAGAATATTAAATTGGTCTATAGCTTTGATTTTTTCTAGCTTGATATTGAGCACTTTTTAACACATACAATCTTAAACAACTATTTTAATGTTTATTTAATTCATTATATATATATATATATATATATATATATATATATATTGTGTGTATTTAGGCAGCATTTTTTCATTCATACATGTTTCATTAAATAATATAGATAAGTGTTGTCTATATATTTTATGTAAGTTCTTTTCATATCGTCTGATAAGCTTAATAATGTTATTAAGCTTATCAGACGATATGAAAAGAACTTACATAAAATATATATATATATATATATATATATATATATGTATGTATGTACGTATGTATATATTGTGTATATTTAGGCAGCATTTTTTCATTAATGCATGTTTCACTAAATAATATAAACAAGTTTTGTCTATTTATTTTAAGTAAACTCCTTTCATATTATTGAATAAGCTTTTTAGCATTATCACTGAAACACAAAAGAAAATCACTATGTTGATACATGTTTTTATAGTTAATCCTGCCTAAGCCTACTAAAAAATTATATAACAAAGATGGTAATTTTTTGTTTTAGAATAGTTATGCGGACATTGCAACAATTATAGTTAGTTTTGTTTGCATGGAAGATTGCTATGCAACGATAAATTTGTGCATATGAAACACAAGAAACAAAATATTGCATTGTGGTTCATGACATCACACATGACCACGTGAGAGTGAAAATGAAGAAAAGTGTTAAGTATGTTATATAATTTATTATTTAATTTATTGTAATGTACTTGTAATCTCTGATGATGGCGTATGTAAGCTGAAAGCTTAGACAGGATTAACAATATAAACATATATCAACATGGTGATTTTCTTTTGTGTTTCAGTAATAATGCTAAAAAGCTTATTCAACAACATGAAAGGAATTTACTTAAAATAAATAGATAAAAAATGTTCTATATTATTTAATAAAACATGCATTAATATATATATATATATATATATATATATATATATAGTCAAACCTAATGAGCCAGACACACCTACCAAGGTTTCACTTAGGCCCTGACGATCTGCCTAAGTGAAACCTTGGTAGGTGTGTCTGGCTCATTAGGTTTGACTAGGTTTGCTCTACGCTTGTATTGAGCTCTTTAGTTAGTTGTTTACTCGTATCGGGGTTTTTTCTTTGGGCCTTGAACCTGTATCTGTGCGATTATTTTCGACAGACTTTCATGTTCCTGGCTCTTTCTTTTTTTAAAACCTTTTTTTCCTTCGTGATTGATTTGGCTGTTGTTAAATCAAGAGTTCGAAGGTTTTTCGACACGAGTATAGTTACCTATATTATATATATATATATATATATATATATATATATATATATATATATATATATATATATATATATATATTCTTTTATACTTGTTTGTAGATGATATAAAAGATACCAAAAGTAGATATAGTCTTAATTTCTAAATACAGCCAATATATTGTGGCTGTGTTCATATTTAATGTTATTAAATGTTAATTTACTGTTCTTTTTATGAGAAGAGCTTCTATCACTTTTAAGCAATTTTTACTGTCAGAGGTATGTATCAAATTTCCGGTGAGTATAACAGGAATAAAAGCCACAATTGGTATAACCTCCCCAGGCAGATAAAAAGAATTGATTAAGAAGATATTCTTGGAATATGTATTGTACCAAATGGTTTCAGTCCATTTTTATTAGCCGGTTTCACAAATCACCTGCTGCCTGTTGGAATTTACTGATTTGAATGCAGAGAATAGTTAACTAGTAGCAGTTGGCATTCGTCTTCTCAACAGGTATGTTGACTGTTGAGGTTGGTACTTTTGTATCTTGTCAGCATGTCCACATTTAAAAAAACAACTGGTAGAAGAAACTTCACCTTCCAGTACCAGCGACTGGTTTAAAACTGACTCATCATATAAAGAGGCCTCAAAGATAAACAAAAACTACAATCTGTGGCCAAGATGACTCGGAAAAAAAATATCATAATTGCACTATATCAAACTTTTTATACCATCGGGTCTTTCTGAGTAAGTTACCTGAAAATATGGGATATTCTGACATATGATGGTTTGGTTGAAGAATCATGAGTTTTTAGGGTGAATGAGTCAATTGTAAGAATGAATGGGTTGTGAATGAGATTAACTAGATTTGGGATAGTCAGTGATGACAAGCCTTTCCTCACTCACTTGTCCCTAAGCCTCGTGAATTCAAGCGTCCTACGAGGTTGGCATCCCGTTCCCACCCCTTCACCGTTGAAACTGTTAGGTGTAGACGTCTTTTCTACTCCAATAGCTTCATGTCACGCACATCTCGCCTATGGAACTCCCTTCCCTATTACTGTTTCCCTGACAAATACAATCTCCAACGGTTTAAGTGTAGCGTCAATCGTCATCTCCAGTTGCCTTGATCTATCCACTTCCTGACTATCTTCCATTCTCGCTCTATATCTCCCGTAACCTCCCCACCTCGATCGGCCCTCCGTCCTTCACTTTCTCCACATCCCTTCCTTTACCACTCCTATCTGCTCTTCCTCCAACCCTTCTGTAACCCCTTGCGTGATAGTGGCCACCGGCCTTGCTCGGGGTGATACGCTTAAAAAAAAAAAAAAAAAAAAAAACTTCCACTATGGCCTTTTGCCACAGACATGTATTTTCATGTTAAAGACTAGGATCAAAGAGCAAGCAGCCCACAGCCCCAGCCAGCCATCATCATAATCAGCCAAAGTTCCAGGCAGCCAGCCATTCTCCAGCAGGCCTCCTGCTCCAGCTCCAGTCAACCATCCTTGTCAGCAGTGATAAACTGTTCTTTTCAGGACAACAGTTTTCATTGACTACAAAACTCCTTTTCAGGACAACAATTCTTAACAGCTACAAAACTCTCCTTTTAACAACAACACTTTTTAATGACTACAAAACTGTCCTTTTCAGGAAAACACCAACGACTACAAAACTGTCTTTTTCAGAACAATTGCCAATGACTATAAAACTGTCCTTTTAAGAACATTACTTTTCAACAACTACAAAACTGTCTTTTTCAGGTGAACAATTCTCAACATCTACAAAACTGTCCTTTTTAGGATAACACTCTTCAACGACTACATAACTATCTTTTTCAGGACAACAATTCTTAATGGCTACAAAAGTGTCCTTTTAAGGACAACACTTTTTACCGACTACAAAACTGTCTTTTTCAGAACAACACTTTTCAATGACTACAAAACTGTCCTTTTCAAGACAACACTCTTCAACAACTACAAAACTGTCTTTTTCAGGACAACAATTCTCAATGGCCACAAAATTATGCTTTTCAGGGCAACTATTCTCAATGCTCTTCAATGCCCTTCTCACCCTCTACATGGACATGCAGAGATATTTTTGCTTAGTGCACTGTAATCTTATTTTTCACAATGTATTTTCTCTAATGAAAATAAAGTTGGCAATATATTTTTTACTGTTTTGTTTGTTGTTGTCTTCCATCATTCAATATCTGTTTGTAGGCCAATATACAGCCTGCAACAGTACAATTCTGGTTTGCTTTAAATGTGTCACTATTGAGCTCTGGTCATTGAAATGCAATGTCAGTTGACAGGTGTGGCTGGTAGGGTCTTCAGCTAAACTAACTGAGTTTCTTTTTACCATGATTTTCAGGTAATATACATCTAGCCATCTATCTTGACACCATTTGTTGTAAGAATCATTGAAAAACCCTTTGAGTTATTCAGCTAGAAAGAGAAGAGGTTAAAATCATTTTGTATCAGCCCTGCTATTTCTTCCCAACTGAGCAGTGGAGAGATGAAAAAGACCATTCAGGCCTTTAGTAATGGTACCAACATTCATACTCTGGCTTCTATCTTCAAAGTCCATTCAGCAATGGTGAATAAATTTAAAAAAAGAGGTAAGAGGTAAATTTAAAAAACAGTAAGAGGATCATCATTTCAACTTAGAGCTAAATACATTCTTAGTTTTCAAATAATGTTATAAAAACCTTCGAAAATTCCAGTAAGATATCTTTAATCATTTCTAAGATACAACGGTTCAAATCTTAATTAAACAATTTTACAATTTTCCTGTTACATGACAAAATGTATCAGGTAAGTTTTCTTTTCAGCTATATTCATATAACTTATTTTAGCCAACATGTTTCATCCTCTTTGGGACTTTATCAAGGTAAATACATTTGCCTTGATAAACTACCAAAGAGGTTGAAATGCACCAGCTAAGGTAAGTTTTTCTTTTGTCTTTATTCATATTGCCGTTTTACAGATATACTCTATCTGAAATTTTTACATATACACTACAGATCAAAAGTTTGAAGCCACCCCCAGAACTAGCATCAGATGAACTTAACAGAAGAGTGAAAAAAAATGAAAAAGAGCTTTTAGAGTCATTGAAAAAAAAATTAAATCAATTATCAAACGTATACTTTGAGAAACTTTTGCAACAAATGCCAAAAATTTGTGCTGCAGTAATCAAGGCTAAAGGAGGATATTTTGATGAGAGCAAAATTTAATCATAAAATGCTTTTTTTTCTTTTGGTCATAATAAAATTTCTAATAAAAATCATGTCACATCTTTTTTTAACCATGTATAATAAGTTTCTCTTATTTAAAGTACAAAACAACTACTTTTTGGGACCAATTTAACTGCAATGAATATATATCATTATAGTAATTCATTGAGTCTAAAAGAATCCTCAACAGAAAGTAGAAAGCACTGGACAGCCATTCTGTCCTATTTGGAAATCATCAGCAGTGTGCAACCACTGCCGAGAATCGAACCTGGACTGTTACGATACAACACAAGCATCCTACCATTGGACCAACAGGCCTCGGTGATGAAGAAAAAAATTGACTACACTCAATATAGTGCTGCTACTCACAAATTCCATGGTGATACTCATCCAAATATTCATAACACAATGGGTTGTGCCCCAAGAATACTTGGATAAGTATCACCACTTCTTCATCACCAAGGCCTGTTGGTCCAGTGGTAAGATGCTTGCATTGTATCATAACGGTTTGATTCTCGGTAGTGGATGTGCACTGCTGATGAGTCCCAAATAGGATAAAATGGCCATCCACTGCTTTCTGCATTCCATTGTGGATACTTTTAGACTCAATGAATTATTATAATGATTATTCTAATCCCCCAAAATTCTATTAAATGTATGTGTGTGTGTGTATATATATATATATATATATATATATATATATGTGTGTGAATTACAATTAATGAGATTCAAACAATTTACCTCATACAAATGATCATTTCGTTCATGGAAAAGTAGTTTTTCCCTGGATTTATCAATGCAAATACATTTACTAAAATATTTAGTAAATGTATTTGCATTGATAAGTCTGATGAAAAACTACTTTCCCATGGATGAAATGATCATCTGTATGAGGTAAATTGTTTGGATCTCATTAATTGTAATTCACTTATATGCACTATAATAAAAATTATATTCAGCTCGCTTTTGCGGATGAGTTAATATTTTATATTAATAGGATCTACTTGGATTACTTACCCATGGATTTTTTACCTATATATATATATATATATATATATATATATATATATATATGGAAAAAACCCATGGGTAAGTAATCCAAATAGATCCTATTAATGGATTTTTTACCTATATATATATATATATATATATATATATATATATATATATATATATGTAAAATAACCCATGAGTAAGTAATCCAAATAGATCCTATTAATATAAAATATATATATTATATATATATATATATATATTATATTAATAGGATCTACTTGGATTACTTACCCATGTTTTTTTTCCATATATATATATATATCGTGAGCATATATATATATATAAAATATATATATATATATCGTGAGCAGATATGCCATTCAAGATAATTTGAATGTGTGAATGTGCTTTAAAGGCATATAGATCCTTGCTCCATTTTAAATCTTTGTACCTTAGCAGTCAAAGCACACTGGATCCAACGGTGGTTTCTTCTTAGAAGACGCATGTAGGTTTGAATTGATGGTAATTGTTCTGATATGCTTCCGTCTTTGGTAACTAATCTTTACAGATTACTAGATTAACCATAAGTGTTTGGGTAAAAGTTTCTTCGATTACACTTCTTGCTTGTGGAATTCTCTTCCTGCCTCTTGCTTCCCAGTCAACTTTGACCTTCAAAAGTTTAAATGCGATGTCAATTGTTATCTTCTCTCTTCTTAATTCCTGTTCTTTAATTATCCGCACTCCTTATTAAGGGCTTTCTTTTTCTCATATTCATTCACATTCAGTAACCCCTTCCATCTTAGTGGCTTCATTGCCTTGTTTGACGTGATTAAAAAATCCCACCTAGTGCTCCATCCCTCATTAAGTCCTGTGAGTATTCAGTTTTCCAAACCTCCTTTCTTCATAATGTATCCTAGAAATATCAACTGTTATTTTAAGTAGTAATAATGTCCACAATGTTCAAAGAGGGATGACCTTTGCCAAAACCCTCACTCAATCACTTTTTTCAGCAATGATCTTAGGGAGTGGCTGTATGCAGCTGAGAGTTTAGATATAGGTGTTTTTATCATTCAGTAAGTAAACCAATAGACTCTAATAAGTATAATAATAAGATAGGACAGGAAGAGACTAGTAGTGTAATATGAAATTCATTTTGCACACACACACACACACACACACACACACACACACACACACACATATATATATATATATATATATATATATATATATATATATATATATATATATAGTAAAGGAAATCCAAAACTGTTGGTGGAACCAATGGACAATTTTCCAAAAATTCTAAATACCCTTAAACAAGATAAAATCTCAAACAAAGACAGCAATAATAAAAAGACC
The DNA here is from genome assembly GCA_964036315.1 of Acanthosepion esculentum. Lineage (NCBI taxonomy): Eukaryota > Metazoa > Mollusca > Cephalopoda > Sepiida > Sepiidae > Acanthosepion > Acanthosepion esculentum. The sequence continues at coordinate 118,921,461 of OZ038479.1, read as the reverse complement.
GACCTATTCAGTAAAGGAAAGTTCTCAATGTGTAGATTACCTAGATAGAACAAAAAACTTTGACAACATTAATTCCTGTGAAAGGACGGCTCTAGTCATAACCTGAGTTTCGCCCTCACATGATCTTCAGCTCACATGAATATTCAAGTTGTCTAAAGATCTCATGTGCAGGAAACTCAGGTTATGACTAGGGCTATCTTTAAATATATATATATATATATATATATATATATATATATATATATACAAGTGGACATAAAGTGTGTAAAAACTGTCCAAATGTTCTATATATCTGAGTGCTTTCAGCTATTCTTTTAGTCCATTTCATAATATGTATATGGGCAATTTTCCAAAAGTTCTAAATACCCTTAAACAAGATAAAAACTCAAACAAGGACACCAATAATAAGAAAGACCTAAAGGCAAACACCTACCTTCTCCGTAAAGTGCTCTATGTCTAGATTACCTAGACAGAGCCAAAACCCTTGACGGTATTAATTTCTATGAAAGATGGCCCTAGTTATAACTTGTGTTTCATGCACACACTATCTTCAGATCTTGAATATATATATATGAAGAAATATAGTCTTAAGATGTGCCATATTTATGGGATAAAGTGCTCAATATCAGAGATAGAGCGTGTGTAAATATAAAAGTGAACATAGAAGTCAACACTTAGAGGCGACAGTCTGTTTCATGCTAGATGCAATCGTCAGGCCACCTGATATATATATATATATGTATATCTGCATATAAAAAATCTCTAGTGGCCCTTAGCTGTTTTCTACTTTTGCTAAGTTTCCTTTCCTTTGTACTGCCATCTATTTATCTTATACACAAGCTCGTCAGCTAGGTGGCTCACTGCCTACCCCTATCTCTCTTTCCCTCACCATGCCTTGTGAAGGTTAAGTTTTCCAATCCCTTCATCCTCATTATGTGTTATTCAAATTTCAACTATCTCTTTCTGATTCTGAATATAAAGGTTCTTTTTGTTGCCATTTTCTTTAAAACTTCCTCATTGCTTACTCACTCAGCCCATGAAATTCTCAGTATCCTTCTGTAGAACCACATTTCCGTTGGCCTCAGTTTTCTCCTCATCTGTGGGGAGATTGTCCGGCATTCACTGCCATATAAGAGGAAGAATATCACATAGCAATTCAACACTCATTCTTTGTCTCTAACCTTTTCTTTTGGGTTTCCCAGCAATTTGCTTAGCTTTTGGCAGCGGTCGTAATATTTTTTTGAATTGATCATCTACAAAATATATAATATATTCAACACTTTTGGCTCGACAGCAAATGTAACTTTAAAAGATCATGCAATGATAAATATTAAAGTCCAAGCTAGAATTTCTAATAAGTTTTTCTCCATATGGCTCCAGTGGAATAATGCATATCTTAATGCAAGGAAGCATTTTATTTTATTCTGTCATAGCTTATTTTTTATGTTTTTGTGAGCTGTGAAGTGACATGTCTGCTCTTGGGAGAGATGGTGGACAGATCTGGTGGTAAGCAAAAGAGACAGCCCATGGTGTGAGTTACACAATGGAAACATCAAAATTAAACAAGTGTAGAAATTCAACTATTTGAGCAGGGTAATATCAGATAAGTAAAAATGGGACACAGAAATTCAAAGGCACATCATCATCATCATCATCATCATCATTTATGTGCTGCATCCATTCAGGATGTTGCTAGATCATACCTCTTCACAACTTCCTGTTTCTTGTAAGTTTATCAAATATTTGACAATTTATCATCTGTTGATTTTTTCTACTCATTCTACTTATTCATTCACACAAACTCATTAGGTATGTTGCTCACCATTTACCACCTAATTTTCCTTCCCTCATTACCTCCTGTGGGTATTCAATTTTCCAAACCCTCTTTCTTCTTAATGTGTCCCAGAAATGTCAGTTGTCTCTTTCTTATTTTAAGTTTGAACCATTTTGCTTAAAGTTGATATTTTCTTGATTTCAGTTGAAAACTTGGAAATTTTCCAACATATTCCATATTCTAAAATTATAGTTTTGATATACAGAGAAAAGAATCTTTTGCTGATTTCTTCTCTACCCAAAAAAGCTGGTTGATTCATTTATTTCTAATGTGCCTTACCACATCTTTACTCCTGGTTTGCTGCTCAGTCTATAGACCAACAATTAAAATTCTTGTTACAGCAAGCTTCCTGCCACAACTGTTAGTGTCACAACCATTTGATCATCAGGCACTAAAAAGCTTTAGCCAGATTAATTAGATTTGCAGAAAGATGTCATAAGTAAAACAGTGTTTTCCTTTTGCTTTGAGACAAATACTCACAAAACACCGTACCTTGAAGAAAATTTTTAGCAAGAACACAAACTGAACTATAGTTGTACTGACAATATGCTGCACATGTTAAAAAACATCAAAAAATGAAATTAAAAACAAATAAATATGCAAACCTTTATTTGTGTATATGTTCATGTAGAAAACGATGTCCCATAGCTTACAAATGCTTGGGAGACAATATTATCTATTAAGCTACTGTAAAATCTGAGGTGGGATCAAATATGGTTTACATTAGCGAAAATTAATGAGTCTAGAAACAGAGATAGTACAATCACAGAATATCATTTCAAAGGAGATGTTATGCAAATAGGACGGGACTGTTGAAGTTCATATGGAGCCATAAAATTTTAGAACAGAAAGAATAATGAAACTGGTATCAAAATGAAGTACATTTATTTCCTCTTTGAAATGATGAGTTTTGGTTGATAAAGAATGCTTCCAATTCTATAAAACAAGTTTTAGACCAGCCAGAATAATGAAACCTGTAATAAAACAAAGTAAATTAATAACATTACAACGACCGATAGAAAAATAATATCCCTAATCCTGTAAAACAAAATAAAATTTAGACCAGATAGAATAAAGAAACTGGTGTCAAAATGAAGTAAATATATTTCTTTTATATATATATATATATCTTACTCTTCAGTCAACTTTGATCTTCAAAAACTTAAATGAAGTGTCAATTGTTATCTTTTGTTTTCTTAATTCTTCTTCTTTTATTGTTCTTTCCCTCTCCTTAATAACATTTTCTTTTCACATATAATTTTACACTCAGTAACCCCTTGCATCTTAATGGCTTTATTGCTAATATTGGAGTAAAATGATTAAAAATATTATATATATATATATATATATATATATATATATATATATATATGTGCAGGTATGCCTGAAAAATAGGAAAGAACACGTTAGGTAAATAATCCGGAGTTCCGTAGTATTTTTGCTTTTATTTTTAAAAAGACAGTGCTACATACACAAGTAGAGCTTATATTATAATATTTTTTTTTTGAAAAAAATATGATTCCTTCGCTACATAAGAGTTCTCATGTTTCAAAAGTGAGAGCCGAGACCCTCAATATAAATTTTTGAAATTAAGTTGAATTAAGGTGTTTGGTCTCGCTTTTAAGCTACTTATTCCCAAATTCTCGCTTGACGGGGAAGCGAGACCAGACACCTTAATTCAACTTAATTTCAAAAATTTATATTGAGGGTCTCGGCTCTCGCTTTTGAAACATGAGAACCCTTATATAGCGAAGGAATCATATTTTTTAAAAAAATATTATATATATATATATATATATATATATATATATATATATATATATATATATGTATATAACAATTACTGATAATATTTATAGAAAGGCACAGGGAATCTATGCAATAGAAAAATGACTGAAGACATGATGCCATATATATATATATATATATATATATATATATGTTTGTGTGTGTGTGTGTGCATGTGCGTGTGTGTGCGTGTGTGTATCTGAATAAATAAATTGCAAACATTATGTCTGCTTATTTTTAGCATAATCCTTTCATGTTCACGGAATGCACATAAAAATATTCATATTCAGAGAATTTTGCTGCCTAAATACGCACACACACCAACACACACACATATATAAATATATATATATTTATATACATATCTATATAAATCATAGATATTTGTAAGTATATACAGGGTGCGATGGATAAATTGTCATCTAAATTATGCAAACATGAAAATAACCGACATCTCATTTTTAACAGATATATTTACCAAAATTACACAAAAATATCTTCAAATACTAAAGAGTAAATTTATTCAATAAAATTGCCATTGGCTTCAACCCTGTCCTCCAGACGACTTCAGAATCTCCTGCATCTCTTCTGGACAGTCACCTTGTTTAAGTTAGGGAATGTTGCCATAATCCTAGCCCTCAGTTCATCTTTGGTGTTACAAGGAGTTTTGTTGCTTACTTTCTCAACTGTGCCCCACAAATAATAATCAAGGGGTGCAGCTTGGGGAGTTAGGTGGCCAGATGTAAAGGGTGATACGGTTGCAGAAATTATCTGACAGCTATGACTGAGTTCTCCTGCTTGTGTAGCATGGTGCAGGATCCTGTTTCCAGGCATAGCGCCTTCCAGCAGCCACTTTTTTGAACCAGGGCAACACTACCTGCTCAAGGCACTTGATGTAGGCCTCCAGGTTGAGTCTGATACCCTGTGTCCCACAAATAATGAATATTATATGATTATGAGTCTGAGGCCCTGTGGAAAGATGAATGGAGGCATAGCATTGCCATCACTAGTAATCACTCTAAACACCTTCGTAATCCCCATTAGACATCCAACTCTTTCAAAATCCTCTGACATGTTTATATATGAGAGCTTCTGGTGCGAATGGCGAACAGTACAGCATACCATTTCCAAATTTCTGGCAGAGCAAATTGCATCATGTTGCTCGTTTTCTCACAAACAGAGCCCAACTGACCCTACTATACTGTGCAGTCAGCAAGATCAAAAACAAACAGCAGGCAGTGCAACATTAAAAAAAAAAATATAAAATGGCGACAATTTACCCATCGCAGCCTGTATATTACAAAAACAGTCAAGGAGCATATTTCTGGAAGATAACATTTTTAAATCGAACAACTGCATAATTATAAGTATCAGTACCAGGAGACAAATCATTATTAGTGATAAATATAACTGAATGTTCACTTTACTTGTCTCTACCCTGAGTTTCATGAAGATTATGTTCACTTGTTAGGAGACTTGACTGTAAAATTGTATTTAAATTTCTACAGTAAATTCACCAGTAATGCATTTACATATTAATATAATCTGGCAGGCATATCTATAGCAATTTTCAATGAATTTCTATAGATACTTTTAGTATTTGCTGTGTCACCCTATATGTAATCATTAGAGTGAATGAAAGTTTTGACATATTTAATAATTGTAATGCATTTCTATAGTAAATAATTTGCAATGCATTTTTATAGTAAAATAATCTGCAGTGAATTTCTGTATATGCTTTTAGTATTTTTCTGTTGCTATACATGGAATCAAGAGTGCAAATTAATATTTTGATATCGTTTTATTCTCTAAATCCTGCCTGTAATATCATAGTTTACTTTAACTATAAGATAAATAAATACTTTGAAGAATATTTCTATATTAAAATAATTTGTAATACACAGCTGTAAAATCATTTATAATGCAATTCTGAAATAAAATCAATTATTATGCAATTCTATAGCAAAACCATAATTCATTCACATATTTTCATCTTCAAAAATTTAAATGCAATGTCAATCGTTATCTACCGATTTCATAGTTCTTGTACTTTTATTATTCTCTCTCCTTGATAGTATTTTTCTCATACTCTATCACACTCAGTAAACCCTTGCATCTTAGTGGATTTATTGCCTTGCTTGAGGTGAAATAATTAAGAAAAATGTATGAATACAAATTTCCAATTATTACTATCATAAAATTGTTTTGACATTTATCAGTGCTTTTAAGAATGTGCCGAATCTATAATCATTAGAGTGAAGTTTTGACCTCTTTAATAATTGTAATGCATTTCTATATTAAAATAATTTGCAAGGCATTGCTATTATAAACTCACTTAAATGTTTATTTTGAGATTTTTACAAGATTTTTCATTCTTCTGATAATGCAGAAATGCTACAATATTTTTAAACTGGAAGTGAACATTTAAATTGCAGTTGGCTCTGTAGAGTAGAGAAATAAACTTTTAAATGAGAAATATTTAAATATATGTGTTATGAATAATCAAGAGTGGTCTCTCCTTTTTCTGTTACTCTCCTCTTTGAGAGAGAGCTATTTCTGTTTACTGGGACTATAAAAGGACACTCTATGCAAACCTTGTATTCTTAGTTGAATAAAGCTTTCTTAAAGCCTACACCTCCGTATTTTTGTCATTGCAATATGTATTAAAATTTTGCTTCATTTATTATAAATATTTTAATTTATAATATAGGGACATATCTGTTATCTTAATCTTACTTTTAGTTCCATTTATTATTTTAACTATAAGATGAAAAAATACTCTGAAGAATATTTCTATAAGGAAAGTTGGTTCACTGTGTTGTGCCAAAAGGTTTTTCTCGTCTGAGTCCACCTTTCACATCTACAAATCTATGCTTTGTCCATCCATGTAATACTGTTGCTATCTATGGTCTAGTGCCCCAGCTGTTTGAGGTTCTCGACAAAATCCAAAGATGGATATGCAGTGAGTTCAATCCTGACTTGGGGGGTCTCGACTCCAGTCACTTTCTCACCAACATAATGTGGCTTCCCTCTGTCTTTTCTATAAATATTTTCATGGCATCTGCTCTGACGAGCTATCTTCATTGGTGCCCTGAATGCATGAATTAAGTGTGCTATTAGATTGGCATCTCAGTCTCACTCTTTTACTGTCAAAAGAGTTAAATATAACTGCCTCTTCTACTCCAACTAATTCTTCTACTCGCACTTCCTGACAGTGGAACTCCCTTCCTTTTACTTGCTTCCCTGATAACTATAATCTTCAAAAATTTAAATGTAACATCAATCGATATCTTCTGTTGCCTTGATCCCCATTCTTCGTTTTTATCTTCTGACGTTCTTCTTTTTATACTTTCCACAACACCCTCTATACCCAGTCTTTTCCCTTACTTACACTCTCTATAGCCCTTTGCATACTAGTAGCACACCTGCCTTGCAATATCTTGAAATATTTAAATGCAAAACAAATGCTGTGTACTTCGGAGATTTGTTGTAATACAGGTTGCGGCAAAATGATCCGACACATTTTTAGCTTTTATAAAAGGGAAATAGAGTAAAGAGCAGAAACTGTTTTTATTTTCAAAATTTGCATATAACGCCATTTTGTTTCATTTCAATTTCAGTTGCCGCCATGAATTGGATGGGCGAGCAATCGTGCTTTCATTATGGGAAAGTTTATCAAGAACAACAAATTGGTAACTGCAACACAAAGGGCGTTGGCCCGCCCGATTACCTGATTTGAACCCATGGGATTTTTTTTGTGGGGATACCTGAAATCAAAAGTATACAATCACCGTCCTCGGTTTATTGAACTATTAAAAGATGCCATTCGTCAAGAAATTGCTACCATTCCACATGAAATTACATGTCGAGTTATGGATAACTTTCGTGATCACCTTTGACAGTGCGTAGAATGTAACGGCATTCACTTGAGTGATTTAATTTTTAAAACGAAATGGCATGATATGTACATTTTGAAAATAAAAACAGATTTTTCGTTCTTTACTCTATTTTGCTTTTATTAAGCCTACAAATGTGTCCGATCACTTTGCTGCGCACTGAATGTAGAATGAAATTGCAAAATTAATTAAATATTAATTAAATATACTGTCATTTTAAGAGGGGACAAGTTAATTAGTCAACTAATAATACATAGGTAACAATACTTGCGCATGTCTAATTATCTCTCTCTCTCTCTCTCTTTCTCTCTCTCTCTCTCTCAAAATAAATTTTATTTTATCATTTTGCCATGATCAGTTTGAAAATCGTTATAAGTAAATTTTGGAAGGTGAAATGATGATTACAATGGAGTATTTTTAAATTCCTGCATATGTAATTTATATATGCTCTGTTTTAATAAATACACTGAGCTCACTTTTGGGATCAGCTTTAATATTTTATATTATTAGGATTCACTTGGATTATATACCAACTGATGTCTACCAGTATATATATATATATATATATATATATATATATATATATATATATATATATATATATATATATATATGTATATATATATATATATATATGTATATATAAATAATATTTTATATATATATGTATATATAATATTTAATACATATATATATATATAATGTTTTATACATATATATATATATGTATAATATATATATATATATATATATATATATATATATATATATATATATATATATATATATACATTAGATTTAAAGAAAAATACATACACACCTTATAAAAAGCTCAATACAAATCCTTTATATGTATACCCTAAATCAAATCACCCCTCATCTATAATTAAACATATACCTTTGTCTATCCAAAAATAATTAGTACAAATTCAGCAAATGACAAGATTTTCTATGAACATATTAATTTTTATAATAAAGCTTTAAAAGATAGTGGCTACAAAAACCTAAAACTAGCTTATATTAAAAATGAAAATGGTAAGCATAGAAATAACAGAAGCAGGAAAATAATTTGGTGTACGCCACCATACAACCAAAAAAACAAATTGGGTCAAAAATTCCTCGCATTAATAGTCAAGCATTTCCCCAGTCAAAGTAAACTAAGTACTATATTCAATAAAAATACACTAAAATTAAGTTATAGCTGTACTGATAACCTAGAAAAAAATTATTAAGAAACATAATGCCAATATCTTAAATAAACACTTATACCAGAACCAAAAAATTTTAGACAATGGAAAAATAAAAACAATAACTAATGAGAGTAAACAAAAATTATGTAATTGTAGAAACCCTCAAAACTGTCCCCTACAAAATAAATGTTGCATGGAATCATTAGTATACCAATGCAATATATCTTCTATTGAAAACCCTGAAAACATAAAAATATATATAGGTTGCATATATATAATTGTGAATTTGGGTAGCAATTCCTCTTTAAACATGCCTCATTAATTACAACTGACAAGGTACTGTGATTACTTTTCTTGTTGGCTGATGTGTCATGCAATTTAATAATTGTGTATTTGGGAAGCAATCCCTTTTTATACACATTTCATTACTGGATATATTATATATATATATATATCATGAATTTATATTATATATATATATATATATATATATATATATATATATATATATCATCAATTTCTTGTTCGTGTATTGCTTAATATATTGTGTAATTGTCATCTTTGATAATGGCTTATGTAAGCCGAAAGCTTAGATTGGATTAAAAAATATGTATCAATATTGTGATTTTCTTTCATTGTTTAATGATAATGTTATTAAGCTTATCAGACGATATGAAAAGAACTTACATAAAATATATAGACAACACTTATCTATATTATTTAATGAAACATGTATGAATATATATATATATATATATATATATATATATATATTGTCTGATCTTCATTATCTGAATTTTGCATTATAGAGTTAAGCCAGTTAAAATATCATATATCTATATTTACTGTATATACCTGGGTATAGTGAGAGTTTTTATGATCATTTTTTTGCAAATAATAAGGGGTTGAACTATACACAGGAATTTTTTTGAAGGGGTTAAAAAGAAGACGTGTTCGGTGACTGGTTGCACTAAACACAGGTAATTTTTTTTTTATATTCTAGAATTGCAGTATACATGAATTTGGCTTATACATGAGTATATATGATATATGTTTTAAAAAGCAGAATTTTTTAACATTTTTTTCACATGATTGGAGATGGATTTGGTAAATGCCAGAAAAAAATGCCTTGAAGCAGATAATCTATTTTCGTGTATAGACAAATCTTTTTCAGTTAATTTCTTTGGGGAATAAAAATATAAAACTTAAAAACTGTTCCACAAAATTCACAGAGATAGTTTCTGTGTGAATTTTTGGGTATTAGGAGTTCCCATCATTTTGTTGTATTTGCTTTTTGCTCTCTTGCCTTATTCATGTGTTTGTCGATCTGGGCAACCTTGAGGTTACTCCAATGAACCTGCATTTGAAGAACACTCTGAAGAAAGCTGGGGGTGGGGTACAGTGACTGAAATGTTATGATAATAATAACAAAGAAAGAGGACATTAATCTGCATCTAAATAATGTAAATAATTAAAAAGGAAGTGTAAACAGTCAGCACAGATCATTCATGTAAAAAGAAAAAATATGTATAACAATTTGAAACAAACCTGTATAAAAATGTGAAAAATAAAACCAAGCTGTATAAGAATGTGAAAAATAAAACAAAGCCGTATAAGAATGTGAAAAATAAAACAAACCTGTATAAGAATGTGAAAAATAAAACCAAGCTGTATAAGAATGTGAAAAATAAAACAAACCTGTATAAGAATGTGAAAAATAAAACAAACCTGTAAAAGAATTTAAATTCTTTTACAGCTTGGTTTTATTTTTCACATTCTTATACAGGTTTGTTTTATTTTTCACATTCTTATAAAACACAAGTTTTTAAACTTGTGAAAAAAAAAATGAAAAGCGAAAAAAGTAAAATCTTCTAAAAATTAAAAGAGGGACAATACATTATAAAAAAAATATTTTAAAAATTATACGTACAATTGTTTACATTTAAAAATTTTTTTTTTTACATTCGAATTTCAATTAGATGTGACAAAGTGAAATAAAAGGGGTGTGGAATTGCTTTTAATTATTTTTAGTAACGAAATGCTTCATTCTTGAATTAAATTAAGTTCCACTCAAACAGCTTTTACCCATGAACCACTGCTATGTGGAACCAACTCCCAAGATGTTGTTTCCCTGATCACTACAAACTTAACCTGTTCAAATCTAGGGTTAACTGTTACGGTCCCCAACTATCATACAAACTGCCTCCTAATATAACCTCCAGTGGACCCCTGGCCTTGTACTGGGTGAAACTTACTGTAAAAAAAAAAAAAAATATGTGGGTTAAGATGTGTTGATCATTGAATAAGAGGGTAGGTTGGAATAAAAAGGGTGGTTGGAATAAAAGAGGAGGTTAGAATAAAGATGTCTCGGGTGGATTTTTCTCAAAAACAAAAAACATTAATCATCTCGGGCTGTTTATTTAAAACCCAAAGGTACTAAGCCATTGTATCAGACACAGGCATATGGGAGGAAATTTTACAAGTGTGTGGATGTGCAGCAAGGCCAGTTTAAGGATTTCATGCCCCCACCACCCAACACATGATATAGGACGTCCACTCTACTATTTTCATAAAGTTGTAATCATATAAAACAAATTTTATTATAGCCTAATGATGTACAATAATGGATCATATGCAATATAGGTGAACAATTCAGATAGAAAAATTGAGAATAAATACAATGTATCTAAATACAAATTAGAGACCTGTCATAATAGATCATTCTGTCTTAAATAAATCAACAGTGTTTTTAACATCAACTGGTGATTTTTCTTGTTAAAAATTTGAATAATTTTAACACATTCAACATTATGGATGAAAAATATTGAATTTTATAAAGTGTTTTTTTTTTTAGACTTAGTACAAGCAAAACAAATTCGTGGATTTGGATGAAAAAAAAAGACCCCAGAATGACACCAAAATCTGAAAATGTTTTTCATCCTTTAATAAACAGTTGTGCTTAGTTCAATTTGGAATGTATATAAATGTAGGTAGAAAAAAAGCAAATATTGATAAGCCCTGGGGGGGGGGGGGGGTAATATGCATCAGGCCCTGAGGTGTGGGGTGCAGAAGGAATTTTCTGAAAATTTTTGTTATTTGCCCTGAAAATAATCAGCCCTAAAAATGTACAATGTTTTTGCCTTGTGCTGATGCGGCAGAGCCCCAACCACCCCCAAATGCCCCAACACAATCTTTCTCTTCACTCTTGATTTAAAAAAACCTAGGAAAATATTTAAGAATATCCTGCAAATAAAGTAATCCATTTCAGAGAAAACCTCAAATTAAACCGTTAGCTTGTAACCCAAGAATGCACTATAAAAATGCAGTTTCAAATAGCAATATACATACCTGTAATGTGTGTATTCCAACTGATATAATCCAAGGGTTCTATAATTTGATACACGCTTCAAAACTTTTCAAACTCGCCAAGTAGATCCACTGATTCCTCATCAGGCAGTTGCAGGAATTGTGCATTTGACTGCGACATTCAAGGTATTCAAGTGTTATTATATTAATACATCCAATGGTTTTTATCCTTGTTTTGGAGCACAAGGTTAAATACAAATATTCCTTGATGTATAATCTAGTGTCTTCAACTCTTGTCTACATCTGTGATTTTATACTACACTCATTTCTTTGTAGTGTAGCTATAAATGATTCAAGATGTGGATGATCATGGCTCTCTACAACTTCCTGTCCTTTGTATCTCTTAGCAATGTTTATATTTGACATCCATTTACACAAACTCATTAGGATGATTACTTGTTGTTTCTCTCTCCTCCTCTCTTTTTTCAATATGCCTTGTGAGTGTCAAATTCTTCAAGCCCTTTCTGCTACATATGCAAATAAAAGCTATTATAACTGGTAGGCTTTTAAATTCTGAAGGCTTCCAGGTTTACACCTGAAACTTATCCATAGTTTGAAATATATACATATATCTTACAGTATGAGATAATGAAATAAATCCAAAGTTTTGTTATAGAATCATATTCTCAGCATTCAAGAAGAATGGTAATAATAGCCATCAAAGAAAAAATTGGCATTCATTAACTGAGCATCCAGTACAGCTGAAATTTATAAAATCTTTCTCTTAAAACAATTTCTTAGGAAAACATTTTTCTTCAGTCCAGTAGCTGTTATTACTCTTTCCAATATTGATGGGGGTTTCCTTCCTAACCTTTTGTTTGAGGTGGTGTGGAATGTCAACATCTTGATTATCTCATTATTTCCTCTTACATGTACTATCCATTTTAATTGTTGCCGTTGTTGGCAGTCCTCAAGTGATGTGGTTTCTGTTATTTGCTATGGTTCTTTGTTTGTGAATCTGTAACACCAGTTCACAATATTCAAAGAAGCATGATCTTTGCGAAGACCCTCAGGCTTCATTCGCTAAAAACCTTTTTTCATTATTAACCGTAGGAAGCAGTTGTGGATGTAAGGAATAATTAAATTTATGCATTTGGAGAAAGTGTAATTATTCGCTTCCAAAATTATCTTTTTTTTTTGTTGTTGTTGTTCATTGTTTGATATCCATAAGATTTTTTTTTTTTGTGATTATTTAATATCCGTAACTTTGTTTGGCATCAAAGTTTTAGTCTGGTAACATTTAAAAGTTACATATCCCGTTCGGTCATTCTTGTCTAAGTTGAATATTCGACATCTCTCTGTTTTAGTACTCGCATATCCAGTGTGTTAAAATCCAGTGGTTTAGGCAGAAACAGAGTCCTTTGATATGAAAATTTAACTTATGATCCTAACTTTGCCATCTGCATCTACCGCCTTCCAATGCTTCGAAAAGAAGACCAAACTAAAAGCAACAATGAAGAAAGATAGTAAAAAGAAAATTGTTTTCCAGCTGCATACGCACCGAAAGAATACAAGTTCTGAGTGATGATGAACTGAACACAAAATGAAAGAACAGGCAAGAAAGAAAAACAAAAACAAGAACATGCATAAAGAAGAGGCAAATGTTAATGACTATCCTTTAAGCAAATCAATAAATTGTATGTCTACGAGTAATTGAGAAATTTTTGAGGCAAACTTCCGGACTGCGAATTATCTCGGCTAATGGCTAATCCCTTTTCTGAACAATCAATATCCGATAAAGTTTACTTATTGCAAACAGCAGTAGCAGCAGTGATGATAAATTCAAGAGGTAAGTATAATTTTTTGACGCTGATCTTGCTACGATTCTTTAAAGATGGCAATGAAACAGTTATTGATAATATTGTTAGGGAAATCAATAATCAATAAAAAAATATGATTTGATGTGATCTCTCTCGAGTTGTGAACTTGAGTCGTTCATTTTAAATTTCTCCTTTTTTTTTTCTTATGTGTTTAAATCATTACTGAAATTATTTATTTGTTTTATTTTTCACAATTTTCATAAACTTTTAATTCATTTGTTTTTTCAGATTTTTGGGTTCGTTTTTTTTAGTATTAATGAACTACTTCTAATATGTGAGAAAATTGTTTTTTGCATGTTTCATTTGTATCTATTTGTTTTTAAATTTGTTGATATATTTTTAAATTTTGTATTACTAACAGGTTACATTTGTTTGCTTTTTTTTTGTTTTATTTTAGGATTTTCTTTTTGTTGTAATGACATCTTTTAGAGCTTTTTGCGACTGTTACTATAGCTGCTAAACAGTTCCTTTTTGGGGTATTTTATTTTATTTTATTACGAGCAGATACTCTTTTCT
>OZ038479.1:118819551-118904551 GCA_964036315.1 Acanthosepion esculentum | reverse complement strand
CCAGTCATTACACCACACATAATCTACTTGATGAACTTGTGTAAATGGATGGCAGAACAGTGTTTAGGAGAAATAGCAAAAAGGCAAAATTTATTAAAAGCTACAAAGGACAGGAAGATGTAGAGTGCCATGAATGTCCATGTCCTGAAGGAACACAGCACATACAAGAAGAAGATGAGCATTTGATAAATGCCAGGTGGGATAATAAAATTTCCAGTTCTTTTATTTTTAGCATCATGGCAAAATGTATTACTTATTCTTTTTCTTATTATTATTCATTATTATTATTATTACTATTATTATTATTATTATTATTATTATTATTATTATTATTATTATTATTATTATTATTCATTATTATTATTAATTATTATTTTTATTATTATTCTAATTCATTATTATTCATTATTATTATTCATTGTTATTAATATTCTAATTCATTATTATTTCATAATTATTATTTTTCATTATTATTAATTATTCATTATTATTATTCATTATTATTAATAATATTCATTATTATCATTCATTATTATCATTCATCATTAATATTATTATTTTTTATTATGCATTATTATTATTATTCATTATTATTATTCATTATTAATATTAATATTCATTATTAGCATTCATTATTATTATCATTATTATTTTATTATTAATTATTATTATTCATTATTATAATTATTCATTATTATTAATATTCATTATTATTATTATTATTTTTATTATTCATTATTATTATTGTTCATTATTATTATTAATATTCATTATTATTCATTATTATTAATAATATTCATTATTATCATTCATTATCATTCATCATTAATATTATTATTTTTTATTATGCATTATTATTATTATTATTATTCATTATTTTTATTCATTATTAATATTAATATTCATTATTAGCATTCATTATTATTATCATTATTATTTTATTATTAATTATTATTATTCATTATTATTATTAATATCCATTATTATCATTCATTATTATCATTCATTATTATTATTATTATTTTTATTATTCATTATTATTATTATTCATTATTATTATTAATATTCATTATTATCATTTATTATTATTATTATTTTTTATTATTCATAATTATTATTATTATTATTCATTATTATTATTCATTATTATTATTAATATTCATTATTATCATTCATTATTATTATTATTATTTTTATTATTCATTATTATTAATTATTCATTATCATTATTATTAATATACATTATTATCATTCATTATTATTATTAATATTCATTATTATCATTCATTATTATCATTCATTATTATTATTATTATTTTTATTATTCATTATTATTATTATTACTTTTATTTTTATCCATTATTATTATTTTATTTATTGATTTTATTTAATTTTCTTGTATATCCATTACATTTTTCCCACATTGTTCTTAATTTCATAGACAACATTTCAGATGTAAAATAAGAAAAAACTCATTTGCAAAAGATTTAGTGATGTAAAAAAAATTGCGAAAACTGGCTGCTAATTTCATAGACAGAGAATTTGGAATGTAACAAAAGAGGGAGCCCATTCCCAAAAGACATAGGGTTGTAAAAGAAGATAGAACAAGTTTTAAAATTTCACAGGCAAAAAAGTTTGCAATGTAAATGAAGAAATAACCTGCTTCAAAAGATTTAAAAATTATGGATGCAAAAAAAGAAAAAGCCCATTCCCAAAAAATTCTGGGGTGCAAAAAATGAGAGAGAATTGGTTCTTAATTTCATAAACAAACTTTATGAACTACAGCCGCGCTGACCACCTGACGATTGCATGGAAACGTATGAAACGAACGGTCATAGTCAGTCACTGTCTACTTGTATTTTGACTTAAATATATTATAGCTCTTCCATTTCTTATGGCATTGAGCATTCTTTTTTTTGCCAATGTGCAATTTTAGGTAGACTCTTTTTGGGAGCTGCTTATCCTTTTCTCTGATTATATATATATATATATATACACATATATATATATATATATATATATATATCTGTGTGTGTGTGTGTGTGTGTGTGTGCTTACAGGACTTATTAATTTAGCCTTCCTCCTAACCTGTTTAATTTAGAATATGGTTACCCACTGTTATTTATCAATGCCAATTTTTTTAGTTGGTAGTAGACATCTGAACTTATATTAAGTCATTACTTAATATGAATTCTTTTGTGATTTTTTTTTTTACAGGTAAAACCTATTTACAGGAGTAGATAGGCTCACCTAGTATTTGGTCTGTACCCCTTCCATGTCTTGGATATGGTTTACTGGTTCTCTTTCTTTCTCTTACCAGAGCAACAATGATTTGACTGTCTTAACTCTTTGGTGATCAGACTAATCAATGGTTGTAACTTTCCATTATGAGGGTACTGGGTTGGCAGTTTGCTAGCTGCTGCTTCTGACTGGTCCTTAAGAGCCTGAACGCTTTGGTAATGTTTAGGTAAGCTGCTCTGATCAATGTAATATCTGTAGTCCCATGTCACACATGGGTAGGTGTCCCTGCATGTATTTCTGGTGGACAACCCTGAAGCCACATTATGCTCTGCTCTCAGTTACACACTGACTTGTTTGTATTGCCATTGATGACAGATAGCAACAATTTATGGTGGTCTTATTTTTTTTCTCTCATGGAAAGCACAATAAAAAGAAATAAAACTAAACCAGCTAACAAAAAAACCACCTATCTCCCTTAATCTCTCTTTCTTCAATATTTGAGGTATCTGTTCCAACTTCTACAGCATAGAATCTTTTCTCCTGGAAAAGTTGCCCTATATGAACCGAATTTGAATTATCCATTGCTACCAATGAATTCTTGGTTCCAGGGTATCTTCCAGCATTCATATGCATGGCCTTGGTGTTTACATCTGGGATAATCTTCTGATGGCCAGGGAATTGTCTCTCAGAGACCATTGACTACTCTTTCATGTGCTTCCGTCTTTCACTACTAAACTCAGTCAGCTATCTCTTTTTCTTTTATTGCTCCCCCTCTTCCCAAGACTGCAGTATATTAGACACAATAGCTGACAATATAGCAGAAACATTTTCTCTCCATGAATTTGCAATCATTCTTGTCTTCGGTGACTTTAATGCTCACCACATGTGGCTGAAACATTCTAAAGATACTGATGTTGCCGGTATACAGACATTAAAGTTTTTCATTGGCCAATCCCTCACTCAAATCATGGACTTCCCTACTCATTTCCATAGCCAAACTGAGCAACATGCTTCTCTGTTGAATCTATTTCTTCCCACCTCTCCCCAAATTTGTCAAGCTTCACAGTACTGGCCTCTTGGTAACTCGTACTCTCTGTGGTAGCTATTGATATTTCCTTCCAAGTATCCATTAAACAGGAACCTCCTACCCATAAGACTTCTTTCCATTACCAACAAGCTGACTGGGACTCATTCTGGGATTTTCTTCGTTACACCCCTTGGACTGACATCTTCAACCTCCCAATTGAAAATTGCACCACTAAGGTTTCTTCTTGGGTCAAAACCGGCGTGGACTCTTTCATCCCTTCTCACAATACCAGGTTTACACTAGCATGCTCAGCCACTATAGCATACAGGAACTGCTATTTCCAGCTATACAAGCATGAAATCATTGTCTGTTGTTCCAGTTTTAAGAACCTTGGTTAACCATCTGACTCATCCAACTATCAAACAGCCTATTATAAATAAGTCTATATAAAGCTTTTATTTATTAGATAGAATTTTCATTTTATTTATTATAAATTATTTATAATTTATATTAGACTTCTACTTCCTTTTGAGAAACTCCTAGAGGCCCTAATCAATGCAGAATTGGTTCATCAATTATCAACACAGGGCCTTTTCTCTGCTATGGAAAACTCTCCAATTTTCTGTATTATAAATTTGATACTTCTTAACTTTAGGATCCATTTTGTTTCATTGAAGATGACATCTCTGTGATAGAAATCTCTCCATTTTTCTGTATCATAAAGTTGATACTTCTTAAGTTTCGGACCCATTTTGTTTCATTGAAGATGACATCTCTGTGAAGGAAAACTCTCCATTTTTCTGTATTATAAAGTTGATACTTCTTAACTTTAGGATCCATTTTGTTTCATTGAAGATGACATCTCTGTGATGGAAACTCTCCATTTTTCTGTATTATAAAGTTGATACTTCTTAAGTTTCGGACCCATTTTGTTTCATTGAAGATGACATCTCTGTGAAGGAAAACTCTCCATTTTTCTGTATTATAAAGTTGATACTTCTTAACTTTAGGATCCATTTTGTTTCATTGAAGATGACATCTCTGTGATGGAAACTCTCCATTTTTCTGTATTATAAAGTTGATACTTCTTAAGTTTCGGACCCATTTTGTTTCATTGAAGATGACATCTCTGTGAAGGAAAACTCTCCATTTTTCTGTATTATAAAGTTGATACTTCTTAACTTTAGGATCCATTTTGTTTCATTGAAGATGACATCTCTGTGATGGAAACTCTTCATTTTTCTGTATTATAAAGTTGATACTTCTTAACTTTAGGATCCATTTTGTTTCATTGAAGATGACATCTCTGTGATAGAAATCTCTCCATTTTTCTGTATCATAAAGTTGATACTCTTTAATGCTAATACCAAAATTATTTTCTATAATTGTTTATTTTTAATAAACATTTGTTTAATAAATGTTTGTAGAAATATAACCAAAATATTTTCTATAATTATTTATTTGTTAATAAATGTTGTTTAATATTTCTATAATAATTTGTTAATAAACAATTGTTGTTTAATAAACATGAATGTAGGGATATAACCAAAATATTCTCCATAATTGTGTATTTTTTTCTGATGTTCATTTTTGTGTGATATATTTTAATAATAATATATAAATTTTAATAATAAAAATATCTTATTTCCTTCACCAGGAAATAAATAAGTATTTTCTTTCTTTTTTTTTTCTTGGGGAGGAGAATTTTATTTTAATGACATGTTTAGGGAAACTATTCCCCACTCTTCAAAAAAAAAAAAAAATAAAATTGATCAAATTGTTAATGAGAGAGAAATTAAGGAGCCATGGATACTTCTAGCAACTTCAGTATATTCTTAATGGCAGATGACAATGATAGAAATTATTATTAAATGCAAATACCATATCCGAGGGAGATCCTCTACTTAATTCTAGGGTCCATTTTGTTTCTATCATCCTTAGGCATGTGAGCATAAGCACTACATCCAAAAACACGTAAATGTTTCACATTTGGTTTGAAGTCTGTCCCTAATTCATATGGTGTCATTTTTTGGTACTGAAGTTGTTAGGCTTGAGTTTCAAATATGTGTTGCTGTTGATAAAGCTTCTGCCCAAAATACAGCTTTCATTTTTCCAGGTCAACTGCTGATGTACTAATGATAATTGCGAAAAGAGTTTATCATGATCTAGACAAAAATGGTGAAACCCAGACTGTAGCACAGGACATCTTGAAAGACCTTGACAGGGTCTGGCATTCAGGTCTTCTCCACAAGATGAAAAGCTATGGTATCTCTGGGCATTTTTTCTATTTGATCCTGTCTTTCCTATCAAATGGTGAAATGAAAGTTGTCACTCATCTACATCCTTTCGTACTGACGTGGGTGTCCCCCAGGGCTCCATCCTTGGTCCTACACTGTTTTTAATCTTCATTAACAACTTTCTCGATGACATCAGCTCTCAACTTGGAATCTACGCTCACTACCATTTACTCAAGATCATTGTTAACTAGAGCAAAAATGGCTTGTCAATTTTAACATCTTCAAAACTAAACTTCTCTCTATTAATCATCTGAGAGACCCCTCTTTGCCTTCCATTATCATGGCTGATGCTATCCTCCAAGAAAGTGACTCATTGCACCTTCTCAGGCTAACATTCTCAGCTGACATGAGGTGGAAAGACTACACTGAATCCATCACTAGATCAGCTGCTAAGAAAGTCCGTTCACTGTGTCAGGGAAGAAAATTTTTCTCTCCAGAATTTTTGTCTACCATTTGTCCATGCTTAGAATATTGCTGCCATATATGGTCTGGTTGCTCCTGCTATTTTCCTGGAGCTCCTTGATAAGATCCAAAGAAGAATCAGCAATATTTTTGGTCCTTATCTGGCAGCTCAGCTTCAATCAGTTGCCCACTTCTGTAAGTCTGCCTCTCTGTGCCTTTTTTATAAATACTTTCATGGTAATTGTTTGGATGAGCTCTTCACTATGATATCTAGACTGTATGAATTTAAACACAATACTATACTGGCGACGAGATGGTATCAATTTACAAATGAGCTAGCTAGATGTAGCCGTGACTTCTATGCTAGCAGTTCCTTATCTCTTACTTCTCACTTGTGGAACTCTCTCCCAGCTCCATGTTTTTCAAATAACTTTAATCTTCAAAAATTTAAATGCAATGTTAATCACTATCTATTGTCCTCCTGACAGCTTTTTTCTTTTTTCCTTATTACTAATGTTTCTGTTCCTAATTCCTCCACACCCTGTAACCTCTTGCATGCTAGTGACTGTAATGCCTTGCTTGGGGTGATACCAATTAAAAATAAAATAAAGAGCCAATTCCCAAAAGATTTAAGATTTTTAGCCGAATTACTTGGAATTGTACACAGCGACATATGTGTAAAGATTGAGGCAAAATCACTTGGTGGAGCTGAATATTTGTGTCACATTTATTGATGATAAATCAAGATTTGTTTGGGTGTACATGCTCAAACACAAGGGAGAAGTTTTTAAGAAGTTTGTGGTGTGGAAAAACATGGTTGAAAGGTCTAGTGAACAGAAAGTGAAAACACTTCGCACTGACAATGGTGGAGTGTACACTTCAAGAGAACTTGAAAAGTACCAACAAAAGGATGGTATTCACCATCAACACACTATTCCTAAGATACCAGATCAAAATGGAGTGCCTGGAAGGATTAATTGAAACTGTATGAGCAATGCTATCTGATTCAAATCTTCCAAAGAGATTTTGGGCAGAAGCTTTATTGACAGCCACATATAGTCAAAACCGAAGACCAACAACTGCAGTACAAAAAAATGACACCATATGAATTATGAACAGACTTCAAACCAAATGTAAAACATTTACGTGTTTTTGGATGTAGTGCTTATGCTCATATACCTAAGGATGATAGAAACAAAATGGATCCTAAAGTTAAAGAGAGCATCTCCCTTGGATATGGTATTAGCATTAAAGGGTATTGATTTTATGATACAGAAAAAATCAGAGTTTTCCATAGCAGAGATGTCATCTTCAATGAAACAAAATCATCTGATGAACAAAAGAAAGAGGAAATCAAAAACCAACCTCTTGTAGAAATTCAATTACAGAGTATCAGCAAGGACGATGATGGTGATAATGAAAACAACTCACAAGAAGCTACAGGAAAAAGGAAATCAAAAAGAGCTATAAAAGTGCCAGATTGCTATAGTGAGTGGGTAAATGTAGCTCACAGATTGAATGATCCATTAACTGTGAAATAAGCACTTTCTAGTCCTGAGAAAAATGAATGGGAGAAAGCAATTGAAAGGGAAATAGATTCCCTTCAAACAAACAAAGTATGGGATCTGGTTGAACTACCCAGTGGATAGAAAGCTATTGGTAGTAAGTGGGTGTTCAAATAAAAATATGATACTGACATAGAACAACAAAAAACTTCACTGGTAGCTCAAGTGCTTTAATCAAGGGTATGGAGTTGACTATGATGAGACCTTTTGTCCTGTTGTAAGGTTTGAATCAGTCCAAACTGTTATTGCATTGGGAACAAAACATGACCTAAAGTTGCATCAGTTAGACATAACAACAGTATTCGTGAATGGTGAGCTGAAGAAGGATATTTATATGAAGCAGCCAGAAGGATTCAAGATGAAGGGAAAATCACACCTGGTCTGTAAACTGAAGTGAACCATCTACAGTCTGAAAGAGTCTCCAAGATGCTGGAATGAATGATTGTCAACTTAAATGGCTGCATTTTTAAGCAACTGGAAAATGACCCATGTATTTATACACAGTCCGCAGGAGGAGTTATGTTCATAATGGCTGCATATGTTGATGACGTCATCATGACAATTAAGTTCTTGACACGAATCCAAGGATTCATCAAACAAATTTAACATGAAGGATGTGGGGAAGTTGCAATATTTCTTTGGTGTTAAAATAACTTATCCAGAACCAGGAAAAATATACGACAAAAATGAAGCAGACAATCTAATCGAATATTCGGATGCAGATTGGGATGGTGATCTGGATGACTGCAAGTCAATGTCAGGATACCTGTTTAAACTAAGTGGGGCAGCTGTCAGTTGGAGAAGTGAAAAGCAAACCTGTGTTGCATTATTTACAGCTGAAGTGGAATATACAGATTTGGCAAGTGCCCTCGCAGTGGGCAGTGTGGATCCAGCATCTCCAATACAATCTTAATGACGCCCATGTTGGCCCAACAATGAGGACAATTAATCTAGGAGGCACGGTGGAGTAATGGATAATGGCTTAGATTGAGGAATCGTAGTCGAATCCGTTACATTCACATGTGCTAACACCCTCGGGAAAGGTGTGAATCCTCTTCTTCTCCCTCCAACTATGGGTAAATAGCAGGACAGACTGGGTTCTATACCCTTGGATGGCAACTGGTCTAGGAGAAGGTCAACTTTGAATTCAAAACCATTCAGCGTCTGCACCGGCATCCGGCGGCCTCTTGGTTACTCCTGCCTCTGCGTCTGTGGAAATTCTGCAGCAAGTAAGAGCATATTCCTCCCTCCACTGGGATAGCACGCGAGGTGTGGGGACCGTGTGTGAAGTTCAAACTCCCTTGTTACTTCGTTTCAAGTATTCACCGCTGTTGGAATCGGGAATGGCTGTCGCTCGTTTCAGACGGATCGCCGTGCTTGGTCGGCCTTCGTTCCGGACGCGGTGAATTCCTTGGAAGGAGCCGGCTTAACCGCAACAACAACAATTAATCTATGATTTGTATGGCAAAAAATCCACAGTATCATGGACAAGCAGAACATATTGACATTAAGTTTCATTACATGCAAGAACAAGTTACAATGAAAACTATTGAACTATAATACTGTCAAAGTGTTACGTCATCAAAATGACCCTTTGTTGCCACTTTTATGACGTTAACATATACTTGCTGGATACTTCATCAATGTCAATGTAGTAGGATTCTTTTGTAATCGCAGATACCAACTATAATATACTGATGAACAATACTGGTCTCAGACGTCTTAGAAAAATACTCATACTAATAGTACTTCATATAGTGAGAAGAAAATAGCAATCCGAATAGTACAGGGGATAGAGGAGAAATAGTGACTATATATTATAAGGGATGGACTATAATAGCAAACACATCATATGTCACATGACTTTCTCTATATAAGCGTTTCTGCTATGGTCATGTGATCTACCTAGTTTAATAATGAGATCACCTGTGTTCATTTACTAACAGTCTATGTTCAAACACAAGTCTCAGTAGTGACACTTTTTTTTTTTTTTTAAGCGTATCACCCCAAGCAAGGCTGGAGGCCACTATCACGCAAGGGGTTAAAGAAGGGTTGGAGGAAGAGCAGATAGGAGTGGTAAAGGAGGGGATGTGGTGAAAGAGAAAGACAGTGGGTCGATCAAGGCAAGGGGGTTACAGAAGATTTAGAGCGAGAGCAGATAGGATTGAAAAATGAAAGGATGTGGAGAAGGGAAGTGGATAGATCAAGGCAACTGGAGATGTCGATTGACGCTACACTTAAACCGTTGGAGATTGTATTTGTCAGGGAAACAGTAATAGGGAAGGGAGTTCCATAGGCGAGATGTGCGAGACATGAAGCTATTGGAGTAGAAGAGACGTCTACATCTAACAGTTTCAACGGTGAAAGGGTGGGAACGGGATGCCCGCCTCGTGGGGCGTTTAAATTCACGAGGCCTGGGGACAAGCGAACGCAGCTCCTCGGAGCAATTACCGTGGAAGTACTTGTAAAAAAGGCAGAGCGAGGCTACATCGTGTCTGTGAGAGAGCGACTGCAGACGAGATGACAGATCAGGGCCAATCACGTTGCCTATCCGTCTCTGGATCTTATCAAGAACCCTGAGGCAAACACTTCATTCCTATATGACACAAAGTAAGGATATGATTGCAGACATGCTGACAAAAGCACTGACTAGCACACAATTTGTGAAGCTCAGAGAGCAGTTAAGATTTCAGGAAATAATAGAATAGTCTGACATTGAATAAGGAGGAATGCTGAAAATTCCACTTGAGTCAGATGAACTCTTACAGTTAGATAAAGGGGTCGGATTTATCTACCCCTAGTTTCTTTGTTTTTATTTTTGCTATGAGGGTGCATTGTTGTGTCGTTCCTAATAGATAAAATAAGTCAATGTGTGTGTTAGCACAGTACAACATGTGTCTGTTTCCTTCTTGCGTTTATCATCCTGTCTGGAAATGAAGTTGAATACCTGCATTCACAGAGAACAAGGTATGTTTACTATCTAACTTGATGTGTAAATTTCTAACAGAAACAACAAAATATGTATTATTTATTATTTGGTTGTTGGAGATACAGTAATATGGAGTAAAATTGTGAGTTTGAAGTCAAATATAGACAGGGACTGCCCTAGGGTTGCTAGCACCGCGAGCAAGCTGAACTTCAGTGCCCTTACAAGTATAATTTTTTTTTTAATTTTACATAGAGAAAAACTGAAAATGTACAATAACGAGTTTATTTTTTTTTTATTTGTTTTTTTTTTTAAGCATTCCACCCCGAGCAAGGTGGGAAGCCACTAGCATGCAAGGGGTTACAGAGAGTTGGAGCGAGAGCAAAGAGGAGTGATAGAGGAAAGGATGAAGAGAAGGCTAGGAGATACATCAGGGCATCTGGAGATGTCGATTGACATTACATTTGAATACTTTGAGATTATAGCTATCAGGAAAACAAGGAATGGGGAGGGAGTTCCACAGGCGAGAAGTGCGAGACATGAAGCTATTGGAGTAGAAGAGACGGCTACATTTAACAGTTTCAACAGTGAAATGGTGAGAGCGAGATGCCAGACTAGTTGAACGCTTAAATTCATGAAGTCTGGGAACCAGCGAAAGCAGCTCATTAAAGCAGTTACCATGAAAATATTTGTAAAAAAGACAGAGGGAGGCAACAGCACGTCTGTGAGAGAGCGGCTGCAGACGAGATGCCGGATCAGGGCCAATTACATTGCATATCCGTCTTTGGATTTTATCGAGGACCTTGAGACAAACAGAAGGGGCTCCAGACCATATATGGCAGCAATACTCCATGCAAGAGCAAATGGTTGATTTGTAGATTTGAAGGATTGACTCTGGCGAGAAAAATTTCCTGGCACGGCATAGGGAGCCAACTTTCCTTGCAGTGAACGAAGCTATTGACTCAATGTACTCATTCCATCTCAGGTCAGCAGTCAATGTGAGACTGAGTAGTCGCAAAGAGGTGCTCTCCAGGGGTTGAGAGTCAGATATTCTAATGTGGGCAGGGATGGTTCTCTCTGGTGAGTAATAGAGAGCAGTTTTGTTTTCGAGGCAATATACAATATACAACTTAATACAATCTCAAGAAAACATTCATTATCCTACCTAAAACATTTTTTCTAACCTTTAGATCTGCAAATCTTTTCATGGCCCTTTCTACACCTATCTTCTTTACAAGATCACATTCTATTGACAAAATAGCCAAAGGATTCAATCTGTCTTGAAGCATGGATGACTGCAAGTATATTTTTATAAGCTTTAGATTTGGAAGATCACAAACATATATGGCGGCATGATAGTGCCCTTGGTCTTGATGGCACTCTGAGTCACTGCCTGAGTTGCCAGTACCTTGATCCAGCTCTGAATATAGATCAAATATGGATTGGAATCTGACAGAATGATAAGATAAAGAATAAGTGTGTAGTCTTTCTCATATGTTTTTTATAAATGTGTCTACATAATTTAGTTGAAAAATACAAGTGTCTGGCATTTTCTTACCTCAAATTTTGTTGATTGTTAAGAGATAAATGTTACTATTATGGCCTGAAAAAGTAAAAGATGAAATTTTCATTGACACACATGTTGACCTCATGTCCATGTTGACGCCTGAAAAAGGCAAAAGAGATGAAACTTTTGTTGATGCACATGTTAATGACTTGTCCATGTGAACTGCTTGTCTGATAGTGAGAATTCACATGTCTGTGTGTGTAGAAGAGAAAAGTGGGTTCAATTCTCATTGATTTAGAAAGAGTGAATTAATGATAGTTATAATTGCTCTAATCATTTTATCATAATTATTTTTGACACTATAATTAATTTTTATAATTAATTTTTATTTCTTTCTTTCTTTATGGACATGACAGATGCATCTGTATGACAACAGATAAAAAAATGCATCAAAAACTTTTCTTTTTCTCTGCTGATTCCATTCAAGAAAACTCAAACAAGGGCTCAGTGGTGTATGGTGGGGTTTGAGCACCTGGGCCAATTTAAACCATTGCACCTCCTCCTTAGCCACGAATGTTATAAATTCTAGTTTTGTAAGTATTTTCTGAAAATAATTAATTTTTTTGAGCCCCTAAAATTTTAGAGCAGAGAGGCAATCACCCCCACAACCCCTGCCCATACTACACCACTGCATATGATAACTACAGACATGTTTTAGATTTAGCACTTTTTGCAATGGTGATTTTCAGGATTTAAGACCTTAAAGGTTAAAAATGGAATCTATGGATACTATTCCATTTTCTTAAATATTTCAATCTTTTAAATGTCAGTTTGATGACATTTGTGCAGGACAATGGTATAATGCATGAGGCAACTTATAAACAAAATTCTTCACAAGGTGAAAACTATTTATTTTATAACCAACTCATTGTTAGATAGAAGAGATTATAGACTAATTGTTTAATATGCAAGTACTTTCAACTGTACATTCAGTCATTTTCAGGCATGGAAATTATTTTGTTTTTGGTAAAATTCAGATAGCATCCGAGATGAAAAAATTAAATGTGAATCGAAATATGTTTTTTTTTTAAATGTGTTATTGTTAACGGATACAAACTTTTGGAGCATGCAGTTGCAATGCTAAGGTTGAATAATTTCCATGCCTGAAGAAGACTGAATGTACAGTTGAAAGTACTTGCCTATTAAAGAATGACTTTATACAGCTTATAATTTTTAAAAACAAGGATCATAGCATTCATTGAGTGATTGGTAGGTTAATGCACCTTTAAAATTTTGTTTGCAAAGGGATTTCGCCATTTTATATCATTAACTTTACTAATCTACTTTTTGTATGAATGATTCATTGTAATATAAATTGAAATTAAGAATAATAAGAATAATTATGAAAAAACTTTGAAAATCCATATTCAGTAATAAATTTATTTCTATGTGTATAGGTATATTCATCTCATCAGATCAACTGCATTTTCTGAAATGGAATCAATATATCCAGACAAACAGATACACAAAAATAAAAAAAGGAAAGGAATAAAAAACATAAGATAAAACAATAGCAAAAGTAAATTGACCTAAAAATTTTTCTTGGGGGCTTACATTAAGTAGAGAGAACAAGTTAACATAACAGGTGAGTGAAGGTAAAGGGATAGGAAGGTCAAATTTAACAGAGTTACAAAGTGTCAAACAAAGTTTATAAATTGAGGCAGTTAAAGTGGTGTCTGTATAGACTGCAACATCATCATCATATAATATAATCATCATCACATAATACTAATAATATATATATATATATATATATATATATATATGTATATGTGCGGGTATACAGAAAAATAGGAAAGAACACGTTAGGTAAATAATCCGTAGTTCTCTAGTATTTTTGCTTTTATTTTTAAAAAGACAATGCTCCATACAGAAGTAGAGCTTATATTATAATATTTTTTTTTAAAAATATGATTCCTTCACTACATAAGAGTTCTCATGCTTCAAAAGTGAGAGCCGAGACCCTCAATATAATTATTGAAATTTAGTTGAATTGAGGTGTTAAGTCCTGCTTCATCTTCAAGCGAAATTTAGGAATAAGCTAACTTTTGGTTTACACTTGTTTATAAGTATGGTCTTTTGCAACATTAATTACTATGGAAACGGCTGGCAACAGTCTTTTGGGTTAAGGGGTCGGAGAGTTAAGTCTTATCTACGGATTCGTCAACTTCGGAGAGGTTATGCTGGGTTGTGTTTAAGATACTTGTTTCAAATCTGGTTGTGGCGGTCAGCGTCTTGTCAGTTCTAAGGGGAAGGTATTTTATGGGTGTCTGCTAGTCGTTAAGTGTCGAGAGGATTCTGTTTTTTTTGTTATCTATCTATTAATCTATTTATTTATTTGTTTATTCAAATGGCTATTTCATTATACAAAGGCATTGTACGAAACTACGATTTGTTTTTTTGACAATTTCATAAAGGGTTTTTCCATTTAATGATTGGGCTAAGCTTTTAAGACATTTATTAAACTATGGAATTTATTTATTTATCTATTTATTTATGTTAATTATTTAATGCGAAAATTTGTTGATGGCGACAAAAGACCGTTAATTCCTGCCTATGGTTTAATAACTTTCCATTATTTAGGAACTTAATGATGTGTAGCTTTTCATGTAGGCACAAAGGGCATGGGTCATCCCAGGTCCTACAAGTTCTTGTTCTATTTATTATTTTCCATTTTACTTTTGATGTTTTATTTGTTTCTTTCAAATGCCAGAAATATTGGGATAGAGATGTCTGATTTCTATTTTGAATGTTGTTGAAGGAGCTCTTGTGTTGTCTCCATCTAATTTTAAATTTATTTTTTGTTGACCCAATGTATATCCTATCAATGTTAGGACTCTCAATGGATGAGATAGTGCATTGGTATACTACGGATTCTGTGAGGCATTTATTTTCTAACGGGCAGTCTTTGGGGTTTCTACAGTCGCATAATTTTTTATTATTTTTGTCTAATTTTAGTTTATGAGTTTTATTACTACTATTTTAGCCAGCGTGTTTTTCCAGGATTTTATTGTTATGTTTCTTTATGATTCTTTCTAGATTTTCAGTGCAGCTGTAGCTTAATTTTAATGTGTTTTTATTAAAGATCTCACTAAGTTTGCTATTAGTGGGAAAGTGTTTTTCAACTAAAGCTAGGAACTTATGCCTGAGTTTAGTACTGACCATTTGGTTGAACGGAGGGGTATGCCATATGATCTTTCTTTTCCTGCTTTTCTTACTATTAGTACTATTGTTACTATAGCTTATGTCAGCACTTTTGTATCCGCTATTTTTCAGGGCTGTGTTATGAAAATTGGTGTGTTGTTGGAATATTTCCTTATTAGCGGAGTTCATGCTAATTCTTTTCTCTATTGATTTGGGTATATGCCTAATTATAGATGGAGGGTGGTTTGACTTAGGGTGTACATACAGGGGATTAGTGTGTATATATATATATATATATATATATATATATATATATATATATATATATATATACAGGGGTTGGACAAAATAATTGAAACACTTTTTAAATTCAAAGAAAATTTATTTAATATGGAGTTGGTCCTCCTTTAGCCTCACATACAGCTTTAATACGTCTAGGAATGGAATCATTCAGCTTCCTGACTTTATCCAGAGGAATTTTCAAATTTTCAGCCATTCTTCCATTAATACCTGCTCCAGCTCTTTAAGACACAATGGTAGAGGATAGCAGTTCCTAACTTGTCGCTCCAAAATGCACCACAAATGTTCAATAATATTGTTATCTGGAGATTGGGGAGGCCACTCCATGTGTTCTAGCTCACTTTCATGCTCTTCATACCAATTCTTAACCACTCGAGTGGTATGTATTAGAGCATTATCATCTTGGAAGATGCAGTCACCATCAGGGAATAAAGTCTGGGCCATTGGATGAATATGATTTCCCAAAATGTTCAGATTATCTTTACTGTTGATTCTACCATGCCAGGCAACTAATGGACTGATAGATTTCCATGATATGGTGGCCCAAACTATCACTGATCCACCTCCATGCTTCACTGTTGGAAGAAGGCAGTCAGGGTAGTAAACTTCTTTGTGCTACCTCTACACATAAACTCACCCTGAAGTTGGGAAAAGAGAAAAACTGGACTCGTCTGAGAATATGACTTGCTTCCATTGGTCTGCAGACCAGGCATTATGATCTCTGCACCACTTCAACCTCTTCTGAATGTTGCGAGTGGAGAGAAGAGCTTTCTTTACGGCGGCTCTTCCATGATATGCAAACTTATGGAGCTCACAACGAACAGTTTTAGTAGAAACTGGACTATTCAGATGATTATTCAACTCAGCAGTCACTTTGGCCGCAGTAGTCTGATGATTTTTTGCCACATTGCGTTTCAATGCATGTTGGTCCCTGTCAGTACCTTTGCAAGTCCGGCCCGAATTGCTACAGTTGCTAGAGGTTTTGCCCTGTTTCTCAAATTGCGTCATAGTTCTTGATATGGTACCTTTTGAAAAAGCAAACAGTTCAGCAACCTTAGTGATCGTGGCTCCTGCCATGCGAGCTCCAACAATTTGCCCTTTTTCAAACATGGAGAGGTCACACATTTAGCTTAAATTTTACTAAATTCTAAACATAAATAAGACAAAGAGAGTAAATTAGATAAATAAACATATTTACAATAGATATAATCTGCAATTATGAAGTTTTAGTTAAAGTTCTTAATATAATAGGTCATTGAGATATAGGTGTGGAATTTGCACCTGTTCCAATTATTTTGTCCAAAACCATATATATATATATATATATATATATATATATATATATATATATATATATATATAAGGTAACCAAAAAAGTTTAAAGTTTTATATATATATATACAAGGTAACCAAAAAAGTTTTTAAACGAAAAAAGAAAACGCTTCACAGTATGTGTAACTTATATTTAGTCTTCGAAGTAATTGCCATCGCCATCCAGCACCTTCTGCCAACGCGTCTCCAGCTGTTCAATGGCCTTGCGGTAAAATTCGGGGGAGTTTTAATGCAAAGAAGTCCGTGAGGGCTT
Source organism: Acanthosepion esculentum (assembly GCA_964036315.1). Taxonomy (NCBI): domain Eukaryota; kingdom Metazoa; phylum Mollusca; class Cephalopoda; order Sepiida; family Sepiidae; genus Acanthosepion; species Acanthosepion esculentum. The sequence continues at coordinate 118,887,497 of OZ038479.1, read as the reverse complement.
TGCACAAGTCTGCTTCATTGGTGAAGGATTTCCCACGAAGATGATTATCCACGGAGTGGAAGAGGTGGTAATCGGATGGCGCAAGGTCAGGTGAATAAGGTGGATGGCACAAAGTCTCCCACCCAAGTTGCTGTATGGTATCCCTGACCACTCGCGCGACATGCAGCCTGGCATTGTCATGGAGGAAAAGCACACCTTTGCATATGTTCCAATTGCTGCGAGTATAGGTCTCTAGTGACCGTTTGGCCCGTTGGTAGCAGTTCATAATGAACCACTTGACGACCTGTCCACCAGACACAAAACATAATCTTGTGTGGGTGCATAGGCGGTCTTGCGGTGTGAGGGACAGCATCCCGAGGAGACAACCAATGTCTGGAATGCTTGGGAGTTTTGTACAGAACCCACATTTCATCACTGGTAAGGACTCGATGGAATAAGGATGCGGTACGGTGGCGAGAAAGCAGCGATACACAGGATGCCACTCGTTGTCCCTTGTGGACCTCCAACAGCGTTTGCAGAACCCACTTGCTCAGTTTGTACGTCTTGCCTAGGCAGTGCAGGTGAAGTCTAACTGTTTCATTGGAAACGTTGAACTGTCTTGCAAGTTCACCACATGTTAGACTACGGTCCTCTTCAATGGCAGCCTTCAGGACTCCGTCATTCAAGACCTGTGGTTGTCCACTGCGAGGCTCATCATGGAGAGACAAATCTCCCAACTTGAATTTTCAAAACCAGCGCCTTGCAGTACGTTCATCCACAGCACTATCCCCAAATGCTTGACATATACGGCGACTTGATGCAGCTGCTGATAAGCCCACTTTGAAGTTGTAAAGCAAACAGCCCCGAACAAGATCTCTAGACACTTCCATCCTTCTCACAGCTGTCCGGCTTATAACTGATGGCCGGGCACAGTGCGCATGTTTTTTATAACGTCTGATGTTCCTACTTCCGGCTGTCTGAATTTGAAAACAATTGCTACACGCATTTCATATATATTTCAACTTCATTCAATGACTAATCAAAAAAACGGACAGACTTTTTTTGGTTACCTTGTATATTTATATAAAATGTGAATGTGAATTTTTAATTAAAGGATGTTTTTAATTTGCTCACAGAGTTGGCCTGATTCCAAAGCGGTCCTCTGTTGATTTCTTTTTGCATGGCATACTGGTGCCATATGCAATAGGCAACAATAAACTACAGAAGAACTCAAAATTTATTGCTGCATTTAAATATTGCATTAATATTTGAGCTTACCTTTTAAATGTTCAATAATTCTTCTGCCACCACTTAATTTAAAGATTGATTTTATTTTTATGTGCATAGGTCATTACTTCCTGTAGAAACAAGTTTTTATTTCATGGGTGGCTTTTGCTGGATTTTGCAATTCATTTTGATTATTTCCAAATTTATTTCCAAGTTATAAAATTGTTATCCTACAAAAAGATTTGTCGCATAAAATCACGTAAAAAATTGCTGAAAACAATCACAGTAATGAAAACTTGGGAATCCAAAATTTCAGGATTATGGGTCCAGATCCAGCTTGAGATGTTTTTAATTTTCTCACTGAGTGACCTGATTCCAAAATGGTATGATATGTTGGGCATAAAGTTGAAAAAGTGTGACATAATGACATTCACTTTTATTATATAGAAGTATGAAAAATCTGATGGTTAATTTTAATGGTAATGTTAGTTGTTTCTCTAGAAAGAAACATTTGGTATTCATTGACTGAGTAGCCTGTATTACTGTTGGTTGAAATTTATAAATCTTTCTCTTAAAACAATTTTTCAGGAAAACATGTTTCTCAAGTCAAGGAGTGGTTATTGATTTTTCCAGTATTGATGGGACTTTTTCTTCCTAACTTTTTGTTTGAAGTAGTGTGGAATATCAACATCTTGCATATATTATTTTCTCTTCAAGTCATATGTGCTATCAATTTTAGTTGTTGCCATTACTGTTATTCCTCAAGTGATGTGGTTTCTGTTATTTGGTACAGTTCTTTGTTTATGATTCTGTAGTGCCAGTCCACAATGTTCAAAGAAGGATCATCTTTGCCAAGACTCTTCGGCTTCCCTCACTGAAAACCATTTTAAGCATTGATCTCAGAAAGTTTTTTGTATACAACTGAGTTTTTTTTTAGATATATCTGAATGGGTTTGGTGTCATGCATGATATCTATATGAAAGTCTCATTCAGACAAGGTTATTTAAGAATATGAGTTTTCAGGTTGATGTTTTGATTTTGTAACAATTTGCAGCGTTGGGCAAGACTACCTGTAGTATAGTCTATTTTATTTTTCTCCTTAGTGTTTGTTATAGAATCAAATAAGAAAAAATTAAAATAAAAACAGAAAACAGCACTTGAGTTATTACAGATTTATTAACAATTAATTTCTTGTTGCTGGGTTTTCCCTTTTTATTTTTATGGTACAATACATTTTGTGGAAAAAAAACATTTTCAACAACGTTTAAAAAAAAAAAACACAACAATTCCCCATTTTGTTTATTTGTTTTCACCCCCCTATAAAATTAAATTAATGATTAAAAAAAAAAAAACTAGTAGAAAAAATGTACATATTTCTCAAAACTTTTTTAGCAAACATGGATAAACATGCCTGCAATAGTACAGAGTGTCAGAAGGACAGTTTTTCCCATGATGCCACTTTTTAAAACAATAAACATTGCTGATGAGTGAAGGTAGTTAAAAAAACGTTGTGTTATGGGAAAAACTATCCTTTTGAGACTCTATCTTATTGCAGGCATGTTTATCCATGTTTGCCATTTTTTAAAACTTTTTTTATGATGTATAATTTTCACAATTTCATCTTTTTCTTTAATCTTTAATGTTTGAGTGTTACCATATTGCAAGAAAAGGCCTCTCAAAATGATTGATAATCTTCACAGGTGATTTGGTGCTGTATAAAATAAAAACAATATAACCACACAAACCAAAACTCTAATTAAGACCAAAAATTATGTTCAGATATTTTTTTAAAATGTTTTGTAGAGATTGGCGGCAGTATTTTTTGCTTATGGCAGGGGTTGTAGCACAAACTCACATTTATAAAGGATTGCTGAAAAATGTTTGCTATTTTCACAAAGAAACTTTTGCGTTCTGTGGTCATTTCATATTTGTTTCTTACAGCACCAAAAAAGAAAAGCTCCCCCCCACCATCAATTAAACACTTAAGAATCATTACCGAAACTGTCATTTTGATATCTTTCCAAACTATGTTAACTGTTTATTCTCACCTGAAAAACCCACAAAACCTGATAAATTTTTTTCAGGTACACATGGTGGTATTGGCAAGTTCCCCCGGATTAGGTCATAAAAAATATGGTATGCCACTATAACTTCTTTGTTTTTATTCTTCAGGACATGATGGTGATCCATAGTTTCCTGTCCTTTTTTTTTAGCTTTAACCCTTAGGAAAATGACATGGGTCGATCTATCGGCCAAAAAGTTGAATGATAAAGAAGAGAACTGGACTGATCTGTCGGCCTGGTAATACAAGCATTGAGATTAGCTGGTTAGTCTTTGTATCAGCCAATCAGATTACTTCTTGCATTTCTTGCACCTCTGGGCTTTTCAACTGACAGTTTCTATGATAGTTTGCTGTGTTCTGTGATTTTACATCAATTTCTTTGTGTTCCAAGTGAGAGCTTGTGAAAAGGGTTGTCTTCTTGGCACTGAAAATCCAGATGAGGCTCTGACACCAAAGGGTTAAGTAGCATTTGTCTTTTTAGTATTCTACCTGCTCTGTCATTTATTTACATAAACTTGTAGGCTATTTGTCGGTTCTCTGTTTATACATGTTCCTAGGAGATGGGTGATGATTTCACAGCTTCCTGTCCGTCACTGCTTTAAGCAATGTTTGTCCCACCGACATCCATCCGAGTCCATGTCCTGTCATTCCTCCACACAAGCTTGCCAGGTATGTTACTTGCAGCTACCCTCTACCCTTCTAGCTCGTTTGCTGTGAATGTCAAATTCTCCAAACTCTCTCATCATTATCTGTCCCAGAAATTTCAACTGTCTCCTTCTGATCATATGTAAGTGTTCTTTTCATTCCCATTTTCATTAAAACTTATTCGTTGCTCACATGTATATATATTAAACTTGGGAATGTACACAGTGACCCCAGTGTCTCTTCCACATCTCAAGTGTCAAGAGCTGGGATAGGCCAAACTTCACAGCAACATGATGAACACAATGGTTTTTCAGGTGGATCTCCTAATTAACTGCATATCTGATTCCAGTCATGTGAATGAGATGATAGATTGCTTGGTAACATATATATACGTTCATTAGTTTTATTTTTCTATATTGGTGGTTCATTTTGAACTGAAACTTGACCAGCCTTCAAACAGGCATGTTACTTGTGTTTGGTAAAGGGAATATTTTCCAAAAATCTGGCCAAAAATTTGAAGCTCTTGGGAGCAGATCTGCCAAATTTCACACAAAAATCTAATGAAGGTATGTCAATGGAATCTCTCAGCCATTGTCAAGTTTGCAGAGCCGTTGCATCAAAACTTTTTGTAACAACTGAACAGCAGTAGGTAGCACAAAATTTATTGACAGACTGCTTCAGTCAGCTAGGTACCAATGAGTGTTAGCTGCACGTGTATTTCCATTCAACTGTACAGTAATGGCATACACAGTCTGGGAATTTTCCGACACCACTTTGTTTTTTTCATATTCTGTTTCTTTTGTGAAATCCTTGTTCTTATAATTTTATGAAAAAAGGCCTCTTCATGACATGGTAACATTAAAACATTCATCCCTTTCTATAGCAAATCACTTACAATGCAATCAATTTTCTTTAATGCTTTTTCTGCCAAAAATTATTTGTTTTTGTTAATAATTTGTATATTTCTGTGACAAATATTTTATCTGGCATTTTTAATGCCTTCTAGGAAAATAGTATGTAATGCATAAATCATGCTATGTTAATTGAGTTGAAATAGAATTCTAATAAAAACTACAATCAATACATTTTATATAATAATTCTTTTTCTATAGTAAATTATTGGCAGCACTAGCAATTTGTTTCTCTAGTAATTTCTTACAGTTATTTTTTTATTTGTTTTCTATCACAAATTCTTTTGAATGCATTCTACTGCGCTTCTGTTGCAACATATTTTTATAATTAATTTGTAATGCATTTTTTAAATAGCAAGCCATCTGCAATATTAACTATAGCAAATACTGGCAGCGTTTTTCTAGAGTAAGTTGCATGCAATGCAATTCTATAGTGTATCACTTTTACAATGCAATTCTATAGGGTATCACTTTTACAATGCATTTCTATAGTGTATCACTTTTGTAATGAATTCCTCTAGTGTATCAGTTGAAAAATATCTATAACGTGTATCATTTGCAATGCATTTCTATGGTGTATGACTTTTACAAGACCTTGTATAGTGTGTCACTATTGTATTGAATTTCTATAGTGTATCAATTGCAATAAATTCCTATAATGTGTATCATTTGCAATACATTCTATAGTGCATTACTTTTGCAATGTACTTGTATAGTGTGGTACTTTTTCACTGCTATCTGGTAGTGCAATATGATGCTATAGTATAACACTTGCAATACATTTCTATAGTGTGTCAATTTTGTATTGAATTACATTGTGTATCACAATATATTTCAATAGTTTGTATCAGTTGCAATGCATTTCTACAGGGTATCCTATAATGTGTATCATTTGCAATACATTTCTGTAGGGTGTCAGTTTTGAATTGAATATCTATAGTGTATCACATGCAATGCAATTCTATAAAGTGTATCATTAGCAATAATTTTTCTATAGTATGTATCATTTGCAATGCATTTCTACAGGGTGTTACTTTTGCATTGAATTTCTATAGTGTATCACGTTTGCATTGAATTTCTATAGAGTATCACTGATAATAGATTTCTATAATGCATTTGCAATGCAAAACTGTAGTGTATTACTTTTGCATTGAATTCCTATAGTGTATTACTTGCAATATACAGCTATTGTCTATCACTTGTAATATATTTCTGTTAGGGTATCACATTTGCATTGAATATTTATAGTGTATAACATGCAATGCATTTCTATAAAGTGTACCATTAACAATAATTATCTATAAGGTGTTACTTTTGCATTGAATTTCTCTGGTATATCACTTCTACATTTAAATTGCTGTAGTGTAGCAATGTAGTCCTATAGTGTATCCCTTTTACAATACATATCTATAGTGTATTAATTTTTATTGAATTTCTATAGTGTATTGCTTTCAATAAAATATATAATGTGCATTATATACTATGCAGTTCTATAGTGTGTCACTTTTGTATTGAATTTTTCTATAGTATATCACTTGCAATAAGTTCTATAATGTGTATCATTTGCAATGCATTTCTATAGTGTATTACTTGCAACAGATTGCTATTGTGTATCACTTGCTTTTTTTCAGGGTATCACTTTTGCAATGAATTTCTATAGTGTATCACATACCATGAATTTTTATATTTGCATTTATATAGTATATTTTGTAATGAATATCTAGTGTATCACTTGCAATGCATTTTGATAGTGTATCACTTTTATATTGAACTTCGATAGTGAGCAATTTGCGGTGTATTTCAATAGCATATTACTTTTGCAATGCGTATCACTTGTAATACATTTCTGCAGTGTATCACTTTTACAATGCATTTCTGTAGGGAATCACTCTTACAATGAATTCCTATAGGGTATCATTTTTGAATTGAATTTCTACAGGGTATAATTAATCATGCATTTCTGTAATGGATTACTCCTTCAATGCATATCTATGTGTATCATTTGCAATACAGTGTATCACTCTTGCAATACATTGCTCTAGTGTATCAGTATTACATTGCATTTCTATAGTGTATCACTTGCAATGAATCTCTATAGGATATCACTTTTACAATGAATTTCTATAGAGTATCACTTGTAATGAATTTCTATAGCGTATCATTTGCAATGTATTTCTATAGGATATCACTTTTACAATGAATTTCTATAGGATACCAATTGCAATGAATTTCTATAGGATATCACTTGTAATGAATTTCTATAGGGTATCAATTGCAATGAATTTCTATAGGATATCACTTGTAATGAATTTCTATAGGATGTCACATGTAATGAATTTCTATATGGTATCAATTGCAATGAATTTCTATAGGTTATCACTTGTAATGAATTTCTATAGGATATCACTTGTAATGAATTTCTATAGGATATCACTTGTAATGAATTTCTATAGGGTATCAATTGCAATGAATTTCCCATAGGATATCACTTGTAATGAATTTTTATATGATGTCACATGTAACAAATTTCTATATGGTATCATTTGCAATGAATTTCTATAGGATATCACTTGTAATGAGTTTCTATAATGAATCATTTGCAATGAATTTCTGTGGAGTATCACTTACAATATATTTAATATAGTGTATCATGTTTGCAATGCTTTCTACATTGTATCACTTGCAATGCAATTCTATAGGATATCACGTTTGCATTGAATTTCTATAGCTTATCACTTGCAATGAATTCCTATAGTGTATCACATTTACAATGAATTACTATAGTGTATCACATTTGCATTGAATTTCTACAGTGTATCACTTGCGATGAGTTTCTATAGGGTATAAATTGTAATGCATTTCTATAATGAATTTCAATAATGTATCACTTGTAATGCATTTCTATAGTGCACCACTTTTACAATGCATTTCTATAGTGTATCACTTTTGAAAATGAATTTCTACTGTAAATTACTTGTAGCATATTTCTATAGCAAACAATTTACAATGTAGTAAATCATTTACGGTGCACATCTATATCCCAAGAATATTGTCAAATCTATATTTTTTCTTTTTTCAGAAAGGCCTTTTCACAATATGGCAACATTCAAACATTGATTCTTTTATTCTGTACAGCAAGTCAAGTTATAAGCCATAAAAATAAATATTCAAAGTGATTTTAAAGTTCTATAAAAGTATTTGTAAATATTTTTTTTTCTTTATTGGCATTTTCACATTTCTCCTTTCACATCTTTTCATCAATTTTTTTTTCTCCTTTGTTTCTTTTACATTCGTTTTCTTTCTTTTTCTTTGTGTATTTTTTTTCTTTTTTTTGTTTTCTTAGTTCTTTCTGTCTTTCTTTCTGTCTTTTTATGTTCTTTCTTTCTTTTTTCATATCTTTTTCTTTTCTTTTTCTTTCTTTTTTAATTAATTTTTAATTTTTTTCTTTTTCATTCCATTTCATGCTCATTCTTTTTCTTTCTTTCTTTCTTTCTTTCTTTCTTTCTTTCTTTCTTTCTTTCTTTCTTTCTTTCTTTCTTTAACTTTTTAACCACATCAGTAAAACCAATTTCTGTTTTTTTTTTTTTTCAATATTTTAAAAAAAAATTTTTATTAAAAAAATTTTCTTTTGGCAACAAATTTGTCTTGCTGTGTTAACATTTTAGGGATACATTCAGTTAAAATTGGGTATTATTTCTCCATGACTGTGGAACTTTTTTTTTTTAACATTATCATTCTCATTATGCCACTTGATAAGATCAATAATCAAATCAGTTCATTGTAAAGAGTTTCCCATATTCTAGACACTTTAGAAAATTAGGATCATTCTGCAATTATGGTTTGTATAATTAGAGATTTCTCCTCATTTTGTGTGCTTATTAATACAAAGAGGATTTCACAGGATATCAAGCATCCTCAATACTCCAGCACCCTCCCCAGTATTCTTATTGATTTTAATAATGCTTTCATTTGGATGATATTGATTTTTTCTTGATTTTCCAATTCTTTGCTAGGTTCAACTACTTTTACTGCTATTATTATTACTATTATTACTATTATTATTATAAGTGTTCCTTATTTAGCATGTACATTATACCTGCCAATGCTTCTTAAATAATGAATAATTCCCTATAAATCACAAAGAAAGATGGAAAATACAAATGATGTAATTGAATAACCTGTCACTCCCATGAGTGACTACACTATAGGTAGTAACTACATATAAGTATCTGTAAGTCGACTACAGTGTCTAGCTGGAATCTTTTCCAGCTGTGTTAGTTGAACTCTATGCCATTGGGCGGAGAGGACCCCAGACGAGGCTATACCGAAGGGCAGAGTCTTGTCCAGGGAGGTAGACAGACCCGATTCTGTTTATGCGGGGTCTACGGGATTTTTTGGCCGAGACTATGGGCTCAGGAACACCACATTAAATTTGGCCTTGTGCCACATGTAACTGCTTGGGGCAGTTGCTAAATACCATCTAGCCGAGATCTGTTGAGTATGACTCAGACTTACACGAGAACTACCGACCTTTCCATAGTAGCACTCGCTTGCGACGACCTTGTGCATAACTGTTACATTTATTCTTATTGCACTGGTTCATTACAATAAACCTTTACTTATTTTATCCACCGTGTTTTTCAAGTATATATTCCTATTAGCACAGAATATAACAACGTATAAGAGACGTTGCTTAACAAAGGAAGTGATAACGCTCTTATGTGTTTAATGTCTGCTTCAGTAAAATAGAAAATTGTGTCAATTCCAATTTTTTTTCATTTGTACCCTCTTACTTCTTTAAATAACGCCCTGCATTCATACTTATGATTGTTATTGCAATATTTTGTTGAAGTTATTAAGCTGAAATATTTAACAATACAATACAGGAATTTCCACGGGTATCTTATAGTCGTAGAACTTGCAAGGTGTTTATTTAATAATTAACATATGAATTATGATTCATCAGAAAATTCATACAAAACTGAAATTTTAATTCATCTTTTTTAGTTATTATTATTATTATTTATTGAAATTTGAACAGTGATAATTTCAAACACCATAAATAATTTGAAATAATTCTCTGTGAAGTCTCAAGACCTGACACAGCAAGCATTTTCCACAGGTAATTTTCCATGTCTAAGATTATTATGCTGGCTGTCATTCCAACTAAAAGTAATTCTCTACCTTCAATGGCTCTCAAGGCTTTCATTGAGTTAATGTATGTATATACATACATATACACATTAAATGCAAGCTGCTAGTGGCCCACTGGCAGGCTGATGATGGCAACGTCAGTGGTCCTCTTGTGGCAGCCACCGGTGGGTCTCTAGCATTCTGCCAGTGGTAACATTGTTGAGAGGAACACTGACAGTGTGCAACCAGTGGTAAACACTAGTGGCATGCCACCCAGAGGCAGATTGGTGGCCTCTGTGTAAGGAAATTAAAAATTGTTCTAGTTAAGTATAAAAGTATATATATATTTTGTGTCTTCCTTGTAACCAACATCTAAAAGACATGACCCCCAAATCACAACTTCACACAAGAATTCACACAGGAATAACATGGGCTGCTGTTGATATAGATGTCAAACCAGCTTTGGTTTTTACCATTAATTTGATGAACTACTTTCAAAGAGATTCACCTGATAGTAAATTGTTTATTATGCTTAATTTTAGAGAAAATAATCTCTTCAGAAATCAAAAGCTTCTAATCAATCTTTGAATTCACATGAACTTTAACAACTAAATTCGTGTTGTCCAAAAAGAAAATAAATGCATATTAAAGTATATCTATATATATTTACTTTTTTGAAAAGAAAAGAAAAAACAAACCCACTTTTGTGTGTTTACTATTACAAGAGAATGATGAAAAGTCACTTAACACTGCTGAGTCATGTGTCATATATATTTGCACTTTCTAAGTCACTTGTCATATATCTTTGCAGTTTTAAGTCAATTGTTGTATATCATTGCTCTTCTATCTCATTTTTTTGTACATCTTTGCACTTCTAAGTCTCTTGTGCTGTATTGTTGCACTTCTGTATCACTTGTCATATATCTTTGTACTTCTAACACAATTGTGGTATCTCTTTGCACTTTGGAATCACTTGCTCTTCTAAGTCACTTGTCATATATCTTTACACAACTAAATCACTTTCTGTATAGATTTGCACTTCTAAATCTCTTGTCATATATCTTTGCTCTTCAAAGTTACTTGTCAGATATCTTTGCACTCTGAAGTCACATCTCTTTCCACTTTGAAGTTACTTATCACATATCTTTGTTCTTCAAAATCACATGTCATATATCTTTGCACTCTGAAATCATTTATGATATATCTTTGCCCTTTGAAGTCACTTGTCATATATCTTTGTATTCTGAAAGCTCTTATCATATATTTTTACACGTTGGGGACACTTGTGATATGTCTTTGGCATGCAATTCAGTTTAGTAATAAATCACTTGAATTCTACCCCAAGAACATTTTCATTTCTACTATGTACATCACAAGTGGTTTATTTCTATCATAAGTGTACTTTTTATGAGACAGTATATTGATCAGTTGTATTGTTTTGCAATGCATTAACTATGGGAAAACCCTTGCAATGCGTTTCAATATTAAATTATTTTCTGTATATGTTATGAAAATCAAATATATTATCTACAGTAATTATTTAAGGCCAGGTTGTTATTCAATCCACATGCATATAAGATTTATCATCTGCATCAAGTTATAACTAAATTAATATTGATTCAAATGATATAAAAATAAAATAAAAATCTTCATTGCTGACACATGCTAATATACGCACATACACACGCACACAAACTTAACCCTCTTTCTTTTATTCCATAGGCCTTAAAGTAGAGAGCAGAAAGGGCCGACTGTTATCATTATTATTAGATGCATATATCTATCTATCTATCTATATATATATATATATATATATATATATATATAGTATAATAAATTATATCCTAATTTTTTATGCTTAAAAGCTCTACATGTAAAATTTTTATTTTTTTTATACATGTATTGAGTACTTTTTAATACTACCGTTTCCTGGTCTATTCAACTCTGAACATTAACTTTTTTATTATATATGTATATATATACATATATATATATATATATTATATATATATATATGCATGTATATATATATGTATATATATATATATATATACATATATATATATGTATATATATATGTATATATATATGTATATATATATATATATATATATATATATACATAAATATATGTAAATATTGGGTTAAAATGTATGACAAAGTGGAAAAAGTTTTCTTGTGATGCATCTCGTCCTTCTTTCAGTCATTGCACTGACGAAACACATTACAAGAGAACTTTTTCCACATTGCCATACATTTTTCCCCAATATTGTTCTGGATATATAAAAAATATAAATCAGTATCTCATTCACACATATATATATATATATATATATATATATATATATATATGCATGTGTGTGTGTGTGTGTTTGTCTGTGCATTTTTTCTACTACTCCAAACATTATTTAGTGGATACCCATGTTTGAGTAGATGCCCTAAATTTTTTTTCATTTTGTTTTTTTTTAAAACAATCTGATAATCATGTCCAACAGCCTGTGCATTCAAGCGATTTAATCAAGAAAATGTCCACTTCTGCATCCCCCTTTGTAGGAGAAACTGCCATCTGATCCAGCACAGTTCAGATTGCTCAGTCACAGAAAGTGTCACAGCCCAGCTAGTTTCAATTACCCTTTTGAAGAAGGCACCTCCTTTCATTCATATCTCGAAAGCCCGTACTACTCAATTTTGTTTGTATTTGAAATATAAAGAAAGTAATTTCTATGGAATCAATAGAGGCACATCAATAAATTCACAGTCGTCTAATGATGAGAGAAAGCATTTATTTTACACAACAAATATTTATTTTTCAACACCATCACCTTCCTTCTTAATGCACTTAATTCAGTAACAAATATTAACTGTATAGATCAGACAGTGAACACTTCAGATTAGAATTCAGCTAATAACAGTGCCAGGCTGCGGACTTATTGATCGTACCTTTCTTACTATGTATGACCCTTGCTTCAGAAATAATGTGAAGTGGGGGGGTGGGGTAGTAATTTAAGAATTTTTTTTCTGATTGACATAAAGAATTCTTAGTTAATCTTATCTCCACTGTACAGACATGATGCCACAAAATAAAATGTTTGCATATGGGGGGGGGGTCTAAATCAGATTTTAAAAGCGACAGGTGGGGGTGTCTAAATCAGATGTTAAAAATTGGCAGGTGGGGGTCTAAATCAGATGTTAAAAGTAGAAGATGATGGGTGGGGGATCTAAATCAGATGTTAAAAGCAGTGGATGGTGAGGTGGGTCTAAATCATATATTAAAACTGGCTGGTGTGGGTGGGTCTAATTCAGATATCAAAAACTGAGGGTGATAGGGCTTCTAAATTAGATGTTAAAAGCAGCAGGTGGGGGTGGTCTAAATTAGATGTTAAAGGCAGCAGGTGGTGGTGGTCTAAATTAGATGTTAAAAGCAGCAGGTAGGGGTGGTCTAAATTAGATGTTAAAAGCAGCAGGTGGGGGTGGTCTAAATTAGATGTTAAAGGCAGCAGGTGGGGGTGGTCTAAATTAGATGTTAAAAGCAGAAGATGGGGATGGTCTAAATTAGATGTTAAAGGCAGCAGGTGGGGGTGGTTTAAATTAGATGTTAAAGGCAGCAGGTGGGGGTGGCCTAAATTAGATGTTAAAAGCAGCAGGTGGTGGTGGTCTAAATTAGATGTTAAAGGCAGCAGGTGGGGGTGGTCTAAATTAGATGTTAAAGGCAGCAGGTGGGGGTGGTCTAAATTAGATGTTAAAAGCAGCAGGTGGGGGTGGTCTAAATTAGATGTTAAAAGCAGCAGGCGGGGGTGGTCTAAATTAGATGTTAAAAGCAGCAGGTGGGGGTGGTTTAAATTAGATGTTAAAGGCAGCAGGTGGCGGCGGTCTAAATTAGATGATAAAAGCAGCAGGTGGGGGTGGTCTAAATTAGATGATAAAAGCAGCAGGTGGGGGTGGTCTAAATTAGATGTTAAAAGCAGCAGGTGGGGGTGGTCTAAATTAGATGTTAAAGGCAGCAGGTGGTGGGGTCTAAATCAGATGTTAAAAGTGGCATGTGGCGGTGGTCTAAATCAGGTATTAAAAGTGGCAAGCGGCAGGGTCTAAATCAGATGTTAAATGCGATGGTGGGGTATTTAAATCTGATGTCAAAAGTGGTGTAGGTGGGGAACTAAATCAGATTTTAAGTTTTAAAGATTCCTGACTCTATATGTTTTTTAATCTGATCCTCTCATAAAAATGAACATTTTTGGAATGTATTATCCGACTTAAAACATTTCTTTTCTGTTTTGATTTTAAATACAACATTTAGTTTTGCCGGTTGCTTGTACTTATTTTCTGAAATGAGACATACAAATTTTTTCCACATATAAAACTTATGTAGAAGTTTTATAAGCTAATGTTTTGAGAAAAATAAAATGAATGAAAAGGAAGATAAAGCTTTAGGATTTATTTTGAAAATTAATGGCATTAATGATTTTAGACAACTGATACAACTCAGTAGCATTGTCATAAACTGAGTGCAAGACAACAAATTTATTCTGTTTAGGATTTTTTCAGCAAAAACGGAGTGAATACCCCACCTAGCCCACCATATAGTACCAGGGTTGGTGTGATAAATTTACTACTTTCTCAAGCCTTCATATGTACCAGGTTAAAATGAGCTAACTCTCACATAGACAAATCTGTTTACATCCTCTATCCTGGTATAATATAAAGTTGTTCTTATTGCAGAATCTGTGGTATTTCTCTGTAGTAACAAAACAAAGTCCAATAATGCCCTGATCCTCCCGACAATAATAGGGAGATAAAAACCTTGTGAACAGATCTCCAGTGTCAAGGTGAGTTAAATGAATTAATGCAAATCTCACCAGAAACATATCCAGGCAGGGTTTTAATTTATTCCAGATGGAAAAAAAATTATCACAGATTTTAATTTATAAAATTATTCTTTTCTTTCTCATTAAAGATCTTCGATTTACAATTAATACAAGTTAAAAACTTGAAAATATCATCATTCGTTGCCTTTCACTATAATATACATTTTTACATATACATAAATAGAACCATTAGATCAAAACAAATTCTTCATTGTATAATCAAGACAAATCTTCCACATTGCATTTTGCATTGAACAATATTTCACATATAAACAAACACATTCTCAATAAGGATAAATTGTAATTAAAAATATTAGTAATTTGTGTTTTAAAAAAAAAAGGTTTATATATTTAAGAACCTGTTCATAACACTCTCCAGGCTGCAGCCTTTCAAACACAGTCATAAATAATAGTTTCTCTTCAGTTATAAAGGCTTCAAGATTCAAATCAGCAAAAACATGTATATTTCTAATAATCTACAAATATAAAATGAAATGTATATCCAGGTATGTATATATATATATATATATATATATATATATATATATAGATATATATATATATAGATATATATATGTATATGTATATATATATGTATGCATGTGCATGTGTGCATATATATATATGTATATATATATATATATATATATATATATATATATATATATAGATAGAGAGAGAGAGAGAGAGAGAGTGTGTATTTATAAAGGCATCATGATTCAAATCGACAATGATGTATGTATATATTGTATTTGTAAAGGCATCATGAGTTAAAACAAAAAAGTTGCCATAATTTTTAATTATCTATATACATATTCCATATATATATATATTATATATCTTCAGCATATATTCCTTATATATATTCAATATGTGAGTGTATGTATAAACATAATTAAACCATAATTACTCATCGTCCAGATCAATAAAATGCAATGTATGTCCATTTTATATATATATATATATATATATATATATATATATATATATATATATATATATATATATGTATATATATATATATATATATATATATATATATATATATTTATGCATGTGTGTGTGTGTGTGTGTATAAAATTTCAGCTAAAACTAAAAATATATTTGTAAAAGGTCAATATGAATGAAAACAAAAGGAAAATTTATCTTAGCTTGGCTAACCCACATACACACACACACACACACACACACACACACACACATATATATATATATATATATATATATATATATATATATATATAGTAATGATACAAAATGGTAATCTGTATGGAATTTACAGGCAGATATAGATCCAGGGAGAGCTGTATGTTAAAAGACAGAGCAAATTTAATATTAATTAATGAATATCAAACACTTAAAATCTGATAGATAATAATTTTAAATATCATGAGATCTCTAAAAGGGCAGCTCTCAACCTTCAAGACCTACAAACAAATCACAAAATTTAGTTGTAGGTCTTGAAGATTGAGAGCTGCTTTTTTAGAGCTCTCATGAAATAAAATTTATTATCTATGAGATTTTAAGTGTTTGATATTCTTTAATTATATATATATATATATATATATATATATATATATATATATATATATATATATGGATAAAATAACTGAAAAAAAATTGGGTGTTTTTTTTGCGAAAGTATTTATTTCTATGTTTTTATATATATATTTAATATTTCAGACCCCCTCGGTCCTTCCTCTTATATATGGTACAGTATCTCTGTGTTATATCTAGAATCAAAATGTCTCTCTCTGGTACTTCTGTTCAAAATTACTTTTCACAGATAGTACATTCTGATCCTGGGAGAAGTGCCAGGAAATGGCATTTTATTTGTTGGGAGTTGGCTAATGGGCAACACTTTGCTATCAATTATCATTCACTGATAATATAATTCTGGACAGAAATCTTGATGAGCAATATGCAAGCAAAATATGAGTTATTTGTATTTTAATTAACTTTTGCATGTTTATAGTCATGTTCATAACGCTCTCCAGGCTGCAGCCTATCCAACACTATCAAAAATAATGAAATGGGTCTTGAGTTATAAAGGCTTCAAGATTCAAATCAACAACACCTGCCATCATTTCTAATTATAGTAATATAATATATATTTTTTAAAAATAAGTCCATAAATTATATAAAGTTTAAAGATTTAACAAGCTAATGGTAGGCAAATTAATTTAAACAGTTGAGAAGATAATTTTCAGTGGTACAAAACTGGGTTGCTTAATCAGGTAACGAATTACAGATTTAGCTACAAATGAAATCCCAGCACTAAATTTTGAAAAACCGCTTTTAAAATATGTTATTCTTCTATATACCATTTCCCATTAGGACTTTGGTGAACATGGCTCTACACAATTTTCTTTCTATCTCTTGGTAATATTTAACTTTGTGCTATCACTCTTAATGCCAAACATTTACACAAGCTAATTAGATAGCTTATTTGCTCCTTTCATCTGACTTGTTTACCTTCATTATGTTCTGTGAGTGGCAGATTCTCCAAGTCCTCTTCCCTAAATTTGTCAAAGTTTGCTAGGCTTTCAAACATAGCCTCATCTCGCAACCCTGTAATTATCTTCCTTCTTGGTCTCATACCGCTATTTTAGCTATGTTCTTAGACTTTCTCCAAATGTATGTTACAGCTGCTCGCAACATCCAGAATGTTATCTCCTTAAAAAGATTACGGTTTTTCGACTTCACTGTAATCCGAAAGACAAGATAAAGGTATATTGCATAACACTCAAAAACTGTCAGATCTAATAAAATCCCCCCCAAAACATTTTAAAAATGAGAAACATTATGAAAAAAAGAATGACCATATTTGGTAGCATAAAAGACACACATTTTTAAAAACTGGTACAAAGAAATCACCTGGCATCTTATATGCAAAGTTGAGCTAATTTTTTCCCAACATTCATTACCATATTTATATATATATATATATATATATATATATATATATATATATATATATATATATATATATATATATATATGTATAATTTATAATTATATATATATATATATAATTTATAATTATATATATATATATATATATATATATATATAATTTATAATTATATATATATATATATATATATATATATATGTATAATTTATAATTATATATATATATATATATATATATATATATATATATATATATATGTATAATTTATAATTATATATATATATATATATGTATGTATAATTTATAATTATATATATATATATATGTATATATAAATAATTATAAATTATACATATATATATATATATATATATATATATAATTATAAATTATATATATATATACTGTGTAGCGGTAAAACCATATTTTAAATCTATTAATTTATAATATATATATATATATATATATATATATATATATATGTATAATTTATAATTATATATATATATATATATATATATATATATATATATATATATATATATATATATATATAGAGAGAGAGAGAGAGAGAGAGAGATAGATGTAAATGTAAGTTCTATGTTAACAGTTTCTTCTATTGCACTTCTCACTTGTGGAACTCTCTTCCAGCTTCTTTGTCAACTTTGAGCTTCAATGCAGTGTCAATCATTATTTTCTATTGTCTTAATTCTTGTCCTTGTATTGTCTTCTCTCTTTAATAATATATTTTCTCATATTCTCTCACACTCATTAACTCTTTGTGTCTTAGTGGCTTTATTATCTTGCTTGTGGATAAATGATTAGAAAGATAAATATCATTTTGCCTCAGACTTCTTAATAATATTACTCAAAGAGAATAATAATAATAATAATATTCAAAGACCACAAAAACAGAATGTGTTTTCTTACTGTCATGCCAGTACCTGCAGATTGTAATGTATCTTTGAAGATCTTAAAAAACTATGAAATTACAAGCATCTTGAAGTGGAAATCTCATAAATCTGGAACATGAAAACATTAATAATTCCAAATGTAATTGAAGCCTTTGAATTGATTGAAAAAGGTTCCAAGAGACTCGTTGAAGGGATTCCTGGTAGGCTATACATTAAAGAAATACAAAAAATTGTACTCACAAGTACAGCTCACACATTACGAAGAGCTTTATCTATGTAAATATGTGTGATATAGGTTTTTTTACAAAAAATGACGAGGGGAAGATATCATGAAGCCACTTCTGACCTTAGGTTTCTGGTTGGGACCCAGATGAAAATGTGTATACCACAGAAATTCAAGGAAATAATAAGTGAAACCAAGCTAAATGGTGGAGATATCACTAAAGGAATTAATACTTGGGCAATCTCCCTGCTATTCTATTCTTCAGCATTCTTAGATTGGAATTATACAGAATTACAGATGGCTAGAAGAACATGAAACTTGGTGAATATGCATAAGGCTATGAATCCAAATAGTGATGATGATGAAAGGTTGTATATTCTACGAAAGAAGGGAGACAGAGGGTTAATGAGCATTGGAGAAGGAGTGTCATTGGCTCTTCTGGGACTGAAGAATTATGTTAAGATTTCTCCTGAAATTGCTTCTGACAGCTGCCTGTAGAGTGGATGGGGATTTGGAAGCACAAAATGGTGTGTGATTGTAGCAAAGAAGCAGTGTAAGGGGAAATGGCAAGACAAGTTAGAAGAAAAGAAGCTTCATGGCACGTTTTTATTCAGTGGGCAAAATACAATTGCTGAACCTGAGAGGTAGCTTTGGATAAAAGATGGTTTTCTAAAGAGAGAAACACAGTCGCATTATTTGCAGTACAGGAGCAGGCAATAAGAATTGAATGCAATCAAGGCCGGGATAGATAGATCACAAGAAGAAAACAAATGCAGGATGTGTGGGCAAGCTGATGAGACAAGCTGATGTTCCAAGTTGTATAAGCAGCATGACTGGATCAATAAGAGAATCCATTGGGCAGTCTGCCATAAGTTTGGCCTCAGCATAAAAGAGAAATGGTATGGACATCAGCCAGAGGCAGTGGTCAAAAAATCACAGTCACAAGATATTATGGGATTTCTCAGTACAGACAGATCAAGTCGTTAAAGCATTACGACCTGACTTTATCATTATAGATATCATCAAAAGAATTAAGACTTGGACAATCTTTGCTTCAATTATAATTATAATTATTATTATTATTATTATTATTATTATTATTATTATTATTATTATTATTTCCTTAGGTTTTCTATGGTAAACACATTTCTTTCCAGGTCCCAACCAGTCCAAAATGGCTTCATGACATTTTCCACTGTTCATTTTTTGTATTTCTTTAAGGCATTCTTTGAGGAGAATGACACGTGTCAAATTATTGACATTGCTGTTCCATACATGTTTTTGTTTTCAACCATAGATCTTCTATTACAAGTGTCCGCCATCCATCACATGACCACAAAGAACACATTTCACAGAATATTTGCAGTGTCAAGCAATGCAGATTTCTGAAGCAATTTGTTACTAAGATTTATTCTAATTTTCTCAATATATGACTAATTTCTCAAAATAATAGTCTAATTTTCTCAGTATAATACTAATTTCTCAATATAAGACTTTAATTTTATCAATATAAGACTTTAAGTTCTCAATATAAATCTTTAATTTTCTCAATATAGAACTAATTTTTCAATATAAGACTTTTATCATTCCTAGTGTTCCTATTATTACTGGAATTGTGGTTGTGTCTAAATGCCACCTCTTGCAATTTCTATTTCCCTGGTTCATATATTGTGAAAGTTTGTAAAATTCTTTGACTTTGGTGTTTTAATCAGACCTGATGGGCATAGATATGAGATATCACCTGCATCTTTTAAAGTATTTTATTCTTATATCTGGTCTATTTGTGTGGTTTGTAAGTATGGTGAAGGCCAAAGGCACCCTAACATTTTCACTTTCTAGCACTGGTGTTAATTTGTGGTCATACCATTTTTCAAGATGGGGGAAGGTTACAATATTGACATGTATTTTCCTACTCTTAAATTATTATTATTATTATTATTATTGGTATTGTAAAAGTAATTATTATAATAAAGTACCAGTGACATACGTCAATACCAGCTGATCTATCTTAACTAAATCTGCCCCACTGCAATACACTCTGACTATTAACCAGCTGGAAACAGCTGAAGAAAGAATTGTGACAACAAGGAAATAATGTAATGGTAAAACACTACTCTTGAAAAAATATCATTAAGGCCACAGAGAAATATGTCCATCATGTAAAGCAGTATTTAGTTCCAGTAGATATAACACCAACTCTGCTGATGGAGTTTACAGAATTTTACCTTTAAGCCTATGACAATTTTTTATGCTATAGCTAAAGTGTTTTTATAATGATTTGTAACATATCGATAGCTTGATTTCAGTATTACATGCCTAAATGCAGTAAAAACGTTTTTCTTCTGGATATGCCCTGCTGAAATCGAGGTGGGTCTAATATACCCGTGCATCTTTTATTCTGTCAAATATGGTAACATAAAAACACAGTCCTTCTTCGAAGTCTTCAGGCATGCACAAATATGCAGAGTTACTGATGTACGTACAACTGACTGGTCTCTCTTAACCCCTTTAAGTTATCATCCAGTCATTAAGTATACTCATTATCCTTGTAAACTTCACTTCCTACTACCTCCTCTTGCATTCATACTCATGTGTCTTTTATGCAGTCAGATATGGTAGTCTGAATTATTTGCAGAGTATTGAAAATAATTCATCTTAAAAATTCAGATAACAGTTGAAAGTCAATAATTCTATTTTCATGTCTTCAGATTATTAAATGAAAAATAATAAGATGGTGCCATCTTTAAATATTTTGATATTACATAAATTTACAAGATAAAAAAAAAACATTCAAAGAGTCTTTTTGATTAATATAAAAAAATTCAAAATTTAGTGGCATTGGGCTTTTAAATGTAGGCCCCCAATGCTTGCAATCCTACCCTGTAAACGTTTTTTCCAGACATTATGGATTATGTAACCCTTACAATGATCTTTTTCTGAATAAATTCATCTGATAAGTTATCAAATCTTATTACCAGGTGGCATGAGAGAATGTCAAATTTAACAAGTATCTTCAAAACAAATTCTTGAAAACATCAAATATATTGTCCTTGTGCCTTGCAATCAGATGATGAGTTTAAAAATGCGTTGAACAATTTCTGTCACACTGTCATGACAAAATGCAAAGAATGTGTATCATATCCTGGAATATCACCCCCCACAAAAAAAAAGAGAAAAAAATTTAAAGTAGAAAGAGAAGAAACGTTACTTTACAATACTTGTAAAATAATTTCCTGTTACTCTTCAAAGATTTCTTTTCCTTTCCTTTTTTTAAAAATCTGGTCTTAAGTTTTTGTTTTTTAGTCTGCACATTTTAAAAGTCCGACAAGAGGATTATGAACCCCCCCGCCAAAAAAAAAAACCTCACCCATTTGGACTTTTTTCTTTAAATTATAAATGTATAAATACTATTCATTCTATTTTCCAACAGCATCAAAATAAAAGACGTTTTTTACCCCTGAAATATATCTAAAAATTTACCATACATCCTACAAGCCAAAGGCTACATATTTTTTTTTTTTACTTAATTTTATATTTATCCATTTTTTAAAATTTTGCAGGTCAAAATTTGTGCCAAGGTCAGTACGTCTTTCATGAGGATGGGAAATTTAGTACATAAGAAGCCTTCAAATTTCTTTTATCTCCCTTTAAATTCTGAGGTTAATAAACCGATTTGAAAAAAAAAAGAGGTAAATTCTGGAGTTTCTATCAACAAGGAAATTAAATTGTTTCATTGGTCTAGTAGGTTTTTTAGAAAGATCTGAATTTAAAATTTAGAAATTACCAACCTGAGTGAAAAGCACAGTTACTAATACTATTACTAGTACAACTATATTGTTTTTATAAATGTCATTTCCATTCAGTACAAAGAAAATAATGGCTCTCCATAGCTTCCTTTTCTTTATTAGCTGTCATTTGCCATAAATTCTTGGGAATGGTAATAGAGCAGTTTCCATTCTTCTCTGCAGTCAGAGTTCTTCTCCAAGATTGCCACCAAGTCTACAGAGCCAGTCTACCCTACTAGCTTGAGAAGAAGACATAGATTGAGGCCTTTTTCAGTTACTTGTAACAGACTCAGCTGGAATTTGAACTCGGCTCATCAATTTCATTTACTAAAATAATGGTTCTCCACAGCTTCCTTTTCTTTATTATTTGTGAATTTTCATGATCTCTTCAGGAAGACAGTAGAGTGACTTCTAGTTGCCACCTGCACAGTTTAGAATTCAGAGTTTTGTTTATTTTTGACGAGTTAACATCCAAGGCTAAAGGGCCCAGTCTATCTTGTTATTTAACCCATAGCTCTCCAGCTATGAAGGAGAAGAGACAGATGCATGCCTTTACCAAGGGTATTAGTATGAAAGTGAATGTAACTGGGTAGTGCGTAACTTGAACTTGGCTCACCAATTTCACATTTAGTGCTGAATAACCCTTACAATATTTGCACATACATTCCTGTTAGTACTATAAATAATTATTAACTAAGGATATTTTCTTTGCTGTTACTTACCATATTTTCTTATTTTCAACAATTTATTTCCTCACGCATCTTTAGATGAGAATGACTATATTTCTAGCATCCTTATTTAAACCTGCTGGGGCCTTTTGATAAAGAACAACAAAGATAATGATATTGGTCTAAAATGATCCTAAAAAATATAAGTCATCCTAGAATTTCTGATTAAGAAAAATCAAAGATAATGTTTGGACTATTTTTATCATAGCAGGTATGTTGCTTTGCAGTTGTCTCCTCCTGATACCAGGCTACATCACATCAATAAAAAGCATCTGTAATTTTTAGGCAAAAAAAAATAGAAAGAATTTCATTAAACAATTTCCCTCAGTTTTCAGGATATTTTTTTACATCTTAATTTTTAATAGCCACAGAATTTTGAATGAATTCCTTTAATTTTAGTTCTTTATTAGATTTCTAACATGAAGCATTATTATTATTTATTTCTGATTAGTTTATCTTACCTCTAATTTTTTGCTGCCTCTTGATACTGAGTGATAGATATAATATATTTGAGATGTCAGAATTTCTTAGATGAAGCCTTGTCCTTATTTTTTCATCTTATTTTTAGTTGCTTGTTTATACATAGTAATAAATACAATGGATTTAGGTTGATAGAATTTCTTAGATGAAGCATTGTCATTAATTTTTGACTAGTTTGTCTTTCCTCTTTTTTTGTTGCTTATTTATGCCTATATTAACAGATATAATAGATTTGACTTACCAGAACGTCTTAGATGAAGCCTTGTTCTTAATTTTTAACCGGTTTGTCTTTCCTCCAAATGTTGTTGCTTATTTATGCCTAGTAATAGATGTAATAGTTTTGAGATGTCAGAATGTCTTAGATTAAGCCTCATTTTTATTTTTGACTAGTCTATCTTTCCTTCTATTTTTTCTTACTTGTTTATACTTAATAATAGATATAACAGATTTGAGTTTTCAGAATATCTTAAATGAAACCTTACCCTCAATATATTGTTAGTTTGTCTTCTAGTGTATTTCTTTTGTTTGTTTTTTTTATATCTAAATCTGCATTCTTATATGAAGACAATAAATTATAGCCGATGCATGATTTATGAATTCAGTAAATGATACGTTTGAAAGAAAATTCAGTTTGAAAGGACTTTCTTGGATTTCTTCATCAGCCTGTCAACCCAAGAGATTTTTAAGCAGTGGTTGAAATATTCATCTTTACTTATATGAATAAGTTTTTATCCATACGTATTCATAATTCTAAAGAATGGATGGTTTACATATCACTCTAAGAATAAAGACAGATTTTTATTACTAGTCTATCTTTCCACTTATCTGTTTCCTGTTTATAAAAAGTAATAGCTACAGGTGTAATAGTTTTGTGTAGTCAGAAGATGAAGAATTGTCATTAATTTTGACTAGTTTAACTTTGTCATATTTTTTGTTGCTTGTTTATATCTAGTAATGAAATAAATAGATTTTAGTTGTCAGAATGTCTTAGCAGAAGCCTTGGATTTAATTTTTTTTACTAGTTTATCTTTCCTTTTATTTTTTGTTGCTTGTTTATACCGAGTAATAGAGATAACAGATTTGAGTTGATAGATTTTCTTAGATGAAGCCGTGTCCTTAATTTTTTACTAGTTTATCTTTCCTTTTATTTTTTGTTGCTTGTTTATACCGAGTAATAGAGATAACAGATTTGAGTTGATAGATTTTCTTAGATGAAGCTGTGTCCTTAATTTTTTACTAGTTTATCTTTCCTCTTATTTTTTGTTGCTTGTTTATACCGAGTAATAGAGATAACAGATTTGAGTTGATAGATTTTCTTAGATGAAGCCGTGTCCTTAATTTTTTACTAGTTTATCTTTCCTCTTATTTTTTGTTGCTTGTTTTTACCTAGCTATAGATATAATAGATTTCAGTCATTAATTTGTGACTACTTTAAGATCCATTTTGAAAAAAAATTCTTAGATGAAGCATTTTCATTAATTTTTTGATTACTTTGATGTCCATTTTGAAAGGAATTTCCCAGTTTCCTTCATCAGTTTATCAACCTCAGAATTTATTAGGCAATGGTCGAAATATTGATTGTGAATAACCTTTGATAATAACTTTTAATTTCATCATTCCAAAGACATGACACTGAATGGATGGTTTGTATTCACCTAAAGAATAAAAACACAGCTTGTTTTATACATATATATATATATATATATATATATATATATATATATAGTACTCCAATATTTTGTTTTAGTTTGAAGAAATACTTTACAGACTGAAGTGGTTGGTGATCATATAGAAAGAAAAAGAAAGAGAAAAAGAAACACATTTTCTATGGAACTGGCAATATAAAATAATAACTCCATTAAATATAAAACTATGCAGTGATCTAACGGGGCGTATGGCAATATTATTAGTAATATTATTATTTGTTATTATTATTATTAGTAGTAGTAATATTATATTTTTATTATTATTGTCGTTATTATGAATAATATCATCATAATAAACCATAATCAACAATCTGATGCTTATAATGAGATTGAAATGTTTTTACACTCTGTGGGCTGAATTACTGTGTGAGTCTGACATGTGAGTGAGATATTTATTAGTATGGGAGGACTGGGTAGGGATTTCTGGGAGGGCAACTTGGCCACCCAGATAATCGAGATAAGGTTGGGGCTGTGATCCTGAGGGTAATTGGTTGGGGTCAAAGGTGGAGCACCTGGCTTCTGGTGGTTTGCATGGCTTGGAATGAGAGGAGTTGTTACTGCTATTGTCTGCAGGTGTTGGCTTCAGGCAGATCCACTGGCTGCAATCAGGAATTCGGCCGGCATTTGGCTTATATAAAATCTTGGACAAGGTTCCTGATTCTCCAGGATAGGGGCAGCTTGGTCGTGGTGATTTCGGGATTGTGCCTGGTTGCGATGTATGTGGTTTATACTTTTGTGAGGCAAACAAATCTGAAATAGAAACAAGAAAAAGATTTTATTACTCAAAATGCAATGCTCTTCTACTCGAATTGAACTCTCCTAGCTACTGATGTCTTTCGCATATTAAAAACATTAAAATTTCCCTTCTGCTCTGCCATGCGATGATAGCTTTGGGGTAGAATCTCTGACTGATACCAAATTGGTTGGGTCTTGATCCTGGCTTGAAGCAATCGGATGTCTAGCCACACTGATGAGCTGTGATACAGCAAAGCAGTCTGTCTGTGGATGACTATTTATGCTCTTGAAATAATTTGATTGAGCTCTCAGAGAGGGAGGGGTAATTTTATAAACAGTGGCTGCTGCTGCTGCTGCTAATGCAATGCTCTTCTACTTGAATCAAGCTCGCCTAGCTACTGACTTCTTTTGCATAGTAAAAATGTTAAAATTTCCCTTCCTCTCTGTCATGTGACCATAGAGCTTGGGGGTAGAATCTCTGACTGATGCCAGCTTGAATCAATTGGATGTCTAGCTACACTGATGAGCTGTGATACAGCAAAACAGTCTGTCTGTGGATTACTATATATATACATATATATATATATATATATATATATATATATATATATATATATGAAGAAATATAGTCTTAAAGTGTGCTATATTTATGGGATAAAGTGCTCAATAATCAGAGATAGAGCATGTGTAAATATAAAAGTGAACATAGAAGTCAACATTTAGAGGCAATAGTCTGTTTCATGCTAGATGCAATCGTCAGGCCACGATGATTGCATCTAGCATGAAACAGACTATTGCCTCTAAGTGTTGACTTCTATGTTCACTTTTATATTTATATATATATATATATATATATATATATATATATATATATATATATATACAGTGCTTTGAATAAGGATTCATTACCCTTAAATTTTTATACATTTTCTCAGAGTACAAAACAAATTTACATATATTATTTTATATAATGGACCAACCCAAAACAGTGCATCATTTTCAAGTGAGCAGAAAATGTTTTTTAAACAATTCACCCCAAGTTGATAATGCCACTAAGATGCAAGGAGCTACTGGAAGTGAATGAGAATGAAAAAGAACTTAGGAGGAACCAGAAACCCAATTCTAAACAGGATTAAACCTCTACACCTGTTCAAAAGATTGAGGAGGAGTGTGAACCGGACAACTTATCTACTCCTATTGAGGAAAAATAAATAAATAGTAAATAAAATTTTAGAGCTTAGGCAGAGATGTTAGAAGTATAGAGTTGGCATAGACTTTAGAAGCAACCGGAAAACCTATTCTAAACAGGAAACATGGAAATAACCTCTACTCTTTTCAAAAGAGTGAAGAGGGGTATGAACCAAATGATAGGCCTAACTATCTACTCCTCCTGAGGAAAACTAAATAAAATAAAATAAATAATAATTCAGAATTTAGGCAGAGACGTTGCATGAAATGAAATAGGAATAAAAATAGAAAGAAAAATAAAATACAATTAAATTAAGAACAATGAAATTTTTTTTAATCATTTCACTCCATGCAAGGCAAATAAGCCACAAGATGCAAAGGGTTACTGAGTATGTATTCAATCCTGACTTGGCATTTCGACTTCAGTCACTGATGTAACATGGCTTCCTTCTGTCTTTTCTACAAATATTTTCATGACAACTGTTCTGACAGGCCTTTTCCCCTGGTGCTCTGAACGCATGAATTTAATTATACTATTATATTGGCATTTAGGTCCCACCAGTTTATTGTTGAAATAGCTAAATGCAAATGCCTCTTCTAATTCAGCAGTTTCTTTTCTCGTGCTTCCTGCCAGTGGGACTCCCTTCCATTTACTTGCTTCCCTGATGATTATAAACTTCAAAAATTTAAATGCAATGGCAATCATCATCTCCTATCTTCTTCAATTCTGTTCATCTTTTGTCCTTTCCTCAATCCTCCATATACTCAGTATTTTCTCTTGCTTTCACTCTCTGTAACCCCCTGCATACTAATGGAATTTCCACGTTGATTCGGTTGAAAAACAAAAACAAAAATAGAATGGCCAGTCAAAGCCAAGACCTGAATTCAGTTGAGAATCTGGAGCAAAACTTGAAAACTTCTAATTCAAACACTGGTAAAGAACAAATTTTCTTTACTAAGATTCTTGAACAAATAAGTTGGTAGATTAATTCACACTAAAAAAATAGGGTATCTACTCAAACATGTGTATTCACTAAAGTATAATAGTAATAATATATATATATATATATATATATATATATATATATATATATATATATATATATATATATGTTTACATTGATTTATTCTGGACCGATTTTCTTGCTCTACCATATTTTATGTATTGTAGCCTCTGGCCTCTCTAATAATTTCAGGCTAGTTTGTCGTAATTCTGGCAATTCCTCACTCATACCATTCAGAATGGCACAAATCCATCTCTTTGTCCTCTAGTTACTGGATAAATAGCAAAGTAGACAGGTCTCTCTAGCATTGGTTGGCAATCAGTCTAAGAAAGATTTTTTTTCAATGTGTTTTTTTATATATAATCTAGCTAATTTCATTCATTTTTCTTCTTGTTTATATTTTATCACATTGTGATAATAGAAGATCTGTCAAGAATGGTGAAATGTTGTAAGAACCTGGACGCCAACTTACTGTGAACGATCTAGTGATTAAAGTACTTTCTATACATTTTCATCTTAGCAAATTGTTTTCTCTTTTAAATAGAGTAGCATTTTTATATAAAATTGTTGTCGGTCTTATTACAGTGAGCAACTAATGCATTTAATGTGTTGTTTTGTAAAAGATCCCTTTTGTGTTCATATAATCTTTTATTTAGATTCTTTGTGGCTTTCCCGGTGTTATCCTTGTGGTAATTATTACAGGTAATAGAGTAAATTCCTCCCTCAAGTTTTACCTTATTATTATTTTGTTTTGTATCAGTTAAGTCTTTTATTGTTTTAGATGGAGTTGTGACAAATTTGATGTTGAGTTTAGATAAATTCTTTTCATTTGTAGTTGTGATAGAGTTGGTGGGTAGAACAATATATTTTGATTTGTTAGCTTTGTCAGGAAGGACTGCTTTTCTGTCTTGAAATATTTTATGAGACTTTTGTTTCATATTGAATATGAAATAGGGTATTGAAGGAGCTTGAAAGTATTTTCACTATCTTTCTCCTCTTCATGTAACTACTGAGGGCTGAAAATTCTGAGTGCTCTTAAATAGAATCCAATGATTATTCCAGATTTTATTTTGTTATTATGATGGGAATAGAAATTTATGAGATCATTTTTATTAGTTGATTTTTGGTGAACACTAAATTTTAAGTTTCTGTTAATGCGATGTAGCATATCTAGGAAAGGTAAAGTATTGTTTGTTACTGTTTCATATGTAAATTCTATTGTATGTTCGACTTTGTTTGGTTTTTCTACAAAATCAAATAAATCAGTACCACAGGGAAAGAGTATCACCTATATACCGAAAGTATGACGATTGTTTAGATAAAATATTTTGGAAAGGACTAGATTCAAGAAATTCTAGATTATTCTAGATTATATACCCAAAACACATATTAAAAGAGAAGTTATTTTTAGATTTAAAATTCCCAATATCTCTCATTTGTGTGATGTGTAGTTGTTGCAATGTAAACATAAACTTAGTCTGATGAAGTTCTAAAGGAAAAATGTTGTATGAACAAAAATGAAAAGAAAACTTATCTTAGCTGACGTGTTTCATTCTCTGAAGGACTTTATCAAGGCAAATGAAAGGATTTTATATTGTAACAAGTATTTATATCATCTTCTTTATGTGCTGTGTCCACTTAGGACCTAGGCAATGATGGCTCTCCACAGTTTCCTGTCTCTGTAGCGCTTAATAAACTTTGTCTTTCTGTTATTTTTCCTGAGCCCTATCCATCATCCATTTACTCAAGCTCACTAAGTAGGTTATGCATTGTTTTTCTCTCTCCCTCTTGCCCTGTATCTATCCTGTGAGTATCAGATTTCCAAGCCTCCCTTCCTCATTATGTGTCCCAGAAACCTCAACTGTCTCTTCTTAAGTATTAGTTTCCTTTTTGTTCCCATTTTCTCCCATTGTTGCTCACATTTTGGGGCCACAGTATCCTCAGTACTCTTTTTCTTTTGTTGCTTCAAGTCTCTTCTTCATCTTTGAAGAGATTGTCCAGCACTCACTGCCATACAGGAGGCCAGATATCACATAACAGTTTCGTGCTCTTTTCCTTGTTTCTAGTGAAATTTTCCTATTTCTTATAATTTATATTAATCAGAAATATACATTTTCAGTGAGCTCCTGACGATTGCATTGGGCCTGAAACTCAGAGTTGTGCTAACAGTGAGGACAAAATGTATATTTATTATTAATATATATATATATATATATATATATATATATATATAAACCTAAAGAGCCAGACAAATCTACCAAGGTTTCACCTACGTGGATTGTCAAGGAATGCTGAGTCAGCCTTCCCTGACGATCCACGTTGGTGAAATCTTAGTAGGTTTGTCTGGCTCTTTAGGTTTAATTACGTTTGCTCTACTTAATGTATTGAGCACTTTATTTAGTTATTTTACTTACTCGTATCGGGTTTTTTTCCTTTGGACTCTGGTCTTGGATGCTAGACGATTATTTTCGGCTGACGTACATCTCCTCTGTTCTTTCTTTTTTTGTACTTTGGCATTGGTTTGTTTATTTGCAAATCAAGACACCAAAGGTTTTCCGGACGAGTATAATTTTTTTTTTTTTTTTTTTTTTTTTTTTTAAGCGTATCACCCCAAGCAAGGCTGGAGGCCACTATCACACAAGGGGTTATAGAAGGGTTGGAGGAAGAGCAGATAGGAGTGGTAAAGGAGAGGATGTGGAGAAAGAGAAAGACAGTGGGTCGATCAAGGCAAGGGGGTTACAGAAGATTTGGAGCGAGAGCAGATAGGAATGAAAGGGAAGTGGATAGATCAAGGTAACTGGAGATGTCGATTGACGTTACACTTAAACCGTTGGAGATTGTATTTGTCAGGGAAACAGTAATAGGGAAGGGAGTTCCATAGGCGAGATATGCGAGACATGAAGCTATTGGAGTAGAAGAGACGTCTACATCTAACAGTTTCAACGGTGTAGGAGTGGGAACGGGATGCCAGCCTCATAGGACGTTTAAATTCATGAGGCCTAGGGACAAGCGAAAGCAGCTCCTCGGAGCAATTACCGTGAAAGTACTTATATTTATAAGATTATTATTAGTATATATATACATATATATATATATATATATATATATATATATATATATATATATATATATATATAAATAAATATAAAAGTGGACATGGAAGTCAGCACTTAGAGGCAACAGTCTGTTTCATGCTAGATCGTCAGGCCACGATGATTGCATCTAGCATGAAACAGACACACGCTCTATCTCTGATATTGAGCACTTTATCCCATAAATATAGCACACTTTAAGACTATATTTCTTCATATATATATATATATATATATATATGTCATTAGCAGACAGTACTGTTTCGCAGCTCCTTAGTGTGACTAGACATCCAAATACCTAAAGCCAGGATCAAAACCCAACTGATTCGGTGTCAGTCAGAGCTTCTACCACTGATCTATCTTCACTCAGTAGAGTTGCACAGCTAAATCTAGCATATTGTTTTTAAGAATGTAAACAAATGCCAAATATATGCATAACATCAGGCTAACTTACCTTTAAAATCACTTTGAGCAGCCATCTTCCTACTCCCTATGAAAAAAGATGTGATCTAATTTTAGAATTCATAGAATTCTTTCTTGTGGCTTCTTCGACTCAAGGGAGGTTCCCCTTCCTACCAAACAACATTTTGGCCTTGTACCTCCCTAAAATGTCTGTGATCTTTTGTCCAAAGTTTCATTCTTTTAGTATTTGAGCTGTAGAACCGATAGAGTGATATATAGACTGACCAATAATTCATGAGGGGTATGAAATTTTATTTTGGTTTTAAAAACGGATATTTTAAAAAGTGTATATTAATAAGTAGAAGAAGAACAAAGGAAAAATTATTTACTATAAATTTTAATTTATGGTAACTATTTTCTCTCCTTGCTTTTCCTCTGCTTGTTGTAATATATATTTTTATATTATTTTTTAATATATACTTTTTTAAATTTTCGTTTTTTTATTTAAAACTGAAAAATATTAGCGCTTGTTGTCATTCTTTTTTTATTTTGTTTTTTTATTTCATAAAGATGTGTGACTGAGTTGGCAATTTGCAATAATTATTTCAACAAATTATACAATATCGTTGAAGTTTGTCTTTGAAGTTAGTACGAAATGAAATGGATACTTCTGTGTTGAAAAGAAGTTACAGCTAGTTGCTGGAGAAAGGAAGTCATACAAATGCTGTGAGTATATGTGCGTGTTGGGGAGATAGGTTGCAAAGTTGAACAGTCGACTCTCTCTGGCGAGACTGGTATGTTCGATGGGTGAGCGTAAATGTTTTTGTACATGTGTGTATGATGATGACAGCAGAATACTTAGATGGATTCTCTATGGCGGCTGATCCTAAAGAAGTGCTTCAAAGACTGTTTAAAAGGGGCTCTTGCAGTCTGTTATATAGATGATCCTGACTTAGAAACTGTTGAATTTTGGCTGCAATAAAGAGAGGTATATGATTCATGAAAGCACCCTTCCAAGAACATCTAGTGAGTCAAAGAATGAAACATGTCAGCTAAGATAAGTTTTCCTTTTGTCTATATCCACATTGTCCTTTTATAGATATACTCTATCTGAAATTTTTAACTATATCACCAAATCAGATAAGAAAACGAAATAATAACCAAGTGAAGACATATATAAATATTTACTTTTTATATATATATACATGAGGGTCATTCAATAAATAAGGTGAATTTTTCGGCATAAGGACTTCTAATACAGATAAAAGCTTACTTTTTTAAAAAATTTTCAACGTAGTCTCCCAGCACTGTCACACACTTTTCCCATCTGTGCACAAGCTTCCGTATTCGCTCAGCATAAAAATCTTTGGACTGATGTCACAGCTAGTCGCTCACAACACTTTTGACTTCATCGTCACTTTTAAACCTCGTGCCTCTCATGAACGCTTTCAAGGGACCAAACAGGTGAAACTCTGAAGGGGCAAGGTCTGGGCTGTAAGGGGGATGAGGGAGCAGTTCCCAGCCCAGCTCGTTGATGGTCTGCACCGTTTGGGCTGCTGTGCTGTTTGTGCTCTGCAGTAAGCATCTTTGGCACCCACCGGCAGCTGACCTTGTGTGCTGTCCCAACAGATAAACTCAAAGTCCTTTCAATGTTATCCACTGTTACCCTTCTGTCAGATTGAATGTGGTCATTGACTGATTCGATCACCTCATGAGGCCTCACTTCTGTAGGCCTCCCAGGCCTGTCTTCATCCTCAACACTGCTCCATCCTTCTTTAAACAATTTAGCCCACTTGTAGACATTTTTTTGACTGAAACATGTGGCACCATACACAGTTAACATTCTCCTATGAATTTCAACTGGTTTGCACACTTCATCAACCAAAAACTTGATAACTGACCGCTGTTCAATCCTGGAGCATGCTTCTTGGTCGGCCATCTTTGTCAATCGCCAAAACTCTGAAAGTTTTTTTTTAATTTGCAAAAGAAATTAAATCCATGTGATAAAGAAGTAAAAGAAAACAAAAAAAATAAAAAAAGTAAGCTTCTATCTGTATTAGAAGTCCTTATACCGAAAAATTCACCTTATTTATTGAATGACCCTCGTATTTACTTTATCATTTAAGAATTAAAATCAATTATTTATACAGTGTAACCCGGATATAAGAGACCCGGATATAAGAGAGATTTTATCTGGTCCAAATCAGAGCCTGTGTTAATGTATATACAGTGTAACCCAGATATAAGAGAGTTGTCGGGACCGGAGAAGAAGTATCTTATATCCGGGTTTTTCTTATATCCGGGTTTGGTCTATTATATATACATTAACACAGGCTCTAATTTGGGATCAGAGAAAATCTCTCTTATATCCGAGTTTCTCTTATATCCGGGTTACACGGTATAATAGACCAAACACGGATATAAGATAAACCCGGGTATAAGAGAAACCCGGATATAAGAGACCTCTTCACCGGTTCCGACAACTCTCTTATATCCGGGTTACACTGTATATACATTAACACAGGCTCTAATTTGGGACCAGAGAAAATCTCTCTTATATCCGAGTTTCTCTTATATCAGGGTTACACGGTATAATAGACCAAACACGGGTATAAGAGAAACCCGGATATAAGAGACCTCTTCTCCGGTCCCGACAACTCTCTTATATCCGGGTTACACTGTATATACATTAACACAGGCTCTAATTTGGGACCAGAGAAAATCTCTCTTATATCCGAGTTTCTCTTATATCAGAGTTACACGGTATAATAGACCAAACACGGGTATAAGAGAAACCCGGATATAAGAGACCTCTTCTCCGGTCCCGACAACTCTCTTATATCCGGGTTACACTGTATAAAAAATGAAATACAATTTTCCTAACTCAAGAAAAGCCTAGAAGTCTCAAGAATGAAAAACAACAAACTGTCCTAAAAAAAATCAGAGACAAAATAGCAACAACTGAAAGAAAAGAGGCAAAAGAAAAAAGAGAAAAAGGCTAAGGAGTGAGTGTAGTGGAGCAAAAAAGTGACAGAAGAGACAAATAATCACGACACCCTACACCTACGCACATCTGTGCAGATAGGGGCATGGAGGCAAATGCACACATACACTATGAAAAAGACAAAAACAATTGCACCAATGATAATTGCATATAAAAAAGAAAAAAACGTGAAGATATAAGCAGTCAATTGCTGATACCCCTGACAAGTGGACGGGTGGGTCTGTCTACGAAACTCTGGAGTCGGGATGCTGAAAGTAACATCAATCAGCTAAATGACAAACCTTTTATTTTACTAATTCTCTCTCTCTCTCTCTCTCTCTCTCTATATATATATATATATATATATATATGAGGCAGGTATAATATCCACTTCACGTACGGTAAATACTAGACCCGGCTTCTTTAACATCTCCCCGTTCCTGGCAAGATTAATGCTTGACAAACGTACTGATAAGCTCTAGATTCAAATAGAATTCCTCTTTTCCACTTAAGATAAAGTCTCTTTCTTGGGAGCGCGTTTTCGCAGCATCGCCCCAGCGCAACGCCAACGTGACCGAATCCAAAAAAAGGGAACGCTGACTTTAAAATCTCAGTTTTTCTGTTTCTGACTAGTCTTGTGTCTATCGTCTCTTCATGTTGACTTAAATATAAATATGTTTCCAATAACCATGTCCTGAAGATGGTCTACTAGACCGAAACGGCTGACGTCGAGAGTAAAACAAAATTAAAACAGTAAACTTGCATATTCGGATTTTGCTTTGTTTTTCCATATTTTTCATCATATATATATATATATATATATATATATATATATATATATATATATATATATATATAGAGAGAGAGAGAGAGAGAGAGAGGGGGGGTGCAATGCATAATCTTTTAAATTATGCAAAAATGAAAATAATGCTGACATCTCATTTTAACAGATATATTTACCAAAATTGCACAAAAATATCTTGAAATACTAAAGAGTAAATTTATTTAATAAAATCGCCATTGGTTTCAACCATGGCCTCCAGACAATTTAGGAATCTCCTGCATCTCTTCTGGATGGTCTCCTTGTTTAAGTTGGTGAATGATGCCATAATCCTTGCCTTCAGTTCATCTTTGCTCTTACAAGGAGTTTTGTTGGTCTCTTGCTTATCTATCTCTGAATCAGGATTTTCTTTTTAAACTACAGCAGCATATCTAGATGTTGTTAGCTGAATCCTTTGTTATCTGAATTAGAAGATTTTAGTCCTAAAGAAGATTTTCTTACTGGATTTAAAATAATTAGATTTGGATTTGAATTCATTTTAAGTTACTCTATTACTTTCTAGTGAGTTGTGCCATAAAACAATGCTCAAAATGTTGAAGAAGTTTTCACCTGTAATATTTCCATCAATGAAGAAAGGTCTAGTAAACACAAGCTGATAACAACCCCATCCAGAAATTTACCTTTGGGCTTGAGTAATATTTACCAGTTGTTTTGACTTTTTATAACTGGACAACTGATGTGTTCAGTGAGAGAGTGTATGCTTGAAGAGACAAATGTATAGACTCAACTCTGGCTCTGCTGGTGGACAGTGTTCCTTATATAAAGGTTAGTTGGATCAGAAAAGCTGTGTTTTGGGAGTCATTCTGATTGGTCCATAAATCTAAGGAAGGTGTTGTTTTTCAGGCTATAACAATTATATCAATGTTAGCTGAATTATTTAAAGTCAGAATTAGAAGATTTTAGTTCAAAAATAGCTTTGCTTATTGGTTTTAAATTGATTGGATATTAGATCAGAATTTATGATAGACTTGATTTAGAAGAAATGAATATGATATATATATATATATATATATATATATATATATATATATGTGTGTGTGTGTGTAATTTGGCAGCAACTTTTCTTTCAAACATGTAGTGTTGAATGTTAAAGACAACATAGTCTTACATATTTTCTTTTGAATTTTCTCATATTCTCTAATGAGACTTTTTATTTGAAAATAGTTTCGAAATATGTATTGTCCATACGATGACCTAGCGCTTTCGAACATCATTGTTCATCTTCAGGGTCAATATTTTAGTCAAAATTTTTTTTTTTTTTTTTTTTTAAACAAACATTTGCCAATTTTCTTGTAGCGTAATCATGTTGCTACTTTTTTACAAACTAAAAACGTTTCGAAACTATTTTCAAATAAAAAGTCTCATTAGAGAATATGAGAAAATTCAAAAGAAAATATGTAAGACTATGTTGTCTTTAACATTCAACACTACATGTTTGAAATATATATATATATATATATATATATATATGTAGATAGATAGATAGATATGATAAACTACCTGGTATGACTGCACTGTTTCTTGTCTCAATATCACTCCAGGTATCTTCACTTTCACTTTGGCACTCTGGTATCATAAACGGTTTATGTTCATTTTCATCATCTCCTTCAATTTCCTGCAAATTAAAAATAGAAAGCATGTGTTAAAATCATGTTTGCATATTTTCTGTCATTCATTGATTAACAGTACTACCCTATCAAAACATATATGACAACTTAAAAACAAACACCAAACACAGACACAAAAAAAATAACATACAGAATGAAAAAAACAGCACAGGCTAACAGCAGCTCAAAACAATGTAAGATTTGCCTTGAGGAGAAAACAGTGTTGATTATTTTTGCAAAACAAGATAAATTCTTAAATAAAAGATTAGAACTCATTTCCAAATGCAGGCATGAAAACAAATTCCATCTGTGCCGCATCAAACCAAAAGCACAAAAATAATAATCCTATAACTTAACGTTATTGTTAACACCAAAATATAGAGACAATGAAAAATACACAAACGGAAACTTATACAAAAATATACAAATAAATTTGAATGAATAAAATATTTGTATCCACACATCAACCCAACGAGCATCTATTTATTTAAAACAAATAAATGCTTATAGACTCAAATATAAATGACCAATGTTTACCCATCTTCAAACCAAGTAAATGCATATAGCCTCAAATAGAAAGAACCAGCATTTATCTATCTCTGAATCAAGTAAATAGATATATTCTCAAATATAAACAACCAATATTTATTTATTCCCAAAGCAATATCGGAGATGCCAACAAATACAAAAATTTAAATATCTAGGAAGGATTTTAACAGAGGATAAAGGTTTAACACTGAAATCCAAAAGTGAATTCGGATAGTGAAAGATTTATTCCAAAAGCTAAGCAGTGTATTAAGAAACAGGAAAATTTATTTAGAAACAAAGAAATGCTATTTTGCTTGTACTGTGCTAAACAAACACGTCCTGTTAATGCTAATATTATTATACCCTTCTTTATTTGAAAGTGAATTGGGATAGCGAAAGATGCCTTTCAAAGGCTAAGCAGAGTATTAAGAAATAGGAAAATTTCATTAGAAACAAAGAAAAGCTATCTTGCTTGTACTGTGCTAAACAAACACATTCCTGTTCATGTCAATATTATTATACTCTTCTTTTAAGTCTAAATCTGAAAGTGAATTGGGATAGCGAAAGATGCCTTCTAAAGGTTAAGCAGAGTATTAAGAAACAGGAAAATTTCATTAGAAACAAGGAAAAGAGGACTGAACTATTACATATCTGTCCTCCTATATGGCAGTGAATGCTGCACAATCTCCTCAAAGATGCAGAGACTTGAAGCAACAGAAATGTGGTTCTACAGAAGAATGCTGAGAATACCATGGACCAAACATGTTAGCAAGAAAATGGGAAAAAAAGGAAACTTATAAATAACATCAAGAAGAGATACTTGAAATTTCTAGGGAATATAATGAGGAAAGAGGGCTTGGAAAATCTGATACTCACAGGACAGGCAAGAGAGACAGAGGAAAAATGCATAACATACTTGCATGAATGGACGGTGGAACAAGGTTTAGAATAAATAACAGAAAGACCAAATTTATTAAGAGCTACAAAAGACAGGGAATGGGGGAGAGCCATGATTGCCTATTTCCTATTTCATAAAGAAGAAGCATTGGTTAGATAAATTTTCCTTTTGTTTTTATTCATATATATATATATACTCGACTCTCCTGTCGAATTCGATGTATGAGGGTCAAGCAGATCAGTTCCTAGGAAACCAACAGACCAACAACAGCACATGAGATTTGATTATAATGGTGAAGGTTTCATGCAGGACCATCCATACTTTTTGAAGGGTCGAATACAGAGACCTGGTGCACTACGTATGACACGGTCCCCAAACAACCCTCCGCAGGGTTTGAATTCAGAGTTGTCCTTCTCCTAGACCAGTTGCCATCCAAGGCTATAGAACCCAGTTTGTCCTACTATTTACCCATATATGTATGTATGTATACAGATGGTCCTCTGGTTACATCAGACCTGATGTACAGCATTTCGTAGTTAAGGCACTATCTCCCATAATATAATATGTCTTCAATATGTCGTCAATATGTCATATGAGGAAGACAGTGTTGTTTCTTCATCGGCTGTATACCATACTGGATTGTGCTACATTTGCTAT
Organism: Acanthosepion esculentum; assembly: GCA_964036315.1. Lineage (NCBI taxonomy): Eukaryota > Metazoa > Mollusca > Cephalopoda > Sepiida > Sepiidae > Acanthosepion > Acanthosepion esculentum. The sequence goes on along the minus strand of OZ038479.1, from coordinate 118,847,990 downwards.
CTCTTGTTTGTGTTGTTTTTTGGGAAAATTTTGTCCTTCATTATGGCGCCCAAGTGTAAGGCAGACTCATTGGTACTTATGTAGGTGACTTCCGACCTATGTCAAAAATCAGGTTATGTCACACTGTAAGAATGGATCTCCAACATAAATCAAGGATCACTTGTATATATATATATATATATATATATATATATATATATATATATATATATATATATATATATATATATATACAGGGTGTCCATAAAGGGTGTCTGAGTAACTTTGTATTTGCGATAGAAATAATTTGTAAAAAGGATTAGAAAGAAGTAAATCTATATTTTTAAGGTTTTATTGAAATTTTATTTAAGTTTGCACATGTCCTCCATCATTAGCAACACAAAGGGTAATACGATTTTGAAGTTCACGGAAAACATTTGCCAACTGATTTACAGTAATGCCTGAAATCACATTAGTTATTTTAGCTATACTTAAAACTAGGTACATTAAACTTTATAACATTTTTTACAGATTATTTCTATTGTAAATACAAATAAAGTTATAAATTTTTTAAAGTGCACATGAACTTTATGGACACCCTGTATATATTGTTATCTCATATATACATGTATGCATATAATGACTGCGTTATTCTCTGACATGAATTACCCGCAAAGCCCTCTATCCCTACTCTCCATCTTCTGTCTGCTCTTTTCCTATTGTTTGTTACCCACTGGACACCAATCAAACAACTTTTCACCTTCTTGTTATGTATCCTGCCCACCTCAATTTTTGTCATTTAATCACATTATATCTTGGTTTATTCCATAAGCCATGTTAATCGTTATCTATCTCTGAGATTTATATGTGACATTGCTCTTTCCATTAACCTTTGTGTGTTTCTGAGTTCATTTTCAAGTGATATTGTTAATTTCCATTTTCTGCATCCATACATCATAACTGGCATTATGCTTTCTTTATACACTATATTAAAACAATGTACTTTTCCATCGTATCACTTTTTATATACAAAGCCTGGCAAATATTATGGGATTAGCACACTTTTACATAATATCAGTCCTCCCCTATGGCAGTGAATGCTGGACAATCATCCCCAAGATGAAAAAGAGACTTAAGGTTTAAGACTGGCTGAAGGAAAAGGAGAAGGCAAAATGAAGGAAGAAATGAAGAAGAAAAACATTAGCTGAAAAAGAAAAGAGGAGAAAAAAGGGAGAAATGAAGAGGAATAATAAGAAGAAAAAGATTTAAGATTGGCGGAAGAAGAAGGATAAAAAAAAAGAAGGAAAAAATGAAAAATAAGAAGAAGATTTAAGATTGGTTGAAGAAGAAGAAGAAGAAGAAGAAGAAGAAAAGAAGAAATGTAATAAAAGAAAAAGAAGATTTAAGATTGGCTGAAAGAAAAGAAGAAGAAATAGAAGGAAGAAATTAAGAAAAAGATGAATGAGATTTTCAATTGGCTGAAGAAAAGGAGGAAAAAGTACAAGGTAACCAAAAAAGTTCTGTCTGTTTTTAAAGGAAAAAAAGAAAACGCTTCACAGTATCTGTAACTTATATTTAGTCTTCGAAGTAATCACCATCGGCATCCAGCACCTTCTGCAACATGTCTCCAGCTGTTCAATGCCCTTGCGGTAGAACTCAGGGTGGGGGGTCTGATGCAAAGAAGTCTGTGAGGGCTTTGCGCAAGTCTGCTTCATTGGTGAAGGATTTCCCACAAAGATGATTATCCAGGAAGTGGAAGAGGTGGTAATCGGATGGCGCAAGTTCAGGTGAATAAGGTGGATGGCACAAAGTCTCCCACCCAAGTTGCTGTATGGTATCCCTGACCACTCGCGCGAAAAACGGCCTGGCGTTATCATGGAGGAAAAGCACACCTTTGCGATTCACCAGTGCTGGCTCCTTCTGGCGCAATGCATGTTGCACACGTTTCAATTGCTGTGAGTATAGGTCTCTAGTGACTGTTTGGCCCATTGGTAGCAGTTCATAATGAAGCACTTGACAACCTGTCCACCATACACAAAGCATAATCTTGCGTGGGTGCATAGGCGGTCTTGTGGTGTGAGGGACAGCATCCTGAGGAGACAACCAATGTCTGGAACGCTTGGGAGTTTCGTACAGAACCCACTTTTCATCACTGGTAAGCACTTGATTAAATAAGGATGCGGTACGGTGGCGAGAAAGCAGGCTGCCACTCGTTGTCCCTTGTGGACCTCCAACAGCGTTTGCGGAACCCACTTGCTCAGTTTGTACGTCTTGCCTAGGCGATGCAGGTGAAGTCTAACTGTTTCATTGGAAACGTTGAACTGTCTTGCAAGTTCACCACACGTTAGACTACTGTCCTCTTCAATGGCCGCCTTCAGGACTCCGTCATTCAAGACCTGTGGTCGTCCACTGTGAGGCTCATCGTGGAGAGACAAATCTTCTGACTTGAATTTTCGAAACCAATGCCTTGCAATATATTCATCCACAGCACTATCCCCAAACGCTTGACTTGATGCAGCTGCTGATAAGCCCACTTTGAAGTCATAAAGCAAACAGCCCCGAACGAGATCTCTAGACACTTCCATCCTTCTCACAGCTGTTCGGCTTATAACTGATGGCCAGGCACAGTGCACATGTTTTTTATAATGTCTGATGTTCCTACTTCCAGCTGTCCGAATTTGAAAACAATTGCTCCATGCATTTTGTATATATTTCAAATTCATTCAATGACTAATCAAAAAACGGACAGAACTTTTTTGGTTACCTTGTAGAAAGAAATGTAGAAGATTTACAATGGGCTGAAGAAAAGGAAAAGAAAAAAGGATGAAATGTAGAAAAGGATGAAGAAGATGTAAGCTTGGTTGTACGAAAAGGAGAAAAAAAGAAATAAAAAATGAAGATTTAAGATTGATTGAAGAAATAGGAGAAGAAAAAAGCAGAAAGAAATGAAGTAGAAGTGCAAGAAGAAAAAGACTTAAGTTTGGCTGAAGAAGAAGCATAAGAAAAAAGAAAGAAAGAAATAAAAAAGAAGAAGATTTAATATTGGTTGGAAGAAAAGGAGAAAAAAGAAGAAAGAAATGAAGAAGATTTGCAATTGGTTAAAGGAAAAGAAAAGAAAAAGTTCAAGTAAGAAATAAAGAAAAATGAAAAAGATTTAAGATTGGCTAAAGGAAAAAGAGCAAAAAAGGAAGAAAGAAATGAAGAAAGAGAGATTTAAGATGAGCTGAAAGAAAAGAAGAAAAAATAAGGAAGAAATGAAGAAAATTTAAGATTGTGAAGAAAAAGGAGAATAAAAAAGAAGAAAGAAATGAAAAATATGATTGAAGATTGGCTGAAGAAAAAGAAGAAAAAACAAGGAAAAATGAATAAGAAAATTTAAGATTGGCTGAAGGAAAAGGAGAAGAAAAGGAAGAAGAAATGAAGAAGAAAAGATCTAAGATTGGCTGCAGAAAAAGAATGAGGAAAAAAGATGGAAGAAAAGAAGGAAAAGATTTAAGATTGGCTGAAGAAAAATGAGAGGAAAAAAAGGAAAAACAAAGAAGAAATTTTAAGATTGACTGAAAGAAAAGTAGAATAAAAAAGAAAGAAAACTGAACATTGGTTGAAGGAAAAGAAGAAGAAGAATGGAAGAAATGAAGAAGCAGCAGATGAAGAAAATTTAAGATTGGTTGAAAAAGAGAAGAAAAAGGAAGAAATGATTAAGAAAAAGAAGATTTAAGATTGGCTGAAGGAAAACAAGAAAAAGGGGAAGAAATGAAGAAGAAGAAAAATATTTAGGATTGGCTGAAGGAAAAGAGGAACAAAAAGAACTGAAGAAAAAGAAGATTGAAGTAAAAGGAAAAGAAAAAAGAAATGAAGGATAAGATTGAATATTTCTGAAGAAAAAGAAGAAGAAGAAAGATGGGAGAAATGAAGAAGATTTAAGATTAGTTGAAGAAAAAAGAGAAGGAAGAAATGAGGGAGAAGAAGAAAATTTAAGATTGACTTCCAAAAGCTAACGTGTTAAGGAACAGAAACCTTTCCTTAGAAACAAAGGAAAGACTACTGGATGGATATGTAATATCAGTTCTCCTATATGGCAGTGAATGCTGCACAATCTCCTTCACAGATGAAGAAGAGACTTGAAGCAACAGAAATGTGGTTTTACTGAAATATGCTGAGAATACCATGGACTGAACATGTGAGCAATGATGAAGGTTTTAAAGAAAATCGAAACAGTAAGAACAATTATACTTAACATCAGAAATAAAGAACTGAAATTTCTAGAGCACATAATGTGGAAAGGGTGCTTGGAAAACTTGATAGAGGACATATTGAAGGCAAGAGGGAAGAAGAAAACAGCACATTACCCACCTAACGAGCTTGTGTAAATCGTTGGCAGAACAGAGAGATAGCAAAAAGTCAAATTTCTCTAAAGCTACAAAGGAGAGAAAATTGTGGAGAGCGATGATCACCAATGTCCTTCAGGAGCATGCCACATAGAAAAAGAAAAAGAAGAGGATATTCACCCTGGTTTTTTTATGTAGCAGTAAAAAAAATTACCATATATACGTGTGTAATGCATGATTTTGTTTATCGTGTGACCCCCCAAATTTTCACTTATAAAAAATGATTTTATCATGTATCTTGTGTATCATACGAGTTCCTTTTTTGAGAGACCAAATTACAATAGACTAACCTCTTTTTCTTTATCTCTTTATCCTATCTTAAATAAGTTAAAAAGTAAAAAAGAAAGATAAAAGTATCATTAGTAATGCTATACTTGTTGCGTAAATGCGTACAGCCATAAACAATAAGCAAAAAGAAACAATTATTACTTGAACTATTATTTTTATTTTAGTATACAAAGGTAAATATACATTTATTAAACATTTAGTAAAAAATATGCATAAAATTATTAATAAACTTAATAAATCCTTCAAAGTCGCTCTGTATCCGTATCGTTTTAGCAAGTAAAAAAATCTTTTGGTAGTTTGCCTTGATCAGATGATTTGGAAAGAATAGACAGTAGTCTCAGTCAGCTAAACATCTTATAAACATAAACAATGGAAAAGATGCATATTCGCTATGTTTGTATTTTATAATACGATACTAATATGTGAATATTACATGCATTATTATTGGATACAGATAAGTAAAACATCAGTTTTATCAAAATCATGTTTATTTTAAATACAGCTGTACTTTTTACTACAGTAAAATGATATACAGTTTGGTCAACAGTGTAGTCAGGGCCAGCATTACATATGCTAATTTTATATCGAGTGTATGATGCAACCCTCTTAAAATTAGCTTCAAAATTAGGTCTTCAAAAGTCCCATGGTATGTGAGTAAATACATTAATCAGAGATTAGGTTGAAAATACTTTTTATTTAATAATGCTCTTTTATTGTCCTCTCTCATTAATAATTTGAGATTTTTCCCACTCAGTAACCCCCTTGAGTCTTAGTGGCTTTATCGCCTTACTTTGGAGTGAAATGATAAAAAAAAATACCTGGATATTCTAACTTTGTAAACTGTTGGTAGAGACTGATGTGCAAGTGGTCACAAAAGTGAAGGTAGGGGTGGATGCCAGTTCGTTGGCCAGGGGTGTTGGCATCCTCCTGTTATTCAGCTTACTTGGAGGCATGGTCAAGTGGCCGGTTTGAATTTGGGGGTTCTGTTGTACATTGTGTTATGGTGATCAGACATCTGCACTAAGCCTGGCATCAATATAGCTAGCTGGAGGGTGCTTCAATTGATCAGGTTGACTGAAGGCTGGCCCGGTCGAGGGCAGGAAACGTAACAGACAAAAGTCTCTGTGTCAAACAGTAGTAGGGTTGTACGGCACACTATTTCTTTTGAAACTCCACTGACCACAATACATGTCTCCTGTCTAATACAAATATACCGTAACTAGATTAAATTATTTAAATTAATGGTATAATAATGGTATAATGGTATATTTAAATTAATGGTATAATTTATTACAAGCCATGTCAAGGAGAACCTAATTTAGTAAGTTAATGATGATGAAATAATTAGAAAATAAGGTTAGAAAAGTCAAATTGTCAGACTTACTCCATTTCATAATATATGATGCCATTTGTTTATGTTAAGATACGCTTTGATCAGATATGAGCATTGGAAAAATTTTGGGAAATTTGTTGTTTAAAAACAGTAATTTGACTTTGCTAAACAGATGTTTCCTCTGTAGCTAAATGGTATAGCACATCAGGCTATATGACAGTTCTGTGTAGAATACAAGTTCAATTCCTGTAAGAGGACACATTTTCGAAGAAATTTCTCATACATTCAGGCCAGTAAATGTAGTTAATATTGTTTATTATAAACAGAGGAGTTACTTAAATATTTGCATCTATAAAAATAACGTATAAACAGAAAATATTTTAAAAAACACACACACATATATATATATATATTATATATATATATATATACTAGCAGCATGGCCCGGCATTGCCCGTGCTTGATTCAAAAATCGTACGACTCATACAGCAATCGCTATCACTTGACTTAAAATATTCCTTGCCTTTAAAGGAGTGCCCTTTTCTGTGCTGATGTTACTACATGCCTTACTTCTTGCCTGTCTCACACTGCAAATTTTTTCTAAGCTCTATACTAAACATTAAATCTGTTACGAAAGAAAAACTAAACAAAATGACCACAAAATGTCAGCTTTAAAAAAGGACTTGTAACTGGAAAAACCGAATGAAAAAAGAATGTTAACAACAAATATTTTTTCACACCCAACCCAGTTCTGCGGAATCAGAATCAACGTTGAGTTTAAGCAAGCGAATGAGCCAATTGGAGTAAAGTGCCATGCCAATTTAAATTTTTACCACTTGTGACGAATGCAGCTATTGATTTTTTTGCATGCTAGCATGCTAGTTAACATTCATGTCAGTCAGCTGTTGGCTCTCACACTGGCCAATAGAATCTTCCTGCCTATTCGTGGCAGCCAGTTATAGGCTCTCACTCTGGCCACTAGAAAATGGCCGCAAATTACATGAAAACTGCCGTAGAAGCATGAAAAAATCAATTATTTCCACTATCGATGGGAGTTGGGAAATGCAAGGTCAGTCTCGACTTTCCTGCTAACTTGGAGCATGTATATGTATATTTAGGCAGAATATTTTCATCATTCAAGCATGTTTGATTAAATAGTTTAGACATATTATATCTATTTATATTAATCCTCTCAAGTTCACGGATTAATTTCTTTTTGCTTGTAAGAAATTGATCGAGAAAAATGCCAAGATTATTATACATATAATTTTTATTTTTCCAAGTACTTTCAATCTCATCTGAGATCATTTTCAGCAGATGAATTTCTAAGACAAAGAGTTAGTATATGTTATGAATATGTGAGCATGAATGCTGTAGAATTCTAAAAATATAAATATATATATATATATATATATATATATATATATATATATGTATATATATATATATATGTATATATATATATATATATATGTATATATATTCGTATTTATATTTAATTAAGGGGTATTTTGTCAGCAATAATTCTTTCAAACATGCTTGGTTGAATAATACCAAGGTGACATCATTTAAACAGTCAAACTGGAATTTTTTTTTTAAAAACACTTCAGTATATAGACCCCTATGAAGAAAGAAACCCTATTTAATATTGGTTGATTCTCATTTTATTCTCTCTTATAGAATTTGGAGTTTTTATTTACACTGTTTCCAATATAAAATGTTGTTATCAACAAAAATTTGTCTTATTATTTTGCTTATTTGACATCTGTTGATCTATATGTTAGCAAATTGCACCAAATTTTGACAAATGACACATCAACCTATCAGAGTGAGGCAAATGTGCAGCTAATGTAAAAATTTAATGTTGTTTGTTGATTGTTAGTGTTTGAGATACAATCTCCCAAAGGATATAAGTATTTATAAACAACATTATTTTTATATCACGTAGATTTTTGAAGTGATGAATTTAATTCTCTCTTATAGAATTTGGAGCTTTTTTTTACATCGAGTCCAATATGAAATTTTTTGTTATCTACTAAAATTTATCTATTTTAATGTTATTTTGCTTATTTGTTATCTGTATGCTAGTGAATTGCACAAAATATTTTAATTTAATGGTATTCTATTTTTTTAATGGTATAATATTTTTAATTTAATCATATAATATTTTTATTTATTGGTATATTTGACCATGGCATTCAAGTATGTTCATTCTATCTCTCTCACTCTCTCTCTCCCCACATATATATATATATATATATATATTTTTTGTCATCCACAGACAGACTGTTTCGCTGTTTCACAGCTCATCAGTGTGGCTAGACGTCCGGTTGTCTCTAGCTAGGATCGAAACCCGACTGAATTGGCGTCAGTCGGAACTTCTACCACTAAGCCGTCGGCTCACGGCAGGGATGAAGGTGAATTTTAGTGTGTTTATTTTTAGATTTAGATAAACACACAGTGACTGACAGTGACTCAATTATATATATATATATATATATATATATATATATATATATATATATATAGATATATATATATATATATAGATATATATATATATATATAGATATATATATATATATATATAGATATATATATATATATATATATATATATATATATATATATATATATATATATACAAAAACACAGAAATAAATACTTTCATAAAAAAAAACACCCAATTTTGTTTCATTCATTTTATCTAGATATTATATATATATATATATATATATATAGATATATATATATATATATATAGAGAGAGAGAGAGAGAGAAAGATAGATAGATAGATAGATAGACACATTGTTTGAAAAACACTTGAGGCATGAAACTGACAGTCACCATGCAGTGTTGATTCATATGTACACACTGTCTATATAACTTAGCTGAATGCTTGATTTTTATTTTAACTCTATTGATATTGAAATTAGATTACCACTAATTTCAATACACACACACACACACACACACACACACACACACACACACACACACACACACACACATATGTTACTTGCATTCATAAAACAAATATCAGAAGAAGTCTGGTTAAAAGAGAGTTTTTGAAGACTTCACAAGTGGTTGAGCATCCCGAATTGAAAGGAATCATGACTTAAACAAAAGAACTGTCAAATCAGAACAATTATGTATAGAAAGACTCAAAATTCTGGCGGCTGTTGTAACACAAGATAGGAAGCCAGCCTTAAATAGGGTATCTTTCTCCATAGGGAATTATACCAATGGGAATCAGACTTCACAAAAGTGAAAAACATCAGAACTTCTACTAGACATATATGCATACACAATTATGAATACACATTGTTATCTGATGGCCACATAGACAAATTAGAATTTTTACAAACTTACATACATGTTTCACTTTTATTAAAGGTTCACCAGAGATTGAGAAAAATAAAAAACAGAGAAAAAGACAGAAATTTTAGTATTTTCAATTTGGTGCAAAAAAAAAAAAAAATTTAATTTGTCTATGTAGGTGTTGGATGATAATGTGTATTCGCAGTTGTGTATGTCTAAAACATTATATTACATCACCAACCTTTATTGAACCCATTCTTAAAGAATCAAACTTATATCTATCTAATGCAGACAGTATGTACATAAAAACATTCCCATATCAACACATGATAAAACCAACAAAGATGTTGTCTGTTGGACATACATGACTGATCAATGAGAATCAGACTTGACAAAAGTGAAAACATCAGAATTCCTGCTAGGCATACACATTATACAAATACACATTATCATCTGATGCCCAAACAGACAAATTAGAATTTTTACAAACTTACATACATGTAGAATTATCTACAGTTATAATGCCCGTGATACATGACTGACCAATGAAAATCAAACCGCTGTCCTGGGTATGACGATAAACTATGTCCTGCAGCAAGGCTTCTGATCAGGAAGTTTTGAGGACCGTGGAACCACCTCTTAATTGCTGGTGTTCCCAAGTTCACCCTGACCAGGGGTGGTAGCACCTGTTAGGGTCCCAGCTAGGGGCAAATAGCTAACCCCGAAACTGGGGCAAAAAAGGGTTTTAATACCAGGAATACTTTGTAAAAAAAAAAAAATTATTATCAGCAATAAATTTTTGAAGAGAAAAAACTATTTCCATCAATACACTTTTGGAAAAAAAAACATTACCAACAATATGTTTTAGAAAAAATATTACCAGCAATACATTTTTGAGGAAAAAAATATTACCAGTAATACATTTTTGAAGGAAAAAATTATTACCAGAAATAGATTTTTGACAAAACAAAATATTACCAGCAATAAAAACTTTGTCGGCATTAAATAACCCATTGAGGTTGATATGCCGTAAAACACAACAAACCCAACCAAACCAAACCAAGCAAAATTGAAAATAACCCCAATTTTTTTTTTTTTCTCAAACTTTGATGAAGCTTTATTAAAAATGAAACATGTTAGATTGTTAAACGTTTCTTATATGTTCTTTATCTTATCATACTAAAGTGTGTACAAAGAATAAATTTAAAAATACTCATAAAAATTTCAGTTTGACCATATAAATGATGTCACCTTGAGTAATTATGGCTTCAATATCCAGTACTTTTTTGATTATTCATAAATTCTGTTTTCTAGACTGTGATCCTTTGGACATGAAATGAAGAGAAATATTAAAATCATCCAAATATTTTTCGAATATCCAAACAAAACCATTCTAATATTTTAAAATTATATTGAACAATTTGCATCCTGCACTGGTATTTAGTCCTTTCTTCTTGCTTTCCTTCACTACCTTCAGTAAGAAATCCTGTAGTCTCCTTTTTGCATCTGCTATCAATCTGTTATCTTATGTTGTTATGATTGTGGCTGCCAATAATGAATCCTGGTAGAACTTCTAATTCCTTCAGGATTGCTTCACTGTCGAGGTTTAATAAGTCTGGTGAGAAGATATATCCCTGTCTTGCACATCAAAAATATTTCAACCTATTCAGACTGGATGTATCTCATTCAAAAAAAAAGAAAAAAGAAAAAGAACTGATTTGATTTTTTTGTTTAACGACGTATCAACTCCTTATGGGTCATTTAAGAGATATAGAAAAGATGACAGGAATGGTGCCTGCAAGTCATTTGGTTAATACCAAGACAACCATGGTTTAGATTAGTAAAAGACTGCTAGAACTGAAAACTTAAGGGGACTGTTTCAGGCACTGCTTCTAGTTAGACTGAAAGCATTGGCAGCAGCATTTTTGCCCATGTAAATGGCTGGTGTAAAGGGAATGAAAGAAAATTTCTGCAAAGTTTTTATATAACTGCGTGAAAAATACACTAGTATGTATGCAAAAGGAAGAGAACATTAAAATTTGGGTGATATGTGGGTGATACTCATGTGCGTATGTAAGTTCAGTCACTCAGGGAAATAAATACCAGAGGTTCTCCACCTTGCTTGCACCATGCACCCGTTTCACTATTTGTCAGAATGCCATTCCACCACTTCTTTTCAAGGTGATAGGCTACAATTGCTCTCCTCCCACCCCCACCCCTAAACTTACTGTGGTCACAATTCACCCCTGAAAATCCAAAATTCACCCCCTGGGCGTGAATTTCATCCATGTTGAGAACCCCTGCCCTATACATAGGAGAAGGTCACAGTGGTGTTGTTACTAAAGCATGCTGAAGAGAAAAAGATAGAGAGAGAGAAGAGAAAGAAGACAGGAACTTGTCCCATTTTTAGAGGTGCTTAACAGCAACCTCTAGCAATTTCTTGTTGAAACTGGTGAAGCTCTGTGGGTATAAGCCACAGGGCCAATTGGAATGAATGTATACATGCATGTATGTATATCAACTGCATATGGGAACATGTTAGACCATTTACTTTAAGACCATGAGGCCTGGGTTTGAATCTCATGGTCAATCTGACAGGAAAGTGACTTCTTGATATTATCAGACTGGGAACGTGATCCCAGCATGCTTCACCTTTGGAAAGTGCCTGAAAACCATACCCCACATGTTGATACAAGGCTTATGAATGAAATCAGGTATACAGAACTGTTTAAATGTTATCAGTGGTTGCATTTGATGTGATATCATGTGATATCATGATCGAAGGATTGGCATTGTTCAAACTGGTTATCATTCCAGATTATGCACACTCCTTGAAACTGTAACAAAGGTCTGCTCAACATAGTTGCAGTATAAACCAGAGGTGGGCTCTGCGGATGTTGAACAAACAAATATATGCCTGAGCAAGTGTCTTCAGCAGGGATTCTCCAGCTAACTTAGCAAACGGGTGTGTTCGTAAATAAAATAAGTAGCCAGCCATTATAACAACAACAAATGAACAGTCAACATGACGTTACGTCTTATTCAATAGAAGCCAATGTTAAGGAAAACAAACAAGAAAAGAAAGAATTGAAAGGAGTTTTTAAAAAAATGAGAATGAGGCAGAGATAATTTTAAGTGTTTCTTATTTGTTTGTTAATTAGCTACAGAAAAACTAAAAACAGGTTTTGTTTATATTTGTTTATTGGTTGATATGCCTTTTTCTTTAAGGCGTTCTAATTATATCTTATTGAAATGTGTTTGACCCATGAGGATATGGTTGATAATATGGACTTTTGTTTGGCGTGCTTAGTTGGAGGAGACAAAAGACCAAATCGAAATATCGGAGAGTAAAATAAATGGCAAAATAACTCAAAAATATGCATGCATAAGACAATCATTTCTAAAGGTCAGTCATTGATTTTTGGGAAACATTAATTTATGTTATATCTTGTCCATATATAATTTATGATGTTACACATATATATATACATACATATATAAATATTTACAACTTATTTGAGTAAATGCACTGTTTTTAATTAAAAAGTATTAATTACATTTACCAGTCTGAAAATTTGAAAATGTGCGTCCTCTAACTGGAATCGAACCTGTGTCCCATGCGGAAACCATTTACATTAGGTTATGTTTTGAAGCAGAAATGAAATATTAAGAAAAGTTGTTGAATATGTGTGCTTATAAGCAGTAATTTGAGCTTTCACTAAACTGGAAGTCTTCTGTGGCTGAAGAGGTTAAAAGCACATCAGGTTAAATAAGTTGTATCAATAAAAATAATATACATATATGCATACATGAGAAGAGCAAGAGAAGAAAATCTTAGCATAGAACTTAGTTAAATATCGCCATTTTAACAGTAAAATGGTGTGGCCTTGGTGCCAATCTAGTACTGCACTTAAATTCATAAAGTCTAGGTACCAAAGAGAAAAGAGCATAAGAACAATTACCAGAAAGAGAAGGAAGAAAGAATAATGCTCTCAACAGAAAGGTACAATGAAACTATATTATGGCAATGTAAAAGTAACTGAAGCCAATATGTTTCTATATATATATATATATATATATATATATATATATATATATATATATATATATATATATACATATATATATATATATATATATAAGATCAAATAAATAAATATAAATAAATGCACATGCAGTAATAATTTATCCAAATAACACCACAAAACCACAAGACATAGAAATATTAACCAAATTGTGATCAGTTTTCAGTACTTGACGATTACATAGTGCATGAAACTGAGTTGTACTGTTGGCTTTGGTATTATGTATATTTATTAATGTTATATATATATATATATATATATATATATATATATATATATGTATATATATAAACAATAAAATCCAAAATTACCTCTTATGGAGAATAGCCTATTTTGGCAGAAGAAGATATCGGTCATCTGTCTTATCAACCCTGGTGTGGACTGATTTCATGTCTATACAGATAGGAGTGGCAGGAAGTAGAATATAAGTGTGAAAACTAAAAATTCAACCTGTCGAAAAACTAATACAGAATTTATCCATTTCAATGTCTCAGTCAGACAAAAGGTATGAGACAAGTGTCAGGGGAGGGTAGAAGATATTTGTCCTAAACGGAAGAAGTTATATAAAAATAAAATCTGAATAATAACCTTATGACATTAATTTGGGATTATACGAAGACTGAAACATTAATTTAAATAGGAGTAAAAAGGGAACTAAAAATAAATTAAAAAGATATAGCTAAAAGGATGTAAGGAATTAATGGGGAGATATTAAAGTAGGGGAAAATTTATAAATATAGTGCAAAGAGGTTATAGAAGGGAGGGGAATAAAATGTAGAAATTAGAATTAGTTATACTGTTAACATTTGAAAAGTTAGTGGGGAGTGAGTATTATGGAAATAGGGTAGGTAATTAAGTTAAACGTATGTTATGGAAATTTGAATTTGTTTTTATATCGACATTTTAAACAAAAAACAAATTCAAAGTTACGTTTACTATATATATATATATATATATATATATAGGATAAAATATAGGTTTACCATATGCTATATTTAGGGGTGAAAGTGCTCAATATCAGGGATAGAATGAATGTAAATATGAAAGTGGACATTGACGTCACCACCCAGAGGCAACAGTCTGTTTCCCGCTAAATACAATCGTCAGGCCTGACAATTGCATTTTGCATGAAACAGTGTTGCCTCTTTTTGTTGACTTCAATGTCTACTTTATATATATATATATATATATATATATATATATATATATATATATATATGTGTGTGTGTGTGTAATTTGGCAGCAACTTTTCTTTTAAACATGTAGTATTGAATGTTAAAGACAACATAGTCTTGCATATTTTCTTTTGAATTTTCTCATATTCTCTAATGAGACTTTTTATTTGAAAATGATTTCGAAATATGTATTGTCCATACGATGACCTACCGCTTTCGAACATCATTGTTCATCTTCAGGGTCAATATTTTTAGTAAAAATTTTTTTTTTAAACAAACATTTGCCAATTATCTTGTAGCGTAATCATGTTGCTATTTTTTTACAAACTAAATAAACGTTAAAATACTTTTAAATTTAAAAGATGCGATGATGTTATCACGTGCAGGGCGAAGATTTTTATCATGTGACAGCGTGAAAAAGATTTCCACTACACAAGCCCAAAGATCGAAGAATACATTATAAATTTAAATATATAAATTTAATATATATATATATATATATATATATATATATATATTTTTATCTCATATATATATATATATATATATATATATATATATATGGGATAAAAATATATAAATTTTTATATATCAAGAAAGATTTTGGAGGAAAGATGTATGACAAAGTGGTAAAAGATTTTGTGTGACATGCTTTAGGAATTCATTGGTTTGTTTATATTGATGCGCTTGCACATGCATATGAACGAGAGACGCTGGGAATTTTAATTTTAGAAAAAATAAATTTTTTGTGTGTTTTGGCTATATAATCTAGCCAATTCCATTTAGATTGTTTTTGGTTTTGTTTCTATCATCTTTGTTATTAAATATCTCACATGTTACACGTCTTTTCTTCAATCGGTTGTGAACTGGGGCAAGAATTGGTTGGTTAACTTTAACGCCTCTAAAACAAAACTGCTCTCTATTAACCACCACAAAGATCCATCCCTGTATCTCATTAGAATGTCTGAAGACGAACTTCTCGAGAGCTCCTCTCTGCGGCTGCTTGGTCTCACGCTGTCCGCTGACCTGAGATGGAACAAATACATCGAGTCAATTGCTTCATCCACCACAAGGAAAGTTGGCTTCCTGTGCCGAGCCAGGAAATTTTTCTCCCTGGAATCGATCCTCCAAATCTATAAATCAACCATTTGCCCTTGCATAGAGTATTGCTGCGATATATGGTCTGGAGCCCCTGCTGTTTGCCTCAGGGTTCTTGATAAGATCCAGAGACCGATATGCAATGTAATTGGCCCTGATCTGTCATCTTGTCTGCAGTCGCTCTCTCACACACATGCCGTTGCCTCGCTCTGTCTTTTTACAAATACTTTCACGGTAATTGCTCCGATGAGCTGCTTTCGCTGGTTCCCAGGCCTCATGAATTTAAGTGTCCTACGAGGCTGGCATCCCGTTCCCTTCACCGTTGAAACTGTTTGATGTAGACGTCTCTTCTACTCCAATAGCTTCATGTCTTGCACATCTCGCAAGTGGAACTCCCTTCCTTATTCCTGTTTCCCTGACAAATATAATCTCGAACTATTTAAGTGAAACGTCAATCGACATCTCCAGTTGCCTTGATCTATCCACTTCCCTTCTCCACATCCTTTCACCTTTCATTCCTATCGGCTCTCGCTCCAAATCTTCTGTAACCCCTTTGCCTTGGTCGATCCACTATCTCCACATCCTCTCCTTTACCACTCCTATCTGCTCTTCCTCCAAACCTTCTGTAACCCCTTGCATGCTAGTGGCTTCCAGCCTTGCTTCGGGTGAAAAGCTTAAAAAAAAATATATATATAACACAGACATCTCATTCCCATCAACCAATAAAACTCTGAAAATGACCAATGAGGGAATTCTGAAAGTCAGGAATCTCCCATCCTCTATCTTTAAAAAAACTTGAAATAGGCTGTTTAACCAACTGACCAAAATGAATAAAAGACAAATGAAAACTACAGATAAAGATCACTTTCTTCAGAGATACTCATTCACTTCTGTAATTCACTGATACTAACAAGTGGGTATTTTTTTTTTCTGGTGATGATGGCCATGCTGGCCAAAACTAGTTGAGAAACCTAATTGAAATAATAAAACAAAAAACTATTAATTTAATATACAACCCAATTTTAATTTTTAAATATTTTTTTTATTGTTCAAAACATATACATATACATATATATATATATATATATATATATATATATATATATATATATATATATATATGAAATTAGTGATGACAGTGGCCAAAGGAAGGTCTATATAGGATGTACCAATGACCCATTCAAAAATGTTGGTATAATCATACTTTTGAGGCTAGAAAAGTGCAGTTACAACGCAAAACTAGCAGACCACATCTGGAAATCCAAAGAAGAACACAGAAAGAGCCCACCCATATATTGAGAAATGTTAAACCTTGCAGAACAAGCGGCAGCAGTTCTAGGTTATGTCAGGAGGAGAAGTTGGCAATAGCGACATATAAAGACAGCCATGCAGTGCTGAATAGGAGAATGGAGATTATGTCCAAATGTAGACAGATAAGCAATAATGCTCTCGGCTTGTAATAATCCCAGATGAAGACAAATTTCTTTCTTCTTCTTTGCTTACACCTCCTCCCCTTCTTAACTTTCAGTGCTGTAGTATGATAATAGTGTGGTGTGTTTGAGGAACACGTGTTACCCAGTTACCTGAAAAGACCTAGCAGTCAAAACCATGTTAGTGTGCAGTAATGTACAATGTTTTTACCACTTTTTATTACGTTGTTGCGGACCCGATAGCGGTGCAGATCTGGCTTACGAAAACAAGGCCCTGTGCCAGACACTACACACTACTACCGAATCCACAGACAAAGTAAAAAAAAGAAAAAATATAAAGACGTGCTCTTTCCACCGTACAAACGTACAAAGTGAAAAGAAGTAGACAGGCAAAACAACAAAAGGTTAAGAACAAACAAATTTTATTAGAGTTTAACAAGTAGTTTGTCTTCTGTGAAGACCTTCAGTAAATGTACTGGAAAATGTAGTTGAAGAAGAGGCCAAGTAGATTAGTAAATTGTCTTCTGTGGAGACCTTCAGTAAATGTACTGGAAATATTATAGTTAATGAAATTTAATTGTCTTGAGTGAAGACCTTCAGTAAGATACTGGAAATATGGTAGTTGACTAGATAAAATTTCGCGCCAAAATTTAAATCCAAGATGGCCAATGGCGGGAAAAGGTTCTTCAGGAAGAAGAGTTCAGAAAGTCAATTGTAATGCATAATAACATACAGCAAGGAAAAATACTCACTGCGAGAGTTTAGAATTGTGAGTGTATGTAATTCTTTTTAAAGTAACAGGTTCAGAAAGTATGAGTTCGAAGAATGTGAAAAATGCTCGTTCATCAGGTTGGAAGTTTTTTGAAAGTTCCTGGAATTGGGAGCTCGGTAGATGTTAGCTTCTGTCATGAAGGTGACGACCGTATCGTATGTATTAAGATACCGAGACGAGCCATAAGGTCTAGGCAAGGTTTTGCCGAATAAAATGTCTCTGTCAGTATATATGTGGTTACTGGCGAGAGACAATTGAGCCAGCCCAGGCCTAACCTTCACTGCAAGGACCCGCAATGCCACTTACACTGTAACAAACCACCCCATTCCCTCCATATTCCATTTGTGAGAAATTAGTTCCACTTAGAACTGCTTCTTCCTGCAGATCACTGCTTTCTGGAACTGACTCCTAGGTGGATATTTCCCCAATCACTACAATCTTCCCCTCCTATCCATACAAAATGTGCATCCTAATATAACCCTCTACATTGAATGCCACTCCCACAAGCCTTGTTCAGGGTGAAACTTACTGTAACCCCTCCCACCAAAAAAAAAAAACCTACTCTACTATCTTTCCAAAGAAGGTATAGCAATTAACAGAGAATACAGAGAGAGGAATCTGCAGACTGTCGTGATTACTTATGGCCTTAAGGGACATGAAATTTTTTAAAAGTGATGCTACTGGATATTTTCACACTAGCTGATTCAAGGAATGATTTCAGAGTTTTCTGGAAATCAAATATACATGGCTATTTTTTTTTATTCCTTCAAACATCATTTTTAGTGGATGCCTGTAGACACACTGTTTTTTTTAAAATAGTGTTTTTTTTTTGTCTACCTGTCTGTGCACTCGACTACTCAAATATAGGCTCTCCCCAACTTCCTGTCCCTTATAGCCCTTAATAAATTTTGTCTTTCTGTTATGACTCCTAAACCCTGTTCCACCATTAATTTACTCAAGCTCACAAAGTAGGTTATGCATTGTTTTTCTCTGTCTTTCTTGCCTTTAATCTGTCCTAAGTGCATCAGATTCTTCAAACCCTCTTTCTTCATTATGTGCCCCAGAAACACTGTCTCTTCCTGATGTTTGGTATAAGTTTCCTTTTTGTTTCCATTTTCTCTAAAAATTCATTGTTGAGTTCATTCCATGGAACCCTCAGCATCCTTCTATAGAGCCACATTTCTGTTGCATCAAGTCTCTGCTTCATCTACCATACAAGAGGACAGATATCACGTAACAGTTTAGTACTCTTTTCTTCGGTTCTAGCAAATTTTCTTCTATTTCTTAGTACACTGCTTAGCTTTTGGAAGGCATTTTTGGCTATCCCAATGCGTCTTCAGATCTCAGTATTCCACATTCCGTCCTCTGTAAAAACACTTCCCAGATATTTAAATTTCTGCACTTGCTTGTTTGATTCTGGTATCTCCAAAATGCAATTCACACTTTGGGTACACCCCTTTGCTGACAACCATGCGTTCTCTCTTGTTGAGTTGATGTTGAATCATTTCTTCTCTCTTTCCTTCACTTCTTTAAAATCGTAAATTTGGATCCAAGCCAGAAAACAATGTGTTAACAACAACCACAATGGCCAGAAAAAAAGCTTGAGAGTACAAGAGAAGAAACTGTTAGCATAGAACTTATGGCTACAGCTAGCTATTTCAATTGTAAAATGATGAGACCTAGCTGCCAATCTAGTACTGTACTTAAAAATCTTAAAGTTGAGGTACCAAAAAGGAAAACTCACTCCCAAAAATAAACTGAGATTGTTGTATGCCGACGTCTTGTTGATTCTCTATGTGTGTAAGTCATCGGCTCTAATATCTGGACTCCAAAGGAAGATCCAAGCTGCTGAGATAAGATACTTTATATGTCTGCTTGGTATTTCCTACACCGAATGTGTGTATTTTCACAGATATTTCTAGATTCCATTAATATAAATCGGATACGAAAAACATGAGGCAGGCAATTCGATAAGGTTTATTGAAGAGAACTTTTGCATGCACCTTATATATTTTATGTGCATGGTTGCTCTCCAATCTTTTCCCTTATTTATAAAGAGATGTTGAAATCCACAACAGCCTGATTTAAACATTTATCTACAAGCTTCTCCAAAATTTTCTCACCTTCCTTTGAAGCTTCTTTTAAATTACTTGCAACTTATCCCACAGGGAGTATCACAATCCTCCATGCTTCCAAATTTAGTTAACCACACCAGATTTTCTGATTTTAACTTTGGCTATAACTTTCTTATTATCCCTTGAGTTTGAGATTAGAAACCTACAGCCTCTTTCCCATTGATAAAACATTACTAGATTTAAAAAAAAAAAAAAAGCATCTACTCTCTGCTGTTAACTGGGGCAAGGAATGACTTGCTGATTTTAACACCTCAAAAACAAAGCTGCTCTCTTTTTAATCATCTGAGAGAACCCTTTTTAACAGGGCTGATGCTAACCTTCAGCAGAATGATTCATTGCACCTTCTCAGACTAAGGTTTTCCACTAACATGAAGAGGAAGGATTATATCAAATCAATTGCTCAGTCTGCTGCTAGGAAAGTCGGTTCCCTGTGTCATGCTAGACAATTTTTCTTGCCAGAATCTATCTTACATATTTATAAGTCTACCATTTGTCCTTGTGTTGAATACTGCTGCCACATCTGGTTTGGTGCTCCTGCAATATATTTAGAGATTTTTGATAAAATCCAAAGAAGTATCTGCAATGTTATTGGATTGGTTCTGACCTGGCATCTCAGCTTCAGTCACTTTCTCACCACCATAATGAAGCTTCCCTGTGCCTTTTCTATAAATACTTTCATGGTAATTGTTCTGATGAACTTTCCATTATGGTACCTAGTCTTTATGAATTTAAGCACGGAACTAGATTGACAACAAGGTCTCATTCACAGTTGAATTGGCTAGATGTAACTGCAATTTCTATGCTAACAGTTTCTTCTCTTGCACTTCTCGCTTGTAGAATTCACTTCTAGTGTCTTACTTCGCAGTCAACTTTGATCTTCAAAAATTTAAATGCCAGTTATTGTCTTCTGTCTTCTTAATTCTTGTTCTCTTCTCAATGGTGTTTATTTTATTTCATATTCCCTAACACTTATTAACCTCTTGTATCTTAGTGATTTTATTGCCTTGTTTGGGGTTAAATGATAAAAAAATGTATTTCAATTACACATGGGAAAGTTGTGAATCGAACTTTTCTCCCCTGTCTAGAGTTATGGGTTATTTAATAAGACTAGCATCAGTAAATCATTTTTATCTGCAAAAACATTTTGACAATCTAATCAGAATATTTTCTGGCTTTAAAAAAATAGCCTGCAAAAGGTTGATAAGTCATAAAAAATATCAAACAATCAAGAATCAATCAAGTATATATATATATATATATATATATATTTAGGCAATATAAAATACGAAAACAGCAATTAAAGAATGGTGCTAATACACCTATTATGACCTGGGATATTGTAGCAAGAGCCAAATCTTAAAATGGGAAGGGCAATAGATGTAATGTATGTCTTGCTGAAAAATTAGTTATCTTAAAACACTTAAATAACCCTACCTAATAAACAAGAAAAATGAAGTGATGGTTACATGTAGGCATAAAAATAAATATCTGCGTAAATACGTTGATCCAGATATTAATTTTAATGTAAACTATGGTTGATTTTTTTTTTGAAAAAGAACAAGTAATCTCCCTTTATGCTTGATATAAAAAATTAATATTCACAACTCTAAAATAATTTTTTTACATATATATATATATAAATCCTGTTTATTTTAAATGCCAAAAATATTTTTAAAAATTAAAAAAAAATGGAATCCCAGTATAATATATAGCACTGCCAACATTGTGATAACCAGATATTTTTTTATTAAAATTAAGATTACATAACAGTCAGTCTATATTCAGCACCTGAAGATTGTGTTGTGCATGAAACTTTGAGTGATGCTATCAGTGAGGGATAACATTTATATTTCTTAATATATACTTAATAGATCTGATTTATTACATTTAGCACTGTTTTATTAACACCGTCACTATGTGTGTGATGTATCATAATCATATATATGTGAAAAATTTCTCAGAGTTAACCTGTAGAAAAAGACAATGTTTATAAATGTAAAAGACAATAGGAAAACCGTAATAGTTGCCGATGCGTTTCATCCGATGTGGACTTTCTCAAGGCAAAACAAAATGAATTTATTAAATGAAATAACTAATAATAACAAAACAAAATGTCCTTAGCAACTGGAAGAATTTAGAGAACGCTATTTTCATACTGTTAACTGAAATTACGTCAATTACTGTCATGTGTGGAGATATTGTTTTTATTGCTGTATTGACGGATTCAACCATTTTCTTTTGATTTCTTGATACTGTTCTGTACGTGTGTTTGGGAGAGAAATAATTCTGTTAAGAAAGGTGAAAGAGGGAAAAAGCCTGGGCGTAGATTAATATTTGAGTAATATTCAATGGTGGCACTTTCGAGGATTTTCCTTCTGAGTGAGTTATTTTCTTTTTGATGAGTGTAGCATTTTCAAAGTCAATATTGTGGTTGAATTTATTTCTATGTATGACTAGTGCATTAGCTAAGTTGTTTTTTGTGACGTCTCTTTTGTGCTCATCAATGCATTTTTTGTGGGGGGGAGAAACAAGTAGAAATTTAAAAAACACATTTATGAGCACAAAAGAGACCTCACAAAAAACAACTTAGCTAATGCACTAGTCATACATAGGAATAAATTCAACCACAATTCATTTCGTTTTGCCTGTAGAAAGTCCACATCGGACGAAATGTATCAGCAACTATTACAATTTTCCTATTGTCTTTTACATTTATCATATATATATATATATATATATATATATATATATATATAATATATATATATATATATATATATATATATATGTATATGTATATATATATATATATATATATATATATATACATACATATATATATATATATATATATATATATATATATATATATATATTAGAATGGATTTATTAATCCAACAGATTTGTATCACTTTAAATTCTCTTTGTTTACATTGAAATTTCAAGCTGGTAGGTAAATATAAATAAATATACTGTTTCATATATAAAAAGAATACCTACTCAAATATGACTCTCCACTAATAATAATGTTTAAAGGGATACAAATATATATATATATATATATATATGCATGCCTGTGTGTGTGATTTTGTATTTTAGACTGCCTCTCTGTATACATCAACAAGAAGATTATAACCTTTCAATGATTTTCCATTCTATTTTCAACAACTGAATTAAGAATGACAATAAAAAAAAGATATAGGCAGTAATTACTTGATATTTTGCTTTACATGTAGACACAAAGTTATTCACGTCCTTTGCTGACTAAAACTAGCCAAACGCTATATAATTACCTCAAGAGTTTTGGATTATTTCCACGCGATATTGGAAATTTTTACAGTACTTATTTTCTAAGAGAAAAAAAAAAATTGATTGATATTTTGACTGCAGAAACAATAAATAAAAATATGACAGTGTGATGTTATGAGAGTCGAGTGAGGCATTTTATAATCTATCTATCTATCTATCTATCTATCTATATATATATATATATATATATATATATATATATATATATGTAGAGAGAGAGAGATTGAAATATGCTTATTTCTTCTTATTCTTAAATGCTTAAAAAAAGTCAGAAACATTCAGCACCTAAAATTTAAAAAAAAGTAAAGACTTAATCTATAAAGCAACAAGTGTAAAATTGAGAAAACTGATATTAAAATATACATAGCATTGAAAATGCTTCACGGAAAAAATGAAAATTTCAAAAAATAGTAATAAAATAATAATAGATAAAATGCTTCAGTTAAAAATCACTAATAATATGATATAGGAAAAATAGCAATAAAATAATTAATGTGAAAATGCATCGTCTATAAAGGCAACAATAATAAGATTGAGTAAAACTAGCATTAAAGTAAAAATAGTAAAAATGCTTCATCTAAAAAGCAACAATAATAAGATAGAATAAAACTAACAATAAAATATTAATAATGATAATGCTTCATCTACAAAAACAACTTACATAAGATGGAATAAAACTATTAATAAAATAATAATAATAATAAACATGATTCATCTAAAAAGCAACAATAATAAGATTGTGTAAAAGTAGAAATAAAACAATAAAAATGAAAATGCTTAATCTAAAAAGAAACAATAATAAGATAGAATAAAATGAGTAATGAAATAATAAGAGTGAAAGTGCTTCATATAAAAAAACAATAATAAAATGGAATAAAACTAGTAATAAAATAATATTAAAAATTCTTCACCTAAAAAGTAACAATGATATGAGTAAAACTAGCAATAACATATTAATAGTAAAAATGTTTTACTTAAAAGAAACAATAATAAGATGGAGTAAAACTAACAATAATGTAATAGTGAAAATGCTTCATCTAAAAAGCAACAGTACTAAGATGGAGGAAAACTAATTGAAAAACAATAATAAGGAAAATGCTTCATTTAAAAACCACAACAATAAAATGGAGTAAAACTCATATAATAAAATAATAATACAGAAAATAATGAATCTAAAATGCAACAATAAGATAGAAAAAACTAGTAATAAATAATAGTAATAATACTTCCTCTAAAAATAAATAATATTATTATCTTGATTTTAATCAAGATAAAATTGCATGTTTACTATGGTATACCTGCTGAATATTTTCACATTCCACACACACACACACACGCACATATATATATATATATATATATACACACACAAAAGAGACTTCATAAATAACAATTTAACAAATGCATGAGTTATACATAGAAATAAATTCAACCACAATTTTGATTTTATAAATGCTACACATAAAAAAAGAAAATAATTTACTCAGAAGGAAAATCCTCGAGAGTGCAGCCATTGAATATTATCCAAATATTAATGTACGCCCAGGTTTTTTCCAATATCACCTTTCCTAACTGAATCTGTACTCTCCCAAGCCAACGTACACAACAAATATATCAAGAAATAAAAAAAAAACAGTTGAATCCATCAACACAACAATACAAACACGTTTTATACACGTGAAAATATTCTCTTCAAATATAAAGTAAATGACATAATTTTTCAGTTGACCATACGAATATACAATAGCGTTTCTAAATTCTTCCAGTTGCTAACAACATTTTGTTTGTTTATAGATATTTTGTTTCAATTAATTGATTTCATTTTTTGCCTTTAAAAGTCCACGTTGGACAAAACGCATCAGGTAAAATTATAGTTTTCCTATTGTTTTTTTCTTTTATACAGGCATACACACACACATACACAATATATATATATATATATATATATATATATATATATATATATAGTTCAGGTAATAAATCCTTTGGATATATAATTCACATGGATCCTAGTAATATAAAATATTAAAATGATCCACAAAAAGAGCTCAATGTATTTATTATAACAGAGCATATAAATAGTAATACCCAACAAATTCCAAAATTACCTCTCTCTGCACCAGGGTTGAATAAAACTGCCGTAATTGTCATCGGTTGAAATAGATCTACCCCACCCATATGAGGTAATTTTGGATTTTGTTGTGTAATACTATATATGATGGACTCTCCCGTCGAACTCGACGTATGAGGGTCAGACAGATCAGTTCCCAGAAACTGAAAGCCCGACACCCGCACAGGATTTGATTATAGTGGTGAAGGCTTTGTGCGGGGCCATCCACACTTTTTGGAGGGACGAATACAGGGACCTGGTGCAACGAATGCCACAAGGTCCCCAAACGACCCTCCGCAGGTTTTGAATTCAGAGTTGTTCTTCTCCTAGACCAGTTGCCATCCAAGGCTATAGAACCCAGTCTGTCCTGCTATTTACCCATAGTTGGAGGGAGAAGAAGAGGATTCACACCTTTCCCAAGGGTATTAGCACGTAAGTGAATGTAATGGATTCGACTGGAATTTGAACTCGGCTCTCCAATTCCTCAATCCAAGCCGTTATCCATTACTCCACCGTGCATCCTATATATATATATGTATTATTGAAGAGGCACGGTGGAGTAATGGATAGCAGCTTGGATTGAGGAATTGGAGAGCCAAGTTTGAATTTCAGCTGAATCCATTACATCCACTTATGTGCAAATACCCTTGGTAAAGGTATGTATCTTCTTCTCCCTACAGCTATGAGTAAATAGCCGGACAGACTGGGTTCTTTAGCCTTGGATGGCAACTGGTCTAGGAGAAAGACAACTCTGAATTCAAAACCTGCGGAGGGTTATTTGGGGACCTTGTGGCACATAGTGCACCAGGTCTTTGTATTCAGCCCTTCAAAAAGTGTGAATGGTTCTGCACAAAACCTTCATGACTATAATGAAATCTCATGTGCCGGTATCGGGCTCTCAGTTCCTAGGAACTGATCTGCTTGACCCTCGTAAGTTGAATTCGACGAGAGAGTCAAGCATATATATATATTTATATATGCGTGTGTCTTGTGCTGGTTCATCTAAGTAATTTTAGTTCTTTTTAACTACCATGAAGAAGATTATAGCTTGTCAAAACTTTAAAACTTTACCTGAATTTCTATTTTAGATAACAGAATTAAACACAGTAGGTTTGTCTGTTAAGGGCATTAATTAGATGATGTCTACAATCATGCTCGTAGAAAGAATCATGATTATTTATATATCAATGAAACTGTATATATTTCATTGTATATATAGATGCATCTTTAGATTGCATATTGAATACATGCTGACACAAATGTCTGTGTATGATCAGATGTATTGCAATTACAGCAGAAGAAACATTGAACCTGCAATTATTTTTTTAGTTGTAAAAGCAAAAAAGGTAACCGAAGACGTCAAGTACAACTTTTTTTGTTTTAGTCATTTCACCCCCAGCAAGGCAATAATGACACTAAGATTCAATGAAATAGAATAAGAAGACTTTAGAAAAGAAAAAAAAAAAGGACAATAAAGCAATAAGATTAAGGTAGACAGAAGATGGCTAGTGACATTACCATTTAAATTTTTGAGGATTGTATGTGGCAGGGAAGCAAGAAGCCAGGAAGAGGGTGCCACAGGTGAGAAAAGAAAGAAAATAGACTATGAGAATAAAACTTATGGCAACATCTATCTACTATAACAGTAAAATTGTGAGACCTAGTGACTAATCTAGTAGTATGCTGAAATTCATGCGGTTGAGGTGCCATAGAGGCAAACTAATCAGAACAATTACCATGAAAATATTTATAGAAAAAACAGAGAGAAGCAACGTTAGTGGGAAAGTGAGTGAAGTCGTGATGCCAGGTCAGGGCCGATTACATTACGGACCCTTGTTTGGATTTCATCAAGAATCTTGAAATATATAGCAAGGGCACCAGGCCAGATATGATAGCAATATTCCCCTACATGGATGAATCAAGGAACTATTGCCAGAGATGCTGAGAAAATAGTCAGGAATAGAGCTTTATCTCTTGTTTCCTGTTTAAGATTGGATTATTGGTTCTTTCTAAAGTTTTTTGCCAGAGAAAAGTGATAATAACAACAAAAATTGCAATATGAGCTCTGGTAAAAACATGATATGATAAAAGCAAAAAATTGAAATATGAGCACTGGTAAAAAATGTTTACTGAAGAATTTAGGTTTATAACACCCAGAAAGGACACATGGCACAGTGGATAAAGGCGTTAGTTAGATCCAGTGACAGGACACAAAGAGTGTGAGATCAGTACCCGATTAAGGCAGTGGAGAACTTTCAGAGGGGAATTAACAGGAGATAATTGATAACCGACATGCATTAAACATGGCACGTGGAACTAGAACAGTCTACCCCAGTGAGCAAAATAAAGGGTTTAGTTCGACATTCCAACAACCTGAGGAAGGCTGGAGCGTACAACGGCTGAAAATATGGTGACAAAGATGAGGACAATAGTCCGAATAATGTAAATAGTATTTTTATTCTTTTTCTTACATTTCCAGTAGCTCCTTGCATCTTAGTGGCTTCATTACCTTGCTTGGGGTGAAATGATTAAAGAAAAAAAAAGGCTGGTTTAGTCATTATCAAGGATGATTTTTATTTTTAATTTTTAACTCAATTTGTATATTTTTTTTATATATATGCCTGAAGTTATGGGAATGTTTTATTTTCCAAACATGGTCAGCACATTGTGGCCATGTTCATGGTTAATAGGCAAAAAAATAGCTGAAAGTGATCAGATATGTTGAAATTTTGAACAGTTTTACATACTTTGTATCCAGAAAAGAAAACACTTGTACAAACACAAGAAAAATTAAATAAAAAGCTTAATCACAGTGCTTTGTAAGTCATTTTTAACAAAACTTGTATAAAATAGGGATTGTTGCCTAGATACAGAATTATATATATATATATATATATATATATATATATATATATATATATATATATATATATACAAACACGTTTGCTTAAAAAGAACTGGCAATTTTTTATGCTACTTTTCCATTTTTTGTTGAGTATTCAAGGTGACTTCAAG
>OZ038479.1:118734551-118817051 GCA_964036315.1 Acanthosepion esculentum | reverse complement strand
TGAAACCCAAATAAAAAATAATTAATAATAAAAAAAATATTAAACATTGTCATAAAATTATTTTAACATATAGATAAGAATGATAATTAATAATAAGAAATGAAAACTGAGATTATAAAAAAATAATTAACAATTGCCGACAGTTAAAACAGAAATCAATTTTTCTCTCTCTACATCTTTGACGGCCAAATGAAGCAGATGTCCAGGTACAGTGCTCTGACAGACTATGTGTGTCCCACCAGATAAGTAAAAATATTTTATTTATGTGTATGTACATGTTCTTTAAAATGTAATTTTCTTTCTGAAGTGTATAGAAAAGCATTGTTAGTGTTTTTTTACCCTTATTATGTTGTATCCTGTATATATTTTGTTTATAATTTATATATTACTGCTGTGGGGCTTATGATGTCTTTTTAACCCCCAAAACAAAAATTACATACATATAAAAAAAAACAGAAGTACTTTCAAACAAGGCCAATACATCATCAGTACAACCCACAACAAAGTCATTCACAGGTGATATGACGTCATAATCACTGCTATACTGGTTCTGAGCCAAGTATTTTTTCATGTTGGGGAACAGATGATAGTCAAATCAGGAGAATAGGGAGTTAAGGTCATTAAAAAAGTGGTTTCATGAGAGAAATTATCCTTTTGACAACCTCTTATTGAGGGCACGATTTTCCATGTTTGCCACAATTTCTATATAACCTATATATACAGAGTGCAATGGATAAATTGTCATCTAATTTACCAAAATTACATAAAAATATCTTGAAATACTAACGAGTAAATTTATTCAATAAAATCGTGACTGGCTTCAACCAGACGACTTCGGAATCTCCTGCATTTCTTCTGGATGGTCGCTTTGTTTAAGTTAGTGAATGCTACCATAATCCTTGCCTTGAGCTCATCGTTGGTGTTACAGGAAGTTTTGTTGGTCTCTCACTAATAATCACAAAGAACACATTCTACAAACCTGACTATGAAGAAAGCATGCCATTAGCTGTCGGGGACAATCCAGGTATCAACACACGTCAAGTGGCCTTAGCATGTCGTACATCTCATAGTACCGCATGGAGGGTACTTCAAGAGAAGCTCCTGTATCTGTATCCTTTGCAATATGGGCCGGGCCTTTCACCCTCTGATCACTCACCACAGGAGAACATTTGCTGATGGCTTATAGCGCAAACTGTCAATTCATTATTCGTCTTTTCAGTCTTGTTTATGGATAAGGCAAAATTTGGATGAGGTGGAATGACAAACATTTGTGGGTGGATTGTACATTTAACAGAGTCCACTGAAAGCTTAATGACTCAAAAATGAAGGATTTGCTGACAGATGTTTATATGGACTTTTGTTCTTGTTTTGATATCAGGAACCCACCCACAAAGTTTGTAAAATTATTTTTTATACACCCTGTATGTGTGTGTATATATATATATATATATATATACATATATATATATATATATATATATATATATACATATATATATATATATATATATATTAGGTTGGTGCAAAAATAATGTTGTTTTCTCACATGAAGTTGAACGTCAAACAACGACATTATTTTTGCACCAACCTAATATATATATTAAAAAGATTTATTTTAAAAAGATATATATCTTAACAGGATAAAACGCTGACTGGAACACTACTGCGGTTTTGACCGCGGTAGTGTTGTGGTCACCGTTTTATCTTTTAAGATATTAAATCACTCTACAAGTTTGATTTTTCTTACTTGAAATTCAGCTCTTTTTTAACATGTATGATTTCAACAAATATTTTAGTGTTTATTTTGTTGTGGATATATATATATATATATATATATATATATATAATTATAAAAGTGAACATAGAAGTCAACACTCAGAGGCGACAGTCTGTTTCCTGCTAGATGCAATCGTCGTGCATCTAGCATGAAACAGACTGTCGCCTCTGAGTGTTGACTTCTATGTTCACTTTTATATTTACACACTCTCTATCTCTGATATTGACCACTTTATCCCATAAATATAGCACACTTTAAGATTATATTTCTTCATATATATATATATATATATATATATATTGCATTTGCACAGCTATCCCTGTTTGTTTAAACAATGAAATTAATATTAATTATTGTAATTGTTATTAATTATTAATATGCACACCCACTAGAAATAACATATTTTTTTACATTGATGTTCACCCTGTACAAGGACCAAGAGCCACTCAAGATTGAGGGTTTATGGAGTAAGAGGCACGATTTATGGGGGATATGTGGGGAAGGTCAAGTTTGACCCTAAACTCGAACAGATTAAGATTGTAGTGATCAGAGAGTTAGTTTCACGAAGCAGTGGGTCATGGGAAGATGCTGTTCAAGTGGAATTTACGTCGCGCACCAATGGAATCTGAAGGGGGTGAGGGCGATTCCCTACAGTGTGCATTGGTCTTAGCATTGAAGGTTAAAACTGTAAGAACAAAAGAATGTAGTTCATCGGAACATTTTTCATGGAAATAGCGATAGAGCAGTGAGAGACCTGCAACATTTCATCCGTGAGAAAAGGGTTGAAGGGTGGAAAATAATTTGTCACCCACCAGCATGCCGAGATATTTTGGACTCCAGTGAGACTGGAAAGTGTAAACTGAGCAGCTCTTACTGATATATGGCAACAGTATGCCATTTTTGGCCAGATCTGGCTCTTGTAAAGGTTAATGATAGCACGAGGAGTCAGGGAATGGTCCATTTTTCCAGCATCTTATATTGTAACAAAGAAATAATGTCAGATAAAAAAATTGATAGATATAATGATATATTATATATAATAACGATAGATATAAATATGCTGCAATGTTGCATATACACATACTCACATCTATCGATCGATAAATATATATATATGTCGGGCCACTGGTGTATTTCATATAGGAAAATTTTTAAAAATTCCCTTTCTCTTTGCCGTGCAATGTTAGCCTAGCGGTAGGATCTCTGACTGATGATTGAAGCAATTGGATGTCTAGCCACACTGTGATACAGCAAAACAGTCTGTTCGTGGATGACAATATATATATATATATATATATATATATATCGGTTTTGTAGTGCGCACTACAAAACCGATATTAAAATAACCTGATCCTAAGTGCAAAATTCCTGATAATAATTGTGTGACAATACTATTATTATTGAACAATTTAGTTCATGCCACTTTTCTCCAGTACAAGAACGCACATTTTTCAAATTTAAAAAAAAAATTCAACCTTAGCGTTGTGTCTGCAGCGCTCCAAAATTATTCTTACATTTAGCAATATCTCATTACTAAAAAAAGCACTCTTTCGGACCGCAATATCTTTCGATGTCACATTACTATTCGGAATTTGACAAAAACAAACTGATATGTCTACCTGAGGATGGTCGTTCGGAACGACTGAAAGCCGGCTCGTACAAAAAAATAAGACCAGATAAACCCGGAATTTATGAACAAGGATCTTACCATTCATTAACAGATTCGAAGTTGGTTGTATTTTATTATTAAATATTGTTTGTGAGAGTGATTCTTGCCATATAATTAGCTTCAGTATTTGTTTTTCGTTTGAATGATTTACGTTATATATATATATATATATATGTATATGTATATGTATATGTATATAGTGCATATGTGTATATGTGTGTGTTCTTCAAGAAAGCAGTCATAAAGATAACGTCAAATTTCTTGTGATGGTGAATCTGTTTTGGTCCAGCTTATCTAATCTCCCTTTCACTAATACAAGAAACTCGTACTAGTCAATAAATAAAGAAAAAAGAAAGAGATTATCATTTGGCCAGATGTGCAAGAAAATTACTGTACGATGAATCTGGGGCTCATTTTTTTACCCCAGACTTTCTCTTGGTATGTCTGGTGATTTTGAAAGGTAAACTAACAGTTAAACATTATTATTTGACTTGGCATTTGAAGTGCTAGCAGGAATTCTTGAGGTAGGAAATAGATACAGATCAAATGTGAGCAGGGTTTCTACATAAAGTTAATGGTAACATCAGGATCTTTCAGAAATGATAACTACCATAATTTTTGGCTTTTTATCTGAAAATATGTTCTAAAAATTTGGACAATCTTTAACCCTCATACCCACAAAAAACGGTGTGTCAAAATGATGGTTTTGCAACTTCACAACTAAGACCTGCCATTCACTGGAACATATCCCAACAGACAAAATTTCGCAAGCCTCTCCCGACTCTGTCCCTATTTCCATGGCAAATTTTCTGATAAGCTACATTCATTAGTTCAGTTCAGGCCTTCACATCTAAAAGGTGCCACTGAGACAAATCATCACCATTCCCTTTATGTTTCATTAATAAAAAGAAAGTTTTATTCAAACAGCTTCTCAAGAACTCCTACTCTGTGGAACAGAGTCCTGAGTAAATGCTTCCCTGATCACTACAATTGCAATCAGTTGCCAAATTGAAACAAATTGCTCTTTTGTTTATGTGTCAGGTTGTATAATTGGGACAGTTGCCTAAATGGGCCAAATTGCTCACTTCTTTATATGTCATGTTCTATAACTGGGACAGTTATCTAATTGGGTCAGATTGCTTTCTTGTTTATATGTCAAATTGTATAATTGGGGAAGTTGCCGAATTGGTTCAAATTGTCAAATTTCTCTCTTGTTCATGTGTCATGTTATGTAATTGGGACAGTTACTGAATTGGGCCAAATTGCTCACTTCTTTATATGTTATGTTCTATAACTGGGACAGTTATCTAACTGGGTCAGATTGCTCTGAATTGGTTCAAATTGTCAAATTTCTCTCTTGTTCATTTTCAGTTACTGAATTGGGCCAAATTGCTCTCTTGTTTATATGCTTTGTGGTATAAGTAGGACAGTTGCCAAATTGGGTCAAATTGTCAAATTTCTCTCTTGTTCATGTGTCATGTTATGTAATTGGGACAGTTACTGAATTGGGCCAAATTGCTCACTTCTTTATATGTTATGTTCTATAACTGGGACAGTTATCTAACTGGGTCAGATTGCTCTGAATTGGTTCAAATTGTCAAATTTCTCTCTTGTTCATTTTCAGTTACTGAATTGGGCCAAATTGCTCTCTTGTTTATATGCTCTGTGGTATAAGTAGGACAGTTGCCAAATTGGGTCAAATTGTTAAATTTCTCTCTTTTTCTTGTGTCACGCTGTATAACTGGGACAGTTTCCTAATTGGACTAAATTGCTCTTGACTATAGTCTATGTTGTATAATTGGGACAGTTTCCTAATTGGACCAAA
Source organism: Acanthosepion esculentum (assembly GCA_964036315.1). Taxonomy (NCBI): domain Eukaryota; kingdom Metazoa; phylum Mollusca; class Cephalopoda; order Sepiida; family Sepiidae; genus Acanthosepion; species Acanthosepion esculentum. The sequence goes on along the minus strand of OZ038479.1, from coordinate 118,811,780 downwards.
TTGCTCTTGACTATAGTCTATGTTGTATAATTGGGACAGTTTCCCAATTGGACCAAATTGCTGTTGATTATAGTCTATGTTGTATAATTGAGACAGTTTCCTAATTGGACTTTAATTGCTCTTGACTATAGTCTATGTTGTATAATTGGGACAGTTTCCTAATTGGACCAAATTGCTCTTGATTATAGTCTATGTTGTATAATTGGGACAGTTTCCTAATTGGACTAAATTGCTCTTGACTATAGTCTATGTTGTATAATTGGGACAGTTTCCTAATTGGACCAAATTGCTGTTGATTATAGTCTATGTTGTATAATTGGGACAGTTTCCTAATTGGACTTTAATTGCTCTTGACTATAGTCTATGTTGTATAATTGGGACAGTTTCCTAATTGGACCAAATTGCTCTTGATTATAGTCTATGTTGTATAATTGGGACAGTTTCCTAATTGGACTAAATTGCTCTTGACTATAGTCTATGTTGTATAATTGGGACAGTTTCCTAATTGGACCAAATTGCTGTTGATTATAGTCTATGTTGTATAATTGGGACAGTTTCCTAATTGGACTTTAATTGCTCTTGACTATAGTCTATGTTGTATAATTGGGACAGTTTCCTAATTGGACCAAATTGCTCTTGATTATAGTCTATGTTGTATAATTGGGACAGTTTCCTAATTGGAACAAATTGCTGTTGATTATAGTCTATGTTGTATAACTGGGACAGTTTCCTAATTGGACCAAATTGCTCTTGACTATAGTCTATGTTGTATAATTGGGACAATTTCCTAATTGGACCAAATTGCTCTTGATTATATTCTATGTTGTATAATTGGGACAATCATGTATTTGGCTTTAATTTCCTAATTGTCTATGTGTTGCACACTGGAGGCAGATGCCTAATCATTTCGACCCATGCAAGGCAGTAAAGCCACTAAGACACAAGAAGTTACTGAGTGTGAAAGAATAAGTAAAAAGATAAACATTATTAAGGATATTTCCAGCCAACATTGATCTTCAAAAATTTAAGTGCAATGTCAATCGTTATCTACTGCCTTCCTGAAACCGGGTCTATTATTGTCCTTTCTCCCTACTAAAGTCTTATTCTCTGTCACTCTCTGTAACACCTTGAGTCATAGTGGCATTATCACCTTGCATGGGGCGAAAGAATTAAAAAACCTTACTCTGAAAAGCTTCTCATATACGATATGTAGCAGATACTGTCTGATTGAAGCAGACAAAAAAATGTCACTTTAATTTGTTCATGTAGGCCCAATTAGGCTGCTTGATAACCCAAATAAGAGGTGTGATGAAACAGATAAATGGTTTCACAACCTAAATGAGCGGAGAAAATTCCATACAATTTTAAGGAGTCAAGGAGACACCTACCTGATATATTCCTTCGGGGGACGTTTGCAGCATATTTCCAGAAGCCGAACAATTGAGTTTGTTATCCAACTCATCTCCTGGGTAGATTCCTCGTCTTGACCTTGGCTGGAGGGCGTCTCGGTCAATGCCAGGCGCTCCTGTTATTGGTGGAGGAGGGACATCTGGCCAGTAAGTGACCAAAGGCGGGGAACACATGTAGTGAGTCGGCTCGTTAGAGCATTTGCACAACGTGTTCTCCCGGTTTCTTAAGGGTATCTGTCTCTTATTGCGATGCCGGATGAAGCAGATGGAGATGGTGGCCGTGATTGGCACGGACAGAGTGACTGCCACGAGCACAATCACGATTAATAAGTACATGTGGATTGTCTCCTTGGACTGCACGTGGACAGCAGTGAGTGTTTCTGAACTTTTGTTGCTTACTGTAAGGACTAATGAGAGGTTGGTGGTGGCCGACAAGATCGGATTGCCACTGTCCTTGACGATGAACTGAAGGTAATAGGAACCAGCATCCTGCTGGTTCATCTCGCGGGAAAATGACAGGAGGCCGGTGTAATGATTTAATATGAACAACTGTTTGTCATTTCCCGCTGTTATTTCGTACTTAAGAAACGCATTCTGCCGGCTGTCCCGGTCCAGCGCCCTTAGCACGGTAATGTTCCTCGTGTTGTGCGGGTAGTACACAACCGCCATGGTGAAAGGGTTGACGTTGGGAAAAGTAAAATAAGGTGCGTTGTCGTTTTCATCCCGCACTTCCACGATAACGTTCACGGTTCGATTTAAGGAGGGCACGCCGTTGTCCTTCACCAAAACCTGAAACTTGTAGACGTTTTGGAACTCGTGATCTAGCGATATTATTGTCGCGATATGTCCGTCGTTGGTAATCTGAAATGGCAGGAAATCCTTTTTGTCGCTCAACAAAAAATAGGTTAACTTACCCCCGGGGCCTAGATCCGGGTCTGTGGCATTGATCACCCCAACAGGAGATTTATTCTTGAGATTTTCATTGATCCAGAATTTGAACGTCTCTTTCGAGAACTGTGGCTGTACATCGTTGACATCCATGACATTGATAGAGAATTTGCTTTCACTGTGTAGGGCCGGGGTCCCTTTATCCTGGCAATGGATGATGACATCATGGTGATCCTCGGTTTCCCTGTCAAGCGGTTTTTTCACAGTAACTTTCCACTCATTCTTACCAAGACTTTGCAGCTGGAATTTATCATGGTGAAGTCTGCAGCTGACTTCTCCATTCGGTCCAAAATCCGGATCAGTGACCATCACATACGCGATAAAACTGCCGACTGCCACATTTTCAGAAATAGCAGCCGTGTTGTCCATCGAAGCGGACACAAAGTTAACGTCTATTGTCGGTACATTATTCTGCTCGCTTATCACATTCACCAGAAGCTGCGCTATTGAACTTGCAGGAGGGCTGGCACCATCCGAGGCTTTCACATAGAGTTCATATACTTGCTTTTGTTGCGATGTGAATGGTTTTTGCAAAAAAACCTTTCCGGTCGCTTTCTCAATTCGAAAACGGTTCCTGGTACGATCAGAAGTCTTAGAACTGAAATGGTAAGAAATCTTACCGTTTGAACCCGAATCCAAATCCCTTGCCGACAAAACTGCCACAGGTATCGAAACGTCGTGCTCGTAGCTGATGGACACGTTGTAGACGTTCTGCGTAAATATAGGTGTGTTATCATTCACGTCTGTGACTGAGATATGGACGTCTAGTACGCTTTGTTTGGGTGGCAAGCCACCGTCTTTAGCAATCACCTGTATATCGTAAGAATCTTTCACTTCTCGATCGAGAGAGTCTCCGAGTATAATGCTTAGCTCAGACATTCCGTGCACGGTTTTAGAAACGGCCAATGTGAACGGTTCGTCTTTGTTCTTTTTCAGTTGGTAAGTTATCTGAGAATTAAGACTTCCTACGTCCCGATCGATTGAGTTAGGGATCGATACCCTGGTCCCTTTCCCGTCGTTTTCCTCAAATTCGATGTTGATCTGCTTGACAGGGAATTCTGGCTGATGGTCGTTGACGTCTTTAAGCACCACTTTGATCTTGACAATCTTCATGAAGATATGCGCCTGTCGGACAGCTATCTTAATGATCTTAAAACACTCTTTGTTGTAGCTACACAGGTGTTCGGCGTCCAACATCTGCGCAGTGTATAGTTTCCCTGTCTTTTTGGAAACGCGGAATAACTTAGGGCCGTCGCTCAGCAGTTGGCTGAACGTGATCAGGCGACGATTTTCCAGTGACATGCTCTCCAGGAGGTGCATGTCAGCCGGGATGTCACCGATGTAAGTGCCAGGACTTCGTCCCTCCTCTATGTAATAGGTGAGGTCCACGCCCATACCAATGTGCAGGACAGTAGACAGTATGCAGCACACCGGTAACAGCAGCATGATCAAGTATGTCACCTACTTGAGACATGTGCTAAGTCCATTTTTTAACCGCACCGTCGTCTGCTGATGTTTTCATTATGGTGTTGTCTGTAAAAGGAAAGAAAAAAAAACATTAATAAAATAAAATAAAAATAAATAAATAATAAAAATAAATAATCTTTTTTTTTATTTAATAAGAGCAAAACGGAACAGGAAGTAGTGGAGAACCGTGATCGCTTACGTCCTGAGGGGACACGGTTCATGAATAAGAAGATGTAGATGTGCGGGTTGTGCGAACGAGAAATCGGCGAGCCGAGTTCGAATTCGGTTCAAGATTGTTGCATTCACTTCCACACAAATACTACGAGGGAAAGGCACGGATCCATCTCTTCAATCTAAGCCCCAGCCCCCACTCCCATCTTTAGCAGCACAAGGTGGATTCTTTAGCCGTGTTTGGCGGTTAGTATAGGAGAAGGACAACTCTGAATTCGAAACCGTTTCTTTTTGTCCTGGCGGTACAAAAACTTGTACTGTATCTAAGGTCCGCTCGGCATTAAAAACTACAATATATAAACCATAGATTGGCACTGTAGGTTTTGAAGAAACATAAATGGGCATGAACAGACAGTCATGCTCGGAAACGAGCTGCCCTACTGAAGATGAGATTACGCTGATTTCAGGTCGAAACAGTTCTGGTTGGCTGCTTTTGTTTAGCGGCATATCAACACCTCTATGGATTATTTAATACCGAAATCTAAATATTTTGAACGCAATTGTATACCTTCAACTACAGATAAAATATATTCTTGGTAATTTTGCTTTAAATGTATATTGTTGGTAATTTTACTATAAATAGGTATTGTCGGTTGGTTGATTTTGTTTAGCGGCATATCAACACCTCTATGGGTTATTTAATGCCGAAATCTAAAATATTTTGGATGCAATTTCATTTATTTATTTATTTATTTTTAGTTAGTAATGTGTTTAATGATGCAAATCTTACTAATTAATCCATATCTGCGGAAGAAGTGGTGGATTCATACCTTTCCAAGGGTATTTGCGCGTAAGTGAATATAACAAACCCAACGAATTGGAACTCAACTCTGGTTAACAATTCCGAGACATTATCCATTACACCCTCTGCACATCCAAGCTTACAGCACCCGGTATTTCCAAGCGTTCACCTATCCAGACTCAACATTGTTTATTTTCGGTGAACTTAGGGGAACTGGTGTTTCAACGTGAATTGGCGATAAGCCCGAAACAGTTCTGTTGATGAAAACAAGTAAAGGAAATAAAGCAAACAGAACTTTAATTTTGACGAAAAATAGAATTAAACATGGTATTATTTCTTTACGGGTAGATTATCGTTGTTACAATCCAATTTAGTGGAATGTTATAGTGGGTTATAAGTTATAGTGAAGTGTATGAGTGTTAAAACAGATTAGTTTGATTTGGCCTTGTCAGTTAGATAACCCACCATAAATGGGGTATAAAACAAGAAAATCAAATTGTAAAGGGAAACAACAAATTTATATATATATGAATCAATTATGTTCTTTACACATAAAATTAATGTATTTTGATTGATACAAAGTCGTCAAATGTTCATAGTAGTCCTTGCAAGAATGAGTTTATGTGTACGTAGGCAGAAACGTATGTATGTATGTATGTATGTATGTATGTATGTATGTATGTATGAGTGTTATCGAAGGGTAGTAATGTGTTTGAAGTAATCGCTCAGTCTTAAAATGATCCGTTCGTTTATCAAATATAAAAGAGGTGAGGGAGAAAGGTAGAGATAATAATAACGCTCGCTTGACATTGTCAAGGGACTTGTTAGTACGCTTGTCTCCTCCTCTCTGGTGACAAGCGAACTTGCCCGTCGTTTATTTTGTTTGTGGGGCTTGAAAAGGTCATTTGGGAATTCACACCCGGATATGATTTGGGCATTTCCATTGGACGACGATCAAATTTCGCGTCGACTCGCGAAAAGGTCCGTAAAAGAATTTGTTTCTGAGAATTGAAGATTATTTGAATTTTGTTTTTAAATGTTTCCTAGTTTTCTATTGGCCGAAAAAACATTTCACATCACGGTGTGAAATTTCGCGAGTTTTGTTTTGGATTCGCTTTTGCGTGTATGTTAAGCAAAATTCGAGTCTTTTTAATTTCTAACAAAATCAATGAGTCAGTGCTTAGCATTTGAATTTGAATACTAGATCTTGTTTTGTCCCCGACAATGTATAAAACTTTGAAATCGCATTAAAGCAGAAAGCAAATTGTACTTTTTATTTATACATTTATTTTGGTAAATAAACAATCACACTAATTAAAGAGGGATTATTTATTCTGAAGCAATGATTAAATACTCATAGAAAAATATTTACACTATGTATATTGTGCGCACTCTTCTCCTCGTCTTTATTGTCATATACACAACGTTTCGGCCATTATACGCCCCGGACTTTTTTCAGGTGATATTTCTTTTTCTTGCTTATCACCCCAAGCAAGGCTGGAAGCCACTAGCACGCAAGGGGTTACAGAAGGTTTGGAGGAAGAGCAGATAGGAGTGGTAAAGGAGAGGATGTGGAGAAAGATAGTGGATCGATCAAGGCAAGGTGGTTACAGAAGATTTGGAGCGAGAGCAGATAGGAATGAAAGGTGAAAGGATGTAGAGAAGGGAAGTGTATAGATCAAGGCAACTGGAGATGTCGATTGACGTTACACTTAAATAGTTGGAGATTGTATTTGTCAGGGAAACAGGAATAAGGAAGGGAGTTCCACAGGCGAGATGTGCGAGACATGAAGCTATTGGAGTAGAAGAGACGTCTACATCGAACAGTTTCAACGGTGAAGGGGTGGGAACGGGATGCCAGCCTCGTAGGACGTTTAAATACGCTGGAATTTTGAAGCGAACCCTTTATTTAGTCCATAGGAGTAGCTTCCTCTAATTCCACGTGCCATGCCTTTTCTGGATATCTCATTTTTCAGTTAATTACCTTTAGTAACTCAACTTTCCAATTTTTTTTGTTCACCTCTGTGGTGGCTAGGTATTGAACTCACAACTCTTTGGGTCAAGTCATTTTTGGATTACTTCAACAAACACTTTTATCCACTAGGCCATGTGTCCTTGGGGACAAAGGATTCAGTTTGAAATTCCAACGTATATCTTCTGAAGAAGGCCAGAGTATACAACGGCAGAATCGCCGTGAATAGAAAGATGAGGACAATAGTCCCAACAATGTAAATTAGTATAAATAGTTACAATACATAAATAAATATAGACAGATACTGAGGATATAAAATTAATTCAATAAATATATACCTGGTATCACAGCAAAATTGTCCAATTTTTAGATTAAGCTTTGAACCGTTGTGTCTAAGAAATGATTAAAGATATCTTACTGGAATTCTCCAAGATTTTTACAACACTATTGGACTGTAATTTGAACAATAAGAATGTATTTAGTTCTAAGTTGAAATAATGATCCCTCTTGCCGTTGTGACCCCCTGATCTACTGTTCCCTCTTTTTTAAACTTATTCACCAGTCTCTTGATAGTTTTTGAATGAACTTTGAAGATGGAACCCAGAGTATGAATATTCGTACCATTATTGAAGGCCTGGATAAAGTTTTCGTCTCACCATTGCTCAGTTGGGAAGACCTAGCGGATCTGACACAAAACTATTTTAACCTGTTCTCTTTCTAGCTGAATAACTGAAAGGGTTTTTGATTCCTACGACAAATGATGTCAAGATAGCTAAATGTCTTTATGAAAGGCAATCTAGTGTTTTTTTAGTTATTAAAAATTTTGTGGGATGGGTAATTATCCGATGCTGTTACACGATTTGGACAATTTTTGCTGTTACACCCGGTGCAAATAGAAAGGTGTATAAGTCAAGGATGTATCTTCTCACCGGACTTATATTCAACCTATAGAGTGTGGCGATTCTAAGAGAATTAGAAGTCCTACCAGGATTCATTATTGGCGGCCACAGTTTTAACAACATGCGATATGCAGATGACAGAGTGTTAATAGCAAATATAGAACGGAAATTAAAAGAACTCCTACAGAAGACGGAATGCAGGTTTGTTGGCAAAAGGGACAGCCCAACATTACAAATTGGAGATACCAAAACAAATCAAATATAAACATTTAAATATCGAGGAAGTGTTTTGACGGAAAGTGCGACACTGAAATCCGAAGACTCGTTGCCTTCCAAAAACTAAGCAAAGTATTAAGAAACTGAAAAAAATCATTAGAAACAAAGAAAAGAGTACTGAACAGTTACGTGATATCGGTTCTCCTATATGGCAATGAATGCTGGGCAATCTCCTCACAGAAGAAGAAGAAACTTGAAGCAACAGAAATGTGGTTCTACAGAAGGATGCTCAGAATACCATGGACCGAAAATATGAGCAATGACGAAGGTTTAGAGAAAATGGAAACTAAAAGGATGCTTATATTTAACACCAGGAAGAGATAGTTGGAAATTTCTAGGGTACATAATGAGGAAAGAAGGCTTAGAAAATTGGATACTCACAGGACAGACTGAAGGCAAGAGGGAGAGTGAAAAATAGCGCATAACCTAGATAGCCGGAAGAGTGTTCCACAAACGAGAAGTGCGAGAGGAGAAACTGTTAGTATAGAACTTACGGTTACATCTAGCCATCTGTTACCGTAAAAAATTTAAAAAAATATATCACTTTTTGTTGTTGTGTGTTTTTTTTTTAAGAAATGCCAGGTACTCTCAAACTTTTTATCTGTAGTGTATGTATTCACCCGACCCTTACTGTTTTGCGGAAGAGACGGCTAGAGATTTCATTCAAATCCTAGGAATCATGATAAAAGAATAATATCACTTGATTTTGCAAAGACATGCTATACAATATGGTTTAAACATAATTGAAAAAAAAACACCATTCAACAAGACAATAACAAAACACTCTTCTAAATTATGTCAAAATTACCACGAGTCAAAAAAAAGGAACAAAATGTTGGAGATTATGACTTGGCTGACACAATCTCCTGACACCTCTCCCATTGAATTAGTATAGGATGAATTGGATAGGTGAGTTCGAAGAGAATACCTAAAGAGGGAGCGCGAGCTTTTTTAGCACTTAAAGAATGCTTGGAAAGGTCTGCCAATTACTTTTCTTCAAAAAAAATTTGTAAAGCAGTAATAAAGGCAAGTGATGATTTTGTTGACAAAAAAATAAAATATAATGCTGCGGAATGATAATATTTTGGTAGCTAAGTTTTTATTTTTTGTTAAATTTTATATTTTACTTTAAAAAAAATGGAAAAATATCTCATTTTAAGGTGATTTTTAAGAAAAGCAGGATTTCCCGACACTTTTTGTTTATAGTGTATGGGTTAAGGGTGTATTTGGAAGAAAAAAAACTAATTTGTTCTGATGTGCAGCTTTTCGCTTTCTCAGTAAATATTTACAGTCACTATTTACGAGATGGAAATGGAATGTTGACTTTGTATTTACGTGAAGAAATGCAACCATGAAGGCCTCGTTACAATAACACATCACGATTCTGTATCGATAACGAAAATAATTTTGAATTATTTACAATGAATTAATAAATTCAGAGAATTACACATTAACTCTAAATACTATTCGTATTGTTGGGATTACCCCCACCTTGTTTGTCAAGACGCCCGCTAGGTGGCGCTGCTTTAGGACTGTAAAAAGGATGGGGCAATGAACCCTCTTCCACTTCGTCTCCGGATAAAGTAGCGACAACACGACACTATTTCCTTCCGTGCAGACCTTTTAGTCGCCCAACAAACTTCATTTCAAACAAATCCATGTGGACATCACACACACACACACACACACACACATACACACACACACACACACACAAACACGCGCGCGTTATCTAACAGCAAAGACTATAATGTTTTTCTTCTCTTTTGTGCTCTGTGTACGCATATGTATATTTTCTCTCTGTTTGAATTATGTTATTCTTTATATAAAAATATATTTATAAAATCTTTCCACGCGTTGAAATGGATTTTTTTTCAAACTCTTCAACCTCTTCATCACAATTTTTTAATATTTAATTTTTTTTAATAATGTTCACCCAGTAGAAGGCTCAAGAGGCACTCAAGGTAGAATGTTACCATGTGATGCCGTATAAGCAAAAAAGAAAAAAAAAGAAAAGAAAATAAAGAAAAAGAAGTGAATTTCTTGGGAGCTATGCAGGAAAGATAACGGCTAACTATAGACGTGAAGAGGTCAAGATTTAATTAGTGAATAACATTTCAGAGTTCAAGCGGATACATTAGAAGTATAGCGTGTCAGTAGACTTTAGAAGGAACCGGAAACCCAATCCTAAACAGGAAACAAGGGATAAACCTCTACTCCCATTCAAAATACCTGGGAGGACAGTTTTTAAATAGCTTCACCTACTCCACACTGCTACAAAACCAAGAGGAACCACGTCCATTCAAACTGTAGCACCGCTTTGCTACGACACAAAATAAAATATAGTTGTGTTTGTAAGGATTAGTGAGGGAAAAGGGGATATTTCACCTAAAGTTCTTCGTTTGTATGAATAAAATCCATTAGTCAGGGCTGGACTTACCTATACCCTAAATAAGCTATAACTCGAAGAGCTTCATCCCGCGAACCACTGCTCTGTGGAACCGATGTTTTCCCTTTCACTACAATCTTAACCTATTCAAGTCTAGGGTTAACCGTTACCTTCCCCACATATCTGCATAATATGTCTCTTACTCTGTAATCCTCTACCTCGAGTGGCTCTAGAGATTTGTACACGGTGAACATCATTGTAAAAAATAATGCTTCTATGCTCTTCCATAAAAAAGGAAGCAGATACAGTAACCGTTTCGCTTTTGTTAGAAATATGGCGACACGTTTGGAAGGGGTGAGTAACGATCATTCGTTTCCCACACTGACAACTGTTTCATCAAAAATTTTCAAACCATATAATAATTATCAATGTGTATTTATTTATAGATCTCCTGTCCCATCTATAGTGAGAAGGGAAGTAAATCAACAAGTTAGTACGTTTATGAGTGATTATTTCCCTTAGTCCTAATAATTATCAATGTGTATTTATTTATATATTTCCTGTCCCATCAATACTGTGAAGGGAGGTAAATCAACAAGTTAGTAAATTTATGAGTGATTATTTCCCTTAGTCATAATAATTATCAATGTGTATTTATTTATATATTTCTTGTGTATTTATTTATATATTTCCTGTCCCATCTGTAGTGGAAAAGGGAGTAAATTAACTGAAGTTAGTAAATTAGTCGTTTTAATAATCTGTACAAATAAAATATTTATTTTCATTTAGACAAAAGTAGTTCCCGACAAAAAAATGAACCGCTCAGTTAATCCTAACTTAATTAGGACTTAAGTTAATCCTTTACTCCTAATTTTCTTAGATTGCTGTCTTATTTGTTCAAGCTTTTCATGAGAGGTATTCAGATACCTTTGTCTATTAAGTGATCCTCTAGCTTCAACCGGGTCTTGAAATAGGCTTTGTCGTCGCCATTGTTGTTTTGTTGCTATTTTTTTTTCATCCCTGAGATATTTTCATTTCACTGTTATATTAAATTCGTAAACCTTTTAACATGAAAATATACTGAGCAAAAATCGATTTATATAATGTCATGAGTAATCAATGAATCATGGATACCATTGAAAGTTTGTAAAATATAAAGGGAACGGATTAATTAAATGGGTCATTGATCTCTATTTTAGCTGTGAATTCTTTATCTCCGCTCATGACTTTTGTTTCATTGCATTTCACTATTAAAACTTTCTAAAAATTGCCGTCATCTTTGACAGCACGAGTACACAAGTATATATAGATTATTCATTTTTTTTTATCATTAACAGTAATATAAAAGTAATAGTTATAGTAATTTATGACAATAGTTGTAAATTACCTTGACAACTGTATGGTACGTTAAGTTTTGAAGACTTTCTTCCGTAAAGAAAAAATCGATTCAAACACAGATGAAGAAAAATTCTCTAAGGTATAAATTTAGAGTAAAATCTCTTATTTCTATTGTGGGTGTGCTTTACGCGAATTTGAATAAAAGAGAAGTAGCGGACAGAAAGTGCGGAGGTGGGGGGGGGGGCAGTGAATGCGACGGACCCGGGGGCCCATATTGGGAGAGAATCCAATCAAATAGCGAGATAAAAAAAATAAGTTTATATTTAATTTGAATAAAATGTTTATTTTATGTTTAATCTGTTTTTATATTTAAAATGTCTTCCTTTCTCACATTTCTCAGTACAAGGTTCTATAGGTCCCCACCCCTAATCGAGTCTTAGGGGCATACAATCAAGGAGTTGGCCTACGGGTATCACAAAACATCACCAAACCTCTGCACGTCACTGAAGAGCAACTGTATATAATTATGTTGCTGAGAAAAATTCGTTTCTAGTAGATTTATATTCATCAGAGGAGTAACTAAGTGATTCAACAACGGAAATTTATTAAAGAATATCCTAACGATATTGATTTTGACCTGTCAGGTGAATTGAAATATTTTCATGTTTAATTGAAGCAAAATTATACAAAAGATGAACGTGTTTAGCCACAAGTCTAATTTATATACAAATATAAAGTTCACCAAGCTTTTCTAAACGTAGAAGGCATTTTACGATTATCCCAATGCTTGATAGTTATACATTGCTCAGGAGAAAGATCTTCTTGTCACAACTAAAAAAGAATAAAAAAAGAACTTGGAACAAACATGGGCTTAGGATGGAAATATAAATTATATGAGACTGGCCGCTGAAAAGCTGAAGCAGCACAAAAACAACACAAGATATGCTCAGCTCAACAATTATTTCATTCCAACTCCCGCTCGATACGTTTTGCTCCCAGCATTCCCTAGTGGATCCGGAAGTGCTTACAATCATCATCGTAATCAACATTATTGATGTTGTTATAGAACATCCCCTTCTTAAAGTAATTTATTTTCTTTATTAATTTATTTTTAACTCTTCCAAATTACAAAATAAATAACTACGAATCAAACTTTGTTTTGGTTAGCGTCATTTTTGTGAAATCAAACAAATATTTTGGAGTATGTATTGGCCGTCCGCTTCGAATTTTTCAGTACTTTCTCTTGTATTATTTGTTTGAAAATTCTTGGTTTCTTTCTCTAAAGTCTATTTTCGAAATCTGAAAATAAAATATTTCCTATTTCTTCAGAAATCCTCTTTATTACTTGTCACACTATACAGCCTTTTGTTAGTTTGGTTTGTTGTGTTTTACGGCATATCAATGGATTATTTAATGCCGACAACTTTTTTTTTTCCTGGTAATATTTTTTTTGTCAAAAATCTATTTCTGGGAATATTTTTTCCTCAAAAATGTATAGCTGGTAATATTATTTTAAAACATGTATTGCTAGTAATATTTTTTTTTAAAAACGTATTGCTGGTAATATTTTTTCAAAAATTTATTGCTGGTAATAGTTTTTTTTTTCAAAAATATATTGATGGTAATATTTTTTTGTTTTTTCAAAAATCCATTTCGGGCAACAACTTTTTACAAAGTACACTTTTATAATGCTTTTTACCTCAGCTTCGGGATTAATTATTTGTCCATAGCTGGGACCCTGACAGGTGCTACCCACCCCGGGTTAGGGTGGACGTGGGAACACCAGCAATTAAGAGGTGGTTCCACGCTCCTCAAAACCTTCTGATCAGAGGCCTTGCTGCTGGACGTAGTTTATCGTCATGCCCAGAACGCAGATGTAGTTTATCGTCATACCCAGGACGCCCTTTTGTTAGTGTCTGCTGACTTAATCATTCTTTCAATGATCCAATATTTTTCTTCATCTAATCTTATTCTAACTCTATCTCCTCTTTTTAGAGTTGATAAATTTCTGACAACATAGAATCTGTTAAAATTGTTTTCCATTCTGGTTTTTGCCAATTCGTCTCCCCCCCTCTCTCTCCTTGATTCATGTGAAATCAAGCCATCTTGGTAATAACTTTTTTGAATATAAAGGTAATGTAGTACTTATTTTCATTCCCATAATGAATTCTGTGGGACTAAGTTCTGTGGCTTAGGGTGGAAAGATGAGATTGACCGCTGAAAAGCTGAAGCAAAACAAAGACGACACAAGACGTGCTAAACTCAACAATTATTTCATTTAAACTCCCGCTCGATCTGTTTTCTCCCGGCATTCCCTAGTGAGACCGGAAGTGCTTACAAACATCATCATCATAATCAACATTATTGATGTTGTTATAGAACGAGGATGTTTGTTGTGATGTAATGGAGTTCGAATTCCAGTCGAGTTTCTTAGATTCACTTATGCACAAATACCCTTGGGAAAGGCATGAATCCATCTCTTCTCCCCAGTCATGGATTGAATAGCAGGACAGACTGGGTTCTTTAGCCTAGGTTGGTAACTAGTCTACCGCAGAAAGAAATGGCAACCTACTACGGGAAAAATCTCCCTCATCAGTTATGTATCGAAGGATACATGATCGCCTAAGCGTGTATCACACATGGCACATAACTGACTGATATTCATTTACACTCTAATGTCCTTGGGAAAGGTATGAATCCTCTTCTTCTCCTTCCAGCTACGAGTAAATAGCAGGACCTACTGGGTTCTATAGCCTTGGATGGCAACTTGTCTACCGCAGAAAGAAATGGCAACCTACTGCGGGAAAACTGCCTCGTCAGTCATGTATCAAAAGATACATGATCGCCTAAGCGTGTATCACGTATGGCACTTAACTGACTATAGAACTAAAATACACGTTCCAAGATAGACTGTCTTCTAAGTATCGAAAGTGACAAGTGACGCTGCACTTGTTTCGGTGAAATAATTAATGATTCTGCTAGAGAAAAATCACGGAAAATAATGTTTTAAATAAAAAGAGAATTATTATTTAGTTTTGTTTAAATATTTGTACTGAAATAATTAATGATTCTGCTAGAGAAAAATCACGGAAAATAATGTTTTAAATAAAAAGAGAATTATTATTTAGTTTTGTTTAAATATTTGTACTGAAATAATTAATGATTCTGCTAGAGAAAAATCACGGGAAAATAATGTTTTAAATAAAAAGAGAATTATTATTTAGTTTTGTTTAAATATTTGTACTGAAATAATTAATGATTCTGCTAGAGAAAAATCACGGGAAAATAATGTTTTAAATAAAAAGAGAATTATTATTTAGTTTTGTTTAAATATTTGTACTGAAATAATTAATGATTCTGCTAGAGAAAAATCACGGGAAAATAATGTTTTAAATAAAAAGAGAATTATTATTTAGTTTTGTTTAAATATTTGTACTGAAATAATTAATGATTCTGCTAGATAAAAATCACGGGAAAATAATGTTTTAAATAAAAAGAGAATTATTATTTAGTTTTGTTTAAATATTTGTACTGAACGTTTGCTAACTGTTAAGGGTAGTAACTATTTTCTATGCGACAAATGGAATAAATCAAATAATTAGTCAAAAGAACATTTTGTAAGTAATTTAATTTTGTAATCAATAATAAATAATAATCATGTATAATTATTTTAAAAATGTTTTACCCCAATTTATTTTTTAAGAAAGAGAAGGGCCTCAAATTTCATATTGCTTCGTGTCTCAGCAGGTGAAAGGCATCACATGAATAAATCATGGATGGCAAATGACTAACTTAATATACACCTCTTCTGTAACCCCCTTGCCTTGATAGATCCACTGTCTTTCTCCACATCCTCTCCTTTACCACTCCTATCTGCTCTTCCTCCAAACCTTCTGTAACCCCTTGCGTGCTAGTGGCCTCCAGCCTTGCTTGGGGTGATAAGCTTAAAAAAAAAAAAAAAGATGACGGAAAATGCCATAGAGAAATAAAAAAAAACATCGGAATAGCGAAAGATGCCTCCCAAAAGTTAAGCAAAGTATTAAGAAACAGGATAATATCATTAGAAACAAAATATAGTACTGAAATGTTACGTAATATCAGTCCTCCTATATGGCAGGGAATGCTGGACACAATCTCCTCTCAGATGAAAAACATATTTGAGACAACAGAAATTTAGTTCTACCGAAAAACGCTGAGAGTACCATGAACTGAACATGTGAGCAACGACAAAGATTTTTTTTTACTTCACACCAGAAAAGGAGAGCTGAAATTTCTCGGGCACATTATGAAGAAAGAAGGCTTGAAAAATTCGATACTCACAAGATAGATTGAAGGCAAGAGGGACAGAGGAAAACAACACATGATATACTTGATGAGCTTGAGTAAATGGATGGCAGCACAAGGTTTACGAGAAATAACAAAATGACAAGATTTATTAAGATCTACAAATGACAGGAAATTATGGAGAGCCATGATCGTTAATGTCCTGAAAAGACACGGTACAAAGAAGAAGAAGAAGAAGAAGAAGAAGAAGAAGAAGAAGAAGAAGAAGAAGAAGAAGAAGAAGAAGAAGAAGAAGAAATGCAACGATAATGCAAATCATACACGCATTATCTTACACAGACCTTCAAACAAAAATAACACATCGACATAACAACATCATGTCGCTGTACAGGCAAGATACATTCGAATAACACGTTAGGTCTGTTGTACAGGAATATGTATCATTGACCTCGTTTAAAGTGTATGAAGTATACGACAAAATAAATATATGAAAGATTCAAACAGAAAAACAGTCTTCGTATAAAAAAAAAACTAGTATATATACATTTTAGATTCGAAATTCTTAAAATAATGTTTACATATATCTACTTGCAAAAGAGTGGGTACCAAAAACAATTTGAATTTTGTACTTATCTGTTCATTTGTCACGAGCCTGAAATTGTGCGTCCTGTTTCTATAATTTCAAGGAGCAAAAAGAGGAAGATTGACTTTCCTGCCTAACGATGCCTCGTGCGAGTCTCGTCAGGTTACATGATCATTTTTTTTTTATTCTCATGAATATTTATAATTAATTTTTATTGCTATTTGATATATGGGGCCGTGGATTGCCACGATGTAGCAACATTCCGTTCCGATTAATCGAAATAGACCCCTTTTCATTTATCTTTGATATATAGGGCCGTGGATTGGCACGATGAAACATCATATCGTTTCAAATGACCGAACTAAGCCTCTTTTCAAAGGGGTCGTGGATTATCATGATGAAACACTACACGATTGCGATTGATCGAACTAGGCTCCTTTTCTTTTATTTTTAATGTATGGGGCCGTGGATTGTCATGATGAAGCAGCACATTATTGTGATTGCTCGACATCGACCTAATTTTAAAAAAAAATTATTTGAACGCTCTAACTGCTAAGAGCAGATGTCTGCAGTAATCATAATATTGACTGGTAGCCACTCAACGGGGACCACATCAACTCAATTCGCAATACCATCCACCAAACACTTTTTATTATAACTTTCTTGTAACGATTTTATACTAAGTTCGGATAATTTTTTTCATTGCTCTTCAGCTATAATCAACTCTGATTCATTAACAATTGCGTATTAATCGATACGATTCACCTAAAATCTTGTGTTTATTGCGAGACGTTTTCTCGTCAAACAACCGCTAGCTAGAAAAAAAAAGCAAAAAAAAAAATAAATAAAATAAATAAATAAAATAACACTAATTAAATAATCAGTCAGAAAAACACAAAGTTCTAAGCTGTCTGGCAAAAAAAAAAAAAAAAAAAAGAAAAAGAAAAGAAAAGAAAAAGAAAAGAAAAAAAATAACTATAAGATCCGGAAATATCTACTACTAAAACTGCACATTCTCTACTTAAACAAGCAAACAGGAAGGATTTTTGCTCATTTCACTTCTGGTCTTGTGCGACTAACCATTCGTTTTTGGCTTGGTGCCCGAACATCCAACATGCGCTTTCAGGTATCTAATATCATATAGAGATCTTGTTTAATTAGCTTTATTTGCCATACCGACTTTTATATATTCTATTCTCTCAGTTCTTTTAACACATACATTGCTGCATTGTCATTGTTGCTCGACCATGCTGGCTTTTTTTTTTTTTTTACATTATTTACATTGTCGCCATATTTATTACAACGTTTCGGCCGTTGTACGCTCCGGCCTTCTTCAGGTGGTTGGAATGTCGAACTGAACCCTTTATTTCGCTCACTGGAGTAGACTGATCTAGTTCCATGTGCCATGTTTAATGGATGTCAGTTATCAGTTATCTCCTGTTAATTTTTCCCTCTGAAAGTTCTCCACTGCCTTAACCGAGTATTGAACTCATACTCTTTGGCTCCTGTCACTGGATCTAACCAACGCCTTTATCCACTGTGCCATGTGTGAGATCAATACCCGATTAAGGCAGTGGAGAACTTTCAGAGGGGAATTAACAGGAGATAATTGATAACTGACATGCATTAAACATGGCACGTGGAACTATAACAGTCTACCCCAGTGAGCGAAATAAAGGGTTCAGTTCGACATTCCAACCACCTGAAGAAGGCCGGAGCGTACAACGGCCGAAACGTTGTAATAAATATGGCGACAAAAATTCGGACAATAGTCCGAATAATGTAAATAATGTACATAATACCTCATCTCATAAATATAGACTGGCCTTTTTTTGTGTAAAATAGGAAATTGCCCTTTACTGCAAATAAATGACTGTGTAGAAACTGACTGCGTTTTCTCATAGGCACCGCCATTTCGATCAAATACTCTGCAATGTTCACTAAGTTAAACGACATCATAACAAACAATGTAATAAAATACATCACAAAACAAGTGTTACTGTACAGTATCATGTGTCTATGGTGGTTTGGAAAAAAGCACTAAAGCTAAATACTAGGGACTAATCTCATGGAGTCGTGAATGGTGGTTTGCAAACAGTAATAAGTGCTATTGACTGATTGATTCGTTTTCTACGGCTTTATCAACCCTTTGTAGGTTATTTAAAGCCAGAAAATATCTTTGTAGATTGTAAGATTTTTGTTTTTGAGATAATAAGGATTTTACCATTTTAACACATAACTGAGGATGAGAAGAAGTGGATTCATGCCTTTCCCAAGGATATTTGCGAGTAAGTGAACATAACAAACCCAACAGGAACTCGAACTCTGTTCGACAATTAACAATTCCGAGCCATTATCCGTTACCCCCCTCCTCGCATATCCAGCAGAATTTCCTACAGACGTAGCAACTAGCCAGCATAGTTGTCTGTAATGTTACCTTGAAAACGTTTTTGATGGTATAGATATGTTACATAATCATTTACTAAGCATAGCTTAGATGTGGCACAAGGTCGAAAGTATAGGGCATCCAGTGAGGATCGAACTTGTAATTGATTTAGTGAGACAAGCTTGCTAACCACTATTACACCACGTCGAAGTGCCCAAGATATGTTCTTTCTAGATATACGTACCACTTTACCTCTAGTGTAATGATCATCAGTTATATGCCATACGTGATACACGCTTAGGCGATCATGTATCTTTCGATATATGACTGACGAGGCATATTTTTCCCCGCAGTAGGTTGCCATTTCTTTCTGCGGTAGACCAGTTGCTATCCAAGGATAGAGAACCCGGTCTATCCTGCTATTTAACCATAGCTGTGGTGTGTGGGTGGGGGAGAAGAAGAGGATTCATATCTTTCTCTAGGGTATTAGCATGTAATGGATTCGAACTCGGCTCTCCGATTCCTCAATCCAAGCCGCTATCCATTACTCCACCATGTAACGTTACATATTCGTAACCACGCCTGTGTGTTTCTTGAAACAATAAATAAATAAATAAATAAATAAATAAATAAATAAATAAATAAATAAATAAATAAATAAATAAATAAATAAATAAATAAAATAAAATAAAATAAAATAAAATAAACTAAACGAAAATCTATTTTTCCTTATAACTTCAGACGTTCAAAGGAACCCAGTCCATTCGAAGTAAAGCTTTTCGTAACTATCTCTCGATATTTTACTTCTACGTTCATTTTTGTATTCGGTTTGTTTTTGCGTTCACGATATGTGTCATAACCGAACACTTTTTAAAAACCGTCCATCTTAGATTACAACTAAGAACTCTTTTTTTTTTAGGGAAGACATATTATATTACAAAATTTCATTTTATTTTATTTTTTCCCAGACCTTTCGTTGTAATTTCATTTTCTATTTATCAAACGTTCTCTTGTTAAATTCCGCACATTTTTTTTATTGCTCCTTAGAGAATTGGGGGAGCGGGAACGGGACGAAAAGTCTAAGTTACGATACAAGGGAGATAACTTTACGGCTTCATTCTAAATCTTTTATTTTTTAAATATCGCTCTGAGTAGTCATCAGAAAGAATACATTTTTTTTACATGGCCCGGGGGACACTCGTGGTCGAGGGTTACATTTAGAGGCCATTTGTGTGTATAAGATAACGGTTAACCCTGGCCTTGAACAGGTTAAGATTGCAGTGATCGGGGAAACGTCCTGTTGGGAGTAGGTTCCATATGAAATTGGTTCGCTGGAAGAAGCTGCTTGGGTTGAACTTACTCCTCACCGATGGAATACGGAGAATGTGGGTGGTTTGCTACTATATAGGTGATATTTCGTGATCTTGCTGTGAAGGTTTGCCTCGGCGGGACCAGGTAATGTAGTGGAAGTGGTAGAACAGTGACAAGCTTGCCATATCCCGCCTGTGGGTGAGAGATTGAAGGGTGGAGAATAGTTCGTCACCTACAAGGGCTTGGAGACGCTTTTGAATTATCAAGCCTGGATATAACAACAGTATTCCATTTTTGGCCTGACCTGTCTCTTGTAAAGGTGGAGGATAGCAGGGGGAGTCAGTTAATTACTGGAGCGGTACAGAGAGCCGACCATTTTCCCAGCATCTTTAGCAATGGATTGTATGTAAAAGTTCCACTTGAGGTAGGAATGAGTGGATCGTAACTGAATTCTACTTGAGGTAGAGTGGGAGTTTGAGGCCTGGTATTCTCTCAAGGCACTGTGCCTTCTCAGAGTAAGAGGTACAATTTATACGGATAAAAGAGGAAGATAACGGATAACTCTAGACTTGAACTGATTATGGAGATGCTTTTAGACATTCTTGAGAGTAGAGAGTGAAGACTTGGCAGCTCAGTTCCATATATAGCAGTAGTACTCCATTTTCAGCCTGATCTGTCTCTTGTAAAGGTGGAGGATAGCAGGGGGAGTCAGGTACTTACTGAAGCGGTACAGAGAGCCGACCATTTTTCCAGCATTCTTAGCAATTGATCGTATGTACGAGTTCCACTTGACGTCGGGTGTAAGTTTGAGGCCCAACAGTCTTGCAAGACACAGTGCTTTCCCGAGAGGACCTCCGTTCATCTAGATTGGTAGTAGTTCAGATCGGTGATTATGGAATGTAACTAGCTTGGTCTTCAAGGCGTTGAATGTAACTACCCAGCTTTTATCCCATTGGGTAGTTTGTGCAAGATCGGAAGAGAGTTCAGTCGCCAATCTCTGACCATCGAGAGTTTTAGAGGTGCGCCCGTATATAGTCGTATCATCTGCATAGATTTACAAATAATCATTTACGTAGATCAAAAAGAAGGTTGATCTGAGGAGTAACCCCTGGGTGACGCTTAAGTTGACCTAGAGCTCCGGAGGTCTGGTCATTGATAACTAGCTTCAGGGATATACCTGTTAGGAGGGGTTTTATGACCGAGAAGACCCTTCCAGTGATTCCATAACTGGAAAACTTATGTAGTAAACCTTTGTGCCACACCTCGTCATAGACCTTTGAGATATATAGTCCTATGGTCTTCGAGGTGTGCTTGTCGTCAAGAGCCTCACTGATTCTGTGAGTGGTGGTAGTGAGGACGTCGGCATGGATCGGGCCAACCGAAACCCATACTGCTCGTCGCTGAAAAGTTTGTTCTTTTCTAGGTGCTAGACGACCTTCTTATTGAATATGGCCTCAAAGAGCTTGCTGATGATACTGAGGGGGACTGATGTGTCTGTACTGATAGGCGGAAGATCGCACGCCCACGTTCTTGAAAAACCGGCATACGCTTGACACTTTCCACAGGTTTGTGAAGGATTTTTTCTTCAAGCAGCGGTTGGATAACTTTGCTAGGATTGGGGATAATTCCGTGTTGTTATTCTTAAGGACAACCACTGGAATATTTTCTGGACCAATGACACCTCGAGAGACTTCAAGTGCCGTGGTGGTAATATTACTGAGATTGTGCTCAGTGAAACGTGGGAACTTGGGAAAGGAATGGTTTTTGCATCTAACGTTGAATTGGAGGCAAAGATGGAAGCAAAGAGGTTCGCCATATTTGTCGAGGAATATATGACCACGGGGCCATTTATAATTGTGGGCACAGCCGTTTTACCTCGGTTCATCATTTGGTTGGTGATCTCAATTCAATTTGTTTCTTTTCAACCTTGGTCTGGACTGCTCGTATGTAGCTGCATTTGGCGTTTTCTAGAACGTTTTAGCCGTAATTACGGGCAGTTCTTAATGCAGTGAAGGCCAAACTACTTTGCTTCCATTTACATTGTTCGGGCTATCATTCTAATCTTTGTTGCCATATTTATCACAATGTTTCGGCCGTTGTACGCTCCGGCCTTCTTCAGGTGGTTGAAATGACGAACTGAACCCTTTATTTCGCTTGCTGGGGCACACTGTTCTAGTTCCACGTGCCATTTCAAGGCGTTGGTTAGATCCAGTGACAGGACCCAAAGAGTGTGAGTTCAATACCTGGATAAGGCGGTGGAGAACTTTGAGAGGGGAATTAACAGGAGATAACTGACAACTGGTATCCATTAGACACGGCACGTGGAACTAGAACAGTCTACCCCAGCGAATAAATAAAGGGTTCAGTTCGATATTCCAACCACCTGAAGAAGGCCGGACCGTACAACAGCCGAAACGTTGTGATAAATATGGCAACAAAGATGAGGATGATTGTCCGAACAATGTAAATAGTGTACATAATACTTCATCTCAGAAATATAGACAGATACTTCGCTCCTTGCGATAGATATTGAAGTAGTGGTTTTGGTGAGTCATGGCTGTAGCGTATTCAGGGGTGAACCAGGGTTGACTGTTTGGTTTTTGCTGGAAATTCTTTTTGGTGGGGAGCGGTATAAAACTCTCCATTCCAGAAAGGATCCAATCAGTGACAAGGGCAGCAGTTTTTGAGCCAGCATGCTTGAAGAAGTTTTTTGGGCGCGGGGTGGGGGTGGGTGATCTTCCATCATGTCAGATCAAAATCTGTCTTAGTCTGCATTCGCATAGCGAAAAATCGTTCTATGGAACAGTACATCAGGGGAAGTCTTGGGTTTGGCATCAATCTGGACATTGATTAGGAAATGGTCCCCCTAGTAGGAGTAAAACTTTTGATAGGCATTTATTAGGGCAGGAGGTGAGGAAGAGGTTGAAGAGGTTCGCTTGATGTCCCATCGTGCTCGGGACTCGGGCAGGTTCACAGATAATCTGGGTTAGGTCATAGGCGATGGAGAAGTCTCTGCAATATCTGCCTTCAACATCGGTTTTGTAGTGGAATGGCCATTCTTTATGGTGGATATTGAAGTCAACGCAGATATGAAAGCGGGCCGATGGGAATTGAGTGAGGATATTATCCATCTTCTCAGATATTCAGTCGAAGATTACCGTCTCTTCATCCTGAGGACGGTAGAGAGCAAAGACCTGAATAAGTGCCACGCGGAAGCACATATATGGGAGATCGGGTTCCTCATTTTTTGTGTTCCTGTCACAAGGAAACTTGTCCTTGATGTAGGCTCCGAGCCCGTGGCCGTGGCGATTTAGGTGGTCATGTTTGGCTATGAGAGGTGAGTAACCCGAGACTGTGAACTCTCCTAGTGTATGAGGCGTTGATACCGGTTTCAGAAAGTAGAAGGTCTGGTTTAGATTGGAGAAGATGGTGTTCCATTTTTCGAAAGTTGGGACATAAATCCCTCACATTGGTGTACATGGTATACGAAGGGTTTACTGTTTTTATTTTTAGGTTGGGTTTGATAGCTTCATTTGTATTTTGATTGGTTTCATGTGTGCATTGGTTGGTGGAAGACTGGTATGCAGGAGTCGCACATATAGACAACTTGGAGAGAGTCGTCCAGAGATACAGCCGTAGCAGCACCTTTCGTCATGGCATCGAGAGGACCCACAGGAGACCACTGCACAGTCCATTTATCACTCACAAAATGACAGTACAGTGGCAGCGATATTATACGCCTTTTGATAGGATAGCCTCCTTCGGAGTTACTCGTAGGTTCGGATCCCTGACTATCAGGCGGATGACGCCAAACCCCAGAAAACCTCTACCCCATCACCCTTAATAAAGGGACAACCAAACCACGAAAGAAAATACATGCGCGATACTCCGAGTGGACATGTCGCGTCAATGCAACAGAACTCCTCCTTGGGTTAGAAACATCGTACCGGTCTGAGACCTAAAGGCACCGAGACAAACTCGCTCATGTACTTGAGGACTAAGGGAGCCAATGGGAGAAGGAGGTAACGAGGGTTGCTCGAGGATGCATCCCCTACCACCATTTGAATTAGTATAGTAGGCGGTTATGAGGGCGAGTGAAGGGCAAGTTAGCTGTTCAAGAGTAAGAGAAAAATATTCAGGCTTGCAAATGAGAAGCATTATAGATCGGAGGGAGTGTGAAGTAGCTATAAAGTGTGAAGTAGCTATAAAGTTTTAAGGTTTTAAATTTTTAACTTACTATAGGTCCCAATATCCACTTTTTGGGAAGTGGATAGACACCATCGTCCAGTTACCCACGCTAGAAAAATTCAAATTAAATATGTGAGCCTCGAGAATCAACAATAAATTAACTTGAAGGTAATTTATGCAGACGTTAGCACACACACACACACACACACACACACACACACACACACACACACACACACATATATATATATAACTTCTTAAAAATATTCGGTCTAAAGAGATGAATATAATAATATTCATGAAATAAATTATAACCAATATGTATTTATAAAGTGTTTTCTTAATTTATCATTATATATTGCTCTGTAACTTACATTGAGCTCTCATTGGATTAATGTCCTCCTTTGAATAATCCCTGCCAATTACAAATTGGTATATCTATCTATCTATCTATCTATCTATCTATCTATCTATCTATCTATCTATCTATCAAATATGTGGTGCAGTTCAATTTATATTACAGTGAATCATTCATACAAAAAGTAAATTAGTAAAGTTAATGATATAAAATGGCGAAATCCCTTCGCTAACAAAATTTTGAAGGTGCATTAGCCTACAAATCACTAGATGAATGTTATGATCCTTGATTTTAAAAAATATAAGCTGTATAAGGTCTTTCTTTAATACGCAAGTACTTTCGACTGTACATTCAGTTATCTTCAGGCATGGAAATTATTTTGGTTTTGGTAAAATTCAGGTAGCATCCAAGACGAAAAAATATAATGCGAACCGAGATAGGTTTTTTTTTAAATGTGTTATTGATAACGGATACAAATTTTGGAGGTTGAATTTTTTTGAAAATTTAAGAGAGTGCGTTTTTTACTAATATGGCAATTTTGTTATCGGAGTTTATCAGTCAATGTGGCATGAACTAAATAGTTCAATAAATCGAGTAATGTTTCAGTTGTTATCCTGAAAATTTGCACGTCGGATCAGTTCTTTTAAATCAAATATGTGGTGCAGTTCAATTTATATTACAATGAATCATTCATACATACATATATATATATATATATATATATATATATATATATATATATATATATATATATATATAGTGCTGGTGTTAATAAAACAGTGCTCGATGTAATAAAACAGAACTATTAAGTATATGTTAATAAATATACATATTACCACCGGTAGCACGACTTGGAGTTTCATGCACAACGCAATCTTCAGGTGCTGAGTATAGACTGACCCTTACGTAATTTAAATTTTAATAAAAATATCTGGTTATCGCAGTCATAAATTATAACGGGATTACATTAATCCCTACCAATTATAAATTGGTATGATATATATATATATATATATATATATATATATATATATATATATATATATATATATACCTAATGTGCCAAATATTAACAGAAAGTGTAAAAGAAATAAATTAAGTTAAATTTACATAGTAAGGTGAAAGAAAAACAAAAAAAATGCAAAAAGCGAACATTCGTATAAGTAATTAGAATTACCAACATATATTTAAGACAGGCGGAGTTTTCTGATGGGTTCCTTGAACTGATATTCAGGTAGGAGTGAATTCTGGTCGCAATGGTTTTGGTGTGGGGAAGATAAAATTTAAATCTCTCAGGCCAAATTGTGTTGCTGGGAAGGACGTAGAAGACCTTCCCAGCAACATCGTACCAAATTATACACTTAAAAAAATGTTTTTGGAAAGTGGATAGAGTTCGTCGTTCAGTTACCCACGTTAGAAAAAATCCCATTATGTGGGCCTCGAAAGTTAACAATAACTTAACTTGATGGTAATTTATGCAGACATGCACAACTCATTTATTTTTAACACTTAATGTCCCTAAAATTTATGCTTAGATCTATAGCCACATTCACTAGCGAAATTATCTTTGTGTATTCTGTGGCGGCCTTTTACCACATTTATTAAATTTGTTTAATTTGTTTAGGAACCCAAAATTATGCGAAGAAATGGGCATGGCAAAGGTATCAATATATACAAATTGTATTCAGCAAAACATAAAATAAAGAACGTATACGAAAAAGCAAACAAAGTGTAAGACGAGAGTTGTCTCTCTTTGACTATCAAAGTTCTCTGAAAAAAAATGAAAGAGTTATTAGTCTGTTATAAATGTTTTAAACAGTTCTTCCGTGCAAGAGGAAATTATGTAAGTGTGAAAGAATATGCAGTTTGAGAGTTGGGTGCGAAGATGGGTGCATAGCTTCAACTGTCGTGGATTTCTGTGGCAGCTGAATCTCACTAGTGCGGCACCTTTTTTCTTATGTTTATATAGGTGGCTATTGGCTCAGGAGGGCTGCTCGGGAAAAATCATTTTCTACATGCAGGGAATCTGGTTGGTCGATACTGACCAATCAGTGCATGAGCTCTGGGGAGACTTCTGGGAGCCGATTCTCCCAAAAGTGCACAAAATCTACTATATGAAAATATAGCGATTTTAAAATTGTCGCTTCTGATGGCAGCGTTGCTTCCTGACCAATGAATGAATGCTGTTGGAGATTTGAATTTGTAAGGGTGTATGTGTGTGTGATGATGATCGCCATAATTCTATTACATTTAACTTAAAAACGATTTGTTAAATAATTTCAATTTGGCACTTGAATACTTCTCTAAAAAAAATAAACTAGCATACTGACAAAATGCTCAAAATGATTGGTGATAGTCTCAGCCGTAGGTTTTAGATCCAGAGTTCTTTTTCGCTTTGACTGGTTGCCCCCAGACGACCGAAAGCTTTTTCTAAACTAATTCTTTTTTAAATTAAAAAAAAAAATATTTAAAAAAAAAATAAAAGGATCTTTTCTGTTAATTGACCCCAAATGATGTAAAGTTACTTATCGCAAATATTAATTCACCCCAAGAAATTGCAGATTTTAAATCAAAGTTTGTTTGTTTGTTTATTAAAGTTTTGGCATTCTTTTTGAAATTATAAATCAAAATTTGTTTCGCAACAATTCCAACCCTCAGAATGAAAAATTACCAAAAATCAGGGTGTTATTCATATTTCGGAAGTCCAGATGATATTCGAGGAACTGACAATGATTTTTTTACAATTTAAAAAAAAAAAACTTAATCTGTTTTTTGATGTGTTTATCGGAATAAGCATGAACGTGGACCCCCACACTTACAAATAGCGCACCCGAGTATTTGGGGCGATCGCAAAGGTCAACCCAACCGGAGTGTAATGAAAGAGGCAAGCTTTGGGAGATTTTGGTGTGAATTTTGGTAAATATAAATTCTTTTTACTTGGGAGCGAATTAATATTTTGCGGCGAATTAACAGTAAATATCCAAACAAAAAAATTTAAACTTTAAAAAAAATTTTAAACCCCCAAATTTGAAATTTACCTTTCCACGTCTTCTCTTGGGACCATAATTATATAACTGACTTATATCTCCCCCTCTGCTTACATATATATATAATTCCATCAATAAAAATATTACTCTGGTCCAATGAAGTAGTTCCAGAGGAAAAGGTGTTACAGAGAATTTTTACACTTTGTCATTCAACTGCGTAAAAAATAACAATTTCTGATACAGAGAAAGAAATTTATACATCATAATCTTCCATATATATATATTTGTCTTCAATCCGTAGTTCGCATCTTAGGTTATTCCTTTTGCTGACTACCATACATTCTGTCATCTTACAATTGACAGTTAGTCCTTTCTTCTAGCTTTCCTTTACTACCTTCTGTGGGGTTTCCTGTAGTTTACTTTCCGTGTCTGATGTCTACAGTGTTAATTCTGAGTATCTTATATTATTAAAATGGTGGCCACCAATAACGAATCCTGATAGGACGTCTAATTCTTTCAGAATCGTCTTGCTGTATGGGTTGAATAAGTCCGGTGAGAAATATCACAAGCTTACCTAACAGTTCTTTGTGACATACTTTATCAGATGCTTTTGGATAATCTATAAAGCATACAGGTCTTGTGACACCCCCACCGAATCTATTATATGCCCCCCCAGTAGAACAAATCGGTACCCGAGGAAAAATGGGGAATAAAAAAAGAAAGAACCAAGAACTGATTTTTCCCGTGCAGCCCTCCTGAGCCAATAGTCACCTAAGCATAAGAAAAAAGGTGCTGCACTAGTGAGATTCAGCTGCCACAGAAATCCACGACAGTTGAAGCTATGCACCCATCTTCGCACCCAACTCTCAAACTGCATATTCTTTCACACTTACATAATTTCCTCTTGCACGGAAGAACTGTTTAAAACCAAGGCGAAAACAATCATCCAGCGTTCAAGCTCCAAGTCCAAAGAAAGAAAACCCAAAACGAGTAAAAAGATAACTACGTAAAGTGCTCAATACACTAAGTAGAGCAAAACCTAAGATAATCCTAAGGAGCCAGGCAAACCTACCTAGGTTTCACCTAAACGGATCGTCAGGGCGATGCTGGGACAGAAATGTGGCACCAGGCCAAAATGGGGAATGGGGAAAAAGGACGGTCTTCAGTCTTAACGTTAAAATTAGCTAGCCACAAACACTGACCTAAACATACAACAATATTCCTTACACCATAACAACGCATTCCTAGTTACCTTTTTTACTACACCTACCATAATACTGCATGAAAGTCCTAACTAGTCCGCATATGTATAATTCATTGTCTGTCGCGGGAGGGGGAATAAAATAGCAAATTTAAAAATTTAAGTCCAATGAATATTTACAAAAATGTACAAAACTATTTCCAAGAAATTAAACAAAATAATGTTAGTAATCCCCCACCCCAATACCTAAAAGTAGCGGAAACATCAGTTAATTGGATGAAATCAATGCGGGACTTTAATAATATAAAACAGTCATTCATCCCAAGCATTTCATTCAAACACACTCATTCAGACACAACAACAAATACGAAAATCACACCCGAAACGAAAGGCGCCCCGCATCCACCAGAGAACTGACATCACTGACCACCTAATGAGGAAGGGGATGGGGAATTAAACCAAAGAAAAATGGGAACAGAAATAAAAGGGGCTTATAAGCATACATCCTCTAGCTAAGTTAACTGGAATAAAGAAACTAAAGACACAAAAACAACCCTAAACTAGCCTAATTTCGGCTAAGTTCACTACAGTGAGAAAGTGCCACTCCAAGTCAGCCCCATTCACATTATAGCGAAGAACAATATTTATTCTGTTATGTACAGAAATGTGGCACAAGGCCGAAGTGGGGGATTGGGGAAAGGACGCTATAGCGAAGAACTCATCCGAATTATTACCATGAAAGTATTTATAGAAAATACACAGGGAGGCAACCTTACGGCGGTGAGAAAGTGACTGAAGCTGAGCCGCCCGATCAAGACCGATAATATTGCTGATTCCTCTTTAGATTTTATCAAGAGCTCAAGGTAAGTAGCAAGCGCACTGAGCCATATGCGACAGCAATATTCTAACCATGGGCGAATAGTAGACTTAGGATTTCTTTGGTAAGCAAAGAATACTGAGCTGTTACGTGGCCTCTGTCCTTCTTTACGGCAGCAAGTGTTGGACGATTTCCTGAAGGATGAGGAAGAGATTCGAGGCGACTGAAATGTGGTTCTACAGAAGGATGCTAAGGATGTCATCGATGGAGCATGTAAGCAACGATGAGGTCTTGGGTTACAAACAAGGAGAAGGTTTATATACATAACATCAGAAAGAGGCAGCTGAAGTTTCTGAGACGCATAACGAGGAAGGAGGGCCTGGAGAACCTGATACTCACGGGTCAAATAGAGGGAAAGAGAGACAAGGGAAAGGAGCGCGTTACATATCTGATGAGCTTGAGAAGGTAGATGACAGAACGTGGTCTGAGGGAGCAGAGGAAATGAGCTTGCTGAGAGCTGCAAGGGATAGAGGGAGGTGGAGAGCTATGATCATCTATGTCCATGAAAAGACATGGCATATACAAAGAAAAAGAATGATTGATTCTGGGAATCTGTAATGTGATTGTCCAGCATTCCCCGTCATATAGGAATGGCCGCTATTTCGTAACAGTTAAGCACTCTTTTCTTTGTTTTCGACGAGATTTTCCTGTTTCTTAATACTTTGCTTAGCTTTTGGAAGACATCTTTCGTTATCGCAATGCACCTTCGGATTTCGGTACCGCACTTCCTAGATATTTAACTTTTTTTTGTGCTTGCTTGACATATCTTCAATCCGTAGTTCGCATCTTAGGTTATTCCTTTTGCTGACTACCATACATTCTGTCATCTTACAATTGACAGTTAGTCCTTTCTTCTAGCTTTCCTTTACTACCTTCTGTGGGGTTTCCTGCAGTTTACTTTCCGTGTCTGATGTCTACACTGTTAATTCTGAGTATCTTATATTATTGAAATGGTGGCCGCCAATAACGAATCCTGACAGGACGTCTAATTCTCTCAGAATCGTCTTGCTGTATGGGTTGAATAAGTCCGGTGAGAGGACACATCCTTGTCTTACACCCCTTTCTATTTTTGTTTATCTGCTGAAATTTTCTATCCGTATGCAGGTGGTTTGCTCCCAGCGTAAGTTCTGGATTATTCTTATATATTTCCCAAATATATCAAGCTTACCTAACAGTTCTTTGTGACATACTTTATCAGATGCTTTTGGATAATCTATAAAGCATACAGGTCTCGTGACCCCCACGTATCTATTATATACCTCCCAACCTATTATATGTCCCAAAATCTATGAATATACGCATATTCTTCGAAAGAGGGATAACAAAGTGCAATGAGGTGCAGAGGTTTAGTGATGTTTGGTGATGCCCGAGGCCATCTCCTTGATTGTATGCTCCCAAGACTCAAGTAGTGGGGCCTATAGGGCTTAGTACATTTTAAATATGCAAAAGCAGATGAAACATGAAATAAACTCTTTATTCAAATTAAATATAAACTAAATTTTTATTTCACTCTTTGATTGGATGCCCTCCCAATTTGGATGCCCGGGTTCGTCGCACCCCCGCCCTTTCTACACGGTGCTGGCAAAGTGCCTAATTTTGAGGTGAATGTTGAAGTGACTGTTCATTGAAAAGGCCGTGGAGAGAAACAAAAGATATGTCTTCATGATGTGAAGTCCGGCACGGACAGAAATTTGACACACCCGTAGGAGTAGCGACCAGCGAAGAAAGAGAAATATTTCTTCTTCGCTGCTAAAGATTTTCACCAAGGGTGATAACTTTCTCCCTCTACCAAGAATAGGTCATTGATATCTGTATAGTGTTTTTTTTACAGTTATGGGTACAAAACGGAGAGAACATGCTGACTCTCAAACATTAAACACTCCTTATGTTGTTTGTCAGACAAAATTCCTGCTTGTTGGTTGATTTGTATCGCATGCTCCATTTTTCTACGTCTGTGTATTTCAGCTTGAATTTGTGCTTAGAATAATTTCTGATTTCAGCATTTAACACCTGCAGTTGAGTTTATAAATCAGCCTTATGGGCTTTGTATTTGAAATTCCTTAACGAAAGTATATCCGACTAGTTCAACCAAGTGAAAACAACAAGTCCACACAAAATTAATTATGCAAACTACAAAGTGAACATATCAAAATGAAACAAGTACAACAGTTTTTTAAATACCTGGGAATTATTTTAACAGACGACGGACATCCGAAAGCGAATTAGAGTAGAAAAGATACCTTTCAAAAAGCTGAGCAAAGTATTAAGAAACACGAAAATTTCGTTAGAAACAAAGAAAACAGTACTGAACTCTTATGTAATATCAGTCCTCCTATATGGCAGTAAATGCTAGACAATTTCCTCACAAATGAAGAATATACAAGAATCATTTGATTAATGCGTTTTTGTTATATAGGAATAAAGTGTCGCTGCCGACACTTGAGTTTGAACATAGATCGCCAGTGAGCAAACACGGGCGATCCCATTATTGAATTAAGTAGACCACGTGACCATAGAGGAAACGCATATATGGGAGGTAGCGGGTGTTTAATTGATCGCTATTACTAGTGTAGTAGACCGGCCGTGTGAGTGGATGTGAATGGAAGAAGTAGAGAAGATGAATTATCTCTGGCCGGTCCAGCCACATAAAATGTTGGACTTTAATGGAGTCCAAAGAAACAAACAAGACAGATATATATGTATGCGAACAAATATATATTAACAAACAGGTTAAAACAGATTGATACACGAATTTACAAATACATCATTTAAAACATGAATAAAACGTTTAGTGTCTGTGTGGAAAGTTATTGTGTGTGTGTTTGAGTTGAAATGTCCGTACGGTTGTGAAATTTTGTTTTAGCGTATTCCCTGAACATGGGAAACGCTGGTTGTGTGTGAGAGTTCACATACTGGAGATGTTAAGAAAAGGTTTTTGTACCTCGCACCACGTGCGACGGTTGCCGGCCTCAAGCGAGGCAAGTTGGCCGCACGTGGGCGCAGTCGTGGAAAGAGCTGTGGAAAGAGAAACAGAGGCGAAAGGTCAGCCCGTATTTATACTCCCGGGAGAGAGAGACCCCTGGTGAAGCGTTAAGAAAATGAAGGGGAGCTAACTGCGACACTAGTCTATCCTCTATACTATTCGGATGTGCACTTCTATTCTATCCTCTATTGCTGTACAGACCGCTATCCTCTATTCTCTATACTGTTCTATACTCGGATCAATACGGTGACTACAATTTGAGCGAGTATTATCGAGCAAGTACTATTAATGCGAAGTGATATTCGAAGGCGGCTGACACAAGTTTTGTTCAACGGCGTTACTATAGTTGTATCTGCGATTACAAAGTCTCTACTACAACGAGCATTACGAAAGTAACAACGAGTGTTCGTTGGCACCACAAAAGTGGCAACGAGTGTTCGTTGACATCAGAGAAGTTTTCGATTACTGCGCTGAATATTTTTATACCCAAATTTGCTTAGTGCATGCATAATAGCCGATTAGTAATTGAAACTTGATTTTTTTTAATAGTTACCGATTAATTAAAAAAAAACTTCTAAAATTTAAAAATGGTTTGGTTTGGTTTATTTTGTTTTACCGCACATCAATCTCAACGGGTTATTTAATACCGAGAAAAATTTTTTATTGCTGGTAATATTTTGTTTTGTCATAAATCTGTTTTTGGTAATATTTTCCCTTCAAAATTGTATTGCTAGTAATAATTTTTTTCAAAAAAGTATTGCTGGTAATAGTTAACTATTTGCCCATAGCTGGGACCCTAACCGTTGCTACCACCCCGCGTCAGGGTGGGCCTAGGAACAACAGCAATTAAGAGGTGGTTCCACGCTCCTCAAAACCTTCTGATCAGAGGCTTTGTTGCTGGACGTAGTTTATCGTCTTACCCAGGACGCGGATGTAGTATAACGTCTTACCCAGGACGGATTTAAAAATGGAAAATGGTAACTATTTTGTTTGTCAATTTGGTTTATATTCGATTGTTGCGTTTTCGATTAGTGCGTATCTTTTAATGTAGACATTAGCCGCAGTATTCGAAGGATTCCTGTACTCGAAGCAGCAGAGATGTTGTTCTTCAGAAGGATACTGAGAATACCATGGAACGAACATGTGAGCAACGAAGAAGTTTTAGAGAAAATAGAATAAAAGGACACTTATACTTAAAATCAGGAAGAGGTAGTTGAAATTTCTAGGGAACATAATGACGAAAAAGGACTTGAAAAATTCGATACTTCCCAGGACAGATTGAAGGAGAGAGAGAGAGAGAGAGAGAGAGAGAGAGAGAGAGAGAGAGAGAGAGAGAGAGAGAGGGAGAGAGAGAGTGAGAGTTAGAGGGGGGGAGAGAGAGTGAGAGAGAGAGTGAGAGAGAGTGTGAGAGAGAGAGAGAGTGAGAGAGAGGAGGGAGAGCATAACCCATCTAGCGAGTTTGAGTAAATGGATGGT
The DNA here is from genome assembly GCA_964036315.1 of Acanthosepion esculentum. Taxonomy (NCBI): domain Eukaryota; kingdom Metazoa; phylum Mollusca; class Cephalopoda; order Sepiida; family Sepiidae; genus Acanthosepion; species Acanthosepion esculentum. Next base: position 118,777,475 of record OZ038479.1, on the reverse strand, counting down.
GGGACAGGGTTTAAGAGAGATAACAAAAAGACAAAATTTATTAAGGAGAGGAAATTGTGGAGAAGCATGATCGCCAACGTCCTGAAGGGACATGGCACGAAGAAGAAGAATTCATAAGAGATCATAAAGGAGTGGTGGGAAAAAAATTATCTTTTTTGAAGACTATTACCGAGCAGCAAAATTCTGATTCGCTCCGATGAAATTGGTTAATTAATCAACTCGCTGAAATAAAGCATCCTGTCAGAATAAAACAACCAATCAAATAAATCGACCAATCAATAAAAGAATTAAACGGAAAAGCCGGTTAAGTGATTTTCATAACGTTCTCTTGAAAAAAAAAAATACAAAAGTCAAACGTAGTTGTTACAAATTGTCCGAATTCATGATATGAGACATTTTAAATGAGTTTCTTTAATGCCAATAACGATAGAGTTTTGCCATATTATGCAGGTAAAGGAGAAAAAACAGGCTATCTTTCTGTCGAACTAAATATGTCCGCCAATCAACAAAGACCGCAATATTTTATGAGGTGTAGAATCAGGGCCAGTGAAAGGGTCTTGTGGACCCCCACCGAATCTATGATACGGGGGTAACTCCTCTATTACATCTCAGTTTTCATAGGTGGTATTTATTGTAACCTAATTATGTACAATAGTGAATCGCATGCAATATAGGTAAACAATTCAACTAGAAGTAATGAAAATAAATACAATGTATCTGAATACAAATTTGATAATACAGTGTAACCCGGATATAAGAGACCCGGATATAAGAGAAACACGGATATAAGAGAGATTTTTTATCTGGTCCCAAATTAGAGTCTGTGTTAATGTATATATAACAGACCAAACCCGTATATAAGAGAAACCCGTATATAAGAGACTTCGTCTCCGGTCCCGACAACTCTCTTATATCCGGGTTACACTGTAGATCATTCTAGCTTAAATAATTCAACAATATTTTGCCGCAATTTTTAACATCAACTTGAGAATTTTCTTCTGAAAAAATTGAATAATTTTAACACATTCAACATTATTGATAAAAATAGTGAATTTTATATCGTGTCTTTTTCTTTCGAGACTTGCAATGAGCAAAACAAATTCACCGATTTGGACGAAAAAAAAAAAAAATTGACCCCGGAATGACGTCAAAATTCGCCAAAAGGTTTCATCCTTTTTATAGTCAGCGGTGCTTAGTTTAAATTTGTAGCGAAGTGTAACCCGGATATAAGAGAAAACCGGATATAAGAGAAAACCGGATATAAGAGCGATTTTCTCTGGTCCCAAATTAGAGCCTGTGTTAATAAAACAAAATAGACCAAACTCGGATATAAGAGAAACCCGGATATAAGAGACTTATTATCCGGTCCCGACAACTTTCTTATATCCGGGTTACACTGTATATAAATGTGGGTAGAAAAACGAAAATATTGATAAGATAGCGAGGGTCACAAAGCACTGCCCGGGGGACTCAAATCATGCTTGGGCCCATACCGGTCAGGACGTTCGAAGGTAGAACGCATCGGCCTTAAATAGAATGAACTCGCAACCTATATACCCTTTTAACTGTTGAACCAGTACTTTAACCGGTATAAATGTGTTCATGAGAGGTGTGTTTTAATTCAATAATACACGAGGTCTGATCAAAAAGTATCGAGGCTGGTGCTATAAAAAGAAAACTGCAACACATAACAATTCGGCATTTCTGACAACTCAACCGTGGTGAGATTCAAATCCGGGGCTCATGGTCAGAAAGTAAACTCGACCACACACACACACACACACACATATATATATATGCATGTGCGTGTGTGTGTGTTGACTTTTATTTTATATTTGATGCATGACTGACTAGGCAGAATATTTTCCAGCACGATGTTACTGTTACGCTCGACTGGTTGCCAAACAAGGCCACAGCACCCAGTTTATCCTGATATTCAACCCATAGCTGGGAGGAGAAGAGATAGATTAATACCTTTCCCGAGAGTATTTACGCTTAAGTGAATGTCACAAACCCAACTGGAATTCGAACTCGGCTCACCGATTTTTCATTCCGAGCCGTTATCGTTGTTATACACTACAACGCACATCCTAGTATATCAGTCACTTAGGCGATCATGTATCTTTCGATACTGGTAGACCAGTTGCCATCCAAGGCAACTGGTTTACCGGTCTGTCCTACTATTTACCCATAGCTGGTGGGAGAAGAGGATTCATACCTTCCCCAATGGTATTAGCGCGTAAGTGAATGTAATGATTGGATTCGACTGGAATTCGAACTCGGCTCTCCGATTCCTCAATCCGAGACGCTATCCATTACTACACCGTGCCTCCCTAAAGTATCAGAATAAATTTACAGGCTGATTGAAAAGTAACCCCCTAGTATTTTATGTATGGTGAACTCTCCCGTCATGTAAAAGTTATAGTTAGTCGGCAGAGTCCAACATACATAAAATAGGGAATTACTTTTAAAATCACCGTGTATATTCAATAAAAAAAAAATTTGGGGATGGTTTGGTTTAGTTTATTTTGTTTTACGTCATATCAACCTCAATGGGTTATTTAATCCCGACAAGATTTTTAAGATAGATTCGTGTGAATAGAATATGTAATCTTTGTAAGAAATCAGTTTGTAGATCAGCTTTCATTGACGTATTTTTGTAAAGAGAGATTTTGTCGAGAGTCCAAATATATTGCTGGTAATATTTTTTTTTTCAAAAATGTATTGCTGGTGTTTCAACGACCAAATCTATTTTTATACCTTCATAATGTTTTTGACACTAGTTTGAAGATTAACCATAGCTGGGACCTTACCAGGTGCCGCCACTCCGGGTCAGGGTGGACCTGGGAACAACAGCAGTTAAGAAGTGGTTCCACGCTCCTGAAAAGCTCCCAATCAGTGTCCTTGCTGCCGAATGTAGCTTATCGTCATGACGATTAAAATATTTTAAAATCTAACGGTAGCTTTATTTTTCAAAACTTTGTCTTCAAAATACGAGTGCGCCTAACACGCGGCTGTCTTATATTCCGAAAAAAAATACTGTAATTATCAAACGATACTTTCTTAACCCCCACCACACACTCACATTGATAACGTTGAATGATTGAATATAATAAAGCGAAATGAATATGATAGGAAAAAAATCATAAGAGGAAAAAAAATTATAAAGATATTTACCCGCTCACCCAGTCGTACGGAATATGATACAACGAAAACAGCGTTTAAAGATGGAGTTCTTTGAGTACTTGGGACCAGGGACAAAAATTGCTCAAATCGCCCTCGACACTTCTCCTTCAGGGACGCCTAAGGCGCCAGAGATTAACCCTAGCCCTCTCCCGTAGGAGAGGTATTGCCTGAGTTGACAGCTCCCGGGGCTTATGTGCATTATATTTCATTCAACTCAATGGGGTTCTGGCTGGTCTATGAAATAAATATAATTTGTTAGGGCGATGAACATTCATAATTTTGGCTTGTGAATGAGAAAAATAATATTTTTATTGACTCCTAAAAAAAAAAAATCATATCACCCCATGCAAGGCAGTAAAGCCACTAAGACACAAGAGGTTACTAAGTGTGAAAGAATAAGAGAAACGTTATTAAGGAGCGAGAACAATAGAAGAGTAATCAAGAAGACAGTAGATAACGATTGACATTGCATTTAAATTTTTGAAGATCAAAGTTGACTAGAAAGCATGAATCTGGAACAAAGTTTTACAAATGTGAATTGCGAGAAAAGAAACTGTTAACATAGAACTTACGGTTACATCTAGCCAATTCAACCATAGAGAAAAGTTCATCAGAACAATTACCATGAAAGTATTTATAGAAAAGACACTGGTAAGCTACATTAAGTCGGTGGGGAAGTAACTGAAGACGAGACACCAGATCAGGACCAATAATATTGCTGATTCTTTGGATTTTATCAAGAATCTCTAAATATGCAGCAAGCACACCGGACGATATGTGGCAGCAATATTCACAACAGAAACGAATGGTAGACTTATAAATATGTAAGACAGATTCAAAGTAGAAAAATTGTCTGACCGACAGACATCTGAAAAAGGTAGGAGGGCACAAAATAATAACAGAAAAAGGAGGATATTAGTACGAATGCCGATAATGCAAATAAAATTATTTCCGTTTTAATTTTGTTTTGTTTTCTGGTGGGAGTTGCCTTCATCATCATCATCAGCATCACCATCCCCGTGCCCGAGTGTGGCTATAGAGCTGCTGCTGAACCCCTGACCTGCTCTCTCTGCATATATGAATTGAAAGTCGGAGAGGCATTCTTGAGCAAGTCGACCTGGCGGGGCCCATCCCTTACCCTGATCAAACTACAGCTGATGCCCTCCAGCTTTAAGACTTGCCTTGTTCTTGAGCCTGCCTATTTAGGCATCTACTTTGTAAAGCTTGCTCCACCAACTTTTATTGGATCCATTCTTAAAGAATGTAACGTATGTTTATCTAACACAAACGGTATGTACGTAAAAGCGTTCCCAAATCAACTTGCAAAAATCAACTTGCAAAAATCAACAAATATAATTACGAATATACATTATCATCTGAATCCAATACAGACAAAGTAGAAGTGTTATACACTTACATACAGGACCATTACGTACTACCCTCAAACACTCGCTATCTTATTAACATTTGCTTTTTACTACTTACATTTATATACGTTATAAATTAAATTAAGCACAACTGACTGATTAAAGGATGAAATTCTTTTTCTTCCAAATCCGTGAATTCTGTTTTTTTCTTTTTTCTATAACTGGTTAACCGCGACATTAGTCTTCTGTGTCCCGTCAGCCGTCTGCCTTGCTATTTGATCTGAAATTTTGTCTCAGAAAGATACAACTAGGAACCTTGACAACACAAGTCCCTACCTGCCCACTCGATGAAAATAGCACTTACAATGTTATGACGGAATTTTGGAATAGAGGTCGCGTCGTTTATTGTTTTTTTAAGAATTTTTTTTGGTTTGGACGTTACAAGAAAAAGTTGAAAAACGGGGGAAAAAAAAGTTGCTATCGGAAGTTGAAAAACGGGGGAAAAAAGTTGCTATCGAAAGTTGAAAAACGTGGGGAAAAAAAGTTGCTATCGAAAGTTGAAAAACGGGAAAAAAAAGTTGCTATCGCAAATTGAAAAACGTGTAAAAATAAAAGTTGCTATCGAAAGTTGAAAAACGGGAAAAAAAGTTGCTATCGAAAGTTTTTCAACTTTCGATAGCAACTTTTTCGGAAACATGCTATCGAAAGTTGAAAAACGTGGGAAAAAAAGTTGCTATCGAAAGTTGAAAAACGTGGGAAAAAAAGTTGCTATTGAAAGTTGAAAAACGTGGGAAAAAAAGTTGCTATCGAAAGTTGAAAAACGTGGGAAAAAAAGTTGCTATCGAAAGTTGAAAAACGGGGGGGAAAAGTTGCTATCGAAAGTTGAAAAACGGGGAAAAAAAGTTGCTATCGAAAGTTGAAAAACGTGGGGGAAAAAAGTTGCTATCGAAAGTTGAAAAACGGGAAAAAAAAGTTGCTATCGAAAGTTGAAAAACGTGGGAAAAAAAGTTGCTATCGAAAGTTGAAAAACGGGGGGGAAAAGTTGCTATCGAAAGTTGAAAAACGGGGAAAAAAAGTTGCTATCGAAAGTTGAAAAACGGGGGGGAAAAGTTGCTATCGAAAGTTGAAAAACGTGGGAAAAAACACAATTACCCAAAATTCAGCTCTGAATTGTAACATACAAAACCTAATTTAACTAAGACATTATTTAATTAGAAAAGCTTTTAATGGCTTTTATGAATAATATATGTTAAGGACACTATTTTCTGAAACCAAAATAATTTCCCGATGAAAAATGAATTTTTACAAGAATTGTTTGATTTTTTTCAATTTTAAACACAGAATGTGATAAATTAAATTAAATCTCGATCCTTGCCCTTTAGGGAATACTATTATTAAGTAGATCTATCTTTACAGATTATACATTTGAAATCTTATTACAATTTGAAACACACATGTATTAAAAAAAAAAAATTTACACTGTTTCTTAAAATATATGGATGGACATGCTTGACATAATGCCAAGTGTTTTAAGAGTTGTTTCCCCTGAGGACAAGAACCAGCCATCAGAAAATTTTGCGTCTTCGTTCTGCGTGCACGTTTTGAATATTCTGACTGACTGACTTTCTTTATTTGACTATCATCGTCGCATTTTCAAAATTTTTAGTGTTTTACGTCCTGTTTCAGTAAATATTTTAATTTAATTTTTTTTAAATATAATTAATTTATTGTTATTCACTAAGAGGCATACTGCAATTATTAATTATTTTCTTTCTTAGTTTCAATTTTAGGGATGAAAACAGTGATGCAGGCTTTGGATATCGTTAGAATATTTTCAAAAAAGGGCCACCAAATTTTTTTAAATCAATTGCATAGCAGTTTTTTTTAAAATTTTTTCTATACTTCTATTTTTAGTGCAATATTATTAAATAAAATAAAAAGTGTAAATGATTACATAATTAATAAAAAAAAATCACATTTTCATAACTCAGATTATAACAATTAATATTAAAAATAAGGAAAATTAAAAATTGACAGATAAAAATAATAACATTTCATAAAAATGCGAGAGGTACCTATAATTATTAGGTACCTATCATATTAGGTACCTATAATAATTATTATTTATGAAGTTTTATGGTATTATTTTTATTTATTATTAATTTTTATATTATCTCAATTATGAAAAAATCATAACTGAGATAATATAAAAATTAATAATAAATAAAAAATAATACCATAAAATTTCATGAGATGTTCGTAAAAATTAGGTACCTCTCTCGTATATTTTATCTCGTTCTCAGTTATAAAATTTTAAATTTATTTTATTGTTAGTATTTAAAATTTTATTTTCCAGAAATCCACTTCAAACGTAAAACAAAAGTACCTAAAAAAATCAATAAAATATTAGATTGTTGAAAGTATTTCATTTTTTAAAATTACCGTGTACTTAAATAAGTTGGTTCACTTAAAATTCGAAAAAATTGTCACTTCTGTCCTTCCATCCGATAAATTCCCCCTGACGTAAGCTTTCAATAATCGATGTAAGCGTCAATTCATACATTGAAACAAGTCACCACGGTTAAAGTTAAGACATGCTTCTCTTATTTTCAACTATTTTTTTCTGCTAAAAAAGTAAGTAATGTTTGTTTCCATTTACATTAAGTAAACTATAAATTTTCTAATTTTCCTCAAATAATTTTTAAAAAAGGTATAATTGATTTTTACGAGATTTTTAAACAGAGAATTTAACTTTTTTTTACAAATTTCTCAAAAACGGCGGACATCATCGAGTTTATGGCAATTTCGCTGACTCAAAAAAAAAAGATTAAGTAAAATTTCGGAAATGGATTAAAAAATGTAATAAAAATTACTTTGTTTTTTTCCTTTTAATAATAACATAAACATTTAGACGATAAAAAATTACTTTCATCACGTTTGAGGCCTTTTTTCATTACGGTATGCGCTTTTTTAGCGAATTAGTGGTGATTCCTATTATTGGCATTGTTTGTATATTAATACAACCCATATTAGACCATAATTCTCTAAACGAAAGACCAAAGGATTTTTTGATTATTAAATTATGTTTTTAATCCTTTTTAAAACGTTTGAAATTTTGGATAAAATCTTGATTTTTTTTTTTTGCGTCAGCCGGGCGGCCAAAAATTATGTCGTTCTTTTTACATTTTTCTTCATAAAATGGATGTTGACCGCTTGACGACCCCATGCAAACTGAGTAAATACGTTTTCTGCGCATAGGCTCCACGCATATATCCGCTTTAACCAAAATAAAACGAACAATTTATTGACCAATCAGAGCCACTCCCGCTCCAAAAAACAATCTTAATTTGGAACCGATTAGCGGCTATATATTCTCTAATTCAAACAAACTTGAAACAGACTCGCTTCGATGTCAACACCGGCAAGTTGAGCGTGCGAGACGCGACACAAACCATCTTTCATGTCAATACCAATGTGGTGAAATCGCGTTTTTTTTCCCCCCTTTGGGGAAACGCTATGAAACATCATGACACGCACGCACACACGCTCACATGTACGTACGAACATCGCATATCTACGCTCATCTACGCACGTCTATGTACATTCACTCCTTCAATTAAAGAACACAGAAATTTATCAACTTCTAACAGTGAGATTTTCTTCAGCAACAAACACGCCGCCTGAGCACGTGTGATTTTCGACAATTCATCGCAACCGATTTCATTCCTCTTCAGTGAACGAATTTGAGCAGCAAAAAAATCCTTCAATATATGCTGATTTTTCAACTCGGAAGTGTTAAACTAAAAAAACTACATTTTTAGTACCAAATACTACTTCTCGATTTTCAAGCAAAGACTACAATTTTCTCTTTTTCAACAAGTTTCTTTGGACTCATCTTACAACAAACTTTCAAGAATTATCTTCGAACTTTTTGTAGAACAACACTTTCTTCTTTGAAAGCCTTAAGCAATTCAACTAGCAGTTAAAGGTAAATAACTCCTGTTATATTTAAACATTGAACTTCATAGAAATTGTAACAAACTAATTCTTTTACAAATAACAATACATCTTACTAAAGTTCTCCAAACTCGTACACTTTTTAATACACATCACAGTTTATCAACCAGGAACATTTTCCTCTCTCAAAATTCCAAGAACAAGTAAATTTCAGCATTTCAAACACAACTGAATTCCTGTTTTGTATAATAGTTGTTATGCATAAATAAATTCCATTACTTATGTAACTTTTCTTGTTGAATGTTATTCTTCTTGTTTAGTTTGCTTATTCCTTCTTAGCACATTTTGTAAAGTAAAAATAGTAAGGGTTGATTCGAGGCCATTCAACCCGCCACACATCCGAAAAAAAATTAAAGTTAAAAGCCGGAGTCCTTGGGGAATATCATTCCTCAATTTCTTTTCAAAATACTACTCATTTCCCGAAAATCTGCCCCGAATCGTAAAATTAAAAAAAAAAAAATGCAATAAAACTACGACATTATTTAATTGGAAAAGCTTTTGCTTTTGTCGGTACCTCCACTTTTACTCAAATAACCTGTCCAAAAGATATGGAAATTCTTGAAAAAGTCAAATAATTATCGGATTTTAATGAAATTTTCAGAACTTTTTCACAAATGAATGAAATTATTTTTGAAATCTTTTGTTTTAGAAAATCTTTGTAAAAATTTATTTTATATATGTTAACACACATATACTTACTTGATTTCATAAAATTTCGAGAAATTACTTTTCAAGGCGAAATGTTGTTTTATTAGTTAAAAGTAGGACTCCTTGGAGAATTTAAATCTTTTTTTTTAAACAGGATCACCAGTCACCAAAAATCTGCTCTGAATCGTAAAATAAAAAATGCAATATAAAACTGACATTTACAATTTTAATAAACTTTTAATTGCTTTTATAAATAAGATTTATTAAGGACATAAGAATTTTTTTTTTTTCGATGAATATTAATTTTTACAAGATTTTTATTTTTAAAAAATTTTAATTAGATAATTTAAATCGTTTAAAATTCTGCATTACTTCAAGGAGTTTAGTTAATATTGTTATTAAGTGGAAAACTAAATTTATGAATCAAAAATTGAAAAGCTCATTAAAAGTCGTTGTACACCAATATTTAAAGAAAAATATTTTTTTTAAGTATACGTAACGTGCCATTGTTTGAAAGTATGATCGACTATACACGACATAATCAGAGCGATGACTATCAGTCAGTTATGTGCCATGCGTGATACACGCTTAGGCGATCATGTATCTTTCGATACATGACTGACGTTGCAGATTTTTTCCCGCAGTAGTTTACTATTTCTTTCTTTAGACCAGTTGCCATCCAAGACAACCCGGTCTGTCCTGCTATTTACCCATAGCTGGGGAGAAGAAGAGCACGGAATTCGAACTCGGCTCTCCGATTTTTCAATCTCAGCAGCTATCCATTACTGTGCCTCCTCCGCTGACGAGAGTAAATTTAAATTCTGCGTTCTTAAAATTAGATTATGGCGAACATTTTCCAACATTTTTGGTAAATTTTGGTTTTATTTCCCGAGCGCTAAAAAAATCCCTTAAAATTTTCCCAAATCGTCATAATTCCGTGCAAATGTACATGCTGAACTCGAATTAATAATTTGATTATATTTATGAAGAAACCTACTGTTTTGGAGTTATCGACAAAAAAAAAATTGGACTTCTTGTTGGTCATTCGTCACCCATTACTGCTATCATGAACACTGATTCACTGCGTAGTACATCCGGTGATTTTTGGCTTATTTACTTCTTTTACAGACTTTCCTTGCAGAAAATCACCACACACTACCATAAAGAAATGTAATTTTTTTTTTTTTTTTTTGGTAAGTGTAGTTTTATTTATAACAAAAACAAATTAAATAATACAATAGAACTTTTTTTTCCGTTTTGAATAGCAATGAAAAATTAAAAGAACAAATTAAATAATAAAATATAAAATAAATAAAACAATTAATTATGCACAAACTTGGTAAAGTAGAAGGGTTGATTGTATTATTTATTTTTTTATACCCAAGAAAGAAAACCCCATCTCTAACCTTAACACCTAACCCTAAAGTTAATCTTTAGGGTTAGGTGTTAAGGTTAGGGGTGGGTTTTTTTTTCTGTGTAGAAAAGGGGACAAAATAAAAAAACGTTAAATAATTTCCCAAGTTTGTGCATTAATTTTGTTTTATTTTCATTTTTCAAATATAAAAAATGCTTTTTTATTATTTAATTTTTTCTTTTAATTTGTCATTAATATTCAAAATGGAAAAAAAGGTTCTGTTGTATTATTTAATTTGTTTTTGTTATAAATAAAACTACACTTACCAAAAAAAAAAAAAAAAAATTACATTTCTTTATGGTAGTGTAGTGATTTTCTGCAAGGAAAGTCTGTAAAAGATGTAAATAGGCCAAAAATCACCGGATGTACTACGCAGTGAATCAGTGTTCATGATAGCAGTAATGGGTGACGAATGACCAACAAGAAGTCCAATTTTTTTTTTTGTCGGTAACTCCAAAACAGTAGGTTTCTTCATAAATATAATCAAATTATTAATTCGAGTTCAGCATGTACATTTGCATGGAATTATGACGATTTGGGAAAATTTTAAGGGATTTTTAGCGCTCAGGAAATAAAACCAAAATTTAAAACTGGTAAATTTTTATTTTAACACCCAAGCACAATTCACTACTGAATGGGCCTATTTACTTCCTTTCATTGCAGAAATTAATACGCGCTAAAAATTAATGCAAAAACTTGTTAAAGTAGATGGGTTGATTCTATTTTTTCATTAGTTTTTTCATTTGTCCCCTTCTTCTACACAGAAAGAAACCCCCTCCCCTAACTTTAACACCTAACCCTAAAGACGGGAACAAATTAAAAAAAAAACATTAAATTAAATAATTGTTTCAATTGCCGTAATCTTTTTGGGGTTAGAGAGAACGATTAATTTTTCTTTTCATTCTTCATAAAAAACAAAAAATAACTTTGTTATTCTTTTACTTGTCGATGTTTACATATATTTGAATGAAACTTTCTTCTTAAATTAAGTACAAAAAAAAATCACTTAACGGAAGCACGTACTAATTTCTGCAAGGAAAGGAAGTAAATAAGCCCATTCAGCAGGGAATTTAGCGCTCGGGTGTTAAAATGAAAATTTACCATGTTTTATAGCCTCTGAAGAACAATAAAACTGTCAACACCTTTATCAGCAGTTGTTACGTGGTTGATAGGCGATGACAAGTAAGTACGTAATCACCGCTTCAGTTTGTTTTAAAAATCCATTTCTGTTATTAAATCAGTAAATAATTTTTTTTTTTAAATCAGTTACTATTACTCAAATATAGTTTCAGAAAAGTATTATTTTTGGAAGATTTTTTTAATACAGAGAATTACATTGTGATGAAAGACGACTAAAAAAAAGTGGCACTAAGAATTTTAGAAAAAAAAATCAATTCCAATCAATATAATTTCTGTTTGAAATACACCAGTGTATTTTGCTTACTGGAAACAGTAAATTTAATCCTTTAGCTTTCACCTAAGATGAAAGCTTCAAGAAAACTTTTTTATTTATAAAAATTAATTTTAAATCAATATATCGAAAATTAGTGGTGGTATTTACTTCTAGTTACTCATTTTCAACTCCGCAAACAATTAATATAGGGAATTTTAGCGTCATTTTGCTGTCCAAATCATATTGATTTGGAAATTCTTGCAAAAATCATATTATTGTTGGATTTTAATTAAACTTTGAGGACTCATTCACAAGTAAATGAAATTATTTTAGAAATATGTTTTTGCTTTTTTTGGTGGGATCTTGAAAGTATATTTTAGATCTGTTGTTACTGCCCCTCCCACTTAATTAATTTTATGAAATTTCGAGAAATTAAATTTTGTAGTTCTTAATAGTTATATTAGTTAAAAGCAGAACTCCTTGGAGAATTTAAACCATCACTTACTTTTTGTAAATTGGGTCGTCCAGTTACCGAAAATATGACCTGAATTGTGAAATAAAAAATGAAAATGTGGTATTAAGAAAAATTTTTCTTTTGAGGAATAATGAATTTTTACTAAAATAGTTTTCATTTTTAAAAATTTCAATAGAATAATTTTTAAAACTTTTAAATCTTTTAAAATTCTGTCTTACTTTGTAGAGGTTACATGATATTGTTAAGTAAAAACTATATTTACTAATCATAAAGGGAAAAGGTTAGTACAATTTAGGGACCCCAGTATTTTAAAAAAAAATTTTGAATTTTTTTATTTGCATAAACTTGCACATAATTAGGTTATGATAAAAAATAAGTATTTTATATGAATGGAACAGCACAGCACACTTGATATATTCAGGAAAGATATTAGAATAATTAAGAACCCATACTGGCAGCAAACAGCCTGCATGAGCATAAAGAAGCAGTTCAGCAAATATACAAAAATAGAAAGGGGTGTAAAGCAAGGATGCGTCTTCTCATCAGATCTATTCAACCCAGGCAGTTCTGAGAGAATTGAAAATCCTACCGGATCCAACATTGGCGGCCATAATCCTAACAACATAGGATACACAGATGTCACAGTACTGATAGCAGACACGGAAGAGAAATTACAAAACCTTCTACATAAGATAGCGAAGGCAAGCGAGAAGAATGGACTAAGCACAAACTACAAGACAGAATGCATGGTCATCAGTAAAAAGATGAGCCCGAAATGCGATTTGCATGTTGGGGACACTAAAGTCAAGCAGGTGCGGAAGTTTAAATATATGGGATGTGTTTTGACAGAGGACAGTAAGTGCGACACTTAGCTCCATAGATCTATTGGGATGGCCAAGGACGGATTCCAAAAGCCGGGCAGAGTATTGCGAGACAGGAGGATTTCTTTGGTAACAAAGAAAAGAGTATTGAGCTGTTACGTGACATCTCTCCTCCTTTACGGCAGCGAATGTTGGAGGTTTCCTCAAAGATGAAAAGACTCGACACAATGGAGGTATGGTTCTACAAAAGGACGCTAAGGATATCATGGACCAAGTGTGTGAGCAACAATGAGGTTTTGGAGAGGATGCAAACAAGGAAGAGGCTTATACTTAACATCAGGAAGAGGCATCTGAAGTCTCTGGGACACATAAGATAGGATGGCCTGGAAAATCTGATATTCACAGGTCAAATAGGAGAGAGAGAGAAAAGGGAAAGTAATGCATGACATACCTTAAGTGGGCTTAAGCAAGTGGTCTGGGGGAGATGGCAGAAGGACAAAACTTATTGAGAGCCACAAGGGTTAGAGGGAAGTGGAGAGCCCTGATTGCCTACATCCTGAAAAAATGACAAAGAAATTTTGATAAAATCTACTGTTTAGGAGTTGTCCACAATAAAATTTCGGACTCATTCCCATTACGGCATGGTAGCCATTACTGGCATTGTTTGTATACATTCACTTCTGATTAGATTTGCGCAGAAGATTACATTTTGTTAACGGCCTTTATTACAGTTCTTACCTGACTGAATTATTACAGTTTTTACTTGACTGAATTACTGCGTAACTAAGGACACATTGCATGCAATATAATCAAGACTGTTCTGCAGCAAATATAAGCAAACAACATCAGTAATGTCTGCCGCAATGCGAATGAGTCCAAAATTCTATTGTCGATAACTCCAAAATGGTAGATTTTATCAAAATTTCTTTGTTATTTTCAAATTAAGCATGTAAATTTACACCTAAATATAACTATTTGGCAAATTATTATTACATATCTAGCACGAGGCTTAAAAACAAATTACCTGATTTTTATTGCTGGTAATATATTTATTTTTGAAAAAATGTATCACTGGTAATTTTTTTTTTTTTTTAAATGTATTGATGGTAATAATTTTTTTCTTCAAAAATTTATTCCTTGTATTAAAATCTATTATTACACTTTCATAGTGTTTTAACCCCAGTTTGGGGGTTAACTCTTTGCCCATAACTGGGATCCTAACAGGTGTTACCACCCCTGGTCAGAGTGGACCTGGGAACACCAACAATTAAGAGGTGGTTTCACGCTTCTCAAAATCTCCTGATCAGAGGCCTTGCTGCTGGATGTAGTTTATCGTCTTAACCAGGATGAGTGAATGTCAGAGGCCATAGCCCAACATATCATACCATTTTGGAATCAGGCCAACTCCATGAGCAAATTTAAAACATCCTGGGCTGGACCTGGACCTGCAAGCCTGAAATTTTAGAATTCCAAGTTTTCATCACTGCAATTGTTTTCAGCAATTTTTTTTTTTATTTACTTGATTTTTTTGCGATATTGTTTTTTTTTTACAATAACAATTTTTATAACTTGGAAATAAATTTGGGAATAATCAAAATTAATTACAAAATCCAGCGAAAGTCAAAAATGAATTGAAAATAATTGTTTGTACAGAAAGTAAGGACCTACATACATCAAACTGTCTTTAAATTAAGTGTCAGCAGAATAATTATCATTGAACTTTTAAAAGGTAAGCTTAAATATTAATGCAGTACTTAACTGCAGTGATCAATTTTGAGTTCTTCTGTAGTTTATTGTTGCATATGGCAGCAGTATGCCTCACAAAAAGAAATCTCCGCCAACAGAGGACCAGATTGCAATCAAAAGAGTCAAGGCTGCAGCGAGGAAAAGAAAATCCCATGCAAATGAAAACCCAGATCAAACGGCAGCCAGGAGAGCTTCCAATGCTGAGAATATGCAAAAACTTAGGGATTCTCATTCCTGAACAAACTGAAAGCCCAATAAAGAGACCTTCACCCTCCCGTAGGAGCTAGCTCAAATGCCGTATGATAGGGTGGCTTTTAAGGTAGTTATTAATAAATTTTAAATCAAAATTTGTTTAGCTTGCCTCGCAACAACTTCAACCCACAGAATGAAAAATTACCAAAAATCAGGGAGTTATACATATTTCCTAAGTTCGTATGACATTCGATGTACTTACAAGGAATTTCTTACAATTTAAAAAAGGAAAGAAAAAAAAATGTTTTTGGCTTGTTTATTAGAGTGAGCACAAAAGTAGACATCCCACCTAGAAATAATGCACCAGAGTCACTCACATTTGGGGCGATTGCAAATGTCACCACAACTGGAGTGCAATAGAAGGCTCTGGGAGAATTTGGTATGAATTACATTTTATTTTGGGGGAGAATTACCAGAAAAGATCCGTATTTTGTTTGTGTAGAGATATGTAAATGACTGCCTAATTAACATAGCTAAAGCATAGAGCTCATATAAGTGCCCAAACAGCAAGGAGAAGGGCAATAAGATATGCAAAACTGCTTGACTAGGAAAATACAAAGAAAATAAGTATGGACAGTTATGGACAGTTATGGACATAGCATATCTTACATATTTATAAGTCTTCTATTCGTCCATGCTTAGAATATTGCTGCCTCATATGATCCGGTGCCCTTGCTATTTACCTTGAGCTTCTTGATAAAATCCAAACAAGAATCAACAATGTTATCAGTCCAGGTCTTGCAGCCAGTCTTCAGTCACTTTTGCCATAAGGTTGCCCTCCAGTACCTTTTCTATAAATACTTTCATGGTAATTGTTCAGATGAGCTCTTTGCTATTTTTCATATTGTAATTACACATTAGGGTTTAGCATTTTTTAAATTGTTGTTTTATTCCCCCCACCCAGACAATGAATTATACATATGGGGACTAGTTAGGACATTCGTAGAGACATTGAGGTATTATGGTGGATGGTAAGTAAAATGCGTTGTTAGAGATATTGTAGTTTGTTTGGGTCAGTGATTGTGGTTAGCTAAGTTTAAATTTAAGGCAGAACAAGACCGTTCTTTTCTCTATTTTGGCCTGGTGTCACATTTTGTAATTTTTACAAATATTGCTCTTCGTTATGTTACCTAGACTTTATGAATTTAAGTGCAGTACTAGACTGGCGTCAAGACCCCATCAATTTACAGTTGAGTTGGCTAGAAGTAACTGCAAAAAAAAAGGATAATGGATATAAAAAATATTGGCGGCAAGTTCTCATCAGTTTACAATTGAAGTGGCTAGATATAACCATGAGTTCTATGCTAACAGTTTCTTTTCTCGCACTTCTCGCTTGTGGGACTACAGCTCCATGCTTTCCAGCCAACTTTAATCTGCAAAAATTGAAATGCAATGTCAATCGCTATCTACTGTACTCTTGATTACTCTTTTCTCTTAGTACTCATTATTAATGATTCTGTTCCTAATTCTTCCACACCCTGTAACCCCTTGTGTCTTAGAGGCTTTACTGCCTTGCATGGTGGTGGGGGTTGGGGGTGATACCGATTAGAAAAACAAACAAACAAAAGAAACCTAGCTTGAGTTAATGGATGGTGGAGCAAAGTTTAGGAGAGATAACAAAAAAGAAAAAAAAATTATTAAGAGCTACAGGAAATTGTGGAGAGCCATGTTTGCCAACGTCCTGATAGGACACTGCACATAAAAGAATTACAAAAAAAAAAACCCCAAAAAAAACCGCTATTCTTAAAGACTTACAGCAGCATTCTGTTTTCTCTCTTCATTCCCCATTTGCTAAAAAGATGGCGCTGAAGAAACTAGTTACTACTTCGTTAATAATTCAGACAAGTTGAAATAAACTAACCAGTCAGAAGAAACGACCAATCAAATAAATGAACCAATCAAATAAATGAACCAATCAAATAAATGAGCCAATCAACAAAAGAATTAACTGTAAGAACCTGTTTAGGGACTGCCACTTTCTTGTGAATAAGTGGTTTGTAATTTTTCTTAAGCAATCAGTAACTTGCTGAATGACTACCTCGATCAAATCTTCACTATGCTCTTAGAAATTTTCACTTTCTTTCTGGAGGAATTTATTTTCAACAGTCCGGCATGTAAATGGCAGAAATATTTTTTTTTTCTTTTTTCCTTTCGTTTTTATTAATATCTTGACTGCTGACAAACACAGAAGAGAATTTCAAGTTTAGGACAATTTTGAGTGCGTTAAAGTTAGTGTTGACGATTATAATAAAAAAAGAATGAAGTAAACGTGTGTGCCCTGAGATTGGGTGAAGCTAGAGAATTGTTTCTTCTTTCATGTGCTGTGTCCCTTCAGGACATAGGCGATCATGTCGCTCCACATCTTCCTGTCACTTGTAGCTCTTAATAACTTTCTTTTAGATATTTCTCCCAAACCCTGTTCTACCATCGATTTACTCAAGCTCGTCAAGTATGTTATACACTGCTTTCTTCTGTTCCTCTTTCCCTCAATTTGTCCTGTGAGGATCATGTCGCTCCACATCTTCCTGTCACTTGTAGCTCTTAATAACTTTCTTTTAGATATTTCTCCCAAACCCTGTTCTACCATCGATTTACTCAAGCTCGTCAAGTATGTTATACGCTGCTTTCTTCTGTTCCTCTTTCCCTCAATTTGTCCTGTGAGGATCAGATTTTTCGTGCGCTCATTTTCATTACATGCCACAGAAATTTCAACTACCTCTTCCTGATATTAAGTATAAGTTTCCTTTTTGTCACCATTCTCCCCAAAACCTCATTGTTGCTCACAAGTTCGGTTCAATGGTATCCTCAGCATCTTTCTGTTCTGCTGCTTCAAGTCTCTTCTTCATCTGTGAGGTGAATGTCCAACATTCACTGCCAGACAGGAGGACAGATATCATGTAACAATTCAGTACTATTTTCTTTGTTTCCAACAAAATTTTTCTGTCTCTTAATACTCTGCTTAGCTTTTGGAAGGCATCTTTGGCTATCCCAATATGTCTTCGGATCTCAGTGTTGCACTTTCCGCTCTCTGTTAGAACACTTACCAGATATTTAAATTTCTCTGTCTGCTTGATTTTAGTATCCCTGATGTATAATTTGCATTTGGGGCTCAAAAGTTCAGTGCTCTTATCTTTGTTTCCAACAAAATTTTTCTGTCTCTTAATACTCTGCTTAGCTTTTGGAAGGCATCTTTGACTTCTCAGTATCTCTTTGGTATAATGAATATCGGCATGTAATGATAAATCAGAGAGCTGAGTTCAGATCCCAGTCGAGTCGGTTACATTCACTTACATGCAAATACCCTTGCGAAATATATGAATCCATCTCTTCTCTCCCAGCTATGGGTTGAATAGAAGAGCAGACTAGGTTTTGCCTTTGTTGGCAACCTATCTGCCATAGAAAGAAATGGCAACCTACTGTGGGAAAATCTCTGCCTAATTAATCATGAATTGAAAAAGACATGATCACCCAAGTGTGTATCATGTAAGGCACTTGACTGACTGAAAAATCTCCCCTCTCTCTTGCTTTTACTTTATATTTCTCTTTCCATCTTTCTTTCTTTTTTTTATTCTTTCTTTCTTTCTTTCTTTCTTTCTTTCTTTCTTTCTTTCTTTCTTTCTTGCTTTCTTTCTTTCTTTCTTTCTTTCTTGCTTTCTTTCTTGCTTTCTTGCTTTCTTTCTTGCTTTCTTTCTTTCTTTCTTTCTTTCTTGCTTTCTTTCTTTCTTTCTTTCTTTCTTGATTTCTTTCTTTCTTTCTTTCTTTCTTTCTTTCTTTCTTTCTTTCTTTCTTGCTTTCTTTCTTGCTTTCTTGCTTTCTTTCTTTCTTTCTTGCTTTCTTTCTTGCTTTCTTTCTTTCTTTCTTGCTTTCTTGCTTTCTTTCTTTCTTGCTTTCTTTCTTTCTTGCTTTCTTTCTTTCTTGCTTTCTTTCTTTCTTTCTTTCTTTCTTGCTTTCTTGCTTTCTTGCTTTCTTTCTTTCTTTCTTGCTTTCTTTCTTTCTTTCTTTCTTTCTTTCTTGCTTTCTTTCTTGCTTTCTTTCTTGCTTTCTTTCTTTCTTTCTTTCTTGCTTGCTTTCTTGCTTGCTTTCTTTCTTGCTTTCTTTCTTTCTTTCTTTCTTTCTTGCTTTCTTTCTTTCTTGCTTTCTTTTTTTTTTTTTCTTTCTTTCTTTCTTTCTTGCTTTCTTTCTCTCTTTCTTGCTTTCTTTCTTTCTTTCTTTCTTTCTTTCTTTCTTTCTTGCTTTCTTTCTTGCTTTCTTGCTTTCTTTCTTTCTTTCTTTCTTTCTTTCTTTCTTGCTTTCTTTCTTTCTTGCTTTCTTTCTTTCTTTCTTGCTTTCTTTCTTTCTTTCTTTCTTTCTTTCTCTCTTTCTTGCTTTCTTTCTCTCTTTCTTGCTTTCTTTCTTTCTTTCTTTCTTTCTTTCTTTCTTGCTTTCTTTCTTTCTTTCTTGCTTTCTTTCTTGCTTTCTTTCTTTCTTTCTTGCTTTCTTTCTTTCTTGCTTTCTTTCTTTCTTTCTTTCTTTCTCAGATATCAGTTCAACTATACACTCATGTGCCAAAAGTCATGGAATATGAGCTGGACTGCTATGTGATATCCATCCTCTTACATAGAAGTGAATGCTGGACAATCTCTCCATGGACGAGGAGAAGACTAGAGACAGCAAAAACATGGTTCTACAGAATTTTACTGAAAATACCATGGATGGACCGATTAAGCAACAAGGAAGTCTTAAAGAAAATAGCAAAGATAGAACACTTCTACTCAGAATCAGGAAAAGACAACTGAAATTCCTTGGACATAATGAGGAAGGAGGTCTTAGAAAACACTCACAAAGCATACTGAGGACAAATTTGACAGTGAGAGACAGCAAGCCACTGATTTGATGAAGTGTGAATGGATCGTGGAACAGGGGTGGGGCCTTTGCAAAAGTCGAAAAACTGCTAAGAGAAACAAGGGATAGAAAGTTGTGGAGAGCCATGATTGACTATGTCCTGAAGGGACATGACACATAGATAAAGAAGAAGAATCTCCCATGAGATTATGTGAGCGCCTTCTGCTCCCTCATCTTTTACTCAAACTGTAAACCAAATATAGAAAATTAAATTTGACCTCTTGATCCGTAGTGAGTACAAAATAATAACTCCCTTTACCCACTCCCTTCAAATTTGGAGGACTGAGGAAAAAGACAGAAATGAATTCGCTTGTAGTCACAGAGATTGGTCAGTGAGCTGAGAAGAAGAAAGAAGAATTTGCAAGCCCATGTGAAATTTCTTTTGATATAAAATGAGGTAAAAAATTAAATTAATAAAAGAAGAGTGTGAAAGGTTTCATTTCTGTTCACCATGTCCAGCATTGAAGTTTTCACCAATGTAAAATTACTTACTAATTATATTATCGGCTTTTAAATAAGCACGCAGCACTTTAAAGAAATTTTTAACAATCCAAGAAAGCTAAATATTTAAAACTATATCTCTTTGTCTACTTTTGAATGTATGTAATCATATATTTCTTCTGTGGGCAACTCTCTTATGTTTGTTTTAAACAGTTTTGTGAATATTATTTTGTGTCAGATCATTTAGTCTGTTGTATGAACATTTCATGACAATTCGTTAAAACTACAGACTTTAAAAATTTCTGATTTATTTTCTTGAAATGACACAATTTCAGGCCTGTACATCCATAAATAAATTCCTTATCTTGTTTTGTTAAAAATTACCTGTGTGTTTCTTTGTTACTTACCATCCTCCGTTAATCTTCTTTGTGTGGATAAATCAACTGTTCATTTTAACCCAAAGCTCTATGTCATTATAGAGCTTGATCTGTGACAATACTCTGAAGCTGATTTGGTTTGGGCTTATTTTGTTTTACGGCATATCAACACCTCAATGGATTATTTAATGCTGACATGATTTTTAGGATAGGTTCATATGAATAGAATATGTATTCTTTGTAAGAAATCAGTTTGGAGATCAGGGTTTGGGTTTTGTTTGTTTTACGGCATATCAACACCTCAATGGGTTATTTAATGCCGACAAGATCTTTAGGTTTTGGGGACTTCTGAAAAATGGTCTGGCCACCACCATGAGAAATTGAAGATTCAAATTCAAATTTGTGTCAAATTTGTTACATTCACTGTTTGTTTGTTTTTTAAATCATTCATCCTAAGCAAAACAATAAAGCCACAGTGATGCAAGAGATTACTGAGTGTTAGAGAATATGTGAAAAATTACTATTAAGGATAAAGGATTAAGAAGACAAAAGATAATGATTGACATTGCATTTAAATTTTTAAAGATCAAAGTTGACCAGAACACAAGAAGCCAGAAGAGAGTTCTAGAAGTGTGATAGAAGAAACTGTTAGAATAGAACTTGTCTGGCATTCATGTTGAGCATATTGGTATTAAACAGTTTGTCTGGGTCCGTTATTTTAACATACCCATTTGAGAGCTGTCTAAAGATAAGAGACTGTCATACACAGCTAAATTGAAGCTTGGTGATAATATTGAATTCAAAATAAAAATATATATCTGAGTAGGATTCATATTCTGTTTTTTTTTTTTTTGCAATCATTATTTTTAATGATTTCACCTGAAGCAAGGCAAAAAAGTCACTAAGATGCAAGGTGTTACTAAGTGTGAAAGAATATTTTTTAAAATGGTTAAAACAATATTAAGGAGAGAGAACAATAAAAATAATGGAATTAAGAAGACAGGAGATAACAATTGACACAGCTTTAAAAAATTTTCAAGATCAAAGTTGACTGGGAAGAAAGAAGCTGGAATAGAGCCCTACAAGCGAGAAGTGCAACAGAAGAAACTGTTAGCCGAGATCTTATGGTTACATCTAATCATTTCAGCTGTAAAATGATGAGACCTTGCCGTCAATCTAGTACTGTGTTTAAATTCATAAAATCTAGGCACCTTAGAGCAAAGTTCACCAGAGAAATTACTATGAAAATATTCATAGAAAAGGCATAGGGAAACTACATTGCAGCAATGGGAAAGTGACTGAAGATGAGGTGCCAGGTCAGGACCAATAGCATTGCAGTTACTACTACTACTACTACTACCACCACCACCAACAACAAAAAGAATCTTCATGGTCAATTTTTTTCAGCAGACACAGATAATTGCTGGACCTGAGTGGTGACTTTGGCTAAAAGATGGTTTTATGAAGAGAGTTCCATGTGCAAGACATCTGAGAAAAGAGACTACCTCATGTTTCTTCACTGCCATATAAAAAGGACCAATATCACATAACAGTTCCACACTCTTTTCTTTGTTTCTAATGAAATTTTCTTGTTTCTTAATACTTTGCATAGATTTTGGAAGGCATTTTTCGTTATTCCAATGTACAGTAAGATTTCTTTTTTTCCACTCTGTTAAAACTCTAACTAGAGATATTTAAATTTTTGTATGTGCTTACTTCTAAAATCTCCAAATCATAGTTCCCATCTTGGGCTATTACCTGTTTTTTTTTTTGTTTTTATGTAAATCTTTAGTTTTAGTGTTCCCTAGCTTTTTCTTTTCCCTGCAAATATTTGGCATTACCATTTGGTTAGTTTTCAAAGTATAGATTCTTTTCATTGATCTCTGAAGTCTGCATTGGTTTTCTGAGTAAATTGTCAGTTCTTGGAATAAAACAAATGACAAAATGTCAGTTCTGTTGAACTCCTGTGGGTCTCTCAGCCATCTTTGGAAACAACAGGCCCAAACATTTCTGTCTTACAGTGAAAGATGACCTATAGAAGAGGCTGCTACAAATGCATCTCTCATATACCTCTGGGACTTTAAAAAATGACCATTTTTGAATCTGCAGGTCAAAAACCATTCCTTTTTGGAATGGAAGAAGAGGAAGATATTTTCTATGTCAGCTGCTGCTTCCCTGTCCTTGATGCAATTCATCTACAAGATGAACTTGAGGTTATGCAAAGTTCTCTCTGATCTTTATGCTGAGTTGCCAAATTAGGTTAAGGAAATTGGCCCCATGACAAGTGAATTCCAGAATTCTCTGTCTGTGAGTTGCAGGAAGAAAATGACACTGACCACTTAGTGGGATGCTGACAATACAATTGGTTTGGATGAAAGGACAGAACATTATTACATCCTAGAGAGAAAGAAATGATTACTTAAAGATATAATAATCAAGTAGCAAGAAAAGTCATCGAGGTTATTGATGAATAGAATTTACTAATCAACTTGTATATTTTTTGTTTACATATTTTCATGCATTTATATATATATATATATATATATATATATATATATATATTATTCATTTTTCCTATGTCAGACCATTTTGTTTTTGTTTATGGTCAATACAGAACTATAAATTATCCAATGTCTGAGTACTTTAAACTTTTGGCTGATATGCCATTATCAAAGAGATTTTTTTGGCTCCTGTCTGTTTCATCATTTTCAATTATTGCGTCATTGTATCTTCACATGACTGTATTATCAGATTATTTTTTATTTTTATGCTATATATTTAGTGTGTTCATAAATTTGATAACATATTATTGATGCTGGGCTGTTTACATATTTATGTATGTATGTATTTATGTATCTATCTATCTATCTTGCTAGCTTGTTGTTTCTCTTCATATCTATTTATATGTTTCTCTTCATATCTATTTATATGTTTCTCACCATATCTATCTATCTGTTTCTCTTCATATCTATCTATCTATCTGTTTCTCTTCATATCTATCTATCTATCTGTTTCTCTTCATATCTATCTATCTATCTATCTGTTTCTCTTCATATCTATCTATCTATCTATCTATCTGTTTCTCTTCATATCTATCTATCTATCAATCTGTTTCTCTTCATATCTATCTATCTATCTGTTTCTCTTCATATCTATCTATCTATCTATCTATCTATCTATCTATCTGTTTCTCTTCATATCTATCTATCTATCTATCTATCTATCTATCTATCCATCTGTTTCTCTTCATATCTATCTATCTGTTTCTCTTCATATCTATCTATCTATCTATCTATCTGTTTCTCTTCATATCTATCTATCTATCTATCTATCTATCTATCTATCTATCTATCTGTTTCTCTTCATATCTATCTATCTATCTATCTATCTGTTTCTCTTCATATCTATCTATCTATCTATCTATCTGTTTCTCTTCATGTCTATCTATCTTCATGTCTATCTATCTTCATGTCTATCTATTTCTCTTTATGTCTATCTATCTATCTATCTATCTATCTATTTCTCTTCATGTCTATCTATCTATTTCTCTTCATATCTATCTATCTATCTATCTATTTCTCTTCATATCTATCTATTTCTCTTCATATCTATCTATTTCTCTTCATATCTATCTATCTATCTGTTTCTCTTCATGTCTATCTATCTATCTATCTGTTTCTCTTCATGTCTATCTAAACACCCCCTCCCAATACCACTGCAGTCGATGATATTTCTATCCCTCCCAACCGCCCACTTTCCAAATCCCCAAAGCCCAGCACCTCCCAGCAGAGTTTTTCTTCTCATAAGAAAAAATTCCCGAGTGAAAAAAGTGCTTTGTTGAAGCCCTTGTTAAAAATGGTGCCAGTAGACGCACCGGCTGCAGATGATCCCCGAAATTTCTCCAAGGCCGCTGGCGTAATATCATGGATAAAGAGCACAGGCCGAAATCTAATAGCGTGGGATCACCTTCATGAGGTGAAGGATGCTTTTCTGGAGATCCGTATGGTGGAAATAGGAACCCTGGAACTGAGAAAGCTACAGAAATATTGTGCGGGGAGGGTCCCAGTAATCCTCCATCCTTCATTATACAGGACATTAAAACTAACGTATCCCTTGAACGTTGGCGGTATTGTCTGAGATGGTCGTATGACAACAGAGATGGGGACAGATAACCTTGGACAATCCGTCGGGGTCCTTTCATCCGCAGATTTCTGTCCAGTCTGTGAGTCGGGAATCAACTTGAAAAATGTCTCTCAAAGCTATTTTGATTGCGAAGGGCTTGAGGGATCGGAGTAAGGCCGCCTGCTTGCTTCGTGATCTCTTGTTGTTCGGTGTAGATGTAGCTGCGATCCAGGAGATGCACTTTGCTTGCGAGGTTGATGCACGTGTGCTGTCTAGCAACTATGTTGTCTATTCAGCATATGTGGACCAGCCGGCTAGAGGTGTTTCCTTGTTGGTTAAACGTACCCTGGATGCAAGGGTGAACCTTGTCCACGTCGATGCTGGGGGCTGGTTGATCGTGGCTGATATTGCCATGAACAGTAGTTCGTTTTGGATTGTTGTGGTTTATGTGCCCAACGATCAGGGGGAGTGTGTCTCATTTTTTCGGCAGTTGGGGCCGTTCCTGGTCGATTCTTTGCACTTAGTCTTAGTGGGGGACTGGAATGCCATCCTGGACCCCAAGATAGACAGGGGCAGGCAGCTAGCGGGAGGTCATTGGGTGATCATAGCCTGGTTGGTCTGATTGATGAGTTCAGTCTCGTCGATAGATACTGGGCTGGAGATGTGGACGTGGACTCATAAGTGGCCATCTACCCAGGGGGCCAGCTATCTGGATAGAATGATAGTGAGAAGGGCTAGTGTAGACCTGCTAGATTGTCCAACGTTCCACTGGTTAGGCTATATGGACCATAGACTTATCTGTGCCTGGATAGCGTTAGATTCTAGGCCTAGAATGGCTGGACACTGGAAGTTCAATCTGTCATTACTGGACAGGCAGGACTTCCAGCAAGAGCTAATTAGACTAGTGCAGTGAGAACTAGTGGGGCGGTTATTAGGAATAGGTGGTGGGATAGGCATAAGGATAGGATTATGTCCTTCACCACCGAATATAGCCAGCGGCTCGCACTAGATAAGGTTAAAAAGGTGAAGACACTTAAAGATTGTCTGTCCTGGGCGGAGAGATAGGTTTAGCTAAGCTGGTCGTGGAGTGCGTGGCTAGCAAGCGCTACCAGGATCAGGTAGTTAGACATAGGTTAAACAAGATGTCTAACAAAGCCGTGAACATGGGTGCACAGTTGTGCAAGGAAGAGATCCATCGAGGTTCTGATCATTACATTTGTGAAGTGCAAACCCCGGAGGGGTGTACTCTGAGGTTGACTGACGATATGTGCAAGGTGTTTTGGTGGCATTTCGAGAGCCGATTTACCAAGGACCTTGATCTCAGTGGCAATGAGTTTCGCAGCTATTTGGCTGACTTTCCTCAGCTTTCACTGACTGAAGTGGCTAGCTGAGAGGGTGAGATCACGGAGGGTGAAGCCTACTTGGCATTGAAGAGGACCGGCAGTAGCAAGTCTCCAGAACTTGATGGTTTACCCTATGAATTGTACATCTTTGTGTCGTGTTCAACAACTGGTTCCAGCAGAGGTCCATCCCCAGTCGGATCACCAGGGGTGAGATAACGCTGTTGAAAAAGGGCAAGGATGGTGGGCAGGATTTAGAAGATTACAGGCCCATAACTCTGCTGAACACAGAGTTAAAGATTTTGGCCAAAATCCTGACGGAGCGTTAGCAGTCAGTTGCCGAGAGTCTGTTGGGACCCGATCAGACTTGTGTTGTGAAGGGCCTAACAATTCAGAGTAACCTGCATCTGATCCGCATGATCCTAGAAGGTGTAAAAGACAACGAGCAAGCCGCACTGATCAATTTAGATCTGTCCAAGGCATTTGATAGGGTCGACCATCGGTATCTGGCTGCTGTCCTGCAGGCTGCTGGATTCCAACCCGACTTCTGCAAATGGATTAGCCTCCTGTATTAGCCTCCTGTCCTTCGCCGACTGAAGGACAGGGCATGCAATTTGGCGCTACATGGAATCCCTGTCTCTGGTGGGGCTCGAGCCAGGGTTTCCTTGTATGTCGATGACGTATCCATTTTCGTGTCATGCCGCAGTGACATTGAGGTGGTACAGAAGGTGTTTGAACGGTACAAAATGGTCACAGGGTCCAATATTAACTGTAACAAGTCTTCCGGTTTGCGGTTAGGTGCCTGGAAGGGGGTCTCTCTTCCTGTCCACATTATCGGAGTGTGGTTTGGACCTGACCTCCTGCTGGAGAAAAATTGGTCAGAAGTACAGGCGAAGGTCGGAGCGTCGGTCTGGACTTGGCTCCAAAGGAGGTTGTCCTTGAAGGGTAGAGCTGAGGCGTGTACCACTTACGGGTTTCCTCTCGTCCTTTACCGCTTGACTGTACTTCCTCTTTGCAAGGGCCATAGGAAGGCGATCGAGCACTTGTTGTCCACCCTCTTGTGGGATGGGCACAAGCAGAAGGTCCATAAAGAAGCTTGTGTCCAATGTCTGTGTCAGGGGGGGCTGGGATTGCCGCACTTGGTGAGTCATCAACACGCCTCAAGGTTGGCTTTGCTACACCGCATTTTGACAGAGGATTCGATTTTGGTGCGGAGTGTTAGAGATGCCTTCCTTAGCCTTACTATCACTCCTCCCATTTCCTGGGCTAAGCGCCGTCGTAGGTTCGAGAAAGTGTCGAGCGGGGATTTTTCTCAGTCCAGTGACCTTTTATGGCCTCGAAAGGTCTTGTATTGTGAATTAGTGGAGGGGGTCATGAAGGACTGTCTCTGTGAGCGACTCGGTTTGTTAGTGGACGAGTTGCGCTCTTTCTGGTCTTGGGTGCCAGCGGTGAATTACCTCAGTAACACTGAGTTTTCGCTTACTTGGCGATTGATCCAAAACGTGCTATCTCTCAACGACATGACCTTCAGATTGGGCTGGGTGGATTTGCCCAACTGTTACCAGTATGACCTTGGTTTAGAGGAAACGGCTTTGCACCCATTCTACCATTGTCCTCAGGTATGCCCTTTCTGGTTCTATGTCGGTGAGCTGACGGCTCGTATTGCTCCTGATCAGCTTGTGCTCATCGTTCTCGCATACACGTGCGACAATGTGTCGGCCTCGTATTCTGGGGTGAAACGAATGGGGTTTCTAACATTGCTAGCTGTGGCAAGAATGGTGATCTGGATGACGTGAAAGGAGGGGATCTTGTGGCAGGAACGCTATTCTCATCAGGTTTTGATCAGATACTTTCAGCATCAGCTGAAAGTGAAGATCAGAACTGATAGAAAGCGTTTGGTGTTGACAGATTTCAACGAAAGGTGGGTAAAAGTAGCAAGCTTGGTTCACATGAAAGGGGCTATCCTTGAGTTCCTTTTTTAAGTCCTCTTTCATCACAACGGGGCGGTTTCCTGCTCCTTACATCGGTTATGAACCAAGTTGAGATTCCCAACCTCCTTAGTTTGTTTTGGCCCCCTTTTTCATCTCGACTGGTTCAATCTTTGATTTCTCCACACCCTCCATTTATTTTTGGCCTCTCCCATTTCGTTAGAGAGTTAGCCTCTTGATTCTGTCTGATGACATAATACAGCGGCAACTCTGATTTTTTGTGGGGTGGACAGGTCCTACTAACATCAATTATTTTCTGTTAGTTTCTGTTTTATATATAATTTTGGAATTGGGATTCAGAATCCTCACCATCATTTCATATCGTCATCAGATTTAAATATATTTTATGAACATTTGTACATAAGAAATTTTAAATCATGGGGTTAATTTTTAGGTTCCCTTTGTGGATGCGGTATTGTGGTATATAATAGAAGTAAAAGGTGAAGCGTGAATACTTTTGGTGAATGGGTTATTTGTATTGAATGAATGGGTCGAGAATCGGGTTAGCTAGGTATAGGATAGGTAAGGATGACCAAACTCAACCCCACTCCTCACTTTTTAGGCCATGTGCCACAATTATTGTATTTTACAATAATAAATAGAATCTATCTATCTATCCATCTATCTATCTATCTATCCATCTATCTATCTATCTATCTATCTATCTGTTTCTCTTCATATCTATCTATCTATCTGTTTCTCTTCATATCTATCTATCTATCTGTTTCTCTTCATATCTATCTATCTATCTATCTATCTCTCTTCATATCTATCTATCTGTTTCTCTTCATATCTATCTATCTGTTTCTCTTCATATCTATCTATCTATCTATCTATCTATCTCTCTTCATATCTATCTATCTATCTGTTTCTCTTCATATCTATCTATCTATCTATCTATCTCTCTTCATATCTATCTATCTGTTTCAATTCATATCTATCTATCTGTTTCAATTCATATCTATCTATCTGTTTCTCTTCATATCTATCTATCTGTTTCTCTTCATATCTATCTATCTATCTATCTATCTATCTCTCTTCATATCTATCTATCTGTTTCTCTTCATATCTATCTATCTATCTATTTCTCTTCATATCTATCTATCTTTTTCTCTTCATATCTAAACCCAGGGTCACACTACCTCCTCAAGGAACTGTAGGCCTCCATGTTTCCCTATGGAAAGATGAATGGTGGCAAGCAGTACAGCATGCCATCTCAAAATTTCTGGCGGTGCTCTTTTCCTCATAGATAGTGCCTTATTCACCCTACTATACTGTGCAGTTGACAAAATTAAAAACAAACAACACAAATGTGCAAAATTGAACATATAAAATGGTGACAATGTGCCCATTGCTCTCTCTCTCTCTCTCTCTCCATATATATATATATATATATATATATATATATATATATATATAAATGATAGGAATTATTAGGAGGATTTGATAATTATAGTTAAGTAATTCATCAAGTCTGAAAACTCAACAGAATGCAGAAAGCACTGGATGGCCGTTTTGTCCAATATTTGGGACTCATCAGCAGTGCGCATCCACTACCGAGAATTGAAACCTTGATAGTTAGGTTGTCAAGCAAACATCATACCAACTGTTCCAACGGGCCTCCGTGACGAAGAGATAGCAAATCAAACTCAAGATAGCGCCGCGCGCTCACAAATTCCGTGGTGGAACTCAACTGAGATTCTCTCTATCCATAGGACGGTACCCCCAGAGCCATGACTACTATCACCAAGCCACTCAAACTTGAGCATTAGAAGCCGGTTCAAGCAATGATACATAAATGATAGAAATTATTAGGAGGATTTGATAATTATAATTAAGTAATTCATCGATGAATTACTTATATATATATATATATATATATATATATATATATATATATATATATATATGATTAAAATGAAAGATGATCCACATGTGCTTCTTATAATGTATAGATTTAATAGCTTACCTCTATATTAATAAAAGATTTCCAGTATTTAAAACTGGGCAAAACAATTAGAAAGAGAACCCACTCAATGATAGGTGTCAGCCCTGACAACCAACACACACTCCTAACATCATCTTGTATGCATAATTCACCATCTCACCAAGAGAATATTACCTACAATAAACCCTGAAGCCAAGTCTGTAAACTTATCAACACTGACAGCAATTTCACCCTCACCCTTGCATTCACACAATCTTCAAGCCTCTGGCTCTGACTTGTGACAGACCAAATCTTACATATTTACTTTTATGCCACAAATGCAACAAAGGGTAAAATGCTGGAAAAAATGGCTGCACATTTCAACCAACTATTCCATAGCATTGATGACATTAGGTATGTGCTTTTAGGGTTTTCATTTAATAGCCAACAAGGAAGACACAGATCTAAGTTAAAATATATTTTCAAAATAAAATCATATATTAAACAGGGATTTAGGCTTACTCAGAGAATATAGTTTCCACAGGAAGCCCTCTAATCAACAACAACAGTATTCCTTGGAAGAATAAGTCCAACTTCTTTGTTTATTCCTCGTCTCATTGAAAACACAGATGTGTCTGAAAATTCTGATTTATATATTCTTTCTCTTTGTGCTTCAATTTAATCAAAAAACTATTATATAATAAATATCATCAATCTTATTGCTAATATTGTTATCATTTTATTCTCTTTTTATTCCTTAAATGTATTTTAGCACAGGAGCCCTGTTGGTTTTTTTTTTTTTTTTTTTTTAAACAATGCTAATTACATCTACTGGCCTGTGCATTCAAGAGTCTTAGTAAAGAAAATGTGACCTCCAGCAGAGTTTGAATCTGTATTCTACTTTGTAGAAAGGCAACTGAACCTTACTGGTCCTGTGAAGCTCTCTGTGGTCAAGCAGTCTAAAGCATGACAGACCAGATGGTGAAATAAAGAAGGAAGAAGATGCTTTCAGTTTCTTCTCTAGCACTTCTCCTGCCAGTACCTCATAAATAATGGACTATTCCATTTTGATTGCATAGAAAAGCAGAACATATGAATGAAAGGAAGAAAGAAGGGGAGACAGAAGTGTTTTAAAGTCTGTTTCAATGAAATGGAAAAGTTATTGGTTTCAAATTTTTTCATTTCAGCACATTTCTTAAAATAACTACCGGCATTCACATTTATTTTTGTTATTACAATATTTTGTTAAAGTTTTGAAGCTCAAATATTTTGGAATGCGACATGGGAATTTCTACAGATAATTTATCACCATAGAACTAACCATGGGCTTAATCAATCCTTAACTTAAGAATTAAGATTCCTCAGAATATTAAAATACAAAATCCATGAAATTTTTACAGGTTTACTAGTAGAAATATATTTGAGAAAAGTTATTATCATTCTCTGAGTTTAAATACTTACCCGACACTGGAACTAACCATTAGCCAATGAGGGTTTACTGAGGCATAGTTAATGCCCCCTGTGCTGTAAGTGGAGCTATGATTCTCCTCATTTTTGATAGAAGTTGCTCAGCCCTGGGGATTCCAACCCTGCAGCAGTACCTTCCTCATCGCACTAAAGAGTGGGTTGGTGAAACATCAATGTAAGTGTGACAGTAGTCATGGGGGCTGGGTAAAAATCAATTTTTGTCCTTGTGCATAAGTATGTGTATGGCACCTCCCCATGTTAAAACAAACTTGTTTCACATCCAGCCTTGGTGGGGAGACCGGGTAAATATATATGAGTTAATGTAGATGTTATTATAGGCACAATGTTTTGACCAAGTACCCTCCAGTCGCCATCAGTTATCCAGTGATTGGCAGATATGGGTTATCTGTTGATCTATCGTGATATTTCGTTACTTTGATATCAGTTATTATTTATTCTTGCGGAATTGGCGCTTCACTACCTGTTGCAATGATTGAACTCATAACCACAAGGTGATGGTAACACATATCACCAACTCTTATATCCATTATGCCACTGTCTCATAGGTAAAATGCTGTATCTGTAATCAGTGCTGGTGCATGGTAGAAAGCTCTCATGCCTTTACCAAATCTATGGTACCCCCCCACACACACACACACTCTACTACATCTCAATTTTCATATTTTTTCAAAAATTCCGCACCATCCTGGGTAAGACGATAAACTACATCCAGCAGCAAGGCCTCTGATCAGGAGGTTTTGAGGAGCGTGAGACCACCTCTTAATTGCTGGTGTTCCCAGGTCTGCCCTGACCTGGGGTGGTAGCACCTGTTAGGGGTCCAAGCTATGGGCAAATAGTTAACCTCGAAAATGGGGTAAAAACACTATGAAAGTGTAAAAACAGGTTTTAATACCAGAAATACTTTGTAAAAAAACTATTACCAGCAACACATTTTTGAAAAAAAAATTATTACTAGAAATAAATTTTTGAAAAAATAAAATATTACCAGCAATGAAAATTTTGTTGGCATTGGGGTTGATATGCCATAAAAGAAAACAAACCAAACCAAAATTCTGCGATAACATTCTAAGTACTATTTTCACCAAGTAGAGCTTGTGTTGTCAAAGTTCCTAGTTGTATCTTTTTGAGACAAAGTTCTTTTCATCTCTTGCCACTTAGGGTCAAATTGGTTTCAAAGAACATGGCAGACCACTGTCAGGGCACAGAAGACTAATGTCACAGTAAACTCGTTATAAAAAAAAATATTCACAGATTTGTCAGAAAAAAAAAGAACTGAGGATGATGTCAAAATGCATATAATTTTTTATCCTTCAATAGTCAGTTGTCTTTAGTTTAATTTGTAATGTATATAAATGTAGGTAGGAAAAGTGAATGTTAAGATAGTAAAGGTCACAAAGTACTGCCTGGAGCCCCCAATCAGGCTTGCTGGTCCCTAGGTGGGGTGGGGGTTTGGGGTGGTACACTCTGGCTCTGTTGAAAATAAAATCTATATCAACCATGATGAGAGCAATAGTCCAAAATAATACAAGAATATAATACAAGAACAAAATTATCCCCTGAATTGTTCAAAGCATTTGACTTTTTGTGTTAATTTTGTTGTTTTACAATACATACTAGACAATCTATTCTATAGCCTCTTCTTCAGCTGTAGAAATGATTGGAATAAAGCATTGTGGGAACAACAAAAGTAACAGAAAAAAATGAGTGAAATAATCTGAAAAATTGAAATTCGTCTTTTTTCTACAGATGAATAAAAGAACATTTAAGAAATGATGGCTAATATACCAACTGGTTCAGTTCATTGCCAGCAACATCAGCCACACAGATAGCAACATTCTAAGCAACTTTACTGTCTTTGATCCTCAAAGATCAATAAATTTGGAAACAACCTTATAAATATAAATATAAAATATATAAAATATAAATATAATATATATAAATATATAATATATAATATATATAATATATATAATATATAATATATATAATATATAATATATATAAATATATAAATATATAATATATAATATATAATATATATAATATATAAATATATAATATATAATATATAATATATAAATATATAATATATAATATATAATATATATAATATATAATATATAATATATATAAATATATAAATATATAATATATAATATATATAATATATAATATATATAATATATAAATATATAATATATAATATATAAATATATAATATATAATATATATAATATATAATATATAATATATATAAATATATAATATATAATATATATAATATATAAATATATAATATATAATATATATAAATATATAATATATATATATAATATATATATATATATAAATATATAATATATAATATATATAATATATAATATATATATATATAATATATATATAATATATATATATAATATATAATATATATAATATATAATATATATAATATATAAATATATAATATATAATATATATAAATATATAATATATATAATATATAAATATATAATATATAATATATATAAATATATAATATATATAATATATAATATATATAATATATAATATATATAAATATATAATATATATAAATATATAATATATATAAATATATAATATATATAATATATAATATATATAATATATAATATATATAATATATAATATATATAAATATATAATATATATAATATATAAATATATAAATATATAATATATATAAATATATAATATATATAATATATATAATATGTAATATATATAATATATAATATATATAAATATATAATATATAATATATATAATACATAAATATATAATATATAATATATATAAATATATAATATATAATGTATATAAATATATAATATATAATATATATAATATATAATATATATAAATATATAATATATAATATATATAAATATATAATATATAATATATATAATATATAATATATATAAATATATATAAATATATATAATATATAATATATATAATATATAAATATATAAATATATAATATATATAAATATATAAATATATAATATATAAAATATATAATATATAAATATATAAATATATAATATATATAAATATATAAATATATAATATATATAAATATATAAATATATAAATATATAATATATATAATATATAATATATAATATATATAAATATATAAATATATAATATATAATATATATAATATATAAATATATAATATATATAAATATATAATATATATTATATAATATATATATTATATATTTATATATATATAATATATATAATATATAATATATAAATATATAATATATAATATATATAAATATATAATATATATTATATAATATATATATTATATATTATATATTTATATATATATAATATATATAATATATAATATATAATATATATAAATATATAATATATAATATATATAAATATATAAATATATAATATATAATATATATAATATATATAAATATATAATATATAATATATATAATATATATAAATATATAATATATATAATATATATAAATATATAATATATATAATATATAAATATATAATATATATAAATATATAAATATATAATATATAATATATATAAATATATAAATATATAATATATAATATATAATATATAATATATATAAATATATAATATATATAATATATATAATATATAATATATATAAATAAATATAAATATAAAATATATAACCATTCTTATGTGTAATATAAAATCGCATATGCTTTCGACAGTCTTTTTGTTTCAAGAAAGAGATTATGACATAATTGTAGAACAGTGAAGAACACATTTTTCCACTTTTTTTTGGGTTAAAATCATTTAGACAATAAAGCCACTTGGGCAAGGGCACCTCGGAAGAGTCTAGCATTGAATTGGAGGAAAACTTCCGAGCAAAGCATTCAGCCTTGTCGGCAGAGGTGGTCAGGACCTCAAACTGATTGAACAGGAGAGGAATGGAGGGTTTGTTATTGTTCAGAACGCTCTTGCAGAGGCGCCAATAATCTTTGGAGCCAAATTTGCGGGATGCAATACGTTCCTTCATCCGAGCAGCAAATAGTGACTTGGCATCGTCGAGGATACGCTTACACTCGTTACGGGCAGAGGTAAATAGATGTCTATTGAAGTCGGACATATCACTACGAAAACGGTGGAAGAAGTGGTGACGCTACACTTAAACCGTTGGAGATTGTATTTGTCAGGGAAACAGTAATAGGGAAGGGAGTTCCATAGGCGAGATGTGCGAGACACGAAGCTATTGGAGTAGAAGAGACATCTACATCTAACAGTTTCAACGGTGAAGGGGTGGGAACGGGATGCCAGCCTCGTAGGACGTTTAAATTCATGAGGCCTAGGGACAAGCGAAAGCAGCTCCTCGGAGCAATTACCGTGAAAGTATTTGTAAAAAAAGGCAGAGCGAGGCAACATCACGTCGGTGAGAGAGCGACTGCAGACGAGATGACAGATCAGGGCCAATCACATTGCATATCCGTCTCTGGATCTTATCAAGAACCCTGAGGCAAACAGCAGGGGCCCCAGACCATATATGGCAGCAATACTCCATGCAAGGGCGAATGGTCGATTTATAGACTTGGAGGATCGATTCCGGGGAGAAAAAAAGGGGTTTACTGAGTGTGAAAGAATAAGAAAAAAAAAACATTATCAAGGAATGAGAACATTAAATGAAGAGGAAGTAAGAAGACAGTAGTTAACGATTGACATTGCATTTGAATTTCTGAAGATCAAAATTGGCTGGAAAGTAAGAAGTCAGAAAAGAGTTCCACAGGTGAGAAGTGAAAGAAAAGAAACTGTTATTACAGAACTTAGACCTTGCCTCAAATCTAGTATTGCATTTAAATTCATAAAGTCTATGTTCCATAGAGGAAAGTAATGTAATAATACAAAAAATGTGGCACCAGGCCAAAATGGGAGAAAGCTGGTTTTCAGTCTGTCTTATTTTAAACTTAGCTAGCCACAAACAGTAACGCAAACAAACTACAATATCCTTTGCACCAAAAAAGACACATTTTCACTTAACCATTCTTACTGCAGCCACCATAATACCTCAAGTCTCTATGAAATCCTAACTAGCCTTAATATGTACAATTTGTCTGTGGTGGTGGTGGTGGTTGGAGGGGGGGGGTAAAAATACAACTACCATAGAGGAAAGTAATATTTATTGTGCAAAATACAAAAATACAGCACAAGACCAAAAGTAGGGATGGGGGAAGGCTGGTCTTATTCTGCCTTATAATTAAACATAGCTAGCCACAATTACTGGACCAAACATACCACAGTATTCCTCACATCAAAACAACACATTCTTACTTACCGTTCCTACTACAGCCACCATAATACTTCAAATTCTCTATGAAGTCCTAACTAGTTTCCATATGTACATAGAGGAAAGTTACCATAAAAGTATTTATAGAAAAGACACAGGGAAGCTATATAATAGCAGTTGAGAAAGTGATTGGAGCCAAGATGCCAGATCAGGACTAGTGACATTGAAAATTCTTCTTTGGATTTTATCAGTGATCTCTAAATAACAAGAGAATCAGACCATGTATGGTAATAATATTCAAAACCTGGACTTATAAATATGTAAGATATATTATAGTGAGAGAAACTATCTAGCATGACACAGTGAACCAATATTCCTAGCAGTAGACCTAGCAATTGATTCAATATAATCATTCTACTTCATGTAAGTAGAAAAAAATTCGCTTGAGAAGGCGTAATGAGTCACGCTTCTGGAGGTTAGCAACAGCCATGCTGATGGAAAGGGTTCATTTTGGGGGCATTAAAACTAGCAAGCCATTTGCGGATATTATGAAAATTCTTAACATTCTCCAAAACAGCACCATCTGAAGAACACCAACAGATTTAACTGTAAACAATACTTTACAATCCATCCAGTTATGGTTCCATATTAAGAATTTTGGGTCAGTATGTACCAAATGATTTTTATGTTTGTTTCCATTTGTCTTCTTTGATTATTCCTGAAATGGGAGGCAAAAATATCCACTTCCTTTTCATTCTCCAATTCTTTTCAATACTGATTTTCTTTTTCTGATCATTGTGTTGGAATGACAAATTAAAAGGGGAGGAGGAGACATGGTGTAGTGAGAAAAGAGAGGGTGAGAAAGGAAAGAGTCCATTGAGATAATTTGTGTGACCTTCAAACTAATACAAGATTCCTAAACAAAAGACACTCCATCTTCTGACTCAGCTGGTATTCAACTGCGGATATATTTTTATATTGAAAAAGAGCCACAGAAAATGAAGGAAGAGGGAGATTCTTGAAAGAAAAGAAAAAGAAGTATATGAAGAAAGAGGAATGATATCACAAAAGAGAAGAGGTGGAAAATCAAAGAGGAGGATAAAAGGAATGATACTGAGAGAGAAGAGAGGAAGCATATCGAGAAACAAAAGAGGAAAGTAATTGAGAAGGAGGAGAGTAAGGATATCAAGAGAGAAAGGATATTGAAAAACTGGGTAGGAGGAAAATCAAGGAGGAGGCGATAAAGGATATCAAGGAAGAAGGGAAATAAAGAAAGGGGTGAGAAAAGATATTAAAAGATAAAGGATATTGAGAAAGAGAGGAAGAGGGCAATCAAGGAGGAGGATAGTAAGAATATCAAGAGAGAAAGGATATTGAAAAACTGAGTAGGAGGGAAATCAAGGAGGAGGAGATAAAGGATATCAAGAGAGAAAGAATATTGAGAAAATATAGGAGTCAATCAAGGAGGAGAACAGAAAGATTATAAAGAAAAAAGTGGGAAAGTATAATGAAAAGAAAAAGAGGAGGGGAATTGAGGAAGAGAGAAATGTTATCAAGAGAGAATAGAGAAAACATATTGAGAAGCAGGAAATGAGGATAATCAAAAGAGAAAGAATATTGAAAAACTGGGTAGGAAGGAAATCAAGGAGGAAGAGAAAGGATATCAAAAATCAGGGAAGGAGGGGAATTAAGGAAGAGAAGAGAAAGGATATCAAAAGAGAAAGGATATTAAGAAACAAAAAAGGAGAAGAAACAAGGAGGAGAGAAAGGATAGATTTAAGGAACAGAAGAGGAAAGATCAAAGAGGAGGAGAGAAAGGATATCAGCAAAATGGAGAGGTGAGAAATCTTAGAGGAGGAGAGAAATAATACTAAGAAATAGGAGACTAGGGAAATTAAGGAGGAGAGAAAGGATATCCAGAAACAGGAGGGGAAGAAAATCATGGATGGAGAGAGAAAGCATAGCAAGAAACTGAGGAGGAGGGAAATCAAGGAGGGAGAAAGAAAGAAAGGATATGAAGAAACAAGGGATGTGGAAAATCAAGGAGGATGAGTGAAAGAAACAGGGCAGAGGAGAGAAACCGAAAACTGAAGAGGATGCATGATTCTTTATTCTTCTTTGAAATAAAAACAAGACTTCAAGATATGAATAAAGTAAAAAGACAAAGAAGAGTTGGAATGAAGAAAGAAGGAAGCGAAAGGAAGCAAAGATGTTAAAAAAGGAAAAGAAAGAAAAAATTAAGGAATTAAAGGAAAAAGAAAGAAAATAGAAGAATTAAAGAAAGAAAAGAAAATAATTAAATAATGAAAGAAACAAAGAAAGAAAGAAAGTAAAAGAATTAGCGGATGAATGAAGGAAAAAAGAAAGAAAGAATTAAAAAAGAAAGTATTACAGAAAGAAAGAGTTAAAGAATGAATTAAAGAAAGAAAAGTAAAAGTATTAAAGAATGAAGGAAAGAAAGAAATAACTAAAGAAAGAGAATTAACGAAAGAAAGGAAGAATTAAAGAAAGAAAAAGTAAAAGAAGGAAAGAAAGAAAGGAAATGATAAAAATGAACTAAAATGCAGCAAAGAGACAAATTTTTATATTCCTATAGATGTAATATTAATATAGCATTGAACCAGACTATATATATAGTAGTCTAGTAAATAATATTATTGTGTTTCTATCCTGACACAATTACTAATAAGCTTTTCTTCCTGATTATTTTGCAAGTGCAATAAATTTGATCTTTGAGTGCCCTACTAATATGGCCTTGTGCCAGATTATGCTCAGTATAGTAGTTTAATAATTAAGTGTATCAGATGTCTTCCTTATAACAATAGTTATCTTGATAACAAATTTCCAAGTGTAGGGAATTTACTACTCTATGAGTTCCCTAGGAATATGGCCTTGTGCCAGACTATGGTGTTTAATAAATAACTGTGTCAGAAGTCTACCCCAGCAAGCTTGTCTTGATGACTAATTTTCAAGTGCAGTGAATTTGATCCTCCCTGAGTGCATCCTAAATGTAGCCATGGACTTGATAAAGCAAAGTGTAGTAAATAAACAACACATCTTTGAAGAAATGAAATGATTTAATAGTCCCATAATTTTTGAAATAATGAAAGGAATAAATAAAAATTCAACAAATAGTAAGACAAAACAGATTTTAATAGCGAAAGAGGATATATAGTAACCGAACTGATTTTTGATGGCTAAAGAGGATATATAGCAACAGAACTGATTTTTAATGGCTAAAGAGGATATATAAAAGAGAACAGGTTTTTAATGGCTAAAGAGGATATATAGCAACAGAACTGATTTTTAATGGCTAAAGTGGACATATAAAAAGAGAACAGTTTTTTAATGGCTAAAGAGGATAAATAATAAAAGAACTGATTTTTGATGGCTAAAGCTTTGAAAAATTACACTGGCATGATGTACTGAAAGCAAAAGAAATAGAAAAAAGAAAGAAAGAAAATTAAAGAAAGAAAAGTATTGGAAAAACAAAATTAAAGAAAGGAAGAAAGAAAGAACAAGAGCAAGAAAAGAAAAAACAAAAGAAAAAGAAAGATGAGAAAGAAAGAAAGAAAGAAAGATTAAATCAAGGGTAAGAAAGGGAAATAAAATTATTGGAAAAACAAAATTAAAGAAAGGAAGAAAGAAAGAACAAGAGCAAGAAAAGAAAAAAGAAAGATGAGAAGGAAATGAAAAAAAGAAACGAAATCAATAGCAAAACAAGAAAGTGAAAACTAAAGTAAAATAAAGAAATATAAAAGGAAGAACAAAATGAAAGATGGAAAAAGAAAGAAACAAAAAGTATTAAAAGAACAAAAGTAAAGAAAAGAAAGATCAAAAGAAAAAGAAAGTTAAGGAAAAAGAAAATAAAGAAACAAAATCAATAACAAAAAAGAAACAGTAAACTAAAAGAAAATAAATATAAAAAGAAGAACAAAAGTAAAGAAAGAGAGAATGAAAGAAAGAAACCAAAGTGAAAGATCAAAAGGAAAGAAGAAAGAAAGGTATAAGAACAAAAGTAAATAAAAAAAAAGAAATTAAGAGAAAGAAAGAATGAAAAAAAGAAAGCAAAAGATAAGAAGCAACAAAGAAAGAAAAGTATAGGAAGAACAAAAGCAAAGAAAGGAAGAAATTAAGGGAAAGAAATTAAAAACTGAAAAATCAAAAGCAAAGTAAGGAAGAAATGTATATGAACAAAAATAAAGAAATAAAGAAATCAGAGGAAAGAAAGAAATTAAAGGAAAAGATAAACAAAGAAGAAAGAAAAGTATGGGGAAAAGAAAAGCAAAGACAGAAAGGAATGAAAAAGAAAGAACAAAAGAAAGAAAAAAGAAAAAGAAAGAAAGTACAAGAAGAACAAAAGCAAAGAAAGAAAGAAAGAAATTAAGGGAATGAAAGAAAGAAAGAAAGAGAAAGATCAAAAGCAAAGTAAGGAAGAAATGTATAAGAACAAAAAGAAAGAAATCAAGAGAAAGAAAGAATGTATGAATGAAGAAAAAGAAAGGAGCAAACAAAGAATGAGGGACTCTTAAAATACTCATTGAGAATAATCAGATAAATTTAGGTAATTCTGTTGTCAAATTGGCCTCAACCAGCTTACAAAGTCTAATCCAAAGAGGTTTGCACTAAAGAAATACGACTATTCATCTGACAGGCAACACTGATGTTATAATTATTTATTTTTCTTTTTTGTTTGGAGATTTCAAGAATACTAGCAATCATAACCAGCATTACCTGGGGGAAAATAATTCCTGTTATCAATGAGCCATCATGGTTGACTTATTTCTCTTTTCCAGCCGATGTTGGCGGATGCTGTTTGTTGTGAGAGAACTTGCAGGAAATTCAAGATGAAGGGAGAAGAATAAACAGAAACAATTTGGTATTCATACCGACAGTGTCTTTATTTTAATTTCTCAATACACTCAGCTTTCAATGAATGAATTTGCTCACAATTTTGCCCCTGAAGGAAGAATAGTCCTTGAATAACACCACTTGCTATTAACGTCACAGACTCATACAGGTCCATTGAAATGCAAGGGCCCCGAGTATTTAATTCATCTAAATTTCAGTGACTCATATACTGCAGCTTGTAAGTAATGCCCTACAGCTGCAAATGAGTAATATGGAGCAGGATTAAAGAAGAAGTAACTAGTAACATTTGAACTTACATCTGTCATTCTTAAGGAAGCCAGTTCCAATATGACAGCTATCTTTCTGATTAGTCTGTTGCATGGTTGTCAGCAAAAGCAACAGCCCCAAATTTTAGATGACAAAAATCAAACGAGTAAAACAATTTAAATACTTGGGAAATGTTTTAACAGAGGACGAAAAATGCACATAGGAATAGCGAAAGATGCCTTTCAAAAACTAAGCAAAGTATTAAGAAACAGGAAAATTTTGGTAGAAACAAAGAAATGCTATTTTGTTTGTATTGTGCTAAACAAACACACATCATGTTAATGCCAATATTATCATACTCTTCTTTATTGTCTAAATCTGAAAGTAAATTGGGATAGTGAAAGATGCCTTCCAAAGGCTAAGCAGAGTATTAAGAAACAGGAAAATTTAATTAGAAACAAAGAAACAAAGAAAAGCTATTGTGCTTGTACTGTGATAAACAAATACTTGTCCTATTAATGTCGATATTATTATACTCTTCGTTATTGTCTAAATTCGAAAATGCACTGGGATGGCGAGAGAAAAACATAACAAAA
>OZ038479.1:118694551-118729551 GCA_964036315.1 Acanthosepion esculentum | reverse complement strand
AATGGTAGGTTTGTAGATGTGAAGTATGGACTCTGATAAGAAAAATCTTCTGGCACAACACAGAGAACCAACTTCCCTTGCAGTAGATGCAGCTATTGATTCAATGTAGTGGTTCTACCTACCTTCTGCTGATAGTTCATACTATTGTGGTCACATGATTGAAGTTTGAGCTTGATTGTGCCAGTTTCCTTGCTACTGTTACAGTATAAACATGGCCACTCCACTAGCAGTGTGCACTAAGGTAGAACAAAGAGTAGTAATGTGATTTCTCTGGTCGAGCTGAAATTCATGAAGGTTTTTAACACGATATAGTGACAGTGCACTACCATGTAGAAGTGTGTATGATTGGATCAAAAGCTTTAAAAGTGGTCAGACAAGTATGATTCATGAAGAAGGAGCAAGGACGCCTGTCAACTTCCACCACTGATGAGAAGATTCAGCAATCTCTAGAGATGCTAATGGTGAACAAGTGAGTTACCATTGATGAGGTAGCATGTTCTCTGCAGATTTGGATCACTGCTGTTAGTTCTTCCTTGGTGCATACTGATAATGAAGTGGCCATGTTTATACTGTAATAGTGCCAAGAAAACTGGTGCAATCAAACTCAAACTTTGATCACATGACTGCACCAACTATAAGCATGCATGAGCAGAAGGCAATGTGTGACAATCCTAATGATGTGTTATAGTGAAAGTCCGGATAATACATACACTAGTATGTACCAGTCTCTCTTTTTGATTCTAAAAGACAGTTGATGCATCCTAGATATATATAATGAGAAAATAAGGCTTGGAGAATTTGACACTCACAAGATATAGTGAAGACAAAAGTAGAAGAGAGAAATAGAGATTAACCTACTTAACGATCTTGTGTGAAAGGATGGGAGAATAGGGACTTGGAGGATTAGCAA
This sequence comes from Acanthosepion esculentum, assembly GCA_964036315.1. NCBI lineage: Eukaryota > Metazoa > Mollusca > Cephalopoda > Sepiida > Sepiidae > Acanthosepion > Acanthosepion esculentum. The sequence continues at coordinate 118,728,641 of OZ038479.1, read as the reverse complement.
GTGGACAAACATTCCTAAGAGATACAATGTATAGAAAGTTGTGGAGAGCCGTGATCATGCACCTCATAAAAAGAGATGGCTCATAAAAGGAGAGGTTTTAGGATATATCATATATTGGTCAATAGATAAATTTTGGTTAGAGATTACATTAAATAAGTAATATTTAGTAATAAAATATAACAATGTCGAGATCCATTTTTAAAAGCAAGTCTTTTCATCACCACCACCAACACCACAATCATTATCATCAGCATCAACAGTATCATCATCATCATCATCATCACCACCATCATCATCATCATCATCATCATCATCATCATCATCATCACCAACACCACAATGATAATAATCAGCAACAACAGCTCATCATCATCATCCTCACCACAAACACCACTACTGCCACCACTACCACTACCATCATCAGCATTATCAATTCTATCCCCCAAGTTGACTTCAATCTGAAGAGGAATTTCCAACACTGATGATGATAGAAGTGATGAGAAAATAGATGGTTGATCTCAACAAACGTATAGGAAATCGTGGAGAGCTGCGATCACTCACGTCTTAAAGGGAGACGGCTCATAAAAGAAGAGGTTTTAGCGTGTATCATGTATTAGTCAGGAGACAGACTTTGCTTAGAGATTACTTTAAATACGTAAGATTTAGTAATAAAAGATTACCATGACGAGATGCATTTTTAAGAGTAAGTCTTTTCATCACCAACACCACAATCAGCAGCAGCAGCACCACAATCATCATCATCACCACAAACACCAATACCACAATCATCATCATCATCATCATCATCATCATCATCATCATCATCATCATCATCATCATCATCCTCAACACAATCACCAAAACAACAATCATCATCATCATCAGCAGCAGCAGCAGCAGCAACACGGCAATCATCATCATCATCATCATCAGCACTGCAATCATCATCACCACCACCACCACCATCATCATCACCACCACCACCACCACCACCACAAACATCAACACCACAATCATTATCACCGTCAGCAGCAGCATCAGTTCTATCCTCAAACTGACTTCAGTCTGAAGAGGAATTTCCAACACTGATGACAGAAATGATGAGAAAATAGATGGTCGATCTCGCCAAATGGGACAATTCTTTCTTTTGGGATGCAAGGAAAATGGTTAGCAGCACCACCCAATGTACCAGTATCTGGTGAATATGATGAAATTCAACAGCGTCTTATTTTTATAGAAGATTTGATAAGGTTAGACTGTTCAGCAGCTGGAGAATTGTCTAAAGAAAGTTTTAGATGTGGCTGGGGTGAAGGGAAAAGTTTCTTCTCATGTGACCATATATTTTACTTACTTTTCTCTAACACAGCGTTTGTTTATATATATACAAACACAGAGACATACACAAGCAGACATGCACACACATATATATAAATATACATATGCACATACACACATGAGTATGTCTATGTATACACACACACATAGACACATACAGTAGCGGAAACAAATATTCGTACATATAAAAATTTTTAATTTATTGTATTTCCAACTAATGAATAAAAATACTTTTCATATAATTAACTGTACACAGATGCATAAGAACTAAATATGAATAGAAAACAAAAACAATTTCGATTTAATAGAAATAAATCTCATTTATTCATTTTAATGGGTGAAAATAATTGATCTGAAAATAATTTATATATATATATATATATATATATATATATAAAATATATTTAAGCAACACGTATTCATCCAAACAAGATGAATTAAAAGGAATTGACACATAGACAAATTTTAATGCAATTTTAATGCAATTTTAATACAAATGTATTACAATGCTCATGTTATGATGTTCATGTACGTCACAATTTAATGACATGAATCATAAGTAATTTCCATTTTGAGGTACCTGTTGTAATGATGAATGTAGCTACTATCTACTAATCATATACAGCAGTAAGAATAAATTTGGAGTACACTGTCATACAACAATAATAAGTAGGTAAATATGGATATACGTGCTCATAATAAGACTTAGTTTCAAAAAGACGGTTTTTCCTGTTTTTTTTAACTAACTCTTCTGCAATGTTTATTGTTTTAAAAAGCAATGTTTAGAATTGGAATGAAACTTTATTCAAATTAGATCTAAACAAAATTTTTATTTCACTCTTTGGTTGGATGCCCTCCCGATATGGATGCCGTCACACCCTCTGCTCCCCTCCTGCACGCTACTGAAGCGAGGGCTGGGCAGGTAGTTTGCAGTAACATTCACCATTACAACTTGTTGCCAAAAACGGAATTTTCTTATGACTCAAACTAATAGATTCCCAGTCTTATTCTACTGCAGATAAGTGATTACATTACGGGCTGTGGGGGCCTGCATTTTCTTCTGTAAATAAAAAGATACCCTAACATGAATTGGCTCTCAGCAAAACTGTAATGTATGTCAACAAAGAGATTCAGATATGAACAGAGACAATTACAAATAGTTGTCTGTTCACTTCCAGGTCGAAGTCAAAAGGAAACGAGAAGCAGAGATGAGAATCTCTTTTGAACATTTGCCAAAGATTGATTCCAAAAAGAACTGACAGCCATTTCTAATTTCTAAGTCTGATATTGTATGATAACGTTTCTTTTTTTTTTTTTTCTCAGAGAAATACAAAACAAACAAAAAAGCATATGTTTGAATACTTTGTACTGGATCCCACCAACAGAATCCTACTACCCATTGCCACCGTATTCTACAAACAATTCCTTCACAACTTCCAACCCAAGCCCCGTTCTCTTTTACTTACTCATTGATCCACGGAGCAGGTGGAATGGTGGTGGTGAGGCGGTTGGGTGAGGGAGGTGGATAAGATAGAGTTTAGTTTTGATAACCTCTTAAAGAAAATCTGTGGGGGGAAACGCTCGAGGTTTTGAAGGCACTTCAGATTTCAGTCGTGTTTGCACACTATATCCGGCCCAATGCAAAAAAAGAAACTGCAATTGGATCTTCTTTCTTGAATGGATTTCCTCAACTGATCGTACTGCTTTTTTGAAAGTGCTGCAAAAAATTGGAGATCATCTTAAATGTGCAGAATGCTGAAAACCACTTGAATAAGAGAGAGGACATGAGAATTCATTTATTCTCAAAATTATTCCATTATACATACATATATATACATATATATGTGTGTATATGTACATATATATGTACAGATATACATACATACATACCTATATATATATATATATATACACACAAATATATGTATACACACACACACATATACATATATATATATAGGTATATATACATATATATACATATATATGTGGATATACATATATATGTGGATATATGCAAATATACATGTATATATGGAGAAAAATATATGACAAAGTGGAAGAAGTTTTTTGTGATGCATTTCATCCTTTAAGATATCATCAGACTAAATTTGTTAGTAGATATACATATACATATATATGTATATACACACTCACATACATACATATACATATATAAATATATATTTACATATATATATATTTAGGCATTTTATTTATTTTCTTTTTCTTTCCATCACTTTTGTTAGTATATATATGATATACATATATGTGTATACACACACACACACACATATATATATGTATATACAAATATACATATATATATATAAATTGTAAATATAATTTGGGAAATAATGACTTGGCTACTTTAACCTCCTGACCTCTCTCCTATTGAATTAAACGGAGAGTGACCAAACTAATCAGACTTACTATTAAGACAAGAGTAAATAGTTGTGTCATCAGTATAGATACCGAGTTGAAAACTGAGGACATCAGGAAGGTTATTGATGAAAATTAGAGATAACATAGTTCCTAGGATAGATCCTTGAGAAACACATGCATTTATGCAGAAAGATCTAGAAGAGTGGCCATTCAAGACAACTTTCATTTCACAATTTCATAAGAAAGACTGAATCAGTTCAGAGATTCATCCAGAATTACCATAACTTGAGAAGAAGACCAGTATGCCAAACCCTGTCTTAATTTCTTTGAAATATCCAAAGCAACGGCCCAAGCTTCACCATTCTTATCTAAAACTTGATAAACTCTTTCAGCAAATATTGTTAAACATCATCAGCTGCCCTAGAAAAGAGAAAGTCATATTGCTTATCTGAAAGAAGACCCTGCGATGTGAAATATTTAGTCAATTCAGAGTTGATTAGAGTGTCTAGTACTTTGCCAAAAAAAGAGATAGAAGACTAATGGGCCAATTTTTTAAGCATTTCACCCCAAGCAAATGGGGAGTGCCACAGATTTGCAAGGGTTATATAGAGTGAAGGTGAGAGAAAAACTGTGTTTCGGGGGAATGAAGAAAGAATAAAAGATGCATGAGGTTCAAGACATTAAAAGATGGTAATTGACATTGCATTTAAATTTTTTAAGATTGTATTTATCAGGGAATTAAGTTAACAGAAGGGAATTCTACAGGCAGGAAATGCAAGAAAAGATGTTGGAGTAAAAGTGGTGGTTACATTTAACTGTTTCAAGGGTAAAAGGGTGGGACCTATATGCCAGTGTAGCAGAATGCTTAAACATACGTAGTTGGGGCACCAGGTACAAAAGCTTGACAGAACAGTCGCCATGGAAATATTTGTAGAAAAGAGAGAGGAAAGCCACATCCCGTCTTTGAGAAAGTGACTGAAGTTGAGATGCCAAGTCAGGATTGATTACATTGCAGATCCTTCCTTGGATTTTGTAGAAAACCTTGAGATGAACACCTGGGACACCAGATATGGTAACAGTACTCAATGCATGGACAAATGGTAGATTTGTAGATATGTAGGATGGACTCTGATGAGAAAAATCTTTTGGCACGACACAGTGAGCCAACTTTCCTTGCAGTAGATGCAGCTATTGATTCAATTTAGTTGTTCCACTTTGTCATTTGAAAGCAAAAGGCCATCAGATGGTTCACCTGAGTTCTTAAAGACTGGTATGACAGAAGAGGATTTCCAACAAGCAGGAAAGGAAGAAGCAGCAAGGCATACATATATTTTATCATTTCACTCCAAACAAGGCAATATTGTCACTAAAACACAAGGGGTTACTGAGGGTGAAAGAAACTAAGAAACGTTTGTGAGGAGAAAGGACAATAAAAGAACAGGATTCATAAGGACAGAATATGGTGATTGATGTTGGATTTAAATTTTTGGAGAATGGAGTTGACAGGAGGGCAAGAAATCAAAAGAGAGTTCCACAGGTGTGATATGGAAGAAAAGAAACTAATAGAACTTACATCTAGCTATTTTAGTAGCAAAAAGATGAGACCTAGTTGCCAATCTAGTTGTACCTTTAAATTCATGAGGCTGACGTACCAAAGATGAGTGCTTATTAGAACAAATGGCATGAAAACAATTATAGAAAAAGCAGAAGAAAGCTACCTTATGGTGGTGGGAAAGTGACTGAAACCGACACACACACACACACACACGCATATATATATATATATATATATATAATCATGGATGTGTGTGTGTCTGTATTTATGCTTATAGATATTTCCATGGAGAAAATTATGTAAAATATATGGCTACATAGGAAGAAAATTTTCCCCACCCACAACTGACATCTTCTAAAACTTTCTTTAGACAATTCCCCAGTTGCTGAACAGTCTAACCTTATCAAATCTTCTATAAAAATAAGACTCTGTTGAATTTCATCGTATTCACCAGATACTGGCAGGTTGAATGCGACTGCCAACCATTTTCCTTGCATCCCAAAAGAAAGAATTGTCCCATTTGGCGAGATCGACCATCTATTTTCTCATCATTTCTGTCATCATTAGCATTGGAAATTCCTCTTCAGATTTGTGGATAGAACTGATGCTGCTGCTGATGATGATGATAATGATTGTGGTGTTGATGTTTGTGGTGGTGATGATGATGATGATGATGATGATGATTGCAGTGTTGGTTATGATGATGATGATGATGTTTGTAGTATTTGAAGTCAGTTTGGGGCTAGAACTTCTGCTGCTGCTGATAATGTTGGTGTTTGTGGTGGTGATGATGATGATGATTGTGGTGTTGATGTTTGTGGTGATGATGATGATGATTATGATGACGATTGTTGTGTTAGTTATGAGGATGATGATTGCGGTGTTGGTTATGATGATGATGATGATGTTTGTAGTATTTGAAGTCAGTTTGCCGCTAGAACTGCTGCTGCTGCTGATGATAATGTTGGTGTTTGTGGTGGTGATGATGATGATGATTGTGGTGTTGATGTTTGTGGTGATGATGATGATGATTATGATGATGATTGTGGTGTTAATTATGAGGATGATGATGATTGTGGTGTTGGTGGTGGTGGTGGTGGTGGTGGTGGTGGTGGTGATGATGATGATGATGATGATGATGATGATGATGATGATGATGATGATGATGATGGTGATGAAAAGACTTACTCTTAAAAATGCATCTCGTCATGGTAATCTTTTATTACTAAATATTACGTATTTAAAGTAATCTCTAAGCAAAGTCTGTCTCCTGACTAATACATGATATACGCTAAAACCTCTTCTTTTATGAGCTGTCTCCCTTTAAGACGTGAGTGATCGCGGCTCTCCACGATTTCCTATACGTTTGTTGAGATCAACCATCTATTTTCTCATCACTTCTATCATCATCAGTGTTGGAAATTCCTCTTCAGATTGAAGTCAACTTGGGAGATAGAACTGATGCTACTGCTGCTGATGATGATGATGGTAATGGTGGTGGTGTTGGTGATGGCAGTGGTCATGCTGCTGCTGCTGACGATGATGGTACTTTTTTAATAAGCAACTTTGGTACTACTGGCATTGCTTAATATTTGCAAAAGAATTAGTACTGAAGTTGCTTAAGTAATTGCTTATATATTTTATGTTTGTGTCTAATAAACTGAAAAGATAAATATTTCTATATCACTGAACAAGTTGTATTACTAGAATTCTTGAATATAATATAAAATGACATATTTAGTAACTTTTTTATTTAATTTTATATTTTTAATTTTTTTCCTTTTAATTTTACATTCTTATTTCTTTTTTTTCTTTTTTTCAAATTGATAAAAGCGTACTCTCATCAGTAGCAGAATTAGAAATTTAGTCATATTTGAGTAGAGTGGCTAATAAAAAAATATTTAGAACTTTAACAAAATTATATCCTCTTCCTGGCTTTCTTGCAAGTCATTAAAAAATGGACAATATAGCCACTGGCTGGAATCCATGATATCCTAAAATTACTTCTCTTATGTGCCTTATCCCTTCAGGATATCAGAGATCATGGCTCTCTAGAATTTCCAACCCTTTGTAATTGAAAACAATGTTTGTCAACAAACTTAATAAAATCTAACCCTCAATAAACTTTACCATTGAGTCAAACAACACTTTACTCTTCCTAGATATGCTACATAGAACTAATAAGAACCTTCAGTTGGAAGTTACAGAAAATCTACCAACAACAATGACCATATCAATTTTTCTTCCCACCACTGTAACAGGATCAAATCTGGAATAATTATAGGGTTCTATTTAAGAGCACAAAGAATTTGTAGCCTCCAATATTCACTTGAAAAACAAATATACATAGAAAACACTTTCAAAAACCTCCAGTACCTTCATTATTTCATCCACAATGCTCTCATCTTCTGTTCTGCCATCCACAGTTGTTAGGTTACCTCTTGACTTCAGTGTCCTGTGAACATCAAATTCTCCAAGCCCCCTTTCTTCATTATATGTCTCAGAAATTTGAATAGTTTCTTTTTATTACCATTTTCCTTAAAACTTCCTTCATCCATGTTATTCTGAGTATTCTTCTCTTGAACCACATCTTTGTTCACACAAATCTCTTTTTCATCTGTGAGGAAATTGTCCAACATCCATTGTCATATGGGAGGACTAATATTACGTAAAAATTTGTCACTCTTTTCTTCTATTATTTTAAATAATTTTTCTTGTTTCTTAATACTTTGCTTAGGTTTTGTAAGTCATCTTTTGCTATTACAATATGCACCTTCAGATTTCTGTGTCAGATTTTCTGGTAAATAACCAACTATAAGAGAATGGCTCCCAGATCTCAAGAAAATAAGATGGGAGTAAATAGCTTTATCCTGATTCTGAATAGGATATACACATCTGGCACACTCACATCTACTAAATAATGAAACACTCCCATCATGCAAAAGATGTCAAGTACTTCTCACAGTTGAACATATGCCCATATGGTGCCATCATCTCAGTCAAACCCTATAATAACTATCTCACTTCTTGGCTTCCTTACTTTGTTTGATTGAGAAGTAGTAGCAATGGAAGTAATCAACAGATTACAACCAGAAGTCCATGAAATCATAAAAACGCTGTCCGAGCCCTATTGGGTCTTTTTTTTTCACTCTTCCCTTTTAGTGGCCACTACTTTCAAGGTCCAGCTTGAAGGGCTACTCACAACCCTTGCTGCAGAACACACATAGACATAGATATATAGCTTGACCAGAGATTTCTCGTTCCTCATGGAAACAAGTGGATAAATCTCCTTTTGAAACACCTACCCAAACTACTTACAATCCTTGCTGCAGAAAACTGGTACCAGTCCTAGGAGTTTGACATACAGATTTCTTGTTCCTTATGGGAACCAGTAGAGAAATCTCTCTTTGAGATACCTACCCAAAGGAGAAACTACTCACAACCCTTACTGAAGAAGATTCGGACCAGTCCTAGCATTGTGATACACAGATTTCTCATTCCTTGTGGGAACCAGCGGAGAAATCTCCCTTCAAGACACCCACCCAAATGAGAAACCACTCACAACCCTTGCTACAGAAGACATGTACCAGTCCTAGCAGTTTGACACTCAGATTTCTCATTCCTCATGAGAACAAGTGGAGAAATCTCTCTCTACGAAACATCTACTCAAGGGAAGAACTTTGTTAACTGGGAAACCCAACTTTTTTTCCTGTAAAATATTACTATTTTGTACTCTCTTTTCAACCACAATTAAAAGCTGTTAAACAGTTATTTCGAGCCTTGTTCATTCCACACTATACACTGCTGAACACACACACGCACGCACACATTTATATATATATTGTGTACTTAGGCAGCAATGCCTCATTTATACATGTTGCATTAAAAACAACAGACAAGGTACCACGGTTAAGCTTTTTATTTAATTTTTCTTGTGTTCGAACAAGTGTTTTCTTTTCTGGACACAGAGTGTGTAGAAACTGTCCAAATGTTCTGTAATTCTGAGTGCTTTTGGCTATACTTTTAGCCATTATCAAAGATGATTTTATTTTTGCTTTTTAATTCGTGTATGGGCTGTATGTATGTTTCTAGAGTTATGAAGATGTTTTATTTTCTGTACACAGCACAATGTGACCATGTCCATAGTTAATATATATATAACAGTGACTATTATGGCTAATAATGCAAGACTCTTCGGTGAATCAAATCTAGTTCTCTCAGTCACTGTGTGTTTATCTAAAAATAAATACGCTTAAATTCACCTTCATCCCTGCCGTGCACCAACAGCTTAGTGGTAGAATCCCCGACTGAGGCCAATTCAGTCGGGTTTTGATCCTAGCTACAGGCAACCGGATGTCTAGACACACTGATGAGCTGTGATACAGTGAAACAGTCTGTCTGTGGATGTCAGTATATATATATATATATATATATATATATATATATATATATAAATGCAAGGCAAAACTAGGCAAAGCAACAGTAATAAAGCAAAAGGTGAGGAAGATAACGGTTAACCCTAGATATGAACGGGTTAAGATCGTAGTGACTGAGGAAGCATCATCTTGGGAGGTGATTTGACAAAGCAGCAGTTTGTGGAAAGAAACTATTTGAGTGGAACTTACATCTTACCAACGGAAGAGAATGAGGTTGATTCACTATAATGTGCATAGCAAACTGGGTCTCCTCTATAAAGGTCACAACTGGTAGAAGAAAGGAATGTAGTTCGTCTGAACAACACTATGTTTTAAATAATCTCACCTGTATACAACTGCTTTCTAAGATCAAGGGTTAAAATGTCTTTGATTGACTAAAACCTGAGAGTCTTGGGAAAGACCATCCTCTTTGAACATTGTGGACTGGAGGTACAAAATCACTGTACCAAATAACAGAAACCACATCATCTGACGACTACCAATAGCAGTAACAACTAAAATGGACAGCACGTGTAGCTCAAAGAGAAAATAATGACATAATCAAGAAGTTAACACTTTCTCAGATCAATGCTTAAAAAAACTTTGATTCACTCTAATGATTACGTACATAGTTACACATCAAATACTAAAAGTATCTATAGAAATTCATTGGAAATTATTTTACTATAAAAATACATTACAGTAATTAAATATGTCTAAACTTTCACTCGTGCTAATGATTACACATGGACACAGCAATGGAGCCTGTGGGTCTTCATGAAGAATATCCTTCTTCAATCTTTGTGGATTGGTGTTGCAGGATCACAGACAAAGAACCATACCAGATAACAGAAACCACATCACTTGAGGACTACCAACAGCAGCAACAATTAAAATGGATAGCACGTGTAACTCAAAGAGAAAATAATAACATGATCAAGATGTTGACATTCCGCACTACTTCAAGCAAAAGGAAACCTACATCAATACTTGAAACAGAAATAACAGCTACTGGACTTCAGAAAACTACAGAGTGTTCAGAAAGTTACTGTGCACTTTTCTAATCATATTTTTTACATTTCAGTTTTCACTTCAATATGATTTTAACAACTGAAGAACATGTATTTCTCATCGATCAAGTATTTCAAGGCGCTAAACTATTTAATGAAACATGTCTATTAATAAAAATATAAATGCAAAGTGCATTTCCGAAAACCCTGTATTTCATGGAAAAATTGTTTTAACAGAAAGATTTTAAAAATTTCAATTGGACACATCACTGACTGCTTGCTTAATGGATACTCAGTGTTTTCTTATAAGTAAATGGCTAATATTAACATTACCATTAGAGATGAGTAGAACAGATACTACACTGAAGAACAGATACAATGGTACTGGCTGCTTGATTAATGAATGCTGAGTGTTTTCTCATAAGGAAATTGCTAATAAGGAACTGTCAGCTGTATACAACAACTTTCTCAGGTCAATGATTAAAAATAGCTTCAAATGGGTGAAGCCTGTAGGTCTTATTGAATCTTGAATCTTGTAGACTGGTGCTACAGAATCAAACAAAAAGCTATGCCAAATAATAGAAACCATATCACTTGAGGACAAGAGCAACTACTAAATTGGATAGCACAATAAACTGGAATGGAAATCAATTATATAATCAAGATTTTCAAATTCCACACTACTTCAAATAAATGGTTAGGAAGGAAACCCTTGTCAATACTGGAAAAAGTGGTAACAATTAGTTTGACTTGAAAAATCTATTTTTCTAAAAAATTGTTTTAAGAGGAAGATTTTATAAACTTCAATCGAAAGCGGTACTGGCTGCTTGGTTGTAGAAAGTTGAATGTTTCCTTATAAGGAAACTTCTAATATTACTATTACCATTCTTGGATGAACTAAAAACTTTTCGGAAACCTCTTGTTCTTATTCATATGCCTATTTATTCAAAGACCAAAGTTTTAAAATATTTTTATCTTTGTTTTCTAAAATATCATTTTGTAGCTATTTGTTATATAAAGATATTATGACATAGTCAAGATGTTGACATTCCACACTATTTCAAACAAAAGATTAGGAAGGAAAGCCCCCATTCAATATTGGAAAGAGTGATAACAGCTATTGGAGTTGAGAAACCCATTTTCCTGAAAAAAAATTTTTAAGAAAGATATTTTATAAATTTCATCCAAAAGTAGCACTGAGTGCTCGGTCGGTGATTGCCAAATGTTTCCTAATAAGGAAATGGTTAATGTTATCATTGTCCTGTGGCAGGAATCTTCATTTTTTTAAAAAAAATTTATGTACCTTTTAAAAAATAAGCATGCAATGAGATTGGATAAGAGTCAACTGCACTGATGCACACAATAATGCACACTGATGCACACAATGATGGAAACATATTTATGTATAATTATCCGATATGTTTTCTTTTTAATGCTGTCATCTTAACCTAAAGATTTTCTTTTACTGCCTGTGGAGCCAAGATATTTGACAGCAGAAAGGGAAGTGAGTTTTTTTTTTGTATTTGATTTTCGTTCATAGAAATCTAATAATTTTGTTAAAAAACCTCAGTCGGCAAAAGTGAGTTAGTTGACTGTGCTGGAAAAAGAAAGAAAAGAAAATGATGCGGACATCAACCAAAAAATTTATTTATTGAAATTTCATATGTGCATAAGAGAAGGAATATATATTTAAGGAACTGTTTTATATTAACAATTTTTTCAAACTATTCTATCATTCTTCATATTTTATAAGTTTAGGTAGTCCTGGGTATGATGATAAACTACATCCAGCAGCAAGGCCTCTGAGCGGGAGATTGGAGGTTTCGAGGAGAGTGAAACCATCTCTTAATTGCTGTTTTTCCAAGGTCCATCATGATATTTTAGCACCGGTTAAGGGACCCAACTATAGGCAAATAGTAAACCACCAAACAAAAATAAAACTCTATGAAAGTATAAAAATACACAGTTATAGTAAAAATATGAGCAATACATTTTTATATCAAAACAATTACAAACAAATAGTATAGTAAAATGACCAGCTATCCATATTTATAAAAAAATGACCAACAATATATAATTATAGTAAAGTGACCAACAATATATATTTATAGTAAAATGACCAGCCATAGATAATTATAGTAAAATGACCAGCAATACATATTTATATTAAATTGACCAACAATATATATTTATAGTAAAATGACTGACAATACATACATATATATATGTATAGCATTGGTTAGATCCAGTGACAAAGAGTGAGTTCAATACTCGGTTAAGGCAGTGGAGAACTTGCAGAGGGGAATTAACAGGAGATAACTCATAACTGACATCCATTAAACATGGCACGTAGAATTAGAACAGTCTACCCCACTAATCAAAATAAAGGGTTCAGTTTGACATTCCAACCACCTGAAGAAGGCCAGAGTGTGCAACGGTCGAAATGTTGTAATAAATATGGCGACAAAGATAATCCAAATAATGTAAATAGTGAATGAAATTTCCTGAAAGTTAGCCAGATTAACAGACCCCTGAACCCTGGAGGGAACAGTAGCCAAAAGTGCATTGGAATAGCAAAAGATGCCTTACAAAAGCTCCACAAAGAATAAAGAAATGGGAAAATTTCATTAGAGACAAAGTGTGAGAAAAGTAGGATTGGAGAATTTGACATTCACTGAACATATCGAATGCAAGAAAGACAGAGGTGAAACTGTGAGTAACCTACCTAATGTGATTGTGTAAAAGAATAGCAGAGCATGGACTTGGAGGAATGGTGAAAAGACAAGCCTTACTAAAAGCTACAAAGGATAGGAAGTTGTGATCGTCTATCTCCTGAATGAACTGAGCACACAAAAGAACTTTAGGAATTAATATCTTTCAAGAAAATGTGAGAAAACTATAGGATAGATTGTACAGCCACAATCTCCCAAGTAGGGAGTGTCTACCTAAATAATCAGCATTTAAAATCTTAACCTTTGTTTGAGCTTGAACACCAAAGCCTGGCACTGGATTAAAAATATATTGCAAACATGAAGCAAGCCAAGGATGGATTTTCAAGAACATTTTAAGTTAGTGCAATGTTTAAAAATATGAACTTAATATTAATTCCTTAATGAACTATATCTCTTCTAATTCCTTCCGTACTAATGAACTTGGGCTAACATTCTTGGCTGACATGAAGAGGAAAGACTATATTGAATCCATTTCTAGGTCAGCTGTTAAGAAAGTTGGTCCACTATGTCATGCAAGACAATTTTTCTCTCCAGAATTTATCTTACACATCTATGAAGTCTACCATTCATCCATGCTTAAAATATTGCAGCCACATAGGGTCTGGTACTCCTGCTATATATCTAGAGATTATTGATAAAATTCAAAGAAGAATCAGCAATATTGTTGGTCCTGACCTGGCATCTTGGCTTCAGTCATTTTTCCCACCACTGTAAAGTTTTTTTATAAATACTTTTAAGGTAATTATTTGGATGAGTGCTTCACTATGGTACCTATACTTATATTTAGTATACTAAATACTAAGCACTTTAAATACCTTGGTGTATTTTTTTTAATTGGTATCACCCCATACAAGGCAGTAAAGCCCCTAAAACACAAGTGGTGGAGGAATTAGGAACAGAAACATTAATAATGAGTGGAAAGAGAAAAGAGTAATCAGGAGGAAAAAGTAATTATTCAGATGAGCTCTTTGCTATGGTATCTATACTTCATGAATTTAAGGGCAGTACTAGATTGGCAATGAGGTCTCATCATTTTACAGTTGAATTGGCTAGATGTAACCATAATTTCTATGCTAACAGTTTCTTTATTCACACATCTCACTTGTGGAACTCTCTTCCGGCTTCTTGCTTCCCAGTCTACTTTGATCACAAAAAATTTAAATGCAATGTCAATTGTTATCTTCTGTCTTCTCAGCTTCTATTCTTTTATTATCCTTATTACCATAAGTCTTCATTCACTCAACTGGAAGATAGTATCGGAATTTTTCAAAATGATCTATATTTATCAGATGATGGCATGTACCCTGAATCCATCAGAAAAATTCAGGATGTGGAATTAGTAAATACTAAGCACTTTAAATACCTTGGTGTATTTATTTAATTGGTATCACCCATGCAAGACAGTAAAACCCCTAAAACACAAGTGATGGAAGAATTAGCAACAGAAACATTAATAATGAATGGAAAGAGAAAAGAGTAATCAGGAGGAAAAAGTAATTGTTCAGATGATCTCTTTGTTATGGTATCTATACTTTATGAATTTAAGTGCTAGATTAACAAAGAGGTTTAATCAATTTACAGTTGAATTGGCTAGATGTAACCATAAGTTCTAAGCTAACAGTTTTATTTTCTTGCACGTCTCACTTGTGGAACTCTCTTCTGGTTCCATGCTTTCCATCCAACTTTGATCTTCAAAAATGTTAATGCAATGTCAATTCTTATCTACTGTCTTCTCGATTACTCTTCTATTATTCTTGCTCCTTAATAATGTTTCTGTTTTCTAATTCTTCCACACCCGGTAACCCCTTGTGTTTTAGTGGCTTTACTGCCTTTCTTGGGATAAATTCTATTAAAAAAAAACACATCCCTGGTATAGAAGTCTATTTTTGTCTAATATTTTACTCTTTTCAAAACATCACAAGTTAATTCATAAGATAACTTTTGATTATGGACTAAACCAAAAATATTTGCGTATTATATTACATTTTAGTTGCAGGTATAAGTTTATCCTGAACTTCTTATGTCTAGCAGCACCAATTTTCTGAGATCAGTAGCAGCAACCAGAGTTATAATTTTAGCTATTTCTGTGCTAAATGTGAAGTTTTTATGACTGTTATAAAGTGGGAATCACTTTCTTGACTTGCAAGGATTTGGGCTATATATATATATATATATATATATATATATATATATATATATACACACACAAAAACATATATATATACATGCATACACACATGCATATATATATATATATATATATATATATATATATATATATATATATATATATATATGCATGTGTGTATATGTGTATATAGTGTATAAAAGTTTACAGTCCAACCCACATCCCCTTAATCTATTCAAATATCAGAATTTCTTTTTAGAGTGATTTATGTTCAGGCTAAGAACTTTTTACCACACCCCTGTATACACACACACACACACACACACACACACATACATACATATATATATATATACATACACACACACGCACACACACATATATATATATAAATATTCATGAACTGCAGTCTGTCTTTAGGTGGTGAAACCTGACATATCATGGGTGCTTGCTCTATATTTAAAGATGTTTTTTGAGTGTTTACTGTATGTGATTTTGGTGGATGAGTTACATTTTTTTTTTTATTTGAAATCTGAAAGAGGACAATAAAAAATTTATAAAAATAAATACCATATTTTTCAGAATATAAAACTCACCATCTTATATGACACAATCCTATTTTTAAGACAATGTTCCTGACAAAATAAACTGTTTCATTTGAATGATTTTTCTTGGACAAAAATTCAAACTGATACTTTTTGTCTATTGTTCTAAACCTCAAAATGCTCAAAACATCAAAATAAGAAAATACCTTGAATCAATTTACACTATTTACATTGTTCGGACTGTTGTCCTCATCTTTATTGTCATATTCACAACATTTCACTCGGTGTATGCTCCAGCCTTCTTCAGGTGATATACGTAAGAATTTCAAACCAAACCTTTTATTTCATCCTTTATTTCATCCACTGTATTTCTGAATAAAAGTTTTTAGTAACACTATAATTCCCCACCTGATGAGATGTCTAAAAAAGGTTTTCCTTTTTTTGACATTGAAACAGAAATGTACAATTTTGTAGCGGATATATGCACATTCTAATGTAACACTGCATAAGATAAATATATATATATATATATACATATATGTATATATATATATATATATATGATATACACACATTTGGGGATAGAAAAGAGAATTTGATCATAGAAAAGTGTATATACTGAAAAATATGGATAATAAATAATAACATGAGGTTGCATATTTATGAAAGAAAATTTTATTATTTCTATATTATGAAAATCTAGGTTCTAAAAAATGTTGAGTAGGAAAAATTAATTTGAGTAGGGGTTAAGTAAACAGGATATTGGTGAACATGGCTCTCCACAATCTCTTACTCTTTGTAGCACTTAATAAATTTTGTCTTTTTGTTATTTCTCCTAAACCCAGTGCTGCTATCCATTTACGCAAGATTGCTAAGGTAGGTTATACATTGTATTCCTCTGTACGTCTTGCCTTCAATATGTCCAGTGGGAATCAAATCTTTCTTTCTTTCTTTCTTTCTGTCTGTTTTCATTTTCTTTCTTTTATATTCCTCTTGGTCTGGTATCCAGTATTTATTTATTTCTGTTCTGTCTATCTTTTCTTTCTTTCTTTCTTTCTTTCTTTCTTTCTTTCTTTCGTTTTCCTCTTCTCGATTCTCCTGTGTATTGTTTGTTTGTTTCTTTTTATTCCCTTGATCTGTTCTCATTTCTTTCTTTCTTTCTTTCTTTCTTTCTTTCTTTCTTTCTTTCTTTCTTTCTTTTGCGTTCCTCTTGCTCCTGTTTATTCTTTCTTTTTTTGTATTCCCCTTGCCTTGTTCTCCTGTCTATCTTTTCTTTCTTTCTTTCTCTCTTTTGTTTTCCTCTTCTCCACTCTCCTGTGTATTGTTTCTTTCTTTCTTTTTATTCCCTCGCTCTGTTCTCATTTCTTTCTTTCTTTCTTTCTTTTCCCCTTGCTCTGTTCTTTTGTGTATTGTTTCTTTCTTTCTTTCTTTTAGCTTGCTCTATTCTCCTGTCTATTCTTTCTTTCTTTTTATTCCTCTTGGTCTGATATCCAGTATTTATTTCTGTTCTGTCTATTATTTCTTTCTTTCTTTCTTTTGTGTTCCTCTTGCTCCTGTGTATTCTTTCTTTTTTTGTATTCCCCTTGCCTTGTTCTCCTGTCTATCTTTTTCTTTCTTTCTTTCTTTCTTTCTTTCTTTCTTTCTTTCTTTCTTTCTTTCTTTCTTTCTTTCTTTCCATTCCATTCCTCTGGATCTGTTCTCCTGTCTGTTATTTCTTTCTTTTGTATTTCTTGTTCTATTCTCCAGCATTTTCTTTCTTTCTTTCTTTCTTTCTTTCTTTCTTTCTTTCTTTCTTTCTTTCTTTCTTTCTTTCCTTCCTTCCTTCTGGATCTGTTCTCCTGTCTGTTATTTCTTTCTTTTGTATTTCTTGTTCTATTCTCCAGCATTTTCTTTCTTTCTTTTTTTCTTTAAAAGCAAACAACACCTTTGAGATATCTTTTCTTCTGTTTATCCTAAGAATCATACAGAAATGGCCCATTATATATCTGTGGTAATGGCTAGGGGTAATGTACATGCTAACTAAGGAACAAAGGATCAAATAGAATTATAATATGATTATTAACAGTGGTAACGTTTTGGTAAGATTAACAATAGAAAAGATTCTGTTCTAAA
Source organism: Acanthosepion esculentum (assembly GCA_964036315.1). Classification (NCBI taxonomy): domain Eukaryota; kingdom Metazoa; phylum Mollusca; class Cephalopoda; order Sepiida; family Sepiidae; genus Acanthosepion; species Acanthosepion esculentum. The sequence goes on along the minus strand of OZ038479.1, from coordinate 118,710,424 downwards.
GTCCCAAGTGCTCTCTTTCCTGGAAACTAAGGACATAGTAGGAAAAAAAAAAAGTTGAACAAGAAGCAAACTCTATATTTATGTGACTTTGCAACATATTCTTAGTGGTCATCAAAGCAAGCTTGTGGTTCTACTGACAAAGGCTAAGAATATCATAAACAGAACATGCAAGCAATGAGGAAGTCTTAAGGAAAATAAGTATGAAAAGGAAATTTATATTTACAATCAGAAGCAGTCATTCTCAGATAATCTAACCTATCATCCAAAAAGCTGTTTCTTCTCCTATATGGTCATGAATGCTGGACAAATTCCTCACAGATGAAAGTGAGATTCAAAGTAAGAAAGATGTGATATTTTTTATGGCTTGTCAACCCATTGTGGGTCATTTAAAATTGAAACAGACGTCTGTCTGAAAACTAACGGGACTAGATGTGCTATGTGAGCTGTGAGCATCATCCAAAGTGAGTTCTTGCCACAGAGCCAGATGATCAATCAGCAAGTCTACAAAGAAATCCTACAGCATTTGGTTCACTCTGTGTGTGAGAAGAGATGAGAGTTGTGGCAGTGAAATTGATACACTGTATTGGTCATTGGTAGTTTAGATTTGATGGCATTTTAATTAGCAACATCAAGTCTTGCAGTTTTCCATTTTTTGTAATATTTTATAAGTTTTACATGTTTTTCATGAATTACAGCAGAAAAATGGTATTTAAGGATTCTTTGTATAGTGAATTCAACCTGCTTATACCTGCAGATACCTGCTTATAATTAATGTGCCTCTGGTTACCGGGAAATATGTTGATGTTTTGTTGCATGGTATTTTTATTACTGGTGTTCTGTATTTTTTGTAAGAATAATTTTATTTGTTTATATTGTTGGGAAAATTATTTTTGACTAATGTTTGTTTTATGTGTTTTTTTTAAGTGCACTTAAAAATATTCTTTTGGGAAGAAGAATTTAGGTGGATTATTTAAAATTTAGGAAGTTTTTTATTAATGCTATTTTATATCTTTCCAGGCATTGGCTACCATAGTTTAGAAGACAAGAGTTTGTACTGGTGTGTTTTTATATGGGTAGGTGGTAAATACTTTGGATTTTAGTTCTATATCAACATCAAAGAATGGGATTGTTAGGTTTTGCAAAATTTTAAAATTTAATATTAATGAGTATTCTTAAATTAAAAAAATGTTGTAAACCATAACACTAATTTTACTTATGTTTATAAATACATGTTGCAAAATAAAAAATTTACATAAAGTCCATCAGAGGATGAAACGCATTGGTAAAGGAAGGTTTTCCTTTTATCTTTATTCATATTGTCTTTTTACAGATATATATGTTTTACTTATGTCTGAATTTTCACACACACACACACACACACGCACACACACACACATACAAATGTACACACACACACACACAAATAAACGCACACATACAAATGTACACACACACATATATATATACATAGATAGCTAACTAGCTAGCTAGATAGATAGATATGAACAGCTATAGATAGATATGAACAGACATAGATAGACAGAGAGATAGATGGATAGATAGATAGAGAGAGAGATATGAACAGCTATAGATAGATAATGAACACATATATATATAGATATGAATAGCTATAGATCGATAGATATGAACAGACATAGATAGATAGATAGATTGATAGATAGATACATAGATAGATAATGAACAGACAGAGACAGATAGATAGATAGATAGATAATGAACAGACAGAGACAGATAGATAGATAGATAGATAGATAGATAGATAATGAACAGACAGATAGATAGATAGACAGATAGATAGATAGATAATGAACAGACAGAGACAGATAGATAGATGGATAGATAATGAACAGACAGAGACAGACAGATAGATAGATAGATAGATAGATAGATAGATAATGAACAGACAGATAGATAGATAGATAGATAGATAATGAACAGACAGATAGATAGATAGATAGATAGATAGATAATGAACAGACATAGACAGATAGATAGATAGATAGATAATGAACAGACAGAGATAGATAGATAGATAGATAATGAACAGACAGAGACAGATAGATAGATAGATAGATAATGAACAGACAGATAGATAGATAGATAGATAGATAGATAGATAGATAATGAACAGACAGATAGATAGATAGATAGATAATGAACAGACAGAGATAGATAGATAGATAGATAATGAACAGACAGAGACAGATAGATAGATAGATAGATAGATAATGAACATACAGAGATAGATAGATAGATAGATAGATAGATAATGAACATACAGAGATAGATAGATAGATAGATAATGAACAGACAGAGACAGATAGAAAGATAGATAGATAGATAGATAGATAGATAGATAGATAGATAGATAGATAGAAATGGAGGGGAGAGAAGAGAGAGGGAAAAGACAAAGACATTACATTTTAATGCGTGTATATATTTATGCTTTTTTTATGTTTTTGCTCTTACAATCTGAACATATGCTGAGATATAAATTTGTTAGATATAATGATGTATATTAACTTTATCTATATAATACTAAAATTCTAATTATGTATGTATGTTTGTTCCTGAGATACACAATACTTAATACCTCAACCAATTTAGGAGAATATTGTACATTTGACCCCTACTGAGAGCAATGCCAAATTTCATTAAAATTAGACAAGGGGTTCTTGGGCCGTTTTTCTCTCTCTTTATAGCATTTTTAATAGGAAATTCAGTACTTGCTTTCAGCACACATTTTCATATTAATCCACATATTAACTTCCAGAATCTTGTATCTTAGACATTTATACGTCTACCATTCATTCATTCATGCTTTGAATATTGCTGCCACATCTGGTCTGGTATTCCTGCTATATGTTTAGAGATCCAAAGAAAAATCTGCAATGTTATTAGACCTGACATGGCATCTCACCTTCAGTCACTTTCCCACCGCTGTAATGTAGCCTCCCTGTGCCTTTTCTATAAATACTTTCCTGTGTTGAACTAGTGCAACCCATCCCAAAACTAGGCTAGTTTAGGTTTTATTTTTGATGTTTTAGTTTCTTTTTCCAGTTAACTTAGCTAGGGTATGTATGCTCATTTGGCCCCTTTTATTTCTGTCCCTATTTTTCTTTAAGTTTAATTCCCCATCCCCTCCCTCGTTAGGTGGTTAGTGATGTCAGTTTGCAAGTAGGGTGTGAGACGCCTTTCGTTTCATGTGAGTGTTTTCGTATTTGTTGTGTCTGAATGAGTGCATGTCAATGTGTGTGCTTGGGATGAATGAATGTTCTATAATATTATAGTCCCGCATTGATTTCGGCCTGTGAACTGGTATTTCTGCCACATTTAGTCATTTTGGGGGGTTTTATTACAAATATTATTTTTCTTTAGTTTCTTGTAAATATTTTGTATTCATATTGTAAATACTCATTGGGGTTAGTTTTTAGAATTGTTATTTTATTCCCCTCCTCCCACAGACACTGAATTGTAAATATGGGGACTAGTTAGTATTTTCATAGAGACAGTGAGGTATTATGGTGGTTGTAGTAAGAAAGGTACGTATGAATGTGGTGTTTTGGTGTAAGGAATATTGTTTGTACGATTGGGTCAGTGTTTGCGGCTAGCTAAGTTATAGTTAAGACAGAAGAAGACCGTCCTTTTTACCCCAATCCCCCCTTCGGCCTTGTGCCACATTTCTGTAATTTATATAGAATAAATATCACTTTCCTCTATGGTACCTAGATTTTATGAATTTAAGCACAGTACTAGATTGGCAGTAAGGTCTCATCATTTCATAGTTGAAATGGCCAGAGGTAACCATAAGTTCTGTGCTAACAGTTTCTTCTATCGCACTTCTTGCTTGTGGAACTATAGTCTAACTTCTTGCTTCACAGTCAACTTTGATCTTCAGAAAGTTAAATGCATTTCAATTGTTATCTTCCATCTTTTTAATTCTCGTTCTTTTATTGTCCTCTCTCCTTAATAGTAGTTTTTTCTTGTATTCTCTTACACTGAGTAACCTTTTGCATCTTAGTGGGTTTATTGCTTTGCTTGGGGTGAAATGATTAAAAGAAAATATTATATGTGAAAAATAATAACATTCATAATACATTATAAAAATTAAATATGCATAACACAACATATATATATATATATATATATATATATATATATATATATATATATATATATATATATATGGGTAGTGTAGTGAATTGTATATATGGGTAGTGTAGTGAATTGTATATATGGGTAGTGAATTGTATATATATATATATATATATATATATATATATATATATATATATAACATTCATAATACATTATAAAAATTAAATATGCATAACACTATATATATATATATATATATATATATATATATATATTTGTTGTGTTATGCATATTTAATTTTTGTGGGGGGTTTTATTACTAATATTATATATATATATATTTTATTACTATATATATATATGTTGTGTTATGCATATTTAATTTAAAAAAATTAAATATGCATAACACAACACATATATATATATATATATATATATATGTTGTGTTATGCATATTTAATTTTTTAAAATATATATATATATATATGTTGTGTTATGCATATTTAATTTTTAAAAATATATATATATATATATATATATATATATATATATATATATATGTTGTGTTATGCATATTTCATTTTTTAAAATATATATATATATATATATATATATATATATATGTTGTGTTATGCATATTTAATTTTTAAAAATATATATATATATATGTTGTGTTATGCATATTTAATTTTTTAAAATATATATATATATATATATATATATATATGTTGTGTTATGCATATTTAATTTTAAAAAATTAAATATGCATAACATATATATATATCTATATCTATATATATATATATATATATATATATATATATATATATATATATATATATATATACAATTCACTACCCTATATTAGAACTTTTTTTATAAGCAGTTACTTGAAAGGTGAAGAGGCTATCTGTATCATGTGAGTTGATGGTAAATAAATAAATAGATGCACGTTGGTTTGCTGATGCTATGTTTTGTTTTTAAATAAATATGCAGAAGAAAGAAGCATGTCTAATAAAAAAATATACTTATTATTTTGAAAACAACTTTATCTGTTTTAAGCAATTCCTCCAAATTTTCACACAATATATTAACTATGAAGCCCAGTTGAACAATAAATTTTCTTTTACCATCTTTAGTAATAATTATTAATTTTGTATTAAAAGTATATTTTATAGAAGAAATTTCTCTTTTAATGTAAAGAAATAAAACATACTTATTGATATCATAAATTAATTTAATTTCATACTTTAAATCAGAATATATTTGCACTAAGATATTTTTGGTGCTTGTCATGTTATATATAATATATACATTATATTATATATATTACATTATAATAGCCGGACATTTATTTCCATCTGCGAGGCTTGTTTTTGTTTGCTCAACATCCACAAAGCCTATCTGCTGTTTATACTACAACTATGCTGTGCAGACATAAGTTACCGTTTCTGAGAGAGACCACTTCATCTGGTAAATACACTCAAGACATCAATACATTAATGGCTTCCAAATAATTCTGTCTATCCAGTTTCACTCACAATGCTTGGGTAAACCTGTGGTATGTTTTCAGGCACTTTCCAAAGGTGATGCATGCTGGGATTGCCTCCCCAGGTCAGTAACATCAAGAAGTCACATGCCTATTATAATCAAGTCATATAATAATTATCAATGAGTATTTATTTATATATTTCCTGTATCTTTATTTATATATTTCCTGTATCTTTATTTATATATTTCCTGTATCTTTATTTATATATTTCCTGTATCTTTATTTATATATTTCCTGTATCTTTATTTATATATTTCCTGTATCTTTATTTATATATTTCCTGTCCCATCTGTAGTGAGTAGTGAGGTAAATCAACTTAAGTTAATAAAGTTATAAGGGATTACTTCCTTTAGTCATTTTAATAATCTATACAAATTTAGATATTTAGACAAAAATACTTCCTGAGCAAAATGACTGTCTAATTAATCAATTCCTTTACCTGTACTTTACTCATACATTGTTTTAGATTATTTGTTGAAGCCTTTCGTGTGGGGCACTCAGATACCTTTGTCTATTAAGTGATCATCTTGCTTCAACTTTCTCTTGAAATAGGCATTGTCATCTTTGTCTTTGTCATTATATTAAAAGTATTTTCTTCTGTGAGATATTTCCACTTTACTGTTGTATTAAACACATAAAATTTTTAACATGAAAAGATATTGAACAAAAACCAATATATATAATACCATGAGTAATCAATAAATCATAATTACCATTGAATGTTTCAAAAAATATAAAGGGAATGGATTAATTAAATGGTTCCTTGACCTCGGTTTTAGTTGTGAATTCATTGTCTTTGCTTTATTGAATCTCAATACATTGTTTCAAGATTTTTGTTTCATTGCATCTCACTATTAAAACTTTCTAACAATTCCCATCATTTTTGATGGCATGGATACACTGGAATATATAAAATGCATCATATATATGTATAATATATATATAGTTAGGTAATGAAAAATTTGGTAATCTGTATGGATAATCCCAAGGAGGATGTAATCCAGAGAGCTCAATGTCAACCAGAGTGAATATTGATATTAAGCTTGTCTGTTTTTTAATTTTAATTAAATTAATATTCACTCTGATTTGACATTGAACTCTCTGGATTACATCCTCCTTGGGATTATCCATACAGATTACCAAACTTTGATATATATATATATATATAATATAATTAATTTCTTGGTGGCTGTAGAAAATTGATTAAGAAAAATTCCCAAATTTTCTTTCAAATAATTTTTATTTTCTAAAGTGTTTTCAATCTCTTCTGAGACCCTCTTCAGGGGTTAAATATCTATGGACGCATTATGCATTAACTCTCAATTCAAAAAATTTTTTTTTTTACCTCTATGTGATTTTTTAAAAGATTTAAGAAAAAAATACTGTGTTAACACATAACACATGAAGAAAAGCATCCCTGATAGCCACTCAAGATGATAGGTAGTGTAAGGTCTCATTACATTTTAGTAGTTTTAAGGCCAAAGTGTTCAATTTTGGTTTCATCGGACCAGAGCACTTTCTTCCACATGTTTTGCTGTATCTTCTACATGGCCTATAGCAAATGGCAAACAGGATTTCTTATGGTTTTCTTCTTGCCACGCTTCCATAAAGGCCCATCTAATATTTGTTTTGTGGACAGATTCTCCCACCCGAGCTGTAGATTGTTGCAGATCCTCCAGACTCACCCTGGGCCTCTTGGTTGCTTTTCTGATTAAAGATCTCCTTGTCCAGCCTATCAGTTGAGGTGAATGGCCAAGTCCTGGTAGATTTGCAGTTGTGCCATATTCTTTCCATTTTAGGATGATGGATTTAATAGTGCTCTATGAGATGTTTATATATTTTTTTAATAATGTAACCCTGTTTAATACTTTTCCCCACCTTTATATCTGATGTGTCCTTGGTCTTCATGAGTCTGTTTGTTCTCTAAGAAACAGTCTGATGCCTTCAAACAACATTTAATTGAAGGGTGCAGAAAAATTGATCCTTACTCTCTTAACATTCTTTCTTTTACTCAAAAGAAATCATCTAATCAGATGAATTCTATTTACTAATTATGTAATTTCTGAAGACAGCTGGTTGCACTGGATTTTACTTAGGGCTTTCACAGTAAAAGTTGGGAGCATGATTGCATATGCACACAACACTTTTCAGATTTTTATTTGTAAATAATTTTGAAAACCATAGTTTTTTTTTTCTCATATTCTTTAACACTCAGTAACCACTGCTTCTTAATGGCTTCAGGTGAAATAAATTTTTAAAAATTTCATTGTTCTAAATTTTTATTTTTTTATTTTATTTAATTATTTAGTTTATTTTTATTTTATTAATTATTTTATTTTTATTTTATTTATTTTATTTTTATTTTATTATTTATTTTATTTTATTATTTATTTTATATTTATTTTATTTTATTTAATCATTTATTTTATTTTATTTTTATTTTATTTTTCATCTTATCTTTTATCCCTATTTTATGCAACATTTCTGCTTAAGCTCTGAAATTTTATTTACAATTTATTTTTATTTTTTATTTTATCTTATTTATTTTTCCTCAATAGGAGTAGATAGGTTTGCCTTTTGTCTAGTTCACACTCCCCACCAATCATTTGAAGTGGAGTAGAGGTTAATCCATTGTTTCCTGTTTAGGATAGAGTTTCCAGTTCCTTCTAAAGTCTATGTCAACTTTATATCTCTAATATCTCTGCCTAAACTCTGACATTTTATTTACTATTTATTTATTTACTTTTTTCTCAATAGGAGTAGATAGGTTTGACAATCGTCCAGTTCATACACCTCCCCAATCTTTTGAACAGGAGTAGAGGTTTTTTCCTTGTTTCCTGTTTAGGATTGGGATTTTGGCTCCTTCTACTTCAAATCTATATTTCTAACATCTCTGTCTAAACTCTGAAATTTGATATACTTTTTTTTACTAAGGTTAACCCAATACAAGGCCAAAGAGCAACTCAATGTAGAGGGTTATTGTTTGGAGTTATATTAGCATAGGAAAGGACAAGCATAAGGTATATAGAGCTGAAGCAAACTTTTAGAAGGAACTGGAAACAATCCTAAACAGGAAACAAGGGATAAACTTTTACTCCTGTTAAAAACTCTTTTCCTCAATAGGAGTATATAGGTTCCCTTATCATCCAGTTCAGACTTCCCTCCAGTCTTTTGGACAGGAGTAGAGGTTTTTTGCTTGTTTCCTGTTTAAGATTGGGTTTTTGGTTCCTTCTAAAGTTTTTTTCATTTTCTTTCACCCCCAGTAGCCCCTTGTATCTCAGTAGTATTATTGCCTCACTTGGGGTAAATTGCCTAAAAAAAAACATTTTTTGGCACTTCAAATTGATGTACTATTTTGAGTTGGTCTATTACATTAAACCACAATAAAATAAATTTATATTTGTGGTTGTAATATGAGAAAAATGTGGAAAAGTTCACAGGGCAGGGAGGTGAATACTTATGCAAGCCACTGTATATAATGAATTCTCTTGTTAGTTTTGATGTAAGAAAGTACAATAGATCATAATTTAGTATTTCGTTTCTGAGATGAGTAATTGTCGATATTCTTGTATTATTTCAAACTATTGTTCTCATCTTGGTTGATATAGATGTGATTATTATAGCCACCACATTTCAACTAAGTACACTCTAGTCATCATCAGGTGTCCATTGATTGGCTGATATGGGATATCTGTTGATTATTGTGATATTTTGAGAGTATTACGAGACAGGAGGATTTTGTTGGTAACAATGAAAAGAGTACTGAACTGTTATGTGATATCTGTCCTCCTTTATGGCAGCGAATGTTGGATGGTCTCTCCAAAGATGAAGAAGAGACTTGAGGCAATGGAGGTATGGTTCTACAGAAAGATGCTAAGGATACCATGGACCGAACATGCGAGCAACGATGAGGTTTTGGAGAGGATGCAAACAAGAAAGGAAGCTTATACTTAACATCAGGAAGAGGCAGCTGAAATTTCTGGGACATGTAATGAGAAAGGAGGGCTTGGAGAATCTGATACTCACTGGGCAGACAGCATGAAAGAGAGACAAGTAAAAGCAACACAAGACATACCTAGTGGGCTTAAGCAAGTGGATGACAGAACAGGGTTTGGGAGAAGTAGAAGAAGGTGGAAACATATTGAGAGCTACAAGGGACAGGATGAGGTGGAGGGCCATGATCACCTACATCCTGAAGGAACACAGCACATAAAAGAAGATATCAGTTCTCATTTTGGTTGATATAGATGTTAGTAGAGACACAACATTTCAACCAAGTGTGATATTTTGTTGCTGTGATGCCCAGTTATTGTTCATTCCTGCTGAACTGGTGCTTCACTAACTGATCCAGAGATTGAACTCATGACCACTAGATAACAGTGGCGCATGTATAATCAACTCTGATATTCACAATGCCACTATCCTGAAGTTTGCAATAATAGAAGCATCAATTTTAGAAGTGACATGATTTGATTCTTGTGGCAAACGCTTCTACAGAACTAACCATACTCTTCAGAAGAACTGATAACAGATAAATGGTGTACATTGTGTCAGAAAGTTTCTAAAAATCCTTGGCTAGTAGCCAGACTAGGAGAAAGACTACACTGAATTAAAAATTGTGGAGAAGGCAAAAGAAAAATCACTCTGCTATTTGCCCCAGTTCACAGATAATAAAAGAAAATTAGTCTGAGAAAAGCCATAATCACTTACGTTCCAAAATGACATGCCATTTTAAAATTGAGTAGCTATTTTTCCCACACAATATATATATATATATATACATATATATAGTGTGGTAAAAATGCCTCCTACATCTACTACCCAGAATTACCTCCCATATAATGGTAAGACATTAGTGGTAATAGTGTCTTCATCTAGCTAATATCTTACCATTATGTGGGAGGTATTTCTGAGAGGTATATGTGGGAGGTATTTCTGAGAGGTATATGTGGGAGGTATTTCTGAGAGGTATATGTGGGAGGTATTTCTGCTGCACACTGTATATATGTACACACACACAGACTGAGTAACCTATCAAACAAGCCTGTGTCAATGAATAGTGAAACATGGTACCATTGACATTAATATCCTACCATTATATTGGAGGTATTTCTGGGAGGTATATGTGGGAGGTATTTCTGCCATATCCTGTATAAAGAGAAATATTGCTAAGAGCTACAAAATATAATAAGTTGTGGTGAGCTATTATCTCACACATCATGAAGAAACATGCCACATTGAAGAAGAATATATATATATATATATATAATGCATAAAAGGTTAATGGTTAGAGTTGAATCTGACCAGGAAACACTGGTATAAAAGTATTAAATCTTGAGTCCTTGCATACATATTAAGGAATTCCTTTTAAACACATATGAGGCTGGATAAAAAAGTGTACATTCAATTAACTTTCCACTGAAACTTTTATAATACCCTTGCTTTTCTTTTCTTTTCCCATCTTCTTCTTCTTCTTCTTCTTCTTCTTCTTCTTCTTCTTCTTCTTCTTCTTCTTCTTCTTCTTCTTCTTTTCTCCTTCCTTCTTTACATCCTCCTCTTCCCTTTCTATTACACCCAACGTCATGCATTTGTTTATTTACTTTTTGAAAAAATAAGATAGTGTTCATTAGTTTTTTGTTTTTTTTAATAAAGCATTGGGAGGTCATTTGATAAAAATCGCCTGAGGATATCATAAGGTTGAAACCAAGGTAGCGGATTCAACTGATCATATATATATATGTATGTATATATATATATATATATATATATATATATATATATATATATATATATATATTAAAAAGAAGAGAGAAACCACAAACGTTTTTGGTTGTAATGTGGATTTTTAAAAAATTTAAATTATGGAAAATAAAACATAATATATTCTTTTTAAAAAATCCACATTGCAACCAAAAACGTTTGCTGTTTCTCTCTTCTTTTTAATATCCACACATTTCTCTCGGAACCCCTATAATCTCTTCCTATAAATATATACTTGCCTATATACTTATATATATATTGCTGTAAGCGTTGCTTCCGTGCAGAAGATTATGGATCAGCAGCCAATTAGCCAATTAATCCCCAATAGACTAAACCTCATCAATAAACAAAATATTCAAGGAATATGGCTAGAAATGCCCCAAAATTCCAACCGTGTCTTTTCTGTTTTTATTTACATTTTGACAATTGTCCTCATCTTTATTGTTATTATTGTAATTGGGTAGGTGGGGGGAGATAGTAATGTTTTAGTCATACTAATTAAACCCATAGCTGGGAGAAGAGGGGGATTGATTGAGTGTTTTGATTGTTTAATGGCATATCAACTCCTTATGGGTCATTCAATGCTGAAATTTAATTTTCTTGGGAGCTTTGACGTAATAAAAAATGTTATTCTGCTTTCACAATTGAATACATGGTAGATGATATTCAGCTTTTGTGCATTTTGCTAGTTGGCTGATTTTGTTTAGCAACATATCAACCTGTATGGGTTATTTAATGCCGAAATCTGCATATTTTGTACATAATTTTATACTTACACTGTAAAAAAATATGTTTTTTAAATATGTGGTTTTTAGACCATAAAATGTGTTTTTGGTAATTTCAGAAAAAAATGTATTTTTGGTAAGTTTTTTATAAAAAAATGTTACTGGTAATTTGACAATAAAAATGTATTGTTGGTCATTTTGATATAAAAATGTATTGTCTGTCATTTTACAGTAAAATGTACTGTTGATATTTGTTTGATTGGGAGGTTCACTATTTGCCCATTGCTGGGACCCTGACAGATGCTACCACCCTGGGTCATAGTGGGTCTTGTAACAACAACAATTAAAAGGTGGTTCCACTTTCCTCAAAACCTCCAATCTCCCGATCAGAGGCCTTGCTGCCTAGTGCAGTTTATCATCATGCCCAAAACAAGAGAAGAAGTGAATTCATACATTTCCCAAGGGTATTTTCACATAAGTGAATATAATGAATACTTCAGGAACTGCAGCTCTCCGATTAACAGTTCTGAACAATAATCCTTTGCACCAACAACACACCAAATCATGCAGCACCTGACAATCCCAAGGGGTCACTGACCTAGGAACTGAACAGGCTCGATGTTGCTTAACTTCAGTGATCGTACAGGAACGGGTATCTCAACTTGATGTTGTCATAGACCTAGGGGAAATGGAACGAGAATAATCAACCTCTGTATATTAAATAAAGGGTTCATGTTGAAAATTATCTGAAGGCTACCTTCCGATTAACAAAACTGCTGAAGAAGGTCACAGGGCACAACAACCGAAACATTGTGATAATAAAAATAAAGTTGAGGACAGTAGCCTAAATGTAAATAATGTAAATTATGATGAGTGAAAAATTTAGAAATATAATGAAAATAATTCAGTCAGAAAAATTTACGTTTTAAATGTCGACAGAAACCAGAAAAATGGCATAAAAAGAAGACTGAAGTAAAATTAAATAAAAAAATCTCTTTCATTACATTTTACAGAAATGTCTGAATCCCCTGATCAGTGGATGGAGTAAATTCTGGAGGGCCTGTTTACAAAGCTCTGGAGTCAGATAACACCAATCTATCAGCTAAGTAAGAAACTTTATATTTGTATTAATTCTCTCTCTCTCTCTCTCTCTCTCTCTCTCTCTCTCTCTCTATATATATATATATATATATATATATATATATATATATTACATGAATCATTCATACGAAAAGCAGATAATGAAGTTAACTTCATTATCTGCTTTTCGTATGAATGATTCGTGTAATATAAATTGAACCTGCACCACATAATTGATATATATATATATATATATATATATATATATATATATATATATATATATATATATATATATCTATATATATATATATATATATATATATATGTATTAATTAGTACATATATGTTTACCTATATTTTTGGTGTGTGACTAAAGTTTCAATGGATTATCAGCTTGTTGGGCACAAGGTCTAACAGCATAGACCTTGTGCCTGACGAGCTGGTAATCCAGTAATTTGAAATTCTCATATACTTGTATTTTGATTGGTCATTGCATAACATGTAACAGTGTTTCCCCTAGCGAGGGGTGTTTGGTCGATTTGAACCTTTTAAAACCCTTTATTCTACATTCAACACCATCACTTGATAAGACACCAGAAATGTTGAAACACTTTTTTGTAGTGATTTTATAACATATTTTTCTCATAATTTTCGAATAAATTATATTTGCTTTACTCTGTATTGAGCCCTCTTTTAAGAATAGTATTTTTTTGGTTATTGGAATTTATTCTGTATACACCCATACTATACTTGGGTGTATATATATATATATATATATATATATATATATATATATATATATATATATATATATATATATATGTATATATATATATATATATATTCACACAGGGTATTCAATATTATTATTTATAGTTACACTCAGATTAATTTAATTTTTAAAATTTATCATTTTTTGGGATGTTATATGATTTGTTTAATAGAACTAACCTCTATCTTATCATTTCAGGCATCAGATTTGGAAATGGTTAAATATTTACCTAAAAGAATTACCATTTTAGTAATGTACTAGGCAAAGCACTCTCCAAAGTATATTCCATCCTAGGTAAGACGATAAACTACGCCCAACAGCAAGGCCTCTGATCAGGAGGTTTTAAGGAGTGTGGAACCACCTCTTAATTGCTGGTGTTCCTAGGTCCACCCTGACCTGTTACGGTCCCAGCTATGGGCAAATAGTTGACCCCGAAACTGAGGTAAAAAGCATTATTAAAGTGTAAAAATAGGTTTTAATACCAGAAATACTTTGTAAAAAATTATTACCAGAAATAAAGTTTTTGAAAAAAAAACTATTGCCAGCAATACGTTTTTGAAAAAGAACATTACCAGCAATACATGTTTTAAGATAATATTACTAGCTATACATTTTTGAGGAAAAAAATATTACCAGAAATAGATTTTTGACAAAACAAAATATTACCAGGAAAAAAAAGTTGTCAGCATTAAATGACCCATTGGTGTAGATATGCCGGAAAACCAAACAAACCAAACCAAAGGATATTGCCAAAATTAAAAGTGAAAAGAATGTTAGTCTGGAAGAGGATCAAAAGATTCAATGAGACTTTGGATGTGAAGTACAGTCAGGGACGAGGTCATCCTCAATCTGCTCACACCTTAGCGTTCATCAAATCCACTCAGATGAAGCTGAACAGAAATCTTGCAAATGAAGCAAATGTGTGCATCAGAACCATGTTAACCATTCTCCATGATGACCTTAAGACATCTTACAAACACCAAAATAAACCACTGTTATCTGTAAACTCTGTGGAGAAACGACAAGCCAGATATCTCAAGTGCATTTGGACAGGCTCTTGAACCTTGTGTTCATTGATGAGAAGAAATTTGACATTCAGCAGCATTTTAACAGCCAGAACAATTGAATGTAGTCTTGTCTCAAACCGGAGACAATGTGCCTTGGACAATTACTTGAAGACAAGGAGCAGCTTCTGTGATAATGTGGGCTGCTGTGACTGTGACAGGAAAAAGTCCTTTGGTTTTTGTGGAACCAGTGGTTAAACACAACTGAGAAAGCTATGTAAAGGACATTCTTAAGTCCTCACTGTTGCTTTGGGCGCAAAAACTTTTCAAAAATCAAAGATTCAGCTCCCTCTCATGAGGCCAAAACAAAGCAAGTGTGGCTAGTAACCAATGTTTCTCACCCCATCCTGAGGGAGAAATGGCCACTATCATCCCCAGACCTGAATCCGCTTGACTACAGCATCTGGGGTATCTTAGAAAACAAGATTTCTTATACACCCTACCACATTTTGGAGTCTTTGAAGGCAAAAATCTTGAAGGAATGTGACAAAATCCCAGAGAGTGTTATCTGTGCCTCATGTGAGTCATTCACCAAGCTTCTTCAGCAAGTCCTTGACACAGAAGGCAGGCATATTGAATAGTGTATCAAATAAGTTCATGGACATTTAGTTTCTGATTCCACTTTGTAAAATATTTACCAATTGTTTCATTTAATAAAAATGGACAAAAAACTTGTAAAGTTAATTATTGAACACACTATATATATATAATTCCTCCCCAAAAAGTCCCACTTCATTTTTTTATTTTCCATAGAGAAAGAACACAGGCGTGTTCGAAAAGTATGATTTTTAACATCATT
>OZ038479.1:118577051-118689551 GCA_964036315.1 Acanthosepion esculentum | reverse complement strand
AGATGTATGGTATAAAAATTAAAGTAATTCAAATATGATTTTTAAATTCCTATTGAAATAGCAATATCTTTTCAATCCATGATTAAACACTTTGACGTGGTGGAATGGTTTGCATGCACCTATGACCAGGAGAACAATGCTGGCAGGCTTTTATTTCCAGTACAGACCCCAACAGGTCAACAGGGGATGAGACAGACAAATTTTATCACTTTGAGAAATAAACCTCAATGACAAAAAAAAACCTTAGGCGAGGATCAACATGCACATATATTGGCTTGATGTATAGCGATTGATGGTGAATAAAAACCAATATAATCAACTACAATGGCATGGATCAAGCAATTTTGCTGAATACTGAGGTTATGAGGAGAAATTGTGAACCCTTGTATTGCATTAGACTTTATTGTAAGTATAAACGCATATGAAAATTAGCATAAATAGTAAATCGAATTCCTCATGCCACATCACTTGTCATATGTGTCAAGAAGTTGCCCAGCCCCTTTTTGGGAAGTCAGGCTGAGATCAATCATGGGAGACAGAAAAAATGGAAGAGAACTAGTTAATGGTGATTAATTTAAATCAAAATAAAGAAGTTCCAACCGATTCTTCAGGTATCATTTTGTATCTGTTGTGGTCCATTAACTGTACTACATTTTGAAATGTATACAGAAACCAAAGTGAGTATATCATGAAAAAAATCATATCCATAAGCCAAGTCTGGAAATTGATATCATAAGAGAACCAGTAATCAAAAACTCCGCAGAATTTATTGCAGAGAGAAATGCATTAAACAGGGAAAGCATCCTACAGTCAGACCGG
The DNA here is from genome assembly GCA_964036315.1 of Acanthosepion esculentum. Classification (NCBI taxonomy): domain Eukaryota; kingdom Metazoa; phylum Mollusca; class Cephalopoda; order Sepiida; family Sepiidae; genus Acanthosepion; species Acanthosepion esculentum. Next base: position 118,688,732 of record OZ038479.1, on the reverse strand, counting down.
GATCAATTACAGGAGACAGAAAAGAATGGAAGAAAATCATTTCTGCCTGAATTTCTGGGATGAGGAGTTATCATTATCTATCTTTGGACTAATGTCCTCATCTTTATTGTCATTATCACAATGTTTTCACTCTTTACAAGGCACGAGATCCACTCAAGAGTAAAGGGTTACAGAGTAAGAGGTAAGAATCACAGTTTATGAGGATATATAGAGAAGATAATTTGAACACCTCTAAAACAATCTGAGACCCTTTTCTGCCTGCCATCAGCGTGGCTGATGCTAACCTCCAGCAGAGTGACTCATTGCACCTTCTAGTGGGTAACTACCATGAAGTAGATAGACTACATTGAATCCTTTGCTAGATTAGCTGCTCAGAATGTTGGTTCACTGTATTATGCTAGATAATTTTTCTCTCCAGAATCTATCTTACATATCTATAAGTCTACCACTTGCCCAGGCTTAGAATATTGCTGCCACATATGGTTTGGTGCTCATGCTATATATTTAAGTGACTGAGTGGTTCAAGGAAATCAACTGCTCCTTATTTTTATGGCATCCTTCTGGAAGTGGCTTCTCATGAAAATTGACTTTCCAGGACACCATAGCTCGGGAATCAGGGTCAGACACTGGAGATTTGGGGACAGCAATACAGGACCAAACAGTGTGGAAAGGGATTGTCAATGGAGTTCTGACGAACCATAGGGAGGTCAAAGGATGATGATGGTATATTTAGAGATTCCTGATAAAATTCAAAGAAGAGTCAGCAATATCAGTGGTCCTGGCTTCTCGGCTTCAGTCACTTTTTCACTGTCATAAAGTCGCTTCCCTATGCCTTTTCTATAAATAATGGTAATTGTTTAGATGAGATCTTCACTATATTATCTAGACTTTATGAATTTAAGCAGAGTACTAGACTGGCAACAAGGTCTCATCAATTTACAGTTGAAATGGCTAGATGTCACCATAAGTTCTATGCTAACAGTTTCTTTTCTTGCACTTCTCATTTTTGGAACTTTCTTCCGGCTCTATGCATTCCTACCAACTTTGACCATCAAAAATTTAAATGCAATGTCAGTCATCATCTACTGTCTACCTGATTACTCTTCTATTGTTCTCATGAATTAATAATGTTTGTTTTCTAATGCTACTAGATCAAAAACTTTACCCAAATCATATTTTAAAATAGCCTCGTCAGATGTAAACTTTCATTTGAATGCCATGCATGGCATCCAACTCATTCAGAAATGTCTAAACTATCATCTCTATACAACCAATTCAAGTTGGGTTCTTAAATAGCCTCATCAGATCTAGACTCTCATATGGATGTCATGCATGGCATCCAACTCATTCAGAAATGTCTAAACTATCATCTCTATACAACCAATTCAAGTTGGGTTCTTAAATAGCCTTATCAGTTCTAGACTCTCATATGGATGTCATGCATGCCATCCAACTCATTCAGAAATGTCTAAACTATCATCTCTATACAACCAATTCAAGTTGGGTTCTTAAATAGCCTTATCAGTTCTAGACTCTCATATGGATGTCATGCATGGCATCCAACTCATTCTGAAATGTCTAAACTATCATCTCTATACAACCAATTCAAGTTGGGTTCTTAAATAGCCTCATCAGATCTAGACTCTCATATGGATGTCATGCATGGCATCCAACTCATTCAGAAATGTGTAAACTATCATCTGTATACAACCAATTCAAGTTGGGTTCTTAAATAGCTTTATCAGTTCTAGACTCTCATATGGATGTCATGCATGGCATCCAACTCATTTAGAAATGTCTAAACTATCATCTCTATACAACCAATTCAAGTTGTGTTTTTAAATAGCTTCATCAGATCTAGACTCTCATATGGATGTCATGCATGGCATCCAACTCATTTAGAAATGTCTAAACTATCATCTCTATACAACCAATTCAAGTTGGGTTCTTAAATAGCCTCATCAGATCTAGACTCTCATATGGATGTCATGTATGGCATCCAACTCATTCAGAAATGTCTAAACTATCATCTCTATACAACCAATTCAAGTTGGGTTCTTAAATAGCCTCATCAGATCTAGACTCTCATATGGATGTCATGCATGGCATCCAACCCATTTAGAAATGTCTAAACTATTATCACTATACAACCAATTCAAGTTGTGTTTTTAAATAGCTTCATCAGATCTAGACTCTCATATGGATGTCATGCATGGCATCCAACTCATTCTGAAATGTCTAAACTATCATCTCTATACAACCAATTCAAGTTGGGTTCTTAAATAGCCTCATCAGATCTAGACTCTCATATGGATGTCATGCATGGCATCCAACTCATTCTGAAATGTCTAAACTATCATCTCTATACAACCAATTCAAGTTGGGTTCTTAAATAGCCTTATCAGTTCTAGACTCTCATATGGATGTCATGCATGGCATCCAACTCATTCTGAAATGTTTAAACTATCATCTCTATACAACCAATTCAAGTTGTGTTTTTAAATAGCTTCATCAGATCTAGACTCTCATATGGATGTCATGTATGGCATCCAACTCATTCAGAAATGTCTAAACTATCATCTCTATACAACCAATTCAAGTTGGGTTGTTAAATAGCCTCATCAGATCTAGACTCTCATATGGATGTCATGCATGGCATCCAACTCATTTAGAAATGTCTAAACTATCATCTCTATACAACCAATTCAAGTTGTTTTTTTAAATAGCTTCATCAGATCTAGACTCTCATATGGATGTCATGCATGGCATCCAACTCATTCTGAAATGTCTAAACTATCATCTCTATACAACCAATTCAAGTTGGGTTCTTAAATAGCCTCATCAGATCTAGACTCTCATATGGATGTCATGCATGGCATCCAACTCATTCTGAAATGTCTAAACTATCATCTCTATACAACCAATTCAAGTTGTGTTTTTAAATAGCTTCATCAGATCTAGACTCTCATATGGATGTCATGCATGGCATCCAACTCATTTAGAAATGTCTAAACTATCATCTCTATACAACCAATTCAAGTTGGGTTCTTAAATAGCCTTATCAGTTCTAGACTCTCATATGGATGTCATGCATGGCATCCAACTCATTCTGAAATGTCTAGACTATCATCTCTATACAACCAATTCAAGTTGGGTTCTTAAATAGCTTCATCAGATCTAGACTCTCATATGGATGTCATGCATGGCATCCAACTCATTCTGAAATGTCTAAACTATCATCTCTATACAACCAATTCAAGTTGCGTTTTTAAATAGCCTTATCAGTTCTAGACTCTCATATGGATGTCATGCATGCCATCCAACTCATTCAGAAATGTCTAAACTATCATCTCTATACAACCAATTCAAGTTGGGTTCTTAAATAGCCTCATCAGATCTAGACTGTCATATGGATGTCATCCATGGCATCCAACTCATTCAGAAATGTCTAAACTATCATCTCTATACAACCAATTCAAGTTGTGTTTTTAAATAGCTTCATCAGTTCTAGACTCTCATATGGATGTCATGCATGGCATCCAACTCATTCTGAAATGTCTAAACTATCATCTCTATACAACCAATTCAAGTTGGGTCCTTAAATAGCTTCATCAGATCTAGACTCTCATATGGATGTCATGCATGGCATCCAACTCATTCTGAAATGTCTAAACTATCATCTCTATACAACCAATTCAAGTTGGGTTCTTAAATAGCCTTATCAGTTCTAGACTCTCATATGGATGTCATGCATGCCATCCAACTCATTCAGAAATGTCTAAACTATCATCTCTATACAACCAATTCAAGTTGGGTTCTCAAATAGCCTCATCAGATCTAGACTCTCATATGGATGTCATGCATGGCATCCAACTCATTCTGAAATGTCTAAACTATCATCTCTATACAACCAATTCAAGTTGTGTTTTTAAATAGCTTCATCAGTTCTAGACTCTCATATGGATGTCATGCATGGCATCCAACTCATTCTGAAATGTCTAAACTATCATCTCTATACAACCAATTCAAGTTGTGTTTTTAAATAGCCTCATCAGATCTAGACTCTCATATGGATGTCATGCATGGCATCCAACTCATTCAGAAATGTCTAAACTATCATCTCTATACAACCAATTCAAGTTGGGTTCTTAAATAGCCTTATCAGTTCTAGACTCTCATATGGATGTCATGCATGGCATCCAACTCATTCTGAAATGTCTAAACTATCATCTCTATACAACCAATTCAAGTTGGGTTCTTAAATAGCCTCATCAGATCTAGACTCTCATATGGATGTCATGCATGGCATCCAACTCATTCTGAAATGTCTAAACTATCATCTCTATACAACCAATTCAAGTTGGGTTCTTAAATAGCTTCATCAGATCTAGACTCTCATATGGATGTCATGCATGGCATCCAACTCATTCAGAAATGTCTAAACTATCATCTCTATACAACCAATTCAAGTTGGGTTCTTAAATAGCCTTATCAGTTCTAGACTCTCATATGGATGTCATGCATGGCATCCAACTCATTCTGAAATGTCTAAACTATCATCTCTATACAACCAATTCAAGTTGTGTTTTTAAATAGCCTCATCAGATCTAGACTCTCATATGGATGTCATGCATGGCATCCAACTCATTCAGAAATGTCTAAACTATCATCTCTATACAACCAATTCAAGTTGGGTTCTTAAATAGCCTTATCAGTTCTAGACTCTCATATGGATGTCATGCATGGCATCCAACTCATTCTGAAATGTCTAAACTATCATCTCTATACAACCAATTCAAGTTGGGTTTTTAAATAGCCTCATCAGATCTAGACTCTCATATGGATGTCATGCATGGCATCCAACTCATTCTGAAATGTCTAAACTATCATCTCTATACAACCAATTCAAGTTGGGTCCTTAAATAGCTTCATCAGATCTAGACTCTCATATGGATGTCATGCATGGCATCCAACTCATTCTGAAATGTCTAAACTATCATCTCTATACAACCAATTCAAGTTGGGTTCTTAAATAGCCTCATCAGATCTAGACTCTCATATGGATGTCATGCATGGCATCCAACTCATTCTGAAATGTCTAAACTATCATCTCTATACAACCAATTCAAGTTGTGTTTTTAAATAGCTTCATCAGATCTAGACTCTCATATGGATGTCATGCATGGCATCCAACTCATTTAGAAATGTCTAAACTATCATCTCTATACAACCAATTCAAGTTGGGTTCTTAAATAGCCTTATCAGTTCTAGACTCTCATATGGATGTCATGCATGGCATCCAACTCATTCTGAAATGTCTAGACTATCATCTCTATACAACCAATTCAAGTTGGGTTCTTAAATAGCTTCATCAGATCTAGACTCTCATATGGATGTCATGCATGGCATCCAACTCATTCTGAAATGTCTAAACTATCATCTCTATACAACCAATTCAAGTTGCGTTTTTAAATAGCCTTATCAGTTCTAGACTCTCATATGGATGTCATGCATGCCATCCAACTCATTCAGAAATGTCTAAACTATCATCTCTATACAACCAATTCAAGTTGGGTTCTTAAATAGCCTCATCAGATCTAGACTGTCATATGGATGTCATCCATGGCATCCAACTCATTCAGAAATGTCTAAACTATCATCTCTATACAACCAATTCAAGTTGTGTTTTTAAATAGCTTCATCAGTTCTAGACTCTCATATGGATGTCATGCATGGCATCCAACTCATTCTGAAATGTCTAAACTATCATCTCTATACAACCAATTCAAGTTGGGTCCTTAAATAGCTTCATCAGATCTAGACTCTCATATGGATGTCATGCATGGCATCCAACTCATTCTGAAATGTCTAAACTATCATCTCTATACAACCAATTCAAGTTGGGTTCTTAAATAGCCTTATCAGTTCTAGACTCTCATATGGATGTCATGCATGCCATCCAACTCATTCAGAAATGTCTAAACTATCATCTCTATACAACCAATTCAAGTTGGGTTCTCAAATAGCCTCATCAGATCTAGACTCTCATATGGATGTCATGCATGGCATCCAACTCATTCTGAAATGTCTAAATTATCATCTCTATACAACCAATTCAAGTTGTGTTTTTAAATAGCTTCATCAGTTCTAGACTCTCATATGGATGTCATGCATGGCATCCAACTCATTCTGAAATGTCTAAACTATCATCTCTATACAACCAATTCAAGTTGTGTTTTTAAATAGCCTCATCAGATCTAGACTCTCATATGGATGTCATGCATGGCATCCAACTCATTCAGAAATGTCTAAACTATCATCTCTATACAACCAATTCAAGTTGGGTTCTTAAATAGCCTTATCAGTTCTAGACTCTCATATGGATGTCATGCATGGCATCCAACTCATTCTGAAATGTCTAAACTATCATCTCTATACAACCAATTCAAGTTGGGTTCTTAAATAGCCTCATCAGATCTAGACTCTTATATGGATGTCATGCATGGCATCCAACTCATTCTGAAATGTCTAAACTATCATCTCTATACAACCAATTCAAGTTGGGTTCTTAAATAGCTTCATCAGATCTAGACTCTCATATGGATGTCATGCATGGCATCCAACTCATTCAGAAATGTCTAAACTATCATCTCTATACAACCAATTCAAGTTGGGTTCTTAAATAGCCTTATCAGTTCTAGACTCTCATATGGATGTCATGCATGGCATCCAACTCATTCTGAAATGTCTAAACTATCATCTCTATACAACCAATTCAAGTTGTGTTTTTAAATAGCCTCATCAGATCTAGACTCTCATATGGATGTCATGCATGGCATCCAACTCATTCAGAAATGTCTAAACTATCATCTCTATACAACCAATTCAAGTTGGGTTCTTAAATAGCCTTATCAGTTCTAGACTCTCATATGGATGTCATGCATGGCATCCAACTCATTCTGAAATGTCTAAACTATCATCTCTATACAACCAATTCAAGTTGGGTTTTTAAATAGCCTCATCAGATCTAGACTCTCATATGGATGTCATGCATGGCATCCAACTCATTCTGAAATGTCTAAACTATCATCTCTATACAACCAATTCAAGTTGGGTCCTTAAATAGCTTCATCAGATCTAGACTCTCATATGGATGTCATGCATGGCATCCAACTCATTCTGAAATGTCTAAACTATCATCTCTATACAACCAATTCAAGTTGGGTTCTTAAATAGCCTTATCAGTTCTAGACTCTCATATGGATGTCATGCATGCCATCCAACTCATTCAGAAATGTCTAAACTATCATCTCTATACAACCAATTCAAGTTGGGTTCTCAAATAGCCTCATCAGATCTAGACTCTCATATGGATGTCATGCATGGCATCCAACTCATTCTGAAATGTCTAAACTATCATCTCTATACAACCAATTCAAGTTGTGTTTTTAAATAGCTTCATCAGTTCTAGACTCTCATATGGATGTCATGCATGGCATCCAACTCATTCAGAAATGTCTAAACTATCATCTCTATACAACCAATTCAAGTTGGGTTCTTAAATAGCTTCATCAGATCTAGACTCTCATATGGATGTCATGCATGGCATCCAACTCATTCAGAAATGTCTAAACTATCATCTCTATACAACCAATTCAAGTTGGGTTCTTAAATAGCCTTATCAGTTCTAGACTCTCATATGGATGTCATGCATGGCATCCAACTCATTCTGAAATGTCTAAACTATCATCTCTATACAACCAATTCAAGTTGTGTTTTTAAATAGCCTCATCAGATCTAGACTCTCATATGGATGTCATGCATGGCATCCAACTCATTCAGAAATGTCTAAACTATCATCTCTATACAACCAATTCAAGTTGGGTTCTTAAATAGCCTTATCAGTTCTAGACTCTCATATGGATGTCATGCATGGCATCCAACTCATTCTGAAATGTCTAAACTATCATCTCTATACAACCAATTCAAGTTGGGTTTTTAAATAGCCTCATCAGATCTAGACTCTCATATGGATGTCATGCATGGCATCCAACTCATTCTGAAATGTCTAAACTATCATCTCTATACAACCAATTCAAGTTGGGTCCTTAAATAGCTTCATCAGATCTAGACTCTCATATGGATGTCATGCATGGCATCCAACTCATTCTGAAATGTCTAAACTATCATCTCTATACAACCAATTCAAGTTGGGTTCTTAAATAGCCTTATCAGTTCTAGACTCTCATATGGATGTCATGCATGCCATCCAACTCATTCAGAAATGTCTAAACTATCATCTCTATACAACCAATTCAAGTTGGGTTCTCAAATAGCCTCATCAGATCTAGACTCTCATATGGATGTCATGCATGGCATCCAACTCATTCTGAAATGTCTAAACTATCATCTCTATACAACCAATTCAAGTTGTGTTTTTAAATAGCTTCATCAGTTCTAGACTCTCATATGGATGTCATGCATGGCATCCAACTCATTCTGAAATGTCTAAACTATCATCTCTATACAACCAATTCAAGTTGTGTTTTTAAATAGCCTCATCAGATCTAGACTCTCATATGGATGTCATGCATGGCATCCAACTCATTCAGAAATGTCTAAACTATCATCTCTATACAACCAATTCAAGTTGGGTTCTTAAATAGCCTTATCAGTTCTAGACTCTCATATGGATGTCATGCATGGTATCCAACTCATTCTGAAATGTCTAAACTATCATCTCTATACAACCAATTCAAGTTGGGTTCTTAAATAGCCTCATCAGATCTAGACTCTCATATGGATGTCATGCATGGCATCCAACTCATTCTGAAATGTCTAAACTATCATCTCTATACAACCAATTCAAGTTGGGTTCTTAAATAGCTTCATCAGATCTAGACTCTCATATGGATGTCATGCATGGCATCCAACTCATTCAGAAATGTCTAAACTATCATCTCTATACAACCAATTCAAGTTGGGTTCTTAAATAGCCTTATCAGTTCTAGACTCTCATATGGATGTCATGCATGGCATCCAACTCATTCTGAAATGTCTAAACTATCATCTCTATACAACCAATTCAAGTTGTGTTTTTAAATAGCCTCATCAGATCTAGACTCTCATATGGATGTCATGCATGGCATCCAACTCATTCAGAAATGTCTAAACTATCATCTCTATACAACCAATTCAAGTTGGGTTCTTAAATAGCCTTATCAGTTCTAGACTCTCATATGGATGTCATGCATGGCATCCAACTCATTCTGAAATGTCTAAACTATCATCTCTATACAACCAATTCAAGTTGGGTTCTTAAATAGCCTCATCAGATCTAGACTCTCATATGGATGTCATGCATGGCATCCAACTCATTCTGAAATGTCTAAACTATCATCTCTATACAACCAATTCAAGTTGGGTTCTTAAATAGCTTCATCAGATCTAGACTCTCATATGGATGTCATGCATGGCATCCAACTCATTCAGAAATGTCTAAACTATCATCTCTATACAACCAATTCAAGTTGGGTTCTTAAATAGCCTTATCAGTTCTAGACTCTCATATGGATGTCATGCATGGCATCCAACTCATTCTGAAATGTCTAAACTATCATCTCTATACAACCAATTCAAGTTGTGTTTTTAAATAGCTTCATCAGATCTAGACTCTCATATGGATGTCATGCATGGCATCCAACTCATTTAGAAATGTCTAAACTATCATCTCTATACAACCAATTCAAGTTGGGTTCTTAAATAGCCTCATCAGATCTAGACTCTCATATGGATGTCATGCATGGCATCCAACTCATTCTGAAATGTCTAAACTATCATCTCTATACAACCAATTCAAGTTGGGTTCTTAAATAGCCTCATCAGATCTAGACTCTCATATGGATGTCATGCATGGCATCCAACTCATTCAGAAATGTCTAAACTATCATCTCTATACAACCAATTCAAGTTGGGTTCTTAAATAGCCTCATCAGATCTAGACTCTCATATGGATGTCATGTATGGCATCCAACTCATTCAGAAATGTCTAAACTATCATCTCTATACAACCAATTCAAGTTGGGTTCTTAAATAGCCTCATCAGATCTAGACTCTCATATGGATGTCATGCATGGCATCCAACCCATTTAGAAATGTCTAAACTATTATCACTATACAACCAATTCAAGTTGTGTTTTTAAATAGCTTCATCAGATCTAGACTCTCATATGGATGTCATGCATGGCATCCAACTCATTTTGAAATGTCTAAACTATCATCTCTATACAACCAATTCAAGTTGGGTTCTTAAATAGCCTCATCAGATCTAGACTCTCATATGGATGTCATGCATGGCATCCAACTCATTCTGAAATGTCTAAACTATCATCTCTATACAACCAATTCAAGTTGGGTTCTTAAATAGCCTTATCAGTTCTAGACTCTCATATGGATGTCATGCATGGCATCCAACTCATTCTGAAATGTTTAAACTATCATCTCTATACAACCAATTCAAGTTGTGTTTTTAAATAGCTTCATCAGATCTAGACTCTCATATGGATGTCATGTATGGCATCCAACTCATTCAGAAATGTCTAAACTATCATCTCTATACAACCAATTCAAGTTGGGTTGTTAAATAGCCTCATCAGATCTAGACTCTCATATGGATGTCATGCATGGCATCCAACTCATTTAGAAATGTCTAAACTATCATCTCTATACAACCAATTCAAGTTGTGTTTTTAAATAGCTTCATCAGATCTAGACTCTCATATGGATGTCATGCATGGCATCCAACTCATTCTGAAATGTCTAAACTATCATCTCTATACAACCAATTCAAGTTGGGTTCTTAAATAGCCTCATCAGATCTAGACTCTCATATGGATGTCATGCATGGCATCCAACTCATTCTGAAATGTCTAAACTATCATCTCTATACAACCAATTCAAGTTGTGTTTTTAAATAGCTTCATCAGATCTAGACTCTCATATGGATGTCATGCATGGCATCCAACTCATTTAGAAATGTCTAAACTATCATCTCTATACAACCAATTCAAGTTGGGTTCTTAAATAGCTTCATCATATCTAGACTCTCATATGGATGTCATGCATGGCATCCAACTCATTCTGAAATGTCTAAACTATCATCTCTATACAACCAATTCAAGTTGCGTTTTTAAATAGCCTTATCAGTTCTAGACTCTCATATGGATGTCATGCATGCCATCCAACTCATTCAGAAATGTCTAAACTATCATCTCTATACAACCAATTCAAGTTGGGTTCTTAAATAGCCTCATCAGATCTAGACTGTCATATGGATGTCATGCATGGCATCCAACTCATTCAGAAATGTCTAAACTATCATCTCTATACAACCAATTCAAGTTGTGTTTTTAAATAGCTTCATCAGTTCTAGACTCTCATATGGATGTCATGCATGGCATCCAACTCATTCTGAAATGTCTAAACTATCATCTCTATACAACCAATTCAAGTTGGGTCCTTAAATAGCTTCATCAGATCTAGACTCTCATATGGATGTCATGCATGGCATCCAACTCATTCTGAAATGTCTAAACTATCATCTCTATACAACCAATTCAAGTTGGGTTCTTAAATAGCCTTATCAGTTCTAGACTCTCATATGGATGTCATGCATGCCATCCAATTCATTCAGAAATGTCTAAACTATCATCTCTATACAACCAATTCAAGTTGGGTTCTCAAATAGCCTCATCAGATCTAGACTCTCATATGGATGTCATGCATGGCATCCAACTCATTCTGAAATGTCTAAACTATCATCTCTATACAACCAATTCAAGTTGTGTTTTTAAATAGCTTCATCAGTTCTAGACTCTCATATGGATGTCATGCATGGCATCCAACTCATTCTGAAATGTCTAAACTATCATCTCTATACAACCAATTCAAGTTGTGTTTTTAAATAGCCTCATCAGATCTAGACTCTCATATGGATGTCATGCATGGCATCCAACTCATTCAGAAATGTCTAAACTATCATCTCTATACAACCAATTCAAGTTGGGTTCTTAAATAGCCTTATCAGTTCTAGACTCTCATATGGATGTCATGCATGGCATCCAACTCATTCTGAAATGTCTAAACTATCATCTCTATACAACCAATTCAAGTTGGGTTCTTAAATAGCCTCATCAGATCTAGACTCTCATATGGATGTCATGCATGGCATCCAACTCATTCTGAAATGTCTAAACTATCATCTCTATACAACCAATTCAAGTTGGGTTCTTAAATAGCTTCATCAGATCTAGACTCTCATATGGATGTCATGCATGGCATCCAACTCATTCAGAAATGTCTAAACTATCATCTCTATACAACCAATTCAAGTTGGGTTCTTAAATAGCCTTATCAGTTCTAGACTCTCATATGGATGTCATGCATGGCATCCAACTCATTCTGAAATGTCTAAACTATCATCTCTATACAACCAATTCAAGTTGTGTTTTTAAATAGCTTCATCAGATCTAGACTCTCATATGGATGTCATGCATGGCATCCAACTCATTTAGAAATGTCTAAACTATCATCTCTATACAACCAATTCAAGTTGGGTTCTTAAATAGCCTCATCAGATCTAGACTCTCATATGGATGTCATGTATATCATCCAACTCGTTCAGAAATGTCTAAACTATCATCTCTATACAACCAATTCAAGTTGGGTTCTTAAATAGCCTTATCAGTTCTAGACTCTCATATGGATGTCATGCATGGCATCCAACTCATTCTGAAATGTCTAGACTATCATCTCTATACAACCAATTCAAGTTGGGTTCTTAAATAGCTTCATCAGATCTAGACTCTCATATGGATGTCATGCATGGCATCCAACTCATTCTGAAATGTCTAAACTATCATCTCTATACAACCAATTCAAGTTGCGTTTTTAAATAGCCTTATCAGTTCTAGACTCTCATATGGATGTCATGCATGCCATCCAACTCATTCAGAAATGTCTAAACTATCATCTCTATACAACCAATTCAAGTTGGGTTCTTAAATAGCCTCATCAGATCTAGACTGTCATATGGATGTCATGCATGGCATCCAACTCATTCAGAAATGTCTAAACTATCATCTCTATACAACCAATTCAAGTTGTGTTTTTAAATAGCTTCATCAGTTCTAGACTCTCATATGGATGTCATGCATGGCATCCAACTCATTCTGAAATGTCTAAACTATCATCTCTATACAACCAATTCAAGTTGGGTCCTTAAATAGCTTCATCAGATCTAGACTGTCATATGGATGTCATGCATGGCATCCAACTCATTCTGAAATGTCTAAACTATCATCTCTATACAACCAATTCAAGTTGGGTTCTTAAATAGCCTTATCAGTTCTAGACTCTCATATGGATGTCATGCATGCCATCCAACTCATTCAGAAATGTCTAAACTATCATCTCTATACAACCAATTCAAGTTGGGTTCTCAAATAGCCTCATCAGATCTAGACTCTCATATGGATGTCATGCATGGCATCCAACTCATTCTGAAATGTCTAAACTATCATCTCTATACAACCAATTCAAGTTGTGTTTTTAAATAGCTTCATCAGTTCTAGACTCTCATATGGATGTCATGCATGGCATCCAACTCATTCTGAAATGTCTAAACTATCATCTCTATACAACCAATTCAAGTTGTGTTTTTAAATAGCCTCATCAGATCTAGACTCTCATATGGATGTCATGCATGGCATCCAACTCATTCAGAAATGTCTAAACTATCATCTCTATACAACCAATTCAAGTTGGGTTCTTAAATAGCCTTATCAGTTCTAGACTCTCATATGGATGTCATGCATGGCATCCAACTCATTCTGAAATGTCTAAACTATCATCTCTATACAACCAATTCAAGTTGGGTTCTTAAATAGCCTCATCAGATCTAGACTCTCATATGGATGTCATGCATGGCATCCAACTCATTCTGAAATGTCTAAACTATCATCTCTATACAACCAATTCAAGTTGGGTTCTTAAATAGCTTCATCAGATCTAGACTCTCATATGGATGTCATGCATGGCATCCAACTCATTCAGAAATGTCTAAACTATCATCTCTATACAACCAATTCAAGTTGGGTTCTTAAATAGCCTTATCAGTTCTAGACTCTCATATGGATGTCATGCATGGCATCCAACTCATTCTGAAATGTCTAAACTATCATCTCTATACAACCAATTCAAGTTGTGTTTTTAAATAGCCTCATCAGATCTAGACTCTCATATGGATGTCATGCATGGCATCCAACTCATTCAGAAATGTCTAAACTATCATCTCTATACAACCAATTCAAGTTGGGTTCTTAAATAGCCTTATCAGTTCTAGACTCTCATATGGATGTCATGCATGGCATCCAACTCATTCTGAAATGTCTAAACTATCATCTCTATACAACCAATTCAAGTTGGGTTCTTAAATAGCCTCATCAGATCTAGACTCTCATATGGATGTCATGCATGGCATCCAACTCATTCTGAAATGTCTAAACTATCATCTCTATACAACCAATTCAAGTTGGGTTCTTAAATAGCTTCATCAGATCTAGACTCTCATATGGATGTCATGCATGGCATCCAACTCATTCAGAAATGTCTAAACTATCATCTCTATACAACCAATTCAAGTTGGGTTCTTAAATAGCCTTATCAGTTCTAGACTCTCATATGGATGTCATGCATGGCATCCAACTCATTCTGAAATGTCTAAACTATCATCTCTATACAACCAATTCAAGTTGTGTTTTTAAATAGCTTCATCAGATCTAGACTCTCATATGGATGTCATGCATGGCATCCAACTCATTTAGAAATGTCTAAACTATCATCTCTATACAACCAATTCAAGTTGGGTTCTTAAATAGCCTCATCAGATCTAGACTCTCATATGGATGTCATGCATGGCATCCAACTCATTCTGAAATGTCTAAACTATCATCTCTATACAACCAATTCAAGTTGGGTTCTTAAATAGCCTCATCAGATCTAGACTCTCATATGGATGTCATGCATGGCATCCAACTCATTCAGAAATGTCTAAACTATCATCTCTATACAACCAATTCAAGTTGGGTTCTTAAATAGCCTCATCAGATTTAGACTCTCATATGGATGTCATGTATGGCATCCAACTCATTCAGAAATGTCTAAACTATCATCTCTATACAACCAATTCAAGTTGGGTTCTTAAATAGCCTCATCAGATCTAGACTCTCATATGGATGTCATGCATGGCATCCAACCCATTTAGAAATGTCTAAACTATTATCACTATACAACCAATTCAAGTTGTGTTTTTAAATAGCTTCATCAGATCTAGACTCTCATATGGATGTCATGCATGGCATCCAACTCATTTTGAAATGTCTAAACTATCATCTCTATACAACCAATTCAAGTTGGGTTCTTAAATAGCCTCATCAGATCTAGACTCTCATATGGATGTCATGCATGGCATCCAACTCATTCTGAAATGTCTAAACTATCATCTCTATACAACCAATTCAAGTTGGGTTCTTAAATAGCCTTATCAGTTCTAGACTCTCATATGGATGTCATGCATGGCATCCAACTCATTCTGAAATGTTTAAACTATCATCTCTATACAACCAATTCAAGTTGTGTTTTTAAATAGCTTCATCAGATCTAGACTCTCATATGGATGTCATGTATGGCATCCAACTCATTCAGAAATGTCTAAACTATCATCTCTATACAACCAATTCAAGTTGGGTTGTTAAATAGCCTCATCAGATCTAGACTCTCATATGGATGTCATGCATGGCATCCAACTCATTTAGAAATGTCTAAACTATCATCTCTATACAACCAATTCAAGTTGTGTTTTTAAATAGCTTCATCAGATCTAGACTCTCATATGGATGTCATGCATGGCATCCAACTCATTCTGAAATGTCTAAACTATCATCTCTATACAACCAATTCAAGTTGGGTTCTTAAATAGCCTCATCAGATCTAGACTCTCATATGGATGTCATGCATGGCATCCAACTCATTCTGAAATGTCTAAACTATCATCTCTATACAACCAATTCAAGTTGTGTTTTTAAATAGCTTCATCAGATCTAGACTCTCATATGGATGTCATGCATGGCATCCAACTCATTTAGAAATGTCTAAACTATCATCTCTATACAACCAATTCAAGTTGGGTTCTTAAATAGCTTCATCATATCTAGACTCTCATATGGATGTCATGCATGGCATCCAACTCATTCTGAAATGTCTAAACTATCATCTCTATACAACCAATTCAAGTTGCGTTTTTAAATAGCCTTATCAGTTCTAGACTCTCATATGGATGTCATGCATGCCATCCAACTCATTCAGAAATGTCTAAACTATCATCTCTATACAACCAATTCAAGTTGGGTTCTTAAATAGCCTCATCAGATCTAGACTGTCATATGGATGTCATGCATGGCATCCAACTCATTCAGAAATGTCTAAACTATCATCTCTATACAACCAATTCAAGTTGTGTTTTTAAATAGCTTCATCAGTTCTAGACTCTCATATGGATGTCATGCATGGCATCCAACTCATTCTGAAATGTCTAAACTATCATCTCTATACAACCAATTCAAGTTGGGTCCTTAAATAGCTTCATCAGATCTAGACTCTCATATGGATGTCATGCATGGCATCCAACTCATTCTGAAATGTCTAAACTATCATCTCTATACAACCAATTCAAGTTGGGTTCTTAAATAGCCTTATCAGTTCTAGACTCTCATATGGATGTCATGCATGCCATCCAACTCATTCAGAAATGTCTAAACTATCATCTCTATACAACCAATTCAAGTTGGGTTCTCAAATAGCCTCATCAGATCTAGACTCTCATATGGATGTCATGCATGGCATCCAACTCATTCTGAAATGTCTAAACTATCATCTCTATACAACCAATTCAAGTTGTGTTTTTAAATAGCTTCATCAGTTCTAGACTCTCATATGGATGTCATGCATGGCATCCAACTCATTCTGAAATGTCTAAACTATCATCTCTATACAACCAATTCAAGTTGTGTTTTTAAATAGCCTCATCAGATCTAGACTCTCATATGGATGTCATGCATGGCATCCAACTCATTCAGAAATGTCTAAACTATCATCTCTATACAACCAATTCAAGTTGGGTTCTTAAATAGCCTTATCAGTTCTAGACTCTCATATGGATGTCATGCATGGCATCCAACTCATTCTGAAATGTCTAAACTATCATCTCTATACAACCAATTCAAGTTGGGTTCTTAAATAGCCTCATCAGATCTAGACTCTCATATGGATGTCATGCATGGCATCCAACTCATTCTGAAATGTCTAAACTATCATCTCTATACAACCAATTCAAGTTGGGTTCTTAAATAGCCTCATCAGATCTAGACTCTCATATGGATGTCATGCATGGCATCCAACTCATTCAGAAATGTCTAAACTATCATCTCTATACAACCAATTCAAGTTGGGTTCTTAAATAGCCTCATCAGATCTAGACTCTCATATGGATGTCATGTATGGCATCCAACTCATTCAGAAATGTCTAAACTATCATCTCTATACAACCAATTCAAGTTGGGTTCTTAAATAGCCTCATCAGATCTAGACTCTCATATGGATGTCATGCATGGCATCCAACCCATTTAGAAATGTCTAAACTATTATCACTATACAACCAATTCAAGTTGTGTTTTTAAATAGCTTCATCAGATCTAGACTCTCATATGGATGTCATGCATGGCATCCAACTCATTTTGAAATGTCTAAACTATCATCTCTATACAACCAATTCAAGTTGGGTTCTTAAATAGCCTCATCAGATCTAGACTCTCATATGGATGTCATGCATGGCATCCAACTCATTCTGAAATGTCTAAACTATCATCTCTATACAACCAATTCAAGTTGGGTTCTTAAATAGCCTTATCAGTTCTAGACTCTCATATGGATGTCATGCATGGCATCCAACTCATTCTGAAATGTTTAAACTATCATCTCTATACAACCAATTCAAGTTGTGTTTTTAAATAGCTTCATCAGATCTAGACTCTCATATGGATGTCATGTATGGCATCCAACTCATTCAGAAATGTCTAAACTATCATCTCTATACAACCAATTCAAGTTGGGTTGTTAAATAGCCTCATCAGATCTAGACTCTCATATGGATGTCATGCATGGCATCCAACTCATTTAGAAATGTCTAAACTATCATCTCTATACAACCAATTCAAGTTGTGTTTTTAAATAGCTTCATCAGATCTAGACTCTCATATGGATGTCATGCATGGCATCCAACTCATTCTGAAATGTCTAAACTATCATCTCTATACAACCAATTCAAGTTGGGTTCTTAAATAGCCTCATCAGATCTAGACTCTCATATGGATGTCATGCATGGCATCCAACTCATTCTGAAATGTCTAAACTATCATCTCTATACAACCAATTCAAGTTGTGTTTTTAAATAGCTTCATCAGATCTAGACTCTCATATGGATGTCATGCATGGCATCCAACTCATTTAGAAATGTCTAAACTATCATCTCTATACAACCAATTCAAGTTGGGTTCTTAAATAGCTTCATCATATCTAGACTCTCATATGGATGTCATGCATGGCATCCAACTCATTCTGAAATGTCTAAACTATCATCTCTATACAACCAATTCAAGTTGCGTTTTTAAATAGCCTTATCAGTTCTAGACTCTCATATGGATGTCATGCATGCCATCCAACTCATTCAGAAATGTCTAAACTATCATCTCTATACAACCAATTCAAGTTGGGTTCTTAAATAGCCTCATCAGATCTAGACTGTCATATGGATGTCATGCATGGCATCCAACTCATTCAGAAATGTCTAAACTATCATCTCTATACAACCAATTCAAGTTGTGTTTTTAAATAGCTTCATCAGTTCTAGACTCTCATATGGATGTCATGCATGGCATCCAACTCATTCTGAAATGTCTAAACTATCATCTCTATACAACCAATTCAAGTTGGGTCCTTAAATAGCTTCATCAGATCTAGACTCTCATATGGATGTCATGCATGGCATCCAACTCATTCTGAAATGTCTAAACTATCATCTCTATACAACCAATTCAAGTTGGGTTCTTAAATAGCCTTATCAGTTCTAGACTCTCATATGGATGTCATGCATGCCATCCAACTCATTCAGAAATGTCTAAACTATCATCTCTATACAACCAATTCAAGTTGGGTTCTCAAATAGCCTCATCAGATCTAGACTCTCATATGGATGTCATGCATGGCATCCAACTCATTCTGAAATGTCTAAACTATCATCTCTATACAACCAATTCAAGTTGTGTTTTTAAATAGCTTCATCAGTTCTAGACTCTCATATGGATGTCATGCATGGCATCCAACTCATTCTGAAATGTCTAAACTATCATCTCTATACAACCAATTCAAGTTGTGTTTTTAAATAGCCTCATCAGATCTAGACTCTCATATGGATGTCATGCATGGCATCCAACTCATTCAGAAATGTCTAAACTATCATCTCTATACAACCAATTCAAGTTGGGTTCTTAAATAGCCTTATCAGTTCTAGACTCTCATATGGATGTCATGCATGGCATCCAACTCATTCTGAAATGTCTAAACTATCATCTCTATACAACCAATTCAAGTTGGGTTCTTAAATAGCCTCATCAGATCTAGACTCTCATATGGATGTCATGCATGGCATCCAACTCATTCTGAAATGTCTAAACTATCATCTCTATACAACCAATTCAAGTTGGGTTCTTAAATAGCTTCATCAGATCTAGACTCTCATATGGATGTCATGCATGGCATCCAACTCATTCAGAAATGTCTAAACTATCATCTCTATACAACCAATTCAAGTTGGGTTCTTAAATAGCCTTATCAGTTCTAGACTCTCATATGGATGTCATGCATGGCATCCAACTCATTCTGAAATGTCTAAACTATCATCTCTATACAACCAATTCAAGTTGTGTTTTTAAATAGCTTCATCAGATCTAGACTCTCATATGGATGTCATGCATGGCATCCAACTCATTTAGAAATGTCTAAACTATCATCTCTATACAACCAATTCAAGTTGGGTTCTTAAATAGCCTCATCAGATCTAGACTCTCATATGGATGTCATGTATATCATCCAACTCGTTCAGAAATGTCTAAACTATCATCTCTATACAACCAATTCAAGTTGGGTTCTTAAATAGCCTTATCAGTTCTAGACTCTCATATGGATGTCATGCATGGCATCCAACTCATTCTGAAATGTCTAGACTATCATCTCTATACAACCAATTCAAGTTGGGTTCTTAAATAGCTTCATCAGATCTAGACTCTCATATGGATGTCATGCATGGCATCCAACTCATTCTGAAATGTCTAAACTATCATCTCTATACAACCAATTCAAGTTGCGTTTTTAAATAGCCTTATCAGTTCTAGACTCTCATATGGATGTCATGCATGCCATCCAACTCATTCAGAAATGTCTAAACTATCATCTCTATACAACCAATTCAAGTTGGGTTCTTAAATAGCCTCATCAGATCTAGACTGTCATATGGATGTCATGCATGGCATCCAACTCATTCAGAAATGTCTAAACTATCATCTCTATACAACCAATTCAAGTTGTGTTTTTAAATAGCTTCATCAGTTCTAGACTCTCATATGGATGTCATGCATGGCATCCAACTCATTTAGAAATGTCTAAACTATCATCTCTATACAACCAATTCAAGTTGTGTTTTTAAATAGCTTCATCAGATCTAGACTCTCATATGGATGTCATGTATGGCATCCAACTCATTCAGAAATGTCTAAACTATCATCTCTATACAACCAATTCAAGTTGGGTTGTTAAATAGCCTCATCAGATCTAGACTCTCATATGGATGTCATGCATGGCATCCAACTCATTTAGAAATGTCTAAACTATCATCTCTATACAACCAATTCAAGTTGTGTTTTTAAATAGCTTCATCAGATCTAGACTCTCATATGGATGTCATGCATGGCATCCAACTCATTCTGAAATGTCTAAACTATCATCTCTATACAACCAATTCAAGTTGGGTTCTTAAATAGCCTCATCAGATCTAGACTCTCATATGGATGTCATGCATGGCATCCAACTCATTCTGAAATGTCTAAACTATCATCTCTATACAACCAATTCAAGTTGTGTTTTTAAATAGCTTCATCAGATCTAGACTCTCATATGGATGTCATGCATGGCATCCAACTCATTTAGAAATGTCTAAACTATCATCTCTATACAACCAATTCAAGTTGGGTTCTTAAATAGCTTCATCATATCTAGACTCTCATATGGATGTCATGCATGGCATCCAACTCATTCTGAAATGTCTAAACTATCATCTCTATACAACCAATTCAAGTTGCGTTTTTAAATAGCCTTATCAGTTCTAGACTCTCATATGGATGTCATGCATGCCATCCAACTCATTCAGAAATGTCTAAACTATCATCTCTATACAACCAATTCAAGTTGGGTTCTTAAATAGCCTCATCAGATCTAGACTGTCATATGGATGTCATGCATGGCATCCAACTCATTCAGAAATGTCTAAACTATCATCTCTATACAACCAATTCAAGTTGTGTTTTTAAATAGCTTCATCAGTTCTAGACTCTCATATGGATGTCATGCATGGCATCCAACTCATTCTGAAATGTCTAAACTATCATCTCTATACAACCAATTCAAGTTGGGTCCTTAAATAGCTTCATCAGATCTAGACTCTCATATGGATGTCATGCATGGCATCCAACTCATTCTGAAATGTCTAAACTATCATCTCTATACAACCAATTCAAGTTGGGTTCTTAAATAGCCTTATCAGTTCTAGACTCTCATATGGATGTCATGCATGGCATCCAACTCATTCTGAAATGTCTAAACTATCATCTCTATACAACCAATTCAAGTTGTGTTTTTAAATAGCTTCATCAGTTCTAGACTCTCATATGGATGTCATGCATGGCATCCAACTCATTCTGAAATGTCTAAACTATCATCTCTATACAACCAATTCAAGTTGTGTTTTTAAATAGCCTCATCAGATCTAGACTCTCATATGGATGTCATGCATGGCATCCAACTCATTCAGAAATGTCTAAACTATCATCTCTATACAACCAATTCAAGTTGGGTTCTTAAATAGCCTTATCAGTTCTAGACTCTCATATGGATGTCATGCATGGCATCCAACTCATTCAGAAATGTCTAAACTATCATCTCTATACAACCAATTCAAGTTGGGTTCTTAAATAGCCTCATCAGATCTAGACTCTCATATGGATGTCATGCATGGCATCCAACTCATTCTGAAATGTCTAAACTATCATCTCTATACAACCAATTCAAGTTGGGTTCTTAAATAGCTTCATCAGATCTAGACTCTCATATGGATGTCATGCATGCCATCCAACTCATTCTGAAATGTCTAAACTATCATCTCTATACAACCAATTCAAGTTGGGTTCTCAAATAGCCTCATCAGATCTAGACTCTCATATGGATGTCATGCATGGCATCCAACTCATTCTGAAATGTCTAAACTATCATCTCTATACAACCAATTCAAGTTGTGTTTTTAAATAGCTTCATCAGTTCTAGACTCTCATATGGATGTCATGCATGGCATCCAACTCATTCTGAAATGTCTAAACTATCATCTCTATACAACCAATTCAAGTTGTGTTTTTAAATAGCCTCATCAGATCTAGACTCTCATATGGATGTCATGCATGGCATCCAACTCATTCAGAAATGTCTAAACTATCATCTCTATACAACCAATTCAAGTTGGGTTCTTAAATAGCCTTATCAGTTCTAGACTCTCATATGGATGTCATGCATGGCATCCAACTCATTCTGAAATGTCTAAACTATCATCTCTATACAACCAATTCAAGTTGGGTTCTTAAATAGCCTCATCAGATCTAGACTCTCATATGGATGTCATGCATGGCATCCAACTCATTCTGAAATGTCTAAACTATCATCTCTATACAACCAATTCAAGTTGGGTTCTTAAATAGCTTCATCAGATCTAGACTCTCATATGGATGTCATGCATGGCATCCAACTCATTCAGAAATGTCTAAACTATCATCTCTATACAACCAATTCAAGTTGGGTTCTTAAATAGCCTTATCAGTTCTAGACTCTCATATGGATGTCATGCATGGCATCCAACTCATTCTGAAATGTCTAAACTATCATCTCTATACAACCAATTCAAGTTGTGTTTTTAAATAGCTTCATCAGATCTAGACTCTCATATGGATGTCATGCATGGCATCCAACTCATTTAGAAATGTCTAAACTATCATCTCTATACAACCAATTCAAGTTGGGTTCTTAAATAGCCTCATCAGATCTAGACTCTCATATGGATGTCATGTATATCATCCAACTCGTTCAGAAATGTCTAAACTATCATCTCTATACAACCAATTCAAGTTGGGTTCTTAAATAGCCTTATCAGTTCTAGACTCTCATATGGATGTCATGCATGGCATCCAACTCATTCTGAAATGTCTAGACTATCATCTCTATACAACCAATTCAAGTTGGGTTCTTAAATAGCTTCATCAGATCTAGACTCTCATATGGATGTCATGCATGGCATCCAACTCATTCTGAAATGTCTAAACTATCATCTCTATACAACCAATTCAAGTTGCGTTTTTAAATAGCCTTATCAGTTCTAGACTCTCATATGGATGTCATGCATGCCATCCAACTCATTCAGAAATGTCTAAACTATCATCTCTATACAACCAATTCAAGTTGGGTTCTTAAATAGCCTCATCAGATCTAGACTGTCATATGGATGTCATGCATGGCATCCAACTCATTCAGAAATGTCTAAACTATCATCTCTATACAACCAATTCAAGTTGTGTTTTTAAATAGCTTCATCAGTTCTAGACTCTCATATGGATGTCATGCATGGCATCCAACTCATTCTGAAATGTCTAAACTATCATCTCTATACAACCAATTCAAGTTGGGTCCTTAAATAGCTTCATCAGATCTAGACTCTCATATGGATGTCATGCATGGCATCCAACTCATTCTGAAATGTCTAAACTATCATCTCTATACAACCAATTCAAGTTGGGTTCTTAAATAGC
The DNA here is from genome assembly GCA_964036315.1 of Acanthosepion esculentum. NCBI lineage: Eukaryota > Metazoa > Mollusca > Cephalopoda > Sepiida > Sepiidae > Acanthosepion > Acanthosepion esculentum. The sequence goes on along the minus strand of OZ038479.1, from coordinate 118,664,445 downwards.
CTTATCAGATCTAGACTCTCATATGGATGTCATGTATGGCATCCAACTCATTCAGAAATGTCTAAACTATCATCTCTATACAACCAATTCAAGTTGGGTTCTCAAATAGCCTCATCAGATCTAGACTCTCATATGGATGTCATGCATGGCATCCAACTCATTCTGAAATGTCTAAACTATCATCTCTATACAACCAATTCAAGTTGTGTTTTTAAATAGATTCATCAGTTCTAGACTCTCATATGGATGTCATGCATGGCATCCAACTCATTCTGAAATGTCTAAACTATCATCTCTATACAACCAATTCAAGTTGTGTTTTTAAATAGCCTCATCAGATCTAGACTCTCATATGGATGTCATGCATGGCATCCAACTCATTCAGAAATGTCTAAACTATCATCTCTATACAACCAATTCAAGTTGGGTTCTTAAATAGCCTTATCAGTTCTAGACTCTCATATGGATGTCATGCATGGCATCCAACTCATTCTGAAATGTCTAAACTATCATCTCTATACAACCAATTCAAGTTGGGTTCTTAAATAGCCTCATCAGATCTAGACTCTCATATGGATGTCATGCATGGCATCCAACTCATTCTGAAATGTCTAAACTATCATCTCTATACAACCAATTCAAGTTGGGTTCTTAAATAGCTTCATCAGATCTAGACTCTCATATGGATGTCATGCATGGCATCCAACTCATTCAGAAATGTCTAAACTATCATCTCTATACAACCAATTCAAGTTGGGTTCTTAAATAGCCTTATCAGTTCTAGACTCTCATATGGATGTCATGCATGGCATCCAACTCATTCTGAAATGTCTAAACTATCATCTCTATACAACCAATTCAAGTTGTGTTTTTAAATAGCCTCATCAGATCTAGACTCTCATATGGATGTCATGCATGGCATCCAACTCATTCAGAAATGTCTAAACTATCATCTCTTTACAACCAATTCAAGTTGGGTTCTTAAATAGCCTTATCAGTTCTAGACTCTCATATGGATGTCATGCATGGCATCCAACTCATTCTGAAATGTCTAAACTATCATCTCTATACAACCAATTCAAGTTGGGTTCTTAAATAGCCTCATCAGATCTAGACTCTCATATGGATGTCATGCATGGCATCCAACTCATTCTGAAATGTCTAAACTATCATCTCTATACAACCAATTCAAGTTGGGTTCTTAAATAGCTTCATCAGATCTAGACTCTCATATGGATGTCATGCATGGCATCCAACTCATTCAGAAATGTCTAAACTATCATCTCTATACAACCAATTCAAGTTGGGTTCTTAAATAGCCTTATCAGTTCTAGACTCTCATATGGATGTCATGCATGGCATCCAACTCATTCTGAAATGTCTAAACTATCATCTCTATACAACCAATTCAAGTTGTGTTTTTAAATAGCTTCATCAGATCTAGACTCTCATATGGATGTCATGCATGGCATCCAACTCATTTAGAAATGTCTAAACTATCATCTCTATACAACCAATTCAAGTTGGGTTCTTAAATAGCCTCATCAGATCTAGACTCTCATATGGATGTCATGCATGGCATCCAACTCATTCTGAAATGTCTAAACTATCATCTCTATACAACCAATTCAAGTTGGGTTCTTAAATAGCCTCATCAGATCTAGACTCTCATATGGTTGTCATGCATGGCATCCAACTCATTCAGAAATGTCTAAACTATCATCTCTATACAACCAATTCAAGTTGGGTTCTTAAATAGCCTCATCAGATCTAGACTCTCATATGGATGTCATGTATGGCATCCAACTCATTCAGAAATGTCTAAACTATCATCTCTATACAACCAATTCAAGTTGGGTTCTTAAATAGCCTCATCAGATCTAGACTCTCATATGGATGTCATGCATGGCATCCAACCCATTTAGAAATGTCTAAACTATTATCACTATACAACCAATTCAAGTTGTGTTTTTAAATAGCTTCATCAGATCTAGACTCTCATATGGATGTCATGCATGGCATCCAACTCATTCTGAAATGTCTAAACTATCATCTCTATACAACCAATTCAAGTTGGGTTCTTAAATAGCCTCATCAGATCTAGACTCTCATATGGATGTCATGCATGGCATCCAACTCATTCTGAAATGTCTAAACTATCATCTCTATACAACCAATTCAAGTTGGGTTCTTAAATAGCCTTATCAGTTCTAGACTCTAATATGGATGTCATGCATGGCATCCAACTCATTCTGAAATGTTTAAACTATCATCTCTATACAACCAATTCAAGTTGTGTTTTTAAATAGCTTCATCAGATCTAGACTCTCATATGGATGTCATGTATGGCATCCAACTCATTCAGAAATGTCTAAACTATCATCTCTATACAACCAATTCAAGTTGGGTTGTTAAATAGCCTCATCAGATCTAGACTCTCATATGGATGTCATGCATGGCATCCAACTCATTTAGAAATGTCTAAACTATCATCTCTATACAACCAATTCAAGTTGTGTTTTTAAATAGCTTCATCAGATCTAGACTCTCATATGGATGTCATGCATGGCATCCAACTCATTCTGAAATGTCTAAACTATCATCTCTATACAACCAATTCAAGTTGGGTTCTTAAATAGCCTCATCAGATCTAGACTCTCATATGGATGTCATGCATGGCATCCAACTCATTCTGAAATGTCTAAACTATCATCTCTATACAACCAATTCAAGTTGTGTTTTTAAATAGCTTCATCAGATCTAGACTCTCATATGGATGTCATGCATGGCATCCAACTCATTCTGAAATGTCTAAACTATCATCTCTATACAACCAATTCAAGTTGGGTTCTTAAATAGCCTTATCAGTTCTAGACTCTCATATGGATGTCATGCATGCCATCCAACTCATTCAGAAATGTCTAAACTATCATCTCTATACAACCAATTCAAGTTGGGTTCTCAAATAGCCTCATCAGATCTAGACTCTCATATGGATGTCATGCATGGCATCCAACTCATTCTGAAATGTCTAAACTATCATCTCTATACAACCAATTCAAGTTGTGTTTTTAAATAGCTTCATCAGTTCTAGACTCTCATATGGATGCCATGCATGGCATCCAACTCATTCTGAAATGTCTAAACTATCATCTCTATACAACCAATTCAAGTTGTGTTTTTAAATAGCCTCATCAGATCTAGACTCTCATATGGATGTCATGCATGGCATCCAACTCATTCAGAAATGTCTAAACTATCATCTCTATACAACCAATTCAAGTTGGGTTGTTAAATAGCCTCATCAGATCTAGACTCTCATATGGATGTCATGCATGGCATCCAACTCATTTAGAAATGTCTAAACTATCATCTCTATACAACCAATTCAAGTTGTGTTTTTAAATAGCTTCATCAGATCTAGACTCTCATATGGATGTCATGCATGGCATCCAACTCATTCTGAAATGTCTAAACTATCATCTCTATACAACCAATTCAAGTTGGGTTCTTAAATAGCCTCATCAGATCTAGACTCTCATATGGATGTCATGCATGGCATCCAACTCATTCTGAAATGTCTAAACTATCATCTCTATACAACCAATTCAAGTTGTGTTTTTAAATAGCTTCATCAGATCTAGACTCTCATATGGATGTCATGCATGGCATCCAACTCATTTAGAAATGTCTAAACTATCATCTCTATACAACCAATTCAAGTTGGGTTCTTAAATAGCTTCATCATATCTAGACTCTCATATGGATGTCATGCATGGCATCCAACTCATTCTGAAATGTCTAAACTATCATCTCTATACAACCAATTCAAGTTGCGTTTTTAAATAGCCTTATCAGTTCTAAACTCTCATATGGATGTCATGCATGCCATCCAACTCATTCAGAAATGTCTAAACTATCATCTCTATACAACCAATTCAAGTTGGGTTCTTAAATAGCCTCATCAGATCTAGACTGTCATATGGATGTCATGCATGGCATCCAACTCATTCAGAAATGTCTAAACTATCATCTCTATACAACCAATTCAAGTTGTGTTTTTAAATAGCTTCATCAGTTCTAGACTCTCATATGGATGTCATGCATGGCATCCAACTCATTCTGAAATGTCTAAACTATCATCTCTATACAACCAATTCAAGTTGGGTCCTTAAATAGCTTCATCAGATCTAGACTCTCATATGGATGTCATGCATGGCATCCAACTCATTCTGAAATGTCTAAACTATCATCTCTATACAACCAATTCAAGTTGGGTTCTTAAATAGCCTTATCAGTTCTAGACTCTCATATGGATGTCATGCATGCCATCCAACTCATTCAGAAATGTCTAAACTATCATCTCTATACAACCAATTCAAGTTGGGTTCTCAAATAGCCTCATCAGATCTAGACTCTCATATGGATGTCATGCATGGCATCCAACTCATTCTGAAATGTCTAAACTATCATCTCTATACAACCAATTCAAGTTGTGTTTTTAAATAGCTTCATCAGTTCTAGACTCTCATATGGATGCCATGCATGGCATCCAACTCATTCTGAAATGTCTAAACTATCATCTCTATACAACCAATTCAAGTTGTGTTTTTAAATAGCCTCATCAGATCTAGACTCTCATATGGATGTCATGCATGGCATCCAACTCATTCAGAAATGTCTAAACTATCATCTCTATACAACCAATTCAAGTTGGGTTCTTAAATAGCCTTATCAGTTCTAGACTCTCATATGGATGTCATGCATGGCATCCAACTCATTCTGAAATGTCTAAACTATCATCTCTATACAACCAATTCAAGTTGGGTTCTTAAATAGCCTCATCAGATCTAGACTCTCATATGGATGTCATGCATGGCATCCAACTCATTCTGAAATGTCTAAACTATCATCTCTATACAACCAATTCAAGTTGGGTTCTTAAATAGCTTCATCAGATCTAGACTCTCATATGGATGTCATGCATGGCATCCAACTCATTCAGAAATGTCTAAACTATCATCTCTATACAACCAATTCAAGTTGGGTTCTTAAATAGCCTTATCAGTTCTAGACTCTCATATGGATGTCATGCATGGCATCCAACTCATTCTGAAATGTCTAAACTATCATCTCTATACAACCAATTCAAGTTGTGTTTTTAAATAGCTTCATCAGATCTAGACTCTCATATGGATGTCATGCATGGCATCCAACTCATTTAGAAATGTCTAAACTATCATATCTATACAACCAATTCAAGTTGGGTTCTTAAATAGCCTCATCAGATCTAGACTCTCATATGGATGTCATGCATGGCATCCAACTCATTCTGAAATGTCTAAACTATCATCTCTATACAACCAATTCAAGTTGGGTTCTTAAATAGCCTCATCAGATCTAGACTCTCATATGGATGTCATGCATGGCATCCAACTCAATCAGAAATGTCTAAACTATCATCTCTATACAACCAATTCAAGTTGGGTTCTTAAATAGCCTTATCAGTTCTAGACTCTCATATGGATGTCATGCATGGCATCCAACTCATTCTGAAATGTCTAAATTATCATCTATATACAACCAATTCAAGTTGTGTTTTTAAATAGCTTCATCAGATCTAGACTCTCATATGGATGTCATGCATGGCATCCAACTCATTTAGAAATGTCTAAACTATCATCTATATACAACCAATTCAAGTTGGGTTCTTAAATAGCCTCATCAGATCTAGACTCTCATATGGATGTCATGCATGGCATCCAACTCATTCAGAAATGTCTAAACTATCATCTCTATACAACCAATTCAAGTTGGGTTCTTAAATAGCCTTATCAGTTCTAGACTCTCATATGGATGTCATGTATATCATCCAACTCATTCAGAAATGTCTAAACTATCATCTCTATACAACCAATTCAAGTTGGGTTCTTAAATAGCCTTATCAGTTCTAGACTCTCATATGGATGTCATGCATGCCATCCAACTCATTCAGAAATGTCTAAACTATCATCTCTATACAACCAATTCAAGTTGGGTTCTCAAATAGCCTCATCAGATCTAGACTCTCATATGGATGTCATGCATGGCATCCAACTCATTCTGAAATGTCTAAACTATCATCTCTATACAACCAATTCAAGTTGTGTTTTTAAATAGCCTCATCAGATCTAGACTCTCATATGGATGTCATGCATGGCATCCAACTCATTCAGAAATGTCTAAACTATCATCTCTATACAACCAATTCAAGTTGGGTTCTTAAATAGCCTTATCAGTTCTAGACTCTCATATGGATGTCATGCATGGCATCCAACTCATTCTGAAATGTCTAAACTATCATCTCTATACAACCAATTCAAGTTGGGTTCTTAAATAGCCTCATCAGATCTAGACTCTCATATGGATGTCATGCATGGCATCCAACTCATTCTGAAATGTCTAAACTATCATCTCTATACAACCAATTCAAGTTGGGTTCTTAAATAGCTTCATCAGATCTAGACTCTCATATGGATGTCATGCATGGCATCCAACTCATTCAGAAATGTCTAAACTATCATCTCTATACAACCAATTCAAGTTGGGTTCTTAAATAGCCTTATCAGTTCTAGACTCTCATATGGATGTCATGCATGGCATCCAACTCATTCTGAAATGTCTAAACTATCATCTCTATACAACCAATTCAAGTTGGGTTCTTAAATAGCCTCATCAGATCTAGACTCTCATATGGATATCATGCATGGCATCCAACTCATTCTGAAATGTCTAAACTATCATCTCTATACAACCAATTCAAGTTGGGTTCTTAAATAGCTTCATCAGATCTAGACTCTCATATGGATGTCATGCATGGCATCCAACTCATTCAGAAATGTCTAAACTATCATCTCTATACAACCAATTCAAGTTGGGTTCTTAAATAGCTTCATCAGATCTAGACTCTCATATGGATGTCATGCATGGCATCCAACTCATTCAGAAATGTCTAAACTATCATCTCTATACAACCAATTCAAGTTGGGTTCTTAAATAGCCTTATCAGTTCTAGACTCTCATATGGATGTCATGCATGGCATCCAACTCATTCTGAAATGTCTAAACTATCATCTCTATACAACCAATTCAAGTTGTGTTTTTAAATAGCTTCATCAGATCTAGACTCTCATATGGATGTCATGCATGGCATCCAACTCATTTAGAAATGTCTAAACTATCATCTCTATACAACCAATTCAAGTTGGGTTCTTTAATAGCCTCATCAGATCTAGACTCTCATATGGATGTCATGCATGGCATCCAACTTATTCTGAAATGTCTAAACTATCATCTCTATACAACCAATTCAAGTTGGGTTCTTAAATAGCCTCATCAGATCTAGACTCTCATATGGATGTCATGCATGGCATCCAACTCATTCAGAAATGTCTAAACTATCATCTCTATACAACCAATTCAAGTTGGGTTCTTAAATAGCCTTATCAGTTCTAGACTCTCATATGGATGTCATGCATGGCATCCAACTCATTCTGAAATGTCTAAATTATCATCTATATACAACCAATTCAAGTTGTGTTTTTAAATAGCTTCATCAGATCTAGACTCTCATATGGATGTCATGCATGGCATCCAACTCATTTAGAAATGTCTAAACTATCATCTATATACAACCAATTCAAGTTGGGTTCTTAAATAGCCTCATCAGATCTAGACTCTCATATGGATGTCATGCATGGCATCCAACTCATTCAGAAATGTCTAAACTATCATCTCTATACAACCAATTCAAGTTGGGTTCTTAAATAGCCTTATCAGTTCTAGACTCTCATATGGATGTCATGTATATCATCCAACTCATTCAGAAATGTCTAAACTATCATCTCTATACAACCAATTCAAGTTGGGTTCTTAAATAGCCTTATCAGTTCTAGACTCTCATATGGATGTCATGCATGCCATCCAACTCATTCAGAAATGTCTAAACTATCATCTCTATACAACCAATTCAAGTTGTGTTCTTAAATAGCCTCATCAGATCTAGACTCTCATATGGATGTCATGCATGGCATCCAACTCATTCAGAAATGTCTAAACTATCATCTCTATACAACCAATTCAAGTTGGGTTCTTAAATAGCTTAATCAGATCTAGACTTTCATATGGATGTCATGCATGGCATCCAACTCATTTAGAAATGTCTAAACTATCATCTCTATACAACCAATTCAAGTTCGGTTCTTAAATAGCCTCATCAGATCTAGACTCTCATATGGATGTCATGCATGGCATCCAACTCATTCTGAAAGGTCTAGACTATCATCTCTATACAACCAATTCAAGTTGGGTTCTTAAATAGCCTCATCAGATCTAGACTCTCATATGGATGTCATGCATGGCATCCAACTCATTCAGAAATGTCTAAACTATCATCTCTATACAACCAATTCAAGTTGGGTTCTTAAATAGCTTCATCAGATCTAGACTCTCATATGGATGTCATGCATGGCATCCAACTCATTCAGAAATGTCTAAACTATCATCTCTATACAACCAATTCAAGTTGGGTTCTTAAATAGCCTTATCAGTTCTAGACTCTCATATGGATGTCATGCATGGCATCCAACTCATTCTGAAATGTCTAAACTATCATCTCTATACAACCAATTCAAGTTGTGTTTTTAAATAGCTTCATCAGATCTAGACTCTCATATGGATGTCATGCATGGCATCCAACTCATTTAGAAATGTCTAAACTATCATCTCTATACAACCAATTCAAGTTGGGTTCTTAAATAGCCTCATCAGATCTAGACTCTCATATGGATGTCATGCATGGCATCCAACTTATTCTGAAATGTCTAAACTATCATCTCTATACAACCAATTCAAGTTGGGTTCTTAAATAGCCTCATCAGATCTAGACTCTCATATGGATGTCATGCATGGCATCCAACTCATTCAGAAATGTCTAAACTATCATCTCTATACAACCAATTCAAGTTGGGTTCTTAAATAGCCTTATCAGTTCTAGACTCTCATATGGATGTCATGCATGGCATCCAACTCATTCTGAAATGTCTAAATTATCATCTATATACAACCAATTCAAGTTGTGTTTTTAAATAGCTTCATCAGATCTAGACTCTCATATGGATGTCATGCATGGCATCCAACTCATTTAGAAATGTCTAAACTATCATCTATATACAACCAATTCAAGTTGGGTTCTTAAATAGCCTCATCAGATCTAGACTCTCATATGGATGTCATGCATGGCATCCAACTCATTCAGAAATGTCTAAACTATCATCTCTATACAACCAATTCAAGTTGGGTTCTTAAATAGCCTTATCAGTTCTAGACTCTCATATGGATGTCATGTATATCATCCAACTCATTCAGAAATGTCTAAACTATCATCTCTATACAACCAATTCAAGTTGGGTTCTTAAATAGCCTTATCAGTTCTAGACTCTCATATGGATGTCATGCATGCCATCCAACTCATTCAGAAATGTCTAAACTATCATCTCTATACAACCAATTCAAGTTGTGTTCTTAAATAGCCTCATCAGATCTAGACTCTCATATGGATGTCATGCATGGCATCCAACTCATTCAGAAATGTCTAAACTATCATCTCTATACAACCAATTCAAGTTGGGTTCTTAAATAGCTTAATCAGATCTAGACTTTCATATGGATGTCATGCATGGCATCCAACTCATTTAGAAATGTCTAAACTATCATCTCTATACAACCAATTCAAGTTCGGTTCTTAAATAGCCTCATCAGATCTAGACTCTCATATGGATGTCATGCATGGCATCCAACTTATTCTGAAAGGTCTAGACTATCATCTCTATACAACCAATTCAAGTTGGGTTCTTAAATAGCTTCATCAGATCTAGACTCTCATATGGATGTCATGCATGGCATCCAACTCATTCTGAAATGTCTAATCTATCATCTCTATACAACCAATTCAAGTTGGGTTCTTAAATAGCCTCATCAGATCTAGACTCTCATATGGATGTCATGCATGGCATCCAACTCATTCAGAAATGTCTAAACTATCATCTCTATACAACCAATTCAAGTTGTGTTTTTAAATAGCTTCATCAGTTCTAGACTCTCATATGGATGTCATGCATGGCATCCAACTCATTCTGAAATGTCTAAACTATCATCTCTATACAACCAATTCAAGTTGTGTTTTTAAATAGCCTCATCAGATCTAGACTCTCATATGGATGTCATGCATGGCATCCAACTCATTCTGAAATGTCTAAACTATCATCTCTATACAACCAATTCAAGTTGGGTTCTTAAATAGCTTCATCAGATCTAGACTCTCATATGGATGTCATTCATGGCATCCAACTCATTCTGAAATGTCTAAACTATCATCTCTATACAACCAATTCAAGTTGGGTTCTTAAATAGCCTTATCAGTTCTAGACTCTCATATGGATGTCATGCATGCCATCCAACTCATTCTGAAAGGTCTAGACTATCATCTCTATACAACCAATTCAAGTTGGGTTCTTAAATAGCCTCATCAGATCTAGACTCTCATATGGATGTCATGCATGGCATCCAACTCATTCAGAAATGTCTAAACTATCATCTCTATACAACCAATTCAAGTTGGGTTCTTAAATAGCTTCATCAGATCTAGACTCTCATATGGATGTCATGCATGGCATCCAACTCATTCAGAAATGTCTAAACTATCATCTCTATACAACCAATTCAAGTTGGGTTCTTAAATAGCCTTATCAGTTCTAGACTCTCATATGGATGTCATGCATGGCATCCAACTCATTCTGAAATGTCTAAACTATCATCTCTATACAACCAATTCAAGTTGGGTTCTTAAATAGCCTCATCAGATCTAGACTCTCATATGGATGTCATGCATGGCATCCAACTCATTCTGAAATGTCTAAACTATCATCTCTATACAACCAATTCAAGTTGGGTTCTTAAATAGCTTCATCAGATCTAGACTCTCATATGGATGTCATGCATGGCATCCAACTCATTCAGAAATGTCTAAACTATCATCTCTATACAACCAATTCAAGTTGGGTTCTTAAATAGCTTCATCAGATCTAGACTCTCATATGGATGTCATGCATGGCATCCAACTCATTCAGAAATGTCTAAACTATCATCTCTATACAACCAATTCAAGTTGGGTTCTTAAATAGCCTTATCAGTTCTAGACTCTCATATGGATGTCATGCATGGCATCCAACTCATTCTGAAATGTCTAAACTATCATCTCTATACAACCAATTCAAGTTGTGTTTTTAAATAGCTTCATCAGATCTAGACTCTCATATGGATGTCATGCATGGCATCCAACTCATTTAGAAATGTCTAAACTATCATCTCTATACAACCAATTCAAGTTGGGTTCTTTAATAGCCTCATCAGATCTAGACTCTCATATGGATGTCATGCATGGCATCCAACTTATTCTGAAATGTCTAAACTATCATCTCTATACAACCAATTCAAGTTGGGTTCTTAAATAGCCTCATCAGATCTAGACTCTCATATGGATGTCATGCATGGCATCCAACTCATTCAGAAATGTCTAAACTATCATCTCTATACAACCAATTCAAGTTGGGTTCTTAAATAGCCTTATCAGTTCTAGACTCTCATATGGATGTCATGCATGGCATCCAACTCATTCTGAAATGTCTAAATTATCATCTATATACAACCAATTCAAGTTGTGTTTTTAAATAGCTTCATCAGATCTAGACTCTCATATGGATGTCATGCATGGCATCCAACTCATTTAGAAATGTCTAAACTATCATCTATATACAACCAATTCAAGTTGGGTTCTTAAATAGCCTCATCAGATCTAGACTCTCATATGGATGTCATGCATGGCATCCAACTCATTCAGAAATGTCTAAACTATCATCTCTATACAACCAATTCAAGTTGGGTTCTTAAATAGCCTTATCAGTTCTAGACTCTCATATGGATGTCATGTATATCATCCAACTCATTCAGAAATGTCTAAACTATCATCTCTATACAACCAATTCAAGTTGGGTTCTTAAATAGCCTTATCAGTTCTAGACTCTCATATGGATGTCATGCATGCCATCCAACTCATTCAGAAATGTCTAAACTATCATCTCTATACAACCAATTCAAGTTGTGTTCTTAAATAGCCTCATCAGATCTAGACTCTCATATGGATGTCATGCATGGCATCCAACTCATTCAGAAATGTCTAAACTATCATCTCTATACAACCAATTCAAGTTGGGTTCTTAAATAGCTTAATCAGATCTAGACTTTCATATGGATGTCATGCATGGCATCCAACTCATTTAGAAATGTCTAAACTATCATCTCTATACAACCAATTCAAGTTCGGTTCTTAAATAGCCTCATCAGATCTAGACTCTCATATGGATGTCATGCATGGCATCCAACTCATTCTGAAAGGTCTAGACTATCATCTCTATACAACCAATTCAAGTTGGGTTCTTAAATAGCCTCATCAGATCTAGACTCTCATATGGATGTCATGCATGGCATCCAACTCATTCAGAAATGTCTAAACTATCATCTCTATACAACCAATTCAAGTTGGGTTCTTAAATAGCTTCATCAGATCTAGACTCTCATATGGATGTCATGCATGGCATCCAACTCATTCAGAAATGTCTAAACTATCATCTCTATACAACCAATTCAAGTTGGGTTCTTAAATAGCCTTATCAGTTCTAGACTCTCATATGGATGTCATGCATGGCATCCAACTCATTCTGAAATGTCTAAACTATCATCTCTATACAACCAATTCAAGTTGTGTTTTTAAATAGCTTCATCAGATCTAGACTCTCATATGGATGTCATGCATGGCATCCAACTCATTTAGAAATGTCTAAACTATCATCTCTATACAACCAATTCAAGTTGGGTTCTTAAATAGCCTCATCAGATCTAGACTCTCATATGGATGTCATGCATGGCATCCAACTTATTCTGAAATGTCTAAACTATCATCTCTATACAACCAATTCAAGTTGGGTTCTTAAATAGCCTCATCAGATCTAGACTCTCATATGGATGTCATGCATGGCATCCAACTCATTCAGAAATGTCTAAACTATCATCTCTATACAACCAATTCAAGTTGGGTTCTTAAATAGCCTTATCAGTTCTAGACTCTCATATGGATGTCATGCATGGCATCCAACTCATTCTGAAATGTCTAAATTATCATCTATATACAACCAATTCAAGTTGTGTTTTTAAATAACTTCATCAGATCTAGACTCTCATATGGATGTCATGCATGGCATCCAACTCATTTAGAAATGTCTAAACTATCATCTATATACAACCAATTCAAGTTGGGTTCTTAAATAGCCTCATCAGATCTAGACTCTCATATGGATGTCATGCATGGCATCCAACTCATTCAGAAATGTCTAAACTATCATCTCTATACAACCAATTCAAGTTGGGTTCTTAAATAGCCTTATCAGTTCTAGACTCTCATATGGATGTCATGTATATCATCCAACTCATTCAGAAATGTCTAAACTATCATCTCTATACAACCAATTCAAGTTGGGTTCTTAAATAGCCTTATCAGTTCTAGACTCTCATATGGATGTCATGCATGCCATCCAACTCATTCAGAAATGTCTAAACTATCATCTCTATACAACCAATTCAAGTTGTGTTCTTAAATAGCCTCATCAGATCTAGACTCTCATATGGATGTCATGCATGGCATCCAACTCATTCAGAAATGTCTAAACTATCATCTCTATACAACCAATTCAAGTTGGGTTCTTAAATAGCTTAATCAGATCTAGACTTTCATATGGATGTCATGCATGGCATCCAACTCATTTAGAAATGTCTAAACTATCATCTCTATACAACCAATTCAAGTTCGGTTCTTAAATAGCCTCATCAGATCTAGACTCTCATATGGATGTCATGCATGGCATCCAACTTATTCTGAAAGGTCTAGACTATCATCTCTATACAACCAATTCAAGTTGGGTTCTTAAATAGCTTCATCAGATCTAGACTCTCATATGGATGTCATGCATGGCATCCAACTCATTCTGAAATGTCTAAACTATCATCTCTATACAACCAATTCAAGTTGGGTTCTTAAATAGCCTCATCAGATCTAGACTCTCATATGGATGTCATGCATGGCATCCAACTCATTCAGAAATGTCTAAACTATCATCTCTATACAACCAATTCAAGTTGTGTTTTTAAATAGCTTCATCAGTTCTAGACTCTCATATGGATGTCATGCATGGCATCCAACTCATTCTGAAATGTCTAAACTATCATCTCTATACAACCAATTCAAGTTGTGTTTTTAAATAGCCTCATCAGATCTAGACTCTCATATGGATGTCATGCATGGCATCCAACTCATTCTGAAATGTCTAAACTATCATCTCTATACAACCAATTCAAGTTGGGTTCTTAAATAGCTTCATCAGATCTAGACTCTCATATGGATGTCATTCATGGCATCCAACTCATTCTGAAATGTCTAAACTATCATCTCTATACAACCAATTCAAGTTGGGTTCTTAAATAGCCTTATCAGTTCTAGACTCTCATATGGATGTCATGCATGCCATCCAACTCATTCAGAAATGTCTAAACTATCATCTCTATACAACCAATTCAAGTTGGGTTCTCAAATAGCCTCATCAGATCTAGACTCTCATATGGATGTCATGCATGGCATCAAACTCATTCAGAAATGTCTAAACTATCATGCTATACAACCAATTCAAGTTGTGTTTTTAAATAGCTTCATCAGTTCTAGACTCTCATATGGATGTCATGCATGGCATCCAACTCATTCTGAAATGTCTAAACTATCATCTCTATACAACCAATTCAAGTTGTGTTTTTAAATAGCCTCATCAGATCTAGACTCTCATATGGATGTCATGCATGGCATCCAACTCATTCAGAAATGTCTAAACTATCATCTCTATACAACCAATTCAAGTTGGG
This sequence comes from Acanthosepion esculentum, assembly GCA_964036315.1. Classification (NCBI taxonomy): domain Eukaryota; kingdom Metazoa; phylum Mollusca; class Cephalopoda; order Sepiida; family Sepiidae; genus Acanthosepion; species Acanthosepion esculentum. The sequence continues at coordinate 118,649,388 of OZ038479.1, read as the reverse complement.
TTCTTAAATAGCCTTATCAGTTCTAGACTCTCATATGGATGTCATGCATGGCATCCAACTCATTCTGAAATGTCTAAACTATCATCTCTATACAATCAATTTAAGTTGGGTTCTTAAATAGCCTCATCAGATCTAGACTCTCATATGGATGTCATGCATGGCATCCAACTCATTCTGAAATGTCTAAACTATCATCTCTATACAACCAATTCAAGTTGTGTTTTTAAATAGCTTCATCAGATCTAGACTCTCATATGGATGTCATGCATGGCATCCAACTCATTCAGAAATGTCTAAACTATCATCTCTATACAACCAATTCAAGTTGGGTTCTTAAATAGCCTCATCAGATCTAGACTCTCATATGGATGTCATGCATGGCATCCAACTCATTCTGAAATGTCTAAACTATCATCTCTATACAACCAATTCAAGTTGGGTTCTTAAATAGCCTCATCAGATCTAGACTCTCATATGGATGTCATGCATGGCATCCAACTCATTCAGAAATGTCTAAACTATCATCTCTATACAACCAATTCAAGTTGGGTTCTTAAATAGCCTTATCAGTTCTAGACTCTCATATGGATGTCATGCATGGCATCCAACTCATTCTGAAATGTCTAAACTATCATCTCTATACAACCAATTCAAGTTGTGTTTTTAAATAGCTTCATCAGATCTAGACTCTCATATGGATGTCATGCATGGCATCCAACTCATTTAGAAATGTCTAAACTATCATCTCTATACAACCAATTCAAGTTGGGTTCTTAAATAGCCTCATCAGATCTAGACTCTCATATGGATGTCATGCATGGCATCCAACTCATTCTGAAATGTCTAAACTATCATCTCTATACAACCAATTCAAGTTGGGTTCTTAAATAGCCTCCTCAGATCTAGACTCTCATATGGATGTCATGCATGGCATCCAACTCATTCAGAAATGTCTAAACTATCATCTCTATACAACCAATTCAAGTTGGGTTCTTAAATAGCCTTATCAGTTCTAGACTCTCATATGGATGTCATGCATGGCATCCAACTCATTCTGAAATGTCTAAATTATCATCTATATACAACCAATTCAAGTTGTGTTTTTAAATAGCTTCATCAGATCTAGACTCTCATATGGATGTCATGCATGGCATCCAACTCATTTAGAAATGTCTAAACTATCATCTATATACAACCAATTCAAGTTGGGTTCTTAAATAGCCTCATCAGATCTAGACTCTCATATGGATGTCATGCATGGCATCCAACTCATTCAGAAATGTCTAAACTATCATCTCTATACAACCAATTCAAGTTGGGTTCTTAAATAGCCTTATCAGTTCTAGACTCTCATATGGATGTCACGTATATCATCCAACTCATTCAGAAATGTCTAAACTATCATCTCTATACAACCAATTCAAGTTGGGTTCTTAAATAGCCTTATCAGTTCTAGACTCTCATATGGATGTCATGCATGCCATCCAACTCATTCAGAAATGTCTAAACTATCATCTCTATACAACCAATTCAAGTTGTGTTCTTAAATAGCCTCATCAGATCTAGACTCTCATATGGATGTCATGCATGGCATCCAACTCATTCAGAAATGTCTAAACTATCATCTCTATACAACCAATTCAAGTTGGGTTCTTAAATAGCTTAATCAGATCTAGACTTTCATATGGATGTCATGCATGGCATCCAACTCATTTAGAAATGTCTAAACTATCATCTCTATACAACCAATTCAAGTTGGGTTCTTAAATAGCCTCATCAGATCTAGACTCTCATATGGATGTCATGCATGGCATCCAACTCATTCTGAAAGGTCTAGACTATCATCTCTATACAACCAATTCAAGTTGGGTTCTTAAATAGCTTCATCAGATCTAGACTCTCATATGGATGTCATGCATGGCATCCAACTCATTCTGAAATGTCTAAACTATCATCTCTATACAACCAATTCAAGTTGGGTTCTTAAATAGCCTCATCAGATCTAGACTCTCATATGGATGTCATGCATGGCATCCAACTCATTCAGAAATGTCTAAACTATCATCTCTATACAACCAATTCAAGTTGTGTTTTTAAATAGCTTCATCAGTTCTAGACTCTCATATGGATGTCATGCATGGCATCCAACTCATTCTGAAATGTCTAAACTATCATCTCTATACAACCAATTCAAGTTGTGTTTTTAAATAGCCTCATCAGATCTAGACTCTCATATGGATGTCATGCATGGCATCCAACTCATTCTGAAATGTCTAAACTATCATCTCTATACAACCAATTCAAGTTGGGTTCTTAAATAGCTTCATCAGATCTAGACTCTCATATGGATGTCATGCATGGCATCCAACTCATTCTGAAATGTCTAAACTATCATCTCTATACAACCAATTCAAGTTGGGTTCTTAAATAGCCTTATCAGTTCTAGACTCTCATATGGATGTCATGCATGCCATCCAACTCATTCAGAAATGTCTAAACTATCATCTCTATACAACCAATTCAAGTTGGGTTCTCAAATAGCCTCATCAGATCTAGACTCTCATATGGATGTCATGCATGGCATCAAACTCATTCAGAAATGTCTAAACTATCATCTCTATACAACCAATTCAAGTTGTGTTTTTAAATAGCTTCATCAGTTCTAGACTCTCATATGGATGTCATGCATGGCATCCAACTCATTCTGAAATGTCTAAACTATCATCTCTATACAACCAATTCAAGTTGTGTTTTTAAATAGCCTCATCAGATCTAGACTCTCATATGGATGTCATGCATGGCATCCAACTCATTCAGAAATGTCTAAACTATCATCTCTATACAACCAATTCAAGTTGGGTTCTTAAATAGCCTTATCAGTTCTAGACTCTCATATGGATGTCATGCATGGCATCCAACTCATTCTGAAATGTCTAAACTATCATCTCTATACAATCTATTTAAGTTGGGTTCTTAAATAGCCTCATCAGATCTAGACTCTCATATGGATGTCATGCATGGCATCCAACTCATTCTGAAATGTCTAAACTATCATCTCTATACAACCAATTCAAGTTGTGTTTTTAAATAGCTTCATCAGATCTAGACTCTCATATGGATGTCATGCATGGCATCCAACTCATTTAGAAATGTCTAAACTATCATCTCTATACAACCAATTCAAGTTGGGTTCTTAAATAGCCTCATCAGATCTAGACTCTCATATGGATGTCATGCATGGCATCCAACTCATTCTGAAATGTTTAAACTATCATCTCTATACAACCAATTCAAGTTGGGTTCTTAAATAGCCTCATCAGATCTAGACTCTCATATGGATGTCATGCATGGCATCCAACTCATTCAGAAATGTCTAAACTATCATCTCTATACAACCAATTCAAGTTGGGTTCTTAAATAGCCTTATCAGTTCTAAACTCTCATATGGATGTCATGCATGGCATCCAACTCATTCTGAAATGTCTAAACTATCATCTCTATACAACCAATTCAAGTTGGGTTCTTAAATAGCCTCATCAGATCTAGACTCTCATATGGATGTCATGCATGGCATCCAACTCATTCAGAAATGTCTAAACTATCATCTCTATACAACCAATTCAAGTTATGTTTTTAAATAGCTTCATCAGATCTAGACTCTCATATGGATGTCATGCATGGCATCCAACTCATTTAGAAATGTCTAAACTATCATCTCTATACAACCAATTCAAGTTGGGTTCTTAAATAGCCTTATCAGTTCTAGACTCTCATATGGATGTCATGCATGGCATCCAACTCATTCTGAAATGTCTAAACTATCATCTCTATACAACCAATTCAGGTTGTGTTTTTAAATAGCTTCATCAGATCTAGACTCTCATATGGATGTCATGCATGGCATCCAACTCATTTAGAAATGTCTAAACTATCATCTCTATACAACCAATTCAAGTTGGGTTCTTAAATAGCCTTATCAGTTCTAGACTCTCATATGGATGTCATGCATGGCATCCAACCCATTTAGAAATGTCTAAACTATCATCTCTATACAACCAATTCAAGTTGGGTTCTTAAATAGCCTCATCAGATCTAGACTCTCATATGGATGTCATGCATGGCATCCAACTCATTCTGAAATGTCTAAACTATCATCTCTATACAACCAATTCAAGTTGGGTTCTTAAATAGCCTTATCAGTTCTAGACTCTCATATGGATGTCATGCATGGCATCCAACTCATTCAGAAATGTCTTAACTATCATCTCTATACAACCAATTCAAGTTGGGTTCTTAAATAGCCTTATCAGTTCTAGACTCTCATATGGATGTCATGCATGGCATCCAACTCATTCTGAAATGTCTAAACTATCATCTCTATACAACCAATTCAAGTTGTGTTTTTAAATAGCTTCATCAGATCTAGACTCTCATATGGATGTCATGCATGGCATCCAACTCATTTAGAAATGTCTAAACTATCATCTCTATACAACCAATTCAAGTTGGGTTCTTAAATAGCCTCATCAGATCTAGACTCTCATATGGATGTCATGCATGGCATCCAACTCATTCAGAAATGTCTAAACTATCATCTCTATACAACCAATTCAAGTTGGGTTCTTAAATAGCCTTATCAGTTCTAGACTCTCATATGGATGTCATGCATGGCATCCAACTCATTCTGAAATGTCTAAACTATCATCTCTATACAACCAATTCAAGTTGTGTTTTTAAATAGCCTCATCAGATGTAGACTCTCATATGGATGTCATGCATGGCATCCAACTCATTTAGAAATGTCTAAACTATCATCTCTATACAACCAATTCAAGTTGGGTTCTTAAATAGCCTTATCAGTTCTAGACTCTCATATGGATGTCATGCATGGCATCCAACTCATTCTGAAATGTCTAAACTATCATCTCTATACAACCAATTCAAGTTGTGTTTTTAAATAGCTTCATCAGATCTAGACTCTCATATGGATGTCATGCATGGCATCCAACTCATTTAGAAATGTCTAAACTATCATCTCTATACAACCAATTCAAGTTGGGTTCTTAAATAACCTCATCAGATCTAGACTCTCATATGGATGTCATGCATGGCATCCAACTCATTCTGAAATGTCTAAACTATCATCTCTATACAACCAATACAAGTTGGGTTCTTAAATAGCCTCATCAGATCTAGACTCTCATATGGATGTCATGCATGGCATCCAACTCATTCAGAAATGTCTAAACTATCATCTCTATACAACCAATTCAAGTTGGGTTCTTAAATAGCCTTATCAGTTCTAGACTCTCATATGGATGTCATGCATGGCATCCAACTCATTCTGAAATGTCTAAACTATCATCTCTATACAACCAATTCAGGTTGTGTTTTTAAATAGCTTCATCAGATCTAGACTCTCATATGGATGTCATGCATGGCATCCAACTCATTTAGAAATGTCTAAACTATCATCTCTATACAACCAATTCAAGTTGGGTTCTTAAATAGCCTTATCAGTTCTAGACTCTCATATGGATGTCATGCATGGCATCCAACTCATTTAGAAATGTCTAAACTATCATCTCTATACAACCAATTCAAGTTGGGTTCTTAAATAGCCTCATCAGATCTAGACTCTCATATGGATATCATGCATGGCATCCAACTCATTCTGAAATGTCTAAACTATCATCTCTATTCAACCAATTCAAGTTGGGTTCTTAAATAGCCTTATCAGTTCTAGACTCTCATATGGATGTCATGCATGGCATCCAACTCATTCAGAAATGTCTAAACTATCATCTCTATACAACCAATTCAAGTTGGGTTCTTAAATAGCCTTATCAGTTCTAGACTCTCATATGGATGTCATGCATGGCATCCAACTCATTCTGAAATGTCTAAACTATCATCTCTATACAACCAATTCAAGTTGTGTTTTTAAATAGCTTCATCAGATCTAGACTCTCATATGGATGTCATGCATGGCATCCAACTCATTTAGAAATGTCTAAACTATCATCTCTATACAACCAATTCAAGTTGGGTTCTTAAATAGGCTCATCAGATCTAGACTCTCATATGGATATCATGCATGGCATCCAACTCATTCTGAAATGTCTAAACTATCATCTCTATTCAACCAATTCAAGTTGGGTTCTTAAATAGCCTTATCAGTTCTAGACTCTCATATGGATGTCATGCATGGCATCCAACTCATTCAGAAATGTCTAAACTATCATCTCTATACAACCAATTCAAGTTGGGTTCTTAAATAGCCTTATCAGTTCTAGACTCTCATATGGATGTCATGCATGGCATCCAACTCATTCTGAAATGTCTAAACTATCATCTCTATACAACCAATTCAAGTTGTGTTTTTAAATAGCTTCATCAGATCTAGACTCTCATATGGATGTCATGCATGGCATCCAACTCATTTAGAAATGTCTAAACTATCATCTCTATACAACCAATTCAAGTTGGGTTCTTAAATAGGCTCATCAGATCTAGACTCTCATATGGATGTCATGCATGGCATCCAACTCATTCAGAAATGTCTAAACTATCATCTCTATACAACCAATTCAAGTTGGGTTCTTAAATAGCCTTATCAGTTCTAGACTCTCATATGGATGTCATGCATGGCATCCAACTCATTCTGAAATGTCTAAACTATCATCTCTATACAACCAATTCAAGTTGTGTTTTTAAATAGCTTCATCAGATCTAGACTCTCATATGGATGTCATGCATGGCATCCAACTCATTTAGAAATGTCTAAACTATCATCTCTATACAACCAATTCAAGTTGGGTTCTTAAATAGCCTCATCAGATCTAGACACTCATATGGATGTCATGCATGGCATCCAACTCATTCTGAAATGTCTAAACTATCATCTCTATACAACCAATTCAAGTTGGGTTCTTAAATAGCCTCATCAGATCTAGACTCTCATATGGATGTCATGCATGGCATCCAACTCATTCAGAAATGTCTAAACTATCATCTCTATACAACCAATTCAAGTTGGGTTCTTAAATAGCCTTATCAGTTCTAGACTCTCATATGGATGTCATGCATGGCATCCAACTCATTCTGAAATGTCTAAACTATCATCTCTATACAACCAATTCAAGTTGTGTTTTTAAATAGCTTCATCAGATCTAGACTCTCATATGGATGTCATGCATGGCATCCAACTCATTTAGAAATGTCTAAACTATCATCTCTATACAACCAATTCAAGTTGGGTTCTTAAATAGCCTCATCAGATCTAGACACTCATATGGATGTCATGCATGGCATCCAACTCATTCTGAAATGTCTAAACTATCATCTCTATACAACCAATTCAAGTTGGGTTCTTAAATAGCCTCATCAGATCTAGACTCTCATATGGATGTCATGCATGGCATCCAACTCATTCAGAAATGTCTAAACTATCATCTCTATACAACCAATTCAAGTTGGGTTCTTAAATAGCCTTATCAGTTCTAGACTCTCATATGGATGTCATGCATGGCATCCAACTCATTCTGAAATGTCTAAACTATCATCTCTATACAACCAATTCAAGTTGTGTTTTTAAATAGCCTCATCAGATCTAGACTCTCATATGGATGTCATGCATGGCATCCAACTCATTTAGAAATGTCTAAACTATCATCTCTATACAACCAATTCAAGTTGGGTTCTTAAATAGCCTCATCAGATCTAGACTCTCATATGGATGTCATGCATGGCATCCAACTCATTTAGAAATGTCTAAACTATCATCTCTATACAACCAATTCAAGTTGGGTTCTTAAATAGCCTCATCAGATCTAGACTCTCATATGGATGTCATGCATGGCATCCAACTCATTTAGAAATGTCTAAACTATCATCTCTATACAACCAATTCAAGTTGGGTTCTTAAATAGCCTTATCAGTTCTAGACTCTCATATGGATGTCATGCATGGCATCCAACTCATTTAGAAATGTCTAAACTATCATCTCTATACAACCAATTCAAGTTGGGTTCTTAAATAGCCTTATCAGTTCTAGACTCTCATATGGATGTCATGCATGGCATCCAACTCATTTAGAAATGTCTAAACTATCATCTCTATACAACCAATTCAAGTTGGGTTCTTAAATAGCCTTATCAGTTCTAGACTCTCATATGGATGTCATGCATGGCATCCAACTCATTTAGAAATGTCTAAACTATCATCTCTATACAACCAATTCAAGTTGGGTTCTTAAATAGCCTCATCAGATCTAGACTCTCATATGGATGTCATGCATGGCATCCAACTCATTTAGAAATGTCTAAACTATCATCTCTATACAACCAATTCAAGTTGGGTTCTTAAATAGCCTTATCAGTTCTAGACTCTCATATGGATGTCATGCATGGCATCCAACTCATTTAGAAATGTCTAAACTATCATCTCTATACAACCAATTCAAGTTGGGTTCTTAAATAGCCTCATCAGATCTAGACTCTCATATGGATGTCATGCATGGCATCCAACTCATTTAGAAATATCTAAACTATCATCTCTATACAACCAATTCAAGTTGGGTTCTTAAATAGCCTTATCAGTTCTAGACTCTCATATGGATGTCATGCATGGCATCCAACTCATTTAGAAATGTCTAAACTATCATCTCTATACAACCAATTCAAGTTGGGTTCTTAAATAGCCTCATCAGTTCTAGACTCTCATATGGATGTCATGCATGGCATCCAACTCATTTAGAAATGTCTAAACTATCATCTCTATACAACCAATTCAAGTTGTGTTTTTAAATAGCTTCATCAGATCTAGACTCTCATATGGATGTCATGCATGGCATCCAACTCATTCAGAAATGTCTAAACTATCATCTCTATACAACCAATTCAAGTTGGGTTCTTAAATAGCCTTATCAGTTCTAGACTCTCATATGGATGTCATGCATGGCATCCAACTCATTCTGAAATGTCTAAACTATCATCTCTATACAACCAATTCAAGTTGTGTTTTTAAATAGCTTCATCAGATCTAGACTCTCATATGGATGTCATGCATGGCATCCAACTCATTTAGAAATGTCTAAACTATCATCTCTATACAACCAATTCAAGTTGGGTTCTTAAATAGCCTCTTCAGATCTAGACTCTCATATGGATGTCATGCATGGCATCCAACTCATTCAGAAATGTGTAAACTATCATCTCTATACAACCAATTCAAGTTGGGTTTTTAAATAGCCTTATAAGTTCTAGACTCTCATATGGATGCCATGCATGGCATCCAACTCATTCTGAAATGTCTAAACTATCATCTCTATACAACCAATTCAAGTTGTGTTTTTAAATAGCTTCATCAGATCTAGACTCTCATATGGATGTCATGAATGGCATCCAACTCATTTAGAAATGTCTAAACTATCATCTCTATACAACCAATACAAGTTGGGTTCTTAAATAGCCTCATCAGATCTAGACTCTCATATGGATGTCATGCATGGCATCCAACTCATTCAGAAATGTCTAAACTATCATCTCTATACAACCAATTCAAGTTGGGTTCTTAAATAGCCTTATCAGTTCTAGACTCTCATATGGATGTCATGCATGGCATCCAACTCATTCTGAAATGTCTAAACTATCATCTCTATACAACCAATTCAGGTTGTGTTTTTAAATAGCTTCATCAGATCTAGACTCTCATATGGATGTCATGCATGGCATCCAACTCATTTAGAAATGTCTAAACTATCATCTCTATACAACCAATTCAAGTTGGGTTCTTAAATAGCCTTATCAGTTCTAGACTCTCATATGGATGTCATGCATGGCATCCAACTCATTTAGAAATGTCTAAACTATCATCTCTATACAACCAATTCAAGTTGGGTTCTTAAATAGCCTCATCAGATCTAGACTCTCATATGGATATCATGCATGGCATCCAACTCATACTGAAATGTCTAAACTATCATCTCTATACAACCAATTCAAGTTGTGTTTTTAAATAGCTTCATCAGATCTAGACTCTCATATGGATGTCATGCATGGCATCCAACTCATTTAGAAATGTCTAAACTATCATCTCTATACAACCAATTCAAGTTGGGTTCTTAAATAGCCTCATCAGATCTAGACACTCATATGGATGTCATGCATGGCATCCAACTCATTCTGAAATGTCTAAACTATCATCTCTATACAACCAATTCAAGTTGGGTTCTTAAATAGCCTCATCAGATCTAGACTCTCATATGGATGTCATGCATGGCATCCAACTCATTCAGAAATGTCTAAACTATCATCTCTATACAACCAATTCAAGTTGGGTTCTTAAATAGCCTTATCAGTTCTAGACTCTCATATGGATGTCATGCATGGCATCCAACTCATTCTGAAATGTCTAAACTATCATCTCTATACAACCAATTCAAGTTGTGTTTTTAAATAGCCTCATCAGATCTAGACTCTCATATGGATGTCATGCATGGCATCCAACTCATTTAGAAATGTCTAAACTATCATCTCTATACAACCAATTCAAGTTGGGTTCTTAAATAGCCTCATCAGATCTAGACTCTCATATGGATGTCATGCATGGCATCCAACTCATTTAGAAATGTCTAAACTATCATCTCTATACAACCAATTCAAGTTGGGTTCTTAAATAGCCTTATCAGTTCTAGACTCTCATATGGATGTCATGCATGGCATCCAACTCATTTAGAAATGTCTAAACTATCATCTCTATACAACCAATTCAAGTTGGGTTCTTAAATAGCCTTATCAGTTCTAGACTCTCATATGGATGTCATGCATGGCATCCAACTCATTTAGAAATGTCTAAACTATCATCTCTATACAACCAATTCAAGTTGGGTTCTTAAATAGCCTCATCAGATCTAGACTCTCATATGGATGTCATGCATGGCATCCAACTCATTTAGAAATGTCTAAACTATCATCTCTATACAACCAATTCAAGTTGGGTTCTTAAATAGCCTTATCAGTTCTAGACTCTCATATGGATGTCATGCATGGCATCCAACTCATTTAGAAATGTCTAAACTATCATCTCTATACAACCAATTCAAGTTGGGTTCTTAAATAGCCTCATCAGATCTAGACTCTCATATGGATGTCATGCATGGCATCCAACTCATTTAGAAATATCTAAACTATCATCTCTATACAACCAATTCAAGTTGGGTTCTTAAATAGCCTTATCAGTTCTAGACTCTCATATGGATGTCATGCATGGCATCCAACTCATTTAGAAATGTCTAAACTATCATCTCTATACAACCAATTCAAGTTGGGTTCTTAAATAGCCTCATCAGTTCTAGACTCTCATATGGATGTCATGCATGGCATCCAACTCATTTAGAAATGTCTAAACTATCATCTCTATACAACCAATTCAAGTTGTGTTTTTAAATTGCTTCATCAGATCTAGACTCTCATATGGATGTCATGCATGGCATCCAACTCATTCAGAAATGTCTAAACTATCATCTCTATACAACCAATTCAAGTTGGGTTCTTAAATAGCCTTATCAGTTCTAGACTCTCATATGGATGTCATGCATGGCATCCAACTCATTTAGAAATGTCTAAACTATCATCTCTATACAACCAATTCAAGTTGGGTTCTTAAATAGCCTCATCAGATCTAGACTCTCATATGGATGTCATGCATGGCATCCAACTCATTCAGAAATGTGTAAACTATCATCTCTATACAACCAATTCAAGTTGGGTTTTTAAATAGCCTTATAAGTTCTAGACTCTCATATGGATGCCATGCATGGCATCCAACTCATTCTGAAATGTCTAAACTATCATCTCTATACAACCAATTCAAGTTGTGTTTTTAAATAGCTTCATCAGATCTAGACACTCATATGGATGTCATGCATGGCATCCAACTCATTTAGAAATGTCTAAACTATCATCTCTATACAACCAATTCAAGTTGGGTTCTTAAATAGCTTCATCAGATCTAGACTCTCATATGGATGTCATGCATGGCATCCAACTCATTCTGAAATGTCTAAACTATCATCTCTATACAACCAATTCAAGTTGTGTTTTTAAATAGCTTCATCAGATCTAGACTCTCATATGGATGTCATGCATGGCATCCAACCCATTTAGAAATGTCTAAACTATCATCTCTATACAACCAATTCAAGTTGGGTTCTTAAATAGCCTCATCAGATCTAGACTCTCATATGGATGTCATGCATGGCATCCAACTCATTTAGAAATGTCTAAACTATCATCTCTATACAACCAATTCAAGTTGGGTTCTTAAATAGCCTCATCAGATCTAGACTCTCATATGGATGTCATGCATGGCATCCAACTCATTCTGAAATGTCTAAACTATCATCTCTATACAACCAATTCAAGTTGGGTTCTTAAATAGCCTCATCAGATCTAGACTCTCATATGGATGTCATGCATGGCATCCAACTCATTCAGAAATGTCTAAACTATCATCTCTATACAACCAATTCAAGTTGGGTTCTTAAATAGCCTTATCAGTTCTAGACTCTCATATGGATGTCATGCATGCCATCCAACTCATTCAGAAATGTCTAAACTATCATCTCTATACAACCAATTCAAGTTGGGTTCTTAAATAGCCTTATCAGTTCTAGACTCTCATATGGATGTCATGCATGGCATCCAACTCATTCTGAAATGTCTAAACTATCATCTCTATACAACCAATTCAAGTTGGGTTCTTAAATAGCCTCATCAGATCTAGACTCTCATATGGATGTCATGCATGGCATCCAACTCATTCAGAAATGTCTAAACTATCATCTCCATACAACCAATTCAAGTTGGGTTCTTAAATAGCCTTATCAGTTCTAGACTCTCATATGGATGTCATGCATGGCATCCAACTCATTCTGAAATGTCTAAACTATCATCTCTATACAACCAATTCAAGTTGGGTTCTTAAATAGCCTTATCAGTTCTAGACTCTCATATGGATGTCATGCATGGCATCCAACTCATTCAGAAATGTCTAAACTATCATCTCTATACAACCAATTCAAGTTGGGTTCTTAAATAGCCTCATCAGATCTAGACTCTCATATGGATGTCATGCATGGCATCCAACTCATTTAGAAATGTCTAAACTATCATCTCTATACAACCAATTCAAGTTGGGTTCTTAAATAGCCTCATCAGATCTAGACTCTCATATGGATATCATGCATGGCATCCAACTCATACTGAAATGTCTAAACTATCATCTCTATACAACCAATTCAAGTTGTGTTTTTAAATAGCTTCATCAGATCTAGACTCTCATATGGATGTCATGCATGGCATCCAACTCATTTAGAAATGTCTAAACTATCATCTCTATACAACCAATTCAAGTTGGGTTCTTAAATAGCCTCATCAGATCTAGACACTCATATGGATGTCATGCATGGCATCCAACTCATTCTGAAATGTCTAAACTATCATCTCTATACAACCAATTCAAGTTGGGTTCTTAAATAGCCTCATCAGATCTAGACTCTCATATGGATGTCATGCATGGCATCCAACTCATTCAGAAATGTCTAAACTATCATCTCTATACAACCAATTCAAGTTGGGTTCTTAAATAGCCTTATCAGTTCTAGACTCTCATATGGATGTCATGCATGGCATCCAACTCATTCTGAAATGTCTAAACTATCATCTCTATACAACCAATTCAAGTTGTGTTTTTAAATAGCCTCATCAGATCTAGACTCTCATATGGATGTCATGCATGGCATCCAACTCATTTAGAAATGTCTAAACTATCATCTCTATACAACCAATTCAAGTTGGGTTCTTAAATAGCCTCATCAGATCTAGACTCTCATATGGATGTCATGCATGGCATCCAACTCATTTAGAAATGTCTAAACTATCATCTCTATACAACCAATTCAAGTTGGGTTCTTAAATAGCCTTATCAGTTCTAGACTCTCATATGGATGTCATGCATGGCATCCAACTCATTTAGAAATGTCTAAACTATCATCTCTATACAACCAATTCAAGTTGGGTTCTTAAATAGCCTTATCAGTTCTAGACTCTCATATGGATGTCATGCATGGCATCCAACTCATTTAGAAATGTCTAAACTATCATCTCTATACAACCAATTCAAGTTGGGTTCTTAAATAGCCTCATCAGATCTAGACTCTCATATGGATGTCATGCATGGCATCCAACTCATTTAGAAATGTCTAAACTATCATCTCTATACAACCAATTCAAGTTGGGTTCTTAAATAGCCTTATCAGTTCTAGACTCTCATATGGATGTCATGCATGGCATCCAACTCATTTAGAAATGTCTAAACTATCATCTCTATACAACCAATTCAAGTTGGGTTCTTAAATAGCCTCATCAGATCTAGACTCTCATATGGATGTCATGCATGGCATCCAACTCATTTAGAAATATCTAAACTATCATCTCTATACAACCAATTCAAGTTGGGTTCTTAAATAGCCTTATCAGTTCTAGACTCTCATATGGATGTCATGCATGGCATCCAACTCATTTAGAAATGTCTAAACTATCATCTCTATACAACCAATTCAAGTTGGGTTCTTAAATAGCCTCATCAGTTCTAGACTCTCATATGGATGTCATGCATGGCATCCAACTCATTTAGAAATGTCTAAACTATCATCTCTATACAACCAATTCAAGTTGTGTTTTTAAATAGCTTCATCAGATCTAGACTCTCATATGGATGTCATGCATGGCATCCAACTCATTCAGAAATGTCTAAACTATCATCTCTATACAACCAATTCAAGTTGGGTTCTTAAATAGCCTTATCAGTTCTAGACTCTCATATGGATGTCATGCATGGCATCCAACTCATTTAGAAATGTCTAAACTATCATCTCTATACAACCAATTCAAGTTGGGTTCTTAAATAGCCTCATCAGATCTAGACTCTCATATGGATGTCATGCATGGCATCCAACTCATTCAGAAATGTGTAAACTATCATCTCTATACAACCAATTCAAGTTGGGTTTTTAAATAGCCTTATAAGTTCTAGACTCTCATATGGATGCCATGCATGGCATCCAACTCATTCTGAAATGTCTAAACTATCATCTCTATACAACCAATTCAAGTTGTGTTTTTAAATAGCTTCATCAGATCTAGACACTCATATGGATGTCATGCATGGCATCCAACTCATTTAGAAATGTCTAAACTATCATCTCTATACAACCAATTCAAGTTGGGTTCTTAAATAGCTTCATCAGATCTAGACTCTCATATGGATGTCATGCATGGCATCCAACTCATTCTGAAATGTCTAAACTATCATCTCTATACAACCAATTCAAGTTGTGTTTTTAAATAGCTTCATCAGATCTAGACTCTCATATGGATGTCATGCATGGCATCCAACCCATTTAGAAATGTCTAAACTATCATCTCTATACAACCAATTCAAGTTGGGTTCTTAAATAGCCTCATCAGATCTAGACTCTCATATGGATGTCATGCATGGCATCCAACTCATTTAGAAATGTCTAAACTATCATCTCTATACAACCAATTCAAGTTGGGTTCTTAAATAGCCTCATCAGATCTAGACTCTCATATGGATGTCATGCATGGCATCCAACTCATTCTGAAATGTCTAAACTATCATCTCTATACAACCAATTCAAGTTGGGTTCTTAAATAGCCTCATCAGATCTAGACTCTCATATGGATGTCATGCATGGCATCCAACTCATTCAGAAATGTCTAAACTATCATCTCTATACAACCAATTCAAGTTGGGTTCTTAAATAGCCTTATCAGTTCTAGACTCTCATATGGATGTCATGCATGCCATCCAACTCATTCAGAAATGTCTAAACTATCATCTCTATACAACCAATTCAAGTTGGGTTCTTAAATAGCCTTATCAGTTCTAGACTCTCATATGGATGTCATGCATGGCATCCAACTCATTCTGAAATGTCTAAACTATCATCTCTATACAACCAATTCAAGTTGGGTTCTTAAATAGCCTCATCAGATCTAGACTCTCATATGGATGTCATGCATGGCATCCAACTCATTCAGAAATGTCTAAACTATCATCTCCATACAACCAATTCAAGTTGGGTTCTTAAATAGCCTTATCAGTTCTAGACTCTCATATGGATGTCATGCATGGCATCCAACTCATTCTGAAATGTCTAAACTATCATCTCTATACAACCAATTCAAGTTGGGTTCTTAAATAGCCTTATCAGTTCTAGACTCTCATATGGATGTCATGCATGGCATCCAACTCATTCAGAAATGTCTAAACTATCATCTCTATACAACCAATTCAAGTTGGGTTCTTAAATAGCCTCATCAGATCTAGACTCTCATATGGATGTCATGCATGGCATCCAACTCATTCAGAAATGTCTAAACTATTATCTCTATACAACCAATTCAAGTTGGGTTCTTAAATAGCCTCATCAGATCTAGACTCTCATATGGATGTCATGCATGGCATCCAACTCATTCAGAAATGTCTAAACCATCATCTCTATACAACCAATTCAAGTTGGGTTCTTAAATAGCCTTATCAGTTCTAGACTCTCATATGGATGTCATGCATGCCATCCAACTCATTCTGAAATGTCTAAACTATCATCTCTATACAACCAATTCAAGTTGGGTTCTTAAATAGCCTTATCAGTTCTAGACTCTCATATGGATGTCATGCATGGCATCCAACTCATTCAGAAATGTCTAAACTATCATCTCTATACAACCAATTCAAGTTGGGTTCTTAAATAGCCTCATCAGATCTAGACTCTCATATGGATGTCATGCATGGCATCCAACTCATTCAGAAATGTCTAAACTATCATCTCTATACAACCAATTCAAGTTGGGTTCTTAAATAGCCTCATCAGATCTAGACTTTTATATGCATGTCATGCATGGCATCCAACTCATTTAGAAATGTCTAAACTATCATCTCTATACAACCAATTCAAGTTGGGTTCTTAAATAGCCTCATCAGATCTAGACTCTCATATGGATGTCATGCATGGCATCCAACTCATTCAGAAATGTGTAAACTATCATCTCTATACAACCAATTCAAGTTGGGTTTTTAAATAGCCTTATAAGTTCTAGACTCTCATATGGATGCCATGCATGGCATCCAACTCATTCTGAAATGTCTAAACTATCATCTCTATACAACCAATTCAAGTTGTGTTTTTAAATAGCTTCATCAGATCTAGACACTCATATGGATGTCATGCATGGCATCCAACTCATTTAGAAATGTCTAAACTATCATCTCTATACAACCAATTCAAGTTGGGTTCTTAAATAGCTTCATCAGATCTAGACTCTCATATGGATGTCATGCATGGCATCCAACTCATTCTGAAATGTCTAAACTATCATCTCTATACAACCAATTCAAGTTGTGTTTTTAAATAGCTTCATCAGATCTAGACTCTCATATGGATGTCATGCATGGCATCCAACCCATTTAGAAATGTCTAAACTATCATCTCTATACAACCAATTCAAGTTGGGTTCTTAAATAGCCTCATCAGATCTAGACTCTCATATGGATGTCATGCATGGCATCCAACTCATTTAGAAATGTCTAAACTATCATCTCTATACAACCAATTCAAGTTGGGTTCTTAAATAGCCTCATCAGATCTAGACTCTCATATGGATGTCATGCATGGCATCCAACTCATTCTGAAATGTCTAAACTATCATCTCTATACAACCAATTCAAGTTGGGTTCTTAAATAGCCTCATCAGATCTAGACTCTCATATGGATGTCATGCATGGCATCCAACTCATTCAGAAATGTCTAAACTATCATCTCTATACAACCAATTCAAGTTGGGTTCTTAAATAGCCTTATCAGTTCTAGACTCTCATATGGATGTCATGCATGCCATCCAACTCATTCAGAAATGTCTAAACTATCATCTCTATACAACCAATTCAAGTTGGGTTCTTAAATAGCCTTATCAGTTCTAGACTCTCATATGGATGTCATGCATGGCATCCAACTCATTCTGAAATGTCTAAACTATCATCTCTATACAACCAATTCAAGTTGGGTTCTTAAATAGCCTCATCAGATCTAGACTCTCATATGGATGTCATGCATGGCATCCAACTCATTCAGAAATGTCTAAACTATCATCTCCATACAACCAATTCAAGTTGGGTTCTTAAATAGCCTTATCAGTTCTAGACTCTCATATGGATGTCATGCATGGCATCCAACTCATTCTGAAATGTCTAAACTATCATCTCTATACAACCAATTCAAGTTGGGTTCTTAAATAGCCTTATCAGTTCTAGACTCTCATATGGATGTCATGCATGGCATCCAACTCATTCAGAAATGTCTAAACTATCATCTCTATACAACCAATTCAAGTTGGGTTCTTAAATAGCCTCATCAGATCTAGACTCTCATATGGATGTCATGCATGGCATCCAACTCATTCAGAAATGTCTAAACTATTATCTCTATACAACCAATTCAAGTTGGGTTCTTAAATAGCCTCATCAGATCTAGACTCTCATATGGATGTCATGCATGGCATCCAACTCATTCAGAAATGTCTAAACCATCATCTCTATACAACCAATTCAAGTTGGGTTCTTAAATAGCCTTATCAGTTCTAGACTCTCATATGGATGTCATGCATGCCATCCAACTCATTCTGAAATGTCTAAACTATCATCTCTATACAACCAATTCAAGTTGGGTTCTTAAATAGCCTTATCAGTTCTAGACTCTCATATGGATGTCATGCATGGCATCCAACTCATTCAGAAATGTCTAAACTATCATCTCTATACAACCAATTCAAGTTGGGTTCTTAAATAGCCTCATCAGATCTAGACTCTCATATGGATGTCATGCATGGCATCCAACTCATTCAGAAATGTCTAAACTATCATCTCTATACAACCAATTCAAGTTGGGTTCTTAAATAGCCTCATCAGATCTAGACTTTTATATGCATGTCATGCATGGCATCCAACTCATTCTGAAATGTCTAATGTATATGTGTTAAACTTTCATTGGCTTTTCCATTGTCTCATCTGCAAATTAGGAGTAACTATATTTCTATATTTCGGAAACGAAAGAATCTATGTTAATATTTTTCTTCTTTCTTTCATTCCTTCTTCCTATTTACATGTATCAACTTTTCATTAGTTCTTCCAATGTTTAATCTCCAAACTGGGAGACAATATATATTAATATTCAAAGAAATATATAAATATTTAAATGATAGGAATAATATTTTCTTCTTTTTTCTTGCATTCCTTCTTCCTGTGTACATGTGTTAAGTTTTACATTGGCTTTTTCATTATCTAAACTCCAAACTTAGAGCCAATATATATTAATATTCAAGGAATTATTCAAAGCATTATTTTATATTTAAATGATAAGAATCTATAATAATAATAATAATAACAATTATATTTAAATGATAAGAATCTATAATAATAATTTCTTTTTCTTTTTCTTTTATTCCTTCTCCCTGTGTACATGTATTAACCTTTCATTGGCTCTTCCATTGTCTAATCTCCAAATTAGGAAACACCATACTTCAATATTCAAGACATTATTGAAATGATAAAAATCTATAATATTTTTCTTCTTTCTTTCATTCCTTCTTCCTGGAAACATATGTTCAGCTTTCATTAGCTCTTCCATTGTATAATCTCCAAGCTTGGAGAGAAAATACATTAATATTCAAGGAATTATTCAAAGAATTATTCAAAGAATTATTTTATATTTAAATGATAAGAATCTATAATAATAAATTTCTTCTTTTTTCTTTCATTCCTTCTTCCTGTGTTAAGTTTTACATTGGCTCTTTCATTATCTAAACTCCAAATTTAGAGCCAATATATATTAATATTCAAGGAATTATTCAAAGAATTATTTTATATTTAAATGATAAGAATCTATAATAATAATAATAATAATAATAATTATATTTAAATGATAAGAATCTATAATAATAATTTCTTTTTCTTTTATTCCTTCTCCCTGTGTACATGTATTAACCTTTCATTGGCTCTTCCATTGTCTAATCTCCAAATTAGGAAACACCATACTTCAATATTCAAGACATTATTGAAATGATAAAAATCCATAATATTTTTCTTCTTTCTTTCATTTCTTCTTCCTGGAAACATATGTTTAGCTTTCATTAGCTCTTCCATTGTATAATCTCCAAGCTTGGAGAGAAAATACATTAATATTCAAGGAATTATTCAAAGAATTATTCAAAGAATTATTCAAAGAATTATTCAAAGAATTATTTTATATTTCAATGATAAGAATCTATAATAATAAATTTCTTCTTTTTTCTTTCATTCCTTCTTCCTGTGTACATATATTATGCTTTCATTATATTTTTCAATGTCTAATCTCAAAACTAGGAGATGCCATACTGCAATACTCAGGACATTATTTAAATGATAAGAATCTATAATAATATTTTCTTTTTTCTTTCATGCTTTACTCCTGTGTACATGTGTTTAACTTTCATTGGCTTTTCCATTGTCTAATCTCCAAATTAGGAGTCACCATACTTCAATATTCAGGACATTATTGAAATGATAAGAATCTACAATGTTTTTCCTCTTTCTTTCATTCCTTCTTCCTGTGTACGTGTTAATCTTTCATTGTATCTTCCAATGTTTAATCTCCAAGCTTGGAGACAAAATATATTAATATTCAAGGAATTATTCAAAGAATTATTCAAAGAATTATTTTGTATTTAAATGATAAGAATCTATAACAATATTTTTTTCTTTTTTCCTTCATCACTTCTTCCTGTGTACATGTGTTGAGCTTTCACTGTATCTTCCAATGTCTAATCTCCAAACTTGACACTTCAATATTTAGGTCATTATCTTATATGTAAATGATGATAGCTAACCATATATTAGAATACTGTATAATTTGCAGATGTGTCATTATCATTTCAAGAATTGTTTTGATTATTGAACTCAAATTCTTTGTGTTGCATTTTTCATGCGTCAAGGTTCCAACCAACCTATTCTACAGACTTTTTCAGGTGCACAAGCCTCACATTGACGCAAATGGAAAATCTGTAAGCCAGGTCAGTGTGGATTTCTTTGCTTAGCAAGGAAAGAACTGTCAAGCATGTATAAAAATAAGTAATCACCTGTGTTACAAGCATTGCTACAACTGAAATTGCTTGAGTGCATGTGTTGCCTGAAATGAGCTGCACCAATTGTTATATTTGCCTAATATATTCAGCAATGTGACTGAACAAAGAGTTATGGATGATGTGTTCAAAGGATAAATCAGTAACACATGTAGTTTAATGACAGCAATACAGGTAAAATAGTTCTGTGATTTATTACACATGTTTGGCCATAAAAGAATATATATAAAACAACCAATAAACTACAGTGTTCAGAGAGAGAATGTGTTAAGATGTCAACACTTGTAAGGCATTTATTTGCCCTACTCTTTTGAGCATTTACATTTTGTAAGGTGTAGGGTAGAGCAATATGACCATGTTTTTTGCAAATGATCAGATGGTTTGAAATGTGGGCTTTGTAATGTTGAAAGGGGGCACTGGGAGTTTTTTTTATTTCCTGGCAGGGGTGAACATACTCAGGTGGCAGTGGGCATGTATCCATTTTTTTCAGATTTTCAAAAATGATTCAATATTGGCTACAAAAGGAAATTTCTGAAAGTGCAGTGGAAAACTATCAAACTTTTCTTCATTGCTTTTTCAACTTCCTATATGGCTGAATATGGTTTCAATGCACTTACAGGGCTTCTTCCTAAACAAAGAAACTGCTTGCAGATTACAAAACAAGGTGATTTATGATTACTTCCAAGAAGCATGGAACCTAGAGTAAGATCCTTAGCCAGCAAGCACCGAAGTCAACCATTGCATTGAAAACATAAAGATAAGCTATCAAATGAATGTAGAGTAAGATCCTTAGCCAGCAAGCACCAAAGTCAACCATTGCATTGAAAACATAAAGATAAGCTATCAAATGAATGTAGAGTAAGATCCTTAGCCAGCAAGCACCAAAGTCAACCATTGCATTGAAAACATAAAGATAAGCTATCAAATGAATGTAGAGTAAAAGCCTTAGCCAGCAAGCACCAAAGTCAACCATTGCATTGAAAACATAAAGATAAGCTATCAAATGAATGTAGAGTAAAAGCCTTAGCCAGCAAGCACCAAAGTCAACCATTGCATTGAAAACATAAAGATAAGCTATCAAATGAATGTAGAGTAAAAGCCTTAGCCAGCAAGCACCAAAGTCAACCATTGCATTGAAAACATAAAGATAAGCTATCAAATGAATGTAGAGTAAAAGCCTTAGCCAGCAAGCACCAAAGTCAACCATTGCATTGAAAACATAAAGATAAGCTATCAAATGAATGTAGAGTAAAAGCCTTAGCCAGCAAGCACCAAAGTCAACCATTGCATTGAAAACATAAAGATAAGCTATCAAATGAATGTAGAGTAAAAGCCTTAGCCAGCAAGCACCAAAGTCAACCATTGCATTGAAAACATAAAGATAAGCTATCAAATGAATGTAGAGTAAGATCCTTAGCCAGCAAGCACCAAAGTCAACCATTGCATTGAAAACATAAAGATAAGCTATCAAATGAATGTAGAGTAAAAGCCTTAGCCAGCAAGCACCAAAGTCAACCATTGCATTGAAAACATAAAGATAAGCTATCAAATGAATGTAGAGTAAAAGCCTTAGCCAGCAAGCACCAAAGTCAACCATTGCATTGAAAACATAAAGATAAGCTATCAAATGAATGTAGAGTAAAAGCCTTAGCCAGCAAGCACCAAAGTCAACCATTGCATTGAAAACATAAAGATAAGCTATCAAATGAATGTAGAGTAAAAGCCTTAGCCAGCAAGCACCAAAGTCAACCATTGCATTGAAAACATAAAGATAAGCTATCAAATGAATGTAGAGTAAAAGCCTTAGCCAGCAAGCACCAAAGTCAACCATTGCATTGAAAACATAAAGATAAGCTATCAAATGAATGTAGAGTAAAAGCCTTAGCCAGCAAGCACCAAAGTCAACCATTGCATTGAAAACATAAAGATAAGCTATCAAATGAATGTAGAGTAAAAGCCTTAGCCAGCAAGCACCAAAGTCAACCATCGCATTGAAAACATTTAGATAAGCTATCAAATAAATGTTTTTTTTAGGATTTTAATGATTGGCATTTCTAATAGAAATGAAAACAGTATTAACATTATTTTTGCACTAATACCTAAGTGTTATCTTGCTAGGAAAGATGAATTCAGTATAATATTCAAAATTTAATTTGACGGGGTGGGGGGGTTGTTGACAAAACGTTTGTGCCCCAATGTGGCACTGGTTGAGAAATGCTGGTCTAAATTATATATAGAGAGCTCACCTCTTGTTCAGCCTATTTCTCTTCGTAGTTTACACTTAATTGAAGTTGTAATACTCCTTGGCAACTACAGAAGACATACGGTACTTTCTATTGCTCCCGTTTGCAACCTTTTTTTTGTATTACATTTTGGTTTCTGGACTAACTGTTTCTAGACACATCAAATATTAATATAATTTACTGCCATTTTTTTTTTTATTTTGGTTGGCAAATATTTTCTTGACTTGACTGAAAAAATATGTTCGGTCTTTACAGATTTTTTTAATGCTAAACTTCACCCAATACAGGGCTAGAGAACCACTCAAGGTAGAGGGTTAATGTTAAAATGGTTATAATGAATGTGATGTGGGATATGAATGAAAAAAAGGTGGGGTAAGTCAAGATTACAAGGATAAGAAGGATAGATTGTGATTGACTCTGGTTATGGAGAGTCAATGATATGATGGACAAATTACATGATGATGGACAACTGGACAGATGATGGACAGATGACATGATGATGGACAATTGGACAGATGATGAACAGATGACATGATTATGGGTAACTAGACAGATGATGGACAGATGACATGATGATGGACAACTGGACAGATGATGGACAGATGTTATGATGATGGACAACTAGACAGATAATGGACAAATGGCATGATGATGGACAACTGGACAGATGATGGACAGATGACATGATGATGGACAACTGGACAGATGATGGACAGATGTTATGATGATGAACAACTAGACAGATAATGGACAAATGGCATGATGATGGACAACTGGACAGATGATGAACAGATGACATGATAATAGGAAACTGGAGAGATGATGGACAGATGACATGATGATGGACAACTGGAGAGATGATGGACAGATGTTATGATAATGGATAAATGATGGCTGATGATATTTTCTATACTAAAGTTCACCTAACACAAGGTTCGAGAGCCACTCAAGGTAGAGTGTTATTGTTAAAATGGTTATAATGAATGAGGTATGCGATATGAATGAAGAGAGGGTGGTAGGTAATGAAAATAATGAGGATGAGGAGGATAGATAACGATTGACTTTGCATTTGAAGAGGTTAAGATTGTGATGTTCAGGTTCAGGGAAACACCTACATGGGAGTCTGTTCCATAAAGTAGCAGTTCTTGAGAAAAACTGCGCAGGATATTTTGTATGCATTTAAATTTAAGATAGTATAGCTGAGTCAAACTTTCTTGTTATGTTTGTATTTAAGATTGTATGGCCCTAGAACGAACAGGACATGATGTGGCAAAAACAAACATTACAAATGGAATGACTTCAGTCGTCTGGAATGAAACTTTAGAAAAATATTAAAATGAAAATTAATTTAAAGTCCATACCTATAAAATGTGAGTGTCACTAGTTTCTTTTTTACTTATTTAAAGTGTGTATTAATTTTACTAAATCACTGTGTGTAGTTGTGCTTATATTAGGTGTGATGATGTATTTGTATATATGTTCATTTATTGTGTCTGTATATACAGTCTAACCCGGATATAGAAGAGTTGTCGGGACCAGAGAAGAAGTCTCTTATATCAGGGTCTCTTATATCCGGGTTACACTGTATAAACTTCTACTTGTATAACTACAGTGTAACCCGGATATAAGATACCCTGATATAAGAGAAACCCGGATATAAGAGATATTTTCTCTGGTCCCAAATTAGAGCCATACTTACCTAAACAAAATAGACCAAACCCGGATATAAGAGAAACCCGGATATAAGAGACTTCTTCTCCGGTCCCGACAACTCTCTTATATCCGTGTTACACTGTATATATGTATGTTTTTGCATGTGTGTGCTTGTGCATATATGTGTAAGTGTGTGAACTATTGAATTTATTGTGTGTCTCATGAACGGAGAGTGAAAAACTGAATGACTTTGTTTTCCTCCCAATCTGCAGTGGCAGCCATATTTGAAGTTAAGGATGAAGATAGTAAAATTTGATGTTTTACAAAAAATAAATAAATAAAAATTAAAAAGAAAGGTTTTCTTTTCCTATTTCTTTTGACTGAGTGCCAGAGGCAAAATATTTGGGGCATGTTAATTCTGACAGAGAAAAGTGATGATTTCAAGAGAGTGGTTACAAATTGTAACGAGAGGTTTTTATTGTTTTTGCTTTTTTCTCACTTTCTCCAGCAAGCCATTATTCAAATGTAATAATGTCTTGAATATAATCTTGTGAGGCATCATGGGAATTTTTTTGTCCCTCCTCTTCCCTTGGAAAGGGAAAACTTGTAGAATGTTGCAATGCTTATTTTGAAGACTTCAGGCAAGTCTTTCAGGTGCCAGGCTGATTTAGGCCAATATGTTCAAAAGCCATCTTCTTAAAAGTAGATTTGACATTATTTTATCATATCTTGAATCTTGGTTGCTAATATCAATTAATGTTTAGTGATGACGAAAAGAATAGTTTTCCTTCTTTGCAACATTCTGAACAATATTTAAAAATCTATATTTTAACATGAATTTCAAATAGCAGTTATCAGCACAGAGGATAGAACCAACATGCAGAGTTCAAATTCCAACCAAGTCCTTTGCAATCACTTTCATCCAGAGGCCCTTGGGAAATCTATTAATCCATCACTTATCCACACAAAGCTATGGGCAAAATAGTAGGACTAACTGCTATATTATAATGATATTAAGGAAGATAGATACATAGATAGATATGAACAGACTAGATAGATAGATATATATGAACAATCTGATTTAGATAGGCAAATATGAACTGAGATAGATAGATAGATATGAACAATTTGATTTAGATAGATAGATAGATATGAACTGAGATAGATATGAACAATTTGATATAGATAATGGTCTTCATTTTAGTCACTGGTATCTCTACTTTTGTTGGTAACCAGTCTAGAAGAACAACTCTGAATTCCAAAAAACAGTAAGATATGAGGCTGGAAATTCCACTCTATAAAAACCTACTTGTAATGGAAACCAGAGCAGCAACACCAATCATGGTGAAGCTATGGCCGTATACCCCCAAATTGTCTACAAGTTTAATATACATATACATATTCATTAATAGCAGAGTAGACTGGGCTCTCTAGTTTTGATTGATAACCAACATAGAAGAAAGATAAAACTGAATTCAAAACTGGTTCAATGCAGGGATCACAACTTGAAACTAGTTCCTGTTGAAACCATAGCAACAGCACCTAGAATGGTGTAACTTTGGCTCTATATGCCACAGTGTATTCTAATGGTATTAAGGTAGACTGACAGATAGATAAATAGATATATAGATAGAGATGAAGAAATTGAGACAGATATCTATCTATCTAGCTAGATAGATATGAACAATCTGAGATAAATAGATAATGAATAAACTTAGATTTTGGTTTAGATTGGTTTGGTTTATTTTGTTTTACGACATATCAACCTCAATGGGTTATTTTATGCCGACAAATTTTTTATTGCTGGTAATATGTTTTTTTTTAAAATGTATTTCTAGTAATATTTTTTTCTTCAAAAAATCTATTTCTGGTAATATTTTTTTTCCAAAAATGTAATATCTTTTTTTTTCAAAAAAATGTATTGCTGTTAATAATTTTTAACAAAGTATTTCTGGTATTAAAACCTATTTTTACACTTTCATAGTGTTTTGACCCCAGTTTGGGGGTTAACTATTTGCCCATAGCTGGGAGCCTAACAGATACTACCACCCTGGGCCAAGGTGGACCTGGGAACACCAGCAATTAAGAGGTGGTTCCACGCTCCTCAAAACTTCCTGATCAGAGGCCTTGCCATTGGACATAATTTATTGTCTTACCCAGGACGCGGATGTAGATTATCGTCATACCCAAGACAAAAATAGATAGATAGATAGATAGATAGATAGATAGATATGAACATAGATATATTAACATAGATCAAATGCTTAATGAGATAGATAGATAGATAGATAGATAGATAGATAATGAACAAACTGTGATAGATAAATTTTTAAAACTGATTTTCACCTTGTTCAAGGCCCGAGGGTCACTTGAGAAAAAGGGTTGAAGAGTAAGAAGCCCATCTTTGGTGTGTAAGATAATGGTTAACTCTGAACTTGAAGAGGCTAAGATTGTCGAGATCTGGGGAAGCATCCTCTTGGGAGTTGGTTCTAAATGCTAGTGGTTTGTGGGAAGAAGCTGTTTGAGTGGAACTTACATCTCACCAAAGGAATACGAAGAGAATGAGGGTGGTTCGATACAATGTGTGTAGCATGGCAGATCTTAGCCATGATGGTTAGGACTGGTGGATATGAGGTATGTAGTTCAGCTGAACACTTTCCATGGAAATAGAAATAGAGGCATGCAACATCATATCAGTGGGGAAGGGGTTGTAGGCTGGAAAGTCACTCATCATGCACAAGGATGCCGAGATGCTTTTGAACTCTAAAAACCTGTTTTTATTTAACTAGAATGACTTAAAGTGTTCATTTACATATCAAGCCTGCATTAAGAACTGCTAATTTATATCTGGGAAGCGTTCTAACAGAGGACGGAAAGTGCAATACTAAAGACTGAAGACTCATTGGGATAGCCAAAGATGCATCCTAAAAGCTAAGCAAAGTATAAAGAGACAGAAAATCTTTGCGAGATACAAACAAAAAAGTACTGAAATGTTATGTAATGTCTCTCCACTTATGTGGTAGTGAATGTTGGATGGTCTACTCACAAACAAAGAAGAGGACTTGAAGCAACAGAAATGGGGTTCTACAGAAGGATGCTGAGGATAACATGGACCAAACATGTGAGCAACAACAAAGTTTTAGAGAAAATAAAAATGAAAAGGAAACTTATAGTTAACATCAGAAAGAGGCAGTTAAAATTTCTAGGGCACAAAATAAGGAAAGAGGGCTTGAAAAATCTGATACTCACAGGATAAATTGAAGGCAAAAGGGTCATGGGAAAACAATGCATAGTGAGCTTGAGGGTGGAACAAGGTTTATAAGAAATAACAAAAAAAACAAAATTTATTAAGAGCTATGACGGACAGGAAATTGTGGAGAGCCATGATCACTTACATCTTAACGGGACACAGCACATAATGAAGAAGGAGGTTTTGTGTGATGGTGTCAATGAAGTTGCATTTTTCTCTCCCTGCTGGCTATTACTAGTTGTTTTGAGTCCAGAGGTAAAAGAACTTCAACATGGGGAATTTTAACTATTAATGTCGACGTATACATCTCTAACTAGCCAGCATGAGGTGGCTGTTCAACAAAAATAGGCGAGGACTGGCACAATAAAGGGAAGAATGCATTTCACAGGAAAATTAAATATATTAATGATTTTTAGAGACAAAACTAGAGGTTCACATTACCTTAAAAAAGAATTATCTGCCAAAGAAGAAAACCAGAATCAAGATCGGATCGACTTTAGTCAGCCTCGAAATATGGTAATCGTTTGTGCATCTCTATCAGTCTTGACCATTCATGACCTTGCTTACTCCAATAAAAGAATGCTACTTCTAGTATACTTTATAACCCCTGATATTTGGTTCAGAACATCCCTATTGATATTTTCTCTCAGTCGGACAGAGAAACCTGCCAAGTATACAAGGGCAGTGACAAACCTATATTTTTAGGACCCTTAAACATGAACAGACAAGGGGTTCCCTTTGCAAACAGAAACAATAGATTAGAGGATCCAATTGACAAAATGTAGGCTATGAATAGATTCTCATTGAGCTCATGCAGTTGGTGGGGTTGGCACAGCAAGCTCCCAATAATATTTTGAAATTTAACCAATTACAAGGGAATTTTTATGCCATATGAAATGAGTATTAGAACTTATTTTGAGGCCAACATTAGCTACTTCAACCCATTGGCTTATGATCCTATCATAAAATGATCTTATTTTAATAATAAACACTTAAAAAATATTTTGCTGAAAAATTCATTCATTAAAAAAGTTATTTCAGGGCTCCTTCTGGGATTAGGGGCCCTGGAGCTTAAGATTCTTTAGTTTCATAGTAAATCTGCCACTGTTGTGTATTTTTAGCCTTAAAATCAAGGCAATCAATAAGAATGAAAAATAGAGGATGTCAAAACTGAATTGTCCATCCATGTTAATGTCCATCTTAGACAATTTATGCTGTTTTCTTGTTAAGCTTTTGTCTGGCTTACAGCCACATCTGGTACTCATACGACCACCAAGGAATGTAGTTCACCAGAACACTTGTCATGGAAATAGTGATAAATTAGCAAGAGGCTGGTATTAGGGCCCCTAAAGCTTAAGATTCATTCGTTTCATAGAAGATCCACCACTGTACAAGGGTGTGCTGAAGAGACAGTAAATTCAGGAAAGAACTTTTCAGCATCCCCTCATATAGGAAATAAAAAAGCAACTCTTTAATGTCTGGTCATAAAAAAGCTGATATTTTAGAAAAAAAGCTGAAAAGGCTCCAGAATAGTTTAGGTTTAAATAAAGTTAATGTAAAAAAAAAAAAGAAGCCAGGGAATGTATTGAGCCCAAGTTCCTGTAAAAATTTCCACTTTTATATATTCTCGAGGAAAGATATGTTTGATATCGAACAAAACTAATATATGCAGTGATTTCATATTTTATACAATATAGCTTTTTTTATTCCTCTTTAAAGAAAACGGGGACGATGGTTCTATCCAACCAAGAAGAGCTTCATATTAAAAAATCAATATTTTAAAGATTTCTCCTGAACATGCACTTGAATTAGCATTTATTACAATGTAGTATTCAGCGAGTACTTAACTCTCTCACTCGCCCCCTCCTCTCTCTCTCTATATATATCTATATCTATATATCTATATCTATATATCTATATCTATATATCTATATATCAGGTTGATGCAAAAGTAATGTCTGATTTTTGAGAAAAAAGTTTTAGATAGTATTTATGAAATTTATGCTTCACGTTATAGTTAAGGAATGTCACAATAAGCAACTTATACCTTTCTTTTTCAGATTATAAAACTATTTTCCATGATCTTCCGCAATATTCGCACCCATGTTCATCCCATCTAAAGATCACATTTGACATATCTTACCATATAAGTTTCCTAAAGGTGTCAATGCAAGTGCAGCAGCAAAGTCTATTCAGAGCACTTATGGAAGTGATGCGATGATTGAAAAATGTTGCAGGAGGTGTTTTTTCCCATTTCTGAAGTGGGTATTTCAGTTTGAAAGATGAGCAAAAAGAAGGTAGTTCAAAAAGACTTGATTTCAAAGAGTTGGAAGCTGTTGTCACAGACAATCCAACCATTACCTCTAGGGAACTTGCAGAACAATTTAATGTAGGCCATACAATCATGCTACACCAATTGAAAAAGATTGGAAAGATTTCAGTTGTTAGGAAATGGGTCTCTCACACAAACTGTCACCAGAGAATCTGCAACAGCATTTTGCTTGTTGTGAATCATCGCTTTCACGACACCTTCAGGGACCATTTATAAGGTAGGCTTGTTACAGGTGAGGAGAAGTGGATCCTTTACCATAACGTTAAATGCCATCGATCGTGGATCAGTCGAGGAGGATGATCAATTCAACGACCAAGAGGAGGACTTTATCTAAAGAAGATCATGTTGAGTGTATGGTGAGATATTGAAGGAATTTTCATTATGAACTGTTAAACGACAATGAAACACTTACAGCTAATCTGTACTGTGATCAACTTCTCCGTTTGAAAACAGCTTTGAACCAAAAGTGACCTTCCTTAGTGAACAGAAAGGGTGCCATCATCCATCACAATAATGCTCATCCTCACACAGTTCGGCTGACTAAAAATCTTTTGGAACAGCTTGCTTAGGAAATATTGCTTCATCCACCATATTCTCCTGACCTTGCTTCTTCTGATTATCACTTGTTTCAGGACAACAGAATCATTTGGATGGTCTCAAAAGGACATCAAGAGAAAAGGTTGAAAATGTGTTGGATTCATATTTTGCTTCAAAACCTAAGGAGTTTTACAGGCATGGCATTTATAAGTTTGTTGACAGATGGAATAAT
This sequence comes from Acanthosepion esculentum, assembly GCA_964036315.1. Taxonomy (NCBI): domain Eukaryota; kingdom Metazoa; phylum Mollusca; class Cephalopoda; order Sepiida; family Sepiidae; genus Acanthosepion; species Acanthosepion esculentum. The sequence goes on along the minus strand of OZ038479.1, from coordinate 118,617,884 downwards.
GTTCTACAAAGCAAAGGAGGTTATGTTAATGAATAAATATTTTCATAATCATAGGCTTTTTCATTTTTAATATAGACCTTGAAATTGGACATTACTTTTGCACCAACCTGATATATCAGTGATTGTATTCATTCATATCTATCTAAGTTAGTCTATTCAAATCTATCTATCTATCTATCTATCTATCTATCTATCTATCTATCTAGCAGTGAGTCTATTCCAGCGGTTCTCAAATGGCACACCTGGGTGCACTGGTACACCCTGGAAGATGTCTAGGTGCTACATTTCAGAGAAATATGCATCCAGATATAAGAAATAAATATATTTACTTTATTATACAGTGGTACCTGTCTCATTCATATTTAGGTGAATTAGGATTTTCTACTCTCATCATAATTAAGTGCAAAAAGAGAGGAACTCTTCAATGTATTGAGGAGGAAATGAGAGTTTGCCTATCAAATATACGCCCAAACATTGAAGGAATTTCTGAGACTCATCAGGTTCATGTTTCTTATAAACACAAGAATGAATAAACTTAAGGTATGTTTCATTTCATTTTTTTTTTTTGATTACATTATTTCTTATCTGCAATATTTGACATCATTATAATATATTTTTCTGAAATTTGTATATAGTCCACTTACAATTATTGGAAGGATTTCAAGTGCACCTTGACTTCAAAAAGTTTGAGGACCACTGGTCTATTCAAATGTATCTAGCTATCTATTTATCTATGTTAGTGAGTCTATTCATATCTATCTATCTATCTATCTATCTATCTATCTATCTATCTATCTATCTATCTATCTATCTCAGTGAGTCTATCCATATCTATCTATCTATCTATCTATCTATCTATCTATCTATCTCAGTGAGTCTATCTATATCTATCTATCTATCCCAGTGAGTCTATCCATATCTATCTATCTATCTCAGTGAGTCTATCCATATCTATCTATCTATCTATCTATCTATCTATCTATCTATTTATCTATCTCAGTGAGTCTATCCATATCTATCTATCTATCTATCTCAGTGAATCTATCTATCTATCTATCTATCTATCTATCTATCTATCTATCTATCTATCTATCTATCTATCCCAGTCTGTTCATATCTATCTATCTATCTATCTATCTATCTATCTATCTATCTATCTATCTATCTCAGTGAGTCTATTTATATCTATCTATCTATCTATCTATCTATCTATCTATCTATCTATCTATCTATCTATCTATCTATCTCAGTGAGTTTATCCATATCTATCTATTTATTTGTGTTAGTGCATCTGTTCATATCTATCTATCTGTGTACTATATATGAATCTATCCATATAATTTTTTGAAGAATTCGGAGACCTGAAACACTGCTAAAGGGTGAGTACAGAAGAAGAGTATTCAAGAGGACAGCAGTAGCAATTGAAAATTTGAAGATTAAAGTTGGTTAGAAAGCATGGCAATGGAAGGGAGTTCCACAAATGAGAAGTGAGAGAAAAGAAACTTTTAACATAGACCTTAGGGTTACATCTAACCAACTCAACTGTATATCAATGAGACCTCATTGCCAATCTAGTACTGATCTTATATTCATAAAGTCTAGGTATCAGAGCTCATCTGAACAATTACCATGAAAGTATTTATAGTGGTGGGGAAGTGATTAATGCTGAGACTCAAGATCAAGACCATTTATATTGTTGATTCTTCTTTGGATTTTATAAATAATCTCTAAATATATAGCATAAGAACCAGATTATGCATGGTATCCATCGTCTAAGCATGTGCAAGTGATAGACTTATAGATATGTAAGATAGATTCTGAAGAGAAAAATGTCTAGCCCAACACAGTGAACCAGCTGACCACACAATAGATTAAATATAGTCATTTCACTTTATATCAGCCAAGAACATTAGCATAAGAAGGTGCAACAAGTCTCTCTCTTGGAGGTTAGCATCAGCCATGCTGCTGGAAGGCAGAAATGGGTCTCTCAGATTATTAATAGAGAGCAGCTTAGTTTTGGTGGCATTAAAATTAACAAATCATCTTTTGCCTAATCTATCTATCTATCTATCTATCTATCTATCTATCTATCTCAGTATATTTATATGCAAGGTTGGCAATTTTCTGGTTTATGCACCCCAATTGGTAGGAGAGAGGCTGAATTCTTTGGTTATACTTAGAGAGGCTGGTTAACAGTCACATAATATTAGGCCCCCATTGCAACCAAGAACAACAGATTTGAGGACCCAATTGCAAATATGTTGGGTAGGGTTAGATTCTGGCAAGCTTGATGAACTCATACATCTGGGGATTTGGACACTTCTAGCACCCAAGAAAATTTTTAAATTTGACCGATGACTGGGTAATTTTGAGGCCATATGGAATAGGTAATAGAATATATTCTAAGGCCAACTGTTGCAGAATGTGAAGGCCAGGGCAAGAATGGTCAGCAATTGGCCAGAGTGCTACGTGGGCATGGTACTCTGACAGTGAGTTGTTTTTGTCTAGATTTTGGATATAATTCCAAAATGGTGTGAATTCAACAGAAGGCTACAAGAATTTTGAAATGGCGATACACTTCCCACGCCCAGGTTGACAGAATAACTAAGGCCACCCACAGAGGGACTCTGAGCCAATGTGCGACATGTGTTCCCATGACATCATTCCTTTTGCTGTCTCTTACAATCCAAGCTGCCACATCTGCTCCCTCTTCTAATAAAAATGAATAAGAAATCATCCTTTTCATTCTCATTACAACATTAGCTACTTCAACCCATTGGCTTGTTATTTTATCATTAAAATGGATTTATTTTAATAATAAGCACTTAAAAAAAAATCAGTTTTGTTGAAAAATTCACTCATTAACAAAAATTGCTTCAGGGACCCATCTGGGATTAGAGGCCTGAAGCTTAAGATTCATTAGTTTCATAGTGGCTCTGCTATTGTTGTGTGTTCTTGGCTTTAAGAGCAAGGCCATCAATAGGAACGTAAAATAGGGAAGGACAAAACTGAATCTTCCATCCATGTTTTCTCACTAATCTTTTATTGGTTCTCATATGATACTGAAATTAAGCACCATCGAATCTGGTCACTACCTAGAGGGGTGACCACTTAGGAATACCAGGTGCTTGGATGTGTGAGTAGTGTTATGGATAATGGCACAGAATTGTCGGAGAGCCAAGTTCCAATTCCCTTTGTGTTTGTTATATTCACTTATATGTAAATACCCTTTGGGAAAAGTATCAGTTCACCTCGTCTCCATCCAGCTATCGGTTCATTAGGGACTTTGAACATATCAATGTGGCCAGTTTGAAAATATCAAGGAAGACATGTATAGATTAAATGCCAACATTCTAGGTATATGTGAAACTAAGGGGGCAAGTGACAGGGATTTTGTCAGCAACACACACAAGATCATAGATGCAGGTGGAGAGAAAAATGAAAATTGTGTTGGGTTAATACTAGATAATGACAAAGAAATGTTCTGGGAAATTCATCTCATTATATAACTCGTTAAGTTAAATTGAAACAGAAGCCTGTTTACATAGCAAGTATTGTTGTATGCCTACCCACAGTGCAGAGCATGAAGGAAGAAATTGATAACTCTTACACTTCACAGGAGAATGTCAAGGCCCACTGTAAATTACAGAAATCACTATCATCAGATGAAACCTGAATATTAAGCTCCGAAAGGAATGAAAAGGTGAAATATTTGCTTAGTTTGGGCTTGGAACTGGAAACTCATACAGCAAACGATCAGTCCAATGGGGCACAGTAAATGACCAAATAGTTACCAATATCTAATTTCAAGAGCAATCAAGATGTCTTGGAGAAGTTTGACAATATGGATAATTGATGAAATTCTAGAGATGAGGAAATAGTGACAACCAACAAACCCAAAAATTAGAAAAGTGTACCAAACACTAAACACAGAAATGAAAAACAAATGCAAGTAGGCTAAAGAGGAATGGCCCAATGAAAAGCCTATGGAAAACAGAAAGGAATGAACAACACAGATAAAGCAAGTATGCACAAAAGGATAAGAGAATTAATAGGACAAAAGGTGTGCTTTTGACAAATTGTATAAAATCAAAGATGGAGACATAGAAAATAGAAAAAAAAATACTCCAAAAGTGAAAGGAATATGTTAAAGAACTATCTCCTGATGAGTGGGTGAAACTTACAATAGCCAAAACTTTTAAAAGAATCAGAAATATTGAAGTATGAAGTAAGATCAGCACTGGACAAGATGAGCAGAAAGCAAGCATCAGGATCAGATGGGATTGTAATAAAAATGTTCTCAATCTTCAGAAGTAATAATCTTTGTACCATTACCTAAGAAATCAGATGCAAATGTATGTGAGCTACATTGGACAATCAACTTCACCTTTAGCACTCTGCATTGGTAATATTACTTCCCTTTCAACTGCATTCTTTTTCAATGCATTCACAGTTGTAGTATCAGTATTGTTAATTTCACTCAAAGGTGTTTTCTGTTGCTATAGAGGGATATGGTAAACTTTTTGCACAGAAATGAAGCCACATTAAGGAAGATGAAGCTTAATGAGCCACATAACCAAGCTAGTAATCTAGAGCACAAAGAAAAAAATTTGACCAGAAATGAAACAAGAAGAGTGTGGCTTTGTCACATACGTTGGAACAAATCAGACAGATCAATAGAAATGTGGACTTATGTTTTATATACTATGTAAAAGGATTTGACAAGGTATAGCATAAGGATCTATTTGAACTGTTAGGAGAACTTGATCTATCTGGAAAGGATGTTAGAATAATCCATAACATGTACTGGGAGCAAACTGCCTGCTTATTGTTAAGAGAATCTATTTTTTACGAATGATTCTTTTTCGATTTCTGGGCAATTTGATTTTGTCAGATGACTTATAAAGTGGAGATTTTTCATCCAGGCATTTGTATTTGTTGGTTGGTTCCAAAATTAAGCGAGTTGGCTCGCCTAGTCAGTTATTGGAAAAATCAGCTTGAGAGCAGTCCATTTACTAGCATTTGCTGACCTGATATGTAAATTATACCACAAAGCAACTTCCAACTGAAGTTATTTTGAAGTATTTCTAACTTCTTGCCAGTAAGTCTTTATGTTTTCTTCTTTTTAACTACTAACCAAATTACCAAAATTATAATAAATTTTCTTTTTTTTTACTATAAAACTTAGTTGGTCTTCAGTTGTTCCCCTTATTTCTTTTGTCACACACGAAACAGTATGGATAGGAAATGAATTGAGTCAGTAGAAAGGGGCGTAAGACAAAGATGTTTCTTCTCTCCAGATGTGATCAACCACTATAGTGAGGCTATCCTAAGGGTGCTAGAGACCTTATCAGAATTTATTACAGGGCAGTGTAATCTTAACATTTATAATATATGCAGACAACACCGTTTTGATGGCAGACACAGACAGAAAATTGCGGAATCTCCTAGATAAGGTAGCAAAGGAAAGTGAGAAGAAAGGACTAGCCAGCAACTGTAAGAAAACGAAAAGTATGGTCGTCAGCAAGGGGAAAAAGCCCAAGATGTGAACTACAAATTAGAGAAGCCAAAATCAAACAAAATCAAGCAAAGTACTGGAATGTAAGAAAATATTTTTAGAAACAAAGAAAAAAGTACTGAAATGTTATGTGATATCAATATGCTTAGAATCAGAAAGAGAAAGCCGAAATTTCTAGTACACATAATGAGGAAGAAGGGCTTGGAGAATTTGACACTTACATGTACAGAGGGAAGGCAGTGGGCAATCTACATGTCAATCTTGTGTGAAAGAATAACAGAATTAAAGGTGGCAGGATTGGCAAAGAAACAAATAATGCTAAGAGAAACAAGGGATAGGAGATTGTGGAGAGCCATGACTGAACATGTCTTGAAGAAACATATCACATAGAAGAAGATATCAGTCACTTCATATCTATATGTTTTATATATGAGGTAGACAAATTTTTTTTTTGCTAGAATCTATCTTACGCATATATAAGTCTACCATTCGTTCATGCATTCAATATTGCTGCCACATCTGCTCTGGTGCTTCTGCTATGCATTTAAAGATTCATGATAAAATACAAAGAAGAATCTGCAATGTTATTGACCTGGCATCTCAGCTTCAGTAATCATCTAACCACAGTAATATATATGTCCTGTGTCTATTATGTAAATATTTTCGTGGTAATTTTTCTCGTCTTTGGTACCTAGACTCTATGAATTTAAGCATATTTTATTTTAGCAGCATGTTGTCATTTCTAGTTGAAATGGATAGATGTCACCATGAGTTCTATGCTAACAGTTTCTTTTCTTGCACTTATCACTTATGGACTCTCTCCAACTTCCTCCTTTCCAGTCAACTTTGATCTTCAAAGATTTAAATGCAATGCCAACCATTATCCTCAGCCTCCTTAATTCCTGTTCTTCTATCTTGAATGTTTTCTTTTTCTTATATTCTCTCACATTCAGTAATCCCCTGCTTGAGGTGAAATGATTAAATATATATACATACATGCACACACACACACACGCACACACGCACACACACACACACACACACACACAAACACACACATTATTTAATACTGTTTATTATAAAATAGAGCATTTACTTAAATACTTGTATCTATAAAAAGAATGTTAAACATAAAACAATGTCTTTAAATAATTGTCGGACTTTGTCCATTTCATAATGTGTGACGTCATTTGTTTACATTTGATATGGCATGAGCACATGGAAGATTGAAGTTTATAAGCAGTAAATTCGACCTTGCCAACCGGACGATCCTCTGTGGCCGAAATGGTTAAAAAAGCACGTCAGGCTATATGACGGTTCCATATAGGATACAGGTTCGAATCCTGTCGGAGGACGAATATTTTCTATGGAAATTTCTCGGACATTCAGGCCGGTAAATGTTATTTAATACTGCTTATTATAAAACGGAGCATTTACTTAAATGCTTGTATCTATAAAAAGAACGTTAAACATAAAATGTATATATATATATATATATATATATATATATATATATGTGTGTGTGTGTGTGTGTGTGTGTGTGTGCAAAGAATACGGGTTCACTGTCGGGCTAGACATTTTTCTTTTCAGAATCTATCTTACATACCTATAAATCTATCACTTGCACATGATTAGAATATGGATACCATGCATAATCTGCTTCTCCTGCTATATATTTAGAGATTATTTATAAAATCCAAAGAAGAATCAGCAATAAAATTGGTCTTGATCTATATATATATTTGTGTGTGTGTGTGTGCGCGCCTTACATATATATGTGTGCATGTGTGTGTATGCACACACACACACACACACACATATATATCTAAGGTGTATTTAGGCAACAATAATATTTTTCTTTCAAACATGTTTGGTTAAATAATATTGACAAGTACTATCAATTTTTTTCTTCTTAAATTTGTTCAAATTTACAAATTAGTTGTTTCATATTATTGGTAAATTTGCCAAAGTTCATATTTATTTTCATTTTATATTATTTTTTTTTCTCAGGAAACAGTGCAAAGAAAGTCTCAAAATTCTGGAGGCTGTTTTAATAAAAGAGACGCAACAAACATTAAATAAGGTATCTTTCTTCATAATGGATCTTATACTGAAGTGTGTTTAAAAATACAAATAAAAAAATAAAAATTTGTTTGACCATTTTAATGACATCACCTTGGGTGACTTGAAATTGGTTCCATCAAGTGTGAGAACATCGGAATAAAAAAACAGTAGCTATGCACAGAACAATCTGTTAATGGTTGTACTAGTACAAAGTCATTTATCATTGTGACTGATAGTTTGAGTGTACTGGTGTTGGTGCCTTCTCTCCAAGAAATTGTAACTAAAGCCTGCACAACATAGTTACAGTTTAAACCACAGGTGGGCTCTCTGGGTGTAAAACAAACCTGAATGTGCTTGAGAAGGTACCTGCATTAGGGATTAGCTAGCCACTCTATCAGACAGTTGTGCTTGGAAAATGAGAGTAGCCAGATATTATATACATACATACATACATACATATATATAATGTTATTTATGAATTCTTATGTTTTTGGGGAGATTGTATCTCCAACACTAACAATCAACATTAAATTCTTACATTGGCCACATATGCACTACACTCTCTTATAGCTTGACTTGTCCTTTGTCAAAATTTAGTTCAATTCATGCATATATAGATCAACATATAAGAAATAAGCAAAATAACATTAACATAAGACAAATTTTACTAGATTGCACCAAAATATTATATAGGGTAGAATGCAAAGAAAAACTCAAAATTCTGGAGGCTGTTGTAATAAAAGAGAAGCAGCCATCATTAAATAATATATCTCTCTCCATAGGTGATTGTATAATGAAGCATGTTTAAAAAAAAATGTATAAATAAAAATTCCAGTTTGACCATTTTAATGATGTCACCTTGCGTGAATTGATATTGGTTCCATCAAGCATGAGAATGGTGGAATTAAAAAGCAGTTGCATAAATATACACAGGACACAATCCTTGAATAACGAATGTAGCAACATTCAAAAGTACCCAGGAAGGAAATAACATAAAATAAAAATAAATATGAACTTTGACAAATTTAATGATAATATAAAACAACTAATTTGGAAATTCAAAAAATTTAATAACAAATTGATTGACAGAACTTTTCAATATTATTTAAGCAAACATGTTTGAATATATACATATATATATATATATATATATATATATATATATATGTATATATATATATATATGAAGAAATATAGTCTTAAAGTGTGCTATATTTATAGGATAAAGTGCTCAATATCAGAGATACAGCGTGTGTAAATATAAAAGTGAACATAGAAGTCAACACTTAGAGGCCTCTAAGTGTTGACTTCTATGTTCACTTTTATATATATATATATATATATATATATATATATATATATATATATATATTTCTAAACTAATCATAAGTATGTAAATACATATACAACTTTTATCAATCTGCAACTAAATAGCATGAAAACCAATAAAACACAATTCCACAATGATTTATGTAAATTGTAGAAATGTCTGTGCCGAATGCATGCAGTAGATTTAATTCCAGCTGCCCAGTATGATTGTTGATAAAATCTATAAAGCAATATTGTAAACCTATAAATTATTTTCCTATAATTTCTGTTCATTATTATAAAGCCATTTAGTCCAGATCTGTTATGATTTCAGGTCATCCCAGAATTTTGAGCCTTAATTTTGTACTTTATGCATTATAATACCTTATACTTTATATTTGTTATAAAAACAAGCGGGAAATAAATGTTGCTTGTTTTACTGCATTTTTGTTCGTTCATGTCCTTGATATCCAAAATCTGGCCACTTCTGTTTAATTAATGCTTCTTTTGAATTTTTAAAAACTAAAACTGCTTTTATTTAATCACCACAGAGAACCTTTTCTACTTGCCATCAGCATGGCTGATGCTAAACTCCAGGAGAGCAATGCACTATGCCTTCTTGGCCACACTTTTTCCACTGACATGAAGTGAAACCAATATATCAAATCAAATGCTTCATCTACTGCAAGTAAAGTTGGTTCACTGTGTTGTGCCAGAAAACTTTTATTGTCAGAATCCATCTTGGACGTTTATAAAGCTATCATTCATCCATGTATTGAATACTGTTGACATATCTGGTTTGGTGCTCTTTTTGTATATCTAGAGATTCTTGATAAAATCCAAAGAAGGATTTGTAATGTAACTGATCCTGACCAGGCATATCGACTTCAGTCACTTTCTCACCAATGTTATGTGGCTTCCTCTGTCTCTTCTACAAATATTTTCACGGCAACTGCTCTGATGAGCTTTAGCCCTAGTGCCCTGACTACATGAATATAAGCATGCAACTAGATTGGTAACTAGGTCTCATCATTTTACTGTTGAACTGGCTAGATGCAACTGCCACTTCTACTCTAACAGTGTCTTTTCTTGCACGTCCCATCTGTGGAACTCCATTCTGATTTCTTGCTTCCCTGACAACTACAATATTCAAAAATTTAAATGCACCATCTTCTGTCTTCTTGAGCCTGTTCCTTTTTTGTGCTTTCCCTAATCCTCCCTATTCTCAGTCTTAGTTAATTTTGATTAAAAATCAAAAGAAAACAATGAAGTTCACTCTGTACAAGGGGCAAAAGCTACTCAAAGTAGATGGTTACAGAGTAATGGTGATTTTCTAAGGGTACCTTAGATGTGGCAAAAGGCTGAAAAAATGGAGCACCCAGTGAATATATCAAAATCACTACTCAGTTGTAATTGATCTAGCAAGACAAAATTGCTAACCATCAACACCAGGTGCCCAAAATGATTTTCTAAGTGTAGTTTAGATGTGGCACAAGGCCTGAAAGTGTGGAGCACCCAGTGAGGATCAGACTCACTACTCAGTTGTAGTTAATCTAGCAAGTCAAATTAGCTAACCATTAAACTATGTCCAAGTGCTTAAAATGATTTTCTAAACATCCTTTCACCTTTCATTCCTATCTGCTCTCACTCCAAATATTCTGTAACCCCCTTGCCTTGATCGATTCACTATCTTTCTCCACATCCTCTCCTTTAGCACTCCTATCTGCTCTTCCTCCAAACCTTCTGTAAACCCTTGCGTGCTAGTGGCTTCCAGCCATGCTTGGGGTGATAAGCTTAAAAAAAAAAAAAAAAAAAAAGCTTAGATGTGGCACAAGGCCTGAAAATGTGGAGCAACCAGTGAGGATCAAAGTCACTACTCAGTTGTAGTTGATCTAGCAGGATAATCTAGCTAAGCATTAAACCATGACCAAGTGCCTGAAATGATTTTCTAAGCATAGCTTAGATGTGGTATAAGGCCTGAAGGTGTGGAGCACCCAGTGAAGATCAAACTCATTTTTCAGTCATAATTGATCTAGCAAGAGAAGTTTTCTAACCATTACAGCACATCGAAGCCCCCAATGCTTACAGAGTAATGGATGGGGAAAAGGAGATAAGTGAAACGGGGAAATAAATAGGTAAAAAGGGAGAAACAAGGTAAGTAGAGGGGGGGAGTAGAAAGGCAAAACAAATGGGACTGATGAGGATAGAAAACATATACAAGCAGAGATTAGAAAGAGTAGAGAGTGAAGGGTTATGGGTTGAAAAGAAAAAAAAGAATGTATGGGTTGAAAAGAAAAAAAAGAATGTATGTGTTGAGAACTGAAAAGAGAGATGCTAATGGTAATATTAGACGTTTCCTTATAAGGAAATATCTCCATATCTTTATCTTTACAATAATGGATACGATAAAAAATTTTAACAAATACCTTTATGGCCTTTTCGTTTACAATAATTTTCACCCAATACAAGGGCTATTCAAGATACAGGGGAGTACAGAGTAAGAGGCAGTTTGTGAGGAAGATAATGGTTAACCCTAGACTTGAACAGGTTAAAATTGTAGCATCCTCTTGGAAGTCCATTCCACAAAACAGATGTTTGTGAGAAGAAGGTGCTCAAGTGTAACTTACACATGGCCAATGGAATACAAAGGGAATGAGGGTGGTTCACAACATTTGTGTGGTATGGCGGGTTGCAGCTGTGAAGGTTAGAACTAGTGAAACTAAGGAATGTAGTTTTCCATGGAAATAGTAACAGTGAGAGGCTTGAGACATCATGTCCCTGAGAAAGGGGTTGCAGGTTAGACACTTTTGGACTCTTATGAAGACTGGAAAGTGAAAAATTGAGCTGCTCCTGCCTATATATGGTAGCAGTATTCCATTTCTGGTCTGATCTGGTTCTTGTAAAGGTAGAGGGATAGCAGGAGGAGTCAGGTACTTATTGGAATGGTACAGGGAACCAACCATTTTTTTCAACATCAATGGTGAAGGATTGTATGTATAAGTTCCACCTGAGGTCTTGGTTGAGTTTATATCCCAATAGGACAACTTATAAAGCGAGATGATACTGAGAGAGTTAGAAGTCCTACCAGGATTTATTATTGCTGGTCACAATCTTAGCAACAAAAGATATGCAGATGACACAGTGTTGGTAGTGAAAAGAACAGCCTGACATGCAAATTACGAATTGGGTATACCAAAAATTAAACAAGTACAACAATTTAAATATTTGGGAAATGTTTTAACAGAAGATGGAAAGTATAACACTGAAATCCGAAGATGCGTTGGGATAGCAAAAGTTGTCTTCTAAAAGCTAAGCAGAGTATTAAGAAATATGAAAATGTCATTAGAAACAAAGAAAAGAGTACTGGACTGTCATGTAATATCAGTCCTTCTATATGGCAGTGAATGCTGGACACTCTCTTCCTAGATGAAGATGAGACTTGAAGTAACAGAAATGTGATTCTACAGGAGGATACTGAGAATATCATACACTGAACATGTGAGCAGCATCAAAGTTTTAAGAACAAAAATGAGATATATACTTTACATCAGAAATTTCTGGAGAACATGATGAGGAAAGAGGGCTTGGAAATTCTCTTTAACAAAAAATACTGAACTGTTATGTGATATCCGTCTTCCTATATGGCAGTGAATGCTGCACAATTTCCACCAAGACTAGAAGCAACAGAAATGTGATTCTACAGAAGGATGCTGAGGATACCAAGGACCGAACGTTTGAGCAAAGATGAGGTTTCAGAGAAAATGGAAACAAAAAAAAAGGACACTTATACTTAACATCAGGAAGAAATATTTGAAATTTCTGGGACACATAATGAGGAAGAAGGGATTAGAAAATCTGATACTCACAGGACAGATTGAAGGCAAGAGAGGAATTACAATGTATAACCTACTTAACAAGCTTGAGTAAATGGATGTCAGAATAGGTTTTAGGAGAGAAAACAAAAAGACAAAATTTATTAAGAGCTACAAAGAACAGGAAATTGTGGAGAGCTATGATTGCCAAAGTCCTGAAGGGACATGGCATATGAAAGAAGAAGTCTTTAGATTCAAATTTGCAGGCCACCTTTTGTTTACTCTACCAATTCCATTCTGTTTCATGATTGCCTATTATGTTGAAAATGACCTGAACAGAATCAAAATTAAATTGCCCAGTGAAGGTTAATGATGATCCGGCCATTTATTTAACCTTGCTAGCATTTATATATACACACTTACACTCACGTATGCATACACACTTACACTCACGTATGCATACACATTTACACTCACATATGCATACACACTTACAGGGAACAATGAATCTCCATAGCCTGAAAGATGAGCTGAATTTACATGATAAATATTCGCCAAATTCATTAGGAATTAAGTGCATTGACATGGATGGGGATTATGTTGAAATATAAATATTTGTGTACAATAAAAGCTTTTCTTCATCATTAGGATTTAGACATATTGATGCAAACATACACACACACACACACACACACACACACACACACACACATATATATATATATATATATATATATATATATATATATATATATATATATATATATATGTCAATACAGTGCAGTAACAGTTTGTCTCATGCTTAAACACAATCTTTATGAAGATTGTGCTTAAGCAGAAACAGACTGTTGCTGCTAGATGTAGACCTCAGTCTCCACTTTTATATTTATATACATACTGAATAGTTTCTTTTGAACAGATACTATTTGGGCTTTGTTTGACTGTAAGTCCTACATGGCTGAGTGGTTAAGCATGTCCGATCTAATGACGGTTCCCCGTAGGATATGCAGGTTTGAAATCTGCCAGAGAACACTTAACATTTAAACAAAATAAATTATAAATACTATAAATTTCTCTATCTATCTCTCTCTCTCTCTCTCTAAATATCTGTCTGTGAATGACATAATTTAGCTCTTGAAAATACATTTCAATTGAGCACTGTTGAATGATAAGCTAATTCTATAAACAACAGCCACCTGCACTAATGCAAAGCTCTTCAGTAAAATGAATGGAGCACTTTGGTTGATTGGCATTTGTTTACATTTGTAAAAACAATATGCTAGATTTAGTTGTGTAACTCTATCGAGTGAAGATAGCTCTGGCTGACACCAAATTGTGTTTCAATCTGGGCTTGAGGCATTTGGAAGTCTAGTCGCATTGAGGAGCTGTGATACAGCGAAACAGTACTGTCTGTGAATGACATATATATATATATATATATATATATATATATATGAGAAAGTGGGAATAGTTTACTTGTGACGTGTTTCAGCCTTCAAGACTTCATCAAACTAAATTTGTTATGTTGTTATTTTACTACAAATGCTCACAACAGAGGGGTGCTGGGAAACAACATTGTGTTCATGGGTAGTCGTACCAACATAATAAATTTAGTCTGATGAAGTCCTGAATGACAAAACGTGTCACAAAACTTTGTCATACAATTTCCCCAATATTGTTTTTGATATATAAAAATATATGTCATTATCTCATATATATATATATATATATATATATATTTGAAAATATTTTTGAAGGTACAAAATCTAATTACAGAAATAAAAGTGTGTAGCTTAATATTGCAAGACATGTTAAAAGCGAAGCAACCAGTTTCGCTCCCACTCTTCAGGCCTTTACGGGAGATTTAACTTAAATTAAAAACAACAGAAAATGTGTAATGAGAAGGAGAAGGGAAAAAAAATTGAACACAAGGAGCTAGAGACAAATAACAGCGAGCCCCAACAAACATTCACACTGTTTACACAGGGAAGGTTTGCGGGACCCGATATAAAGTGCCTCTAGCACCTTGACATGAAATAACGAGTGCGACTGCGACAGACAGTGAACCAATATATATATATATATATATATATACATATATATATATATATATATATATATATATATATGTATGTATATATGTCAATTGTTGACAATTGAACCAAAGAAACAAGAAACCTCCTGACAAGTGGACTGTACAATTACAAAAAGGTTTGTTTATTAAACACGGGAATTGAGGTTCTAAATATAACATCAATCTGCTAAATGACAAATTTTATATTTGCATTAATCCTATATATAGGCGCCAGGTTAAAACCAATAACATTGCAGATTCTTCTTTGTATTTTACCAAGAATCTCTAAATACATATATCCACTAAGATACAAGAGGTTACTGAGTGTGAGAGAATATGAAAAAAAAATTATTAAGGACAGAGAATAATAATAGAACAGGAATTAAGAAGACCTATATATATATATATATATATATAATCTGGCATCTATACATGTTATATAATATCAATTTTAGTATCAATACATACACATAATTTTGTGTGTAGATGCCAGAGTTAATATATTATTCATTTCTTGTGTAGACCTTAAAGGCATTTTTCAGCAAAATCTATTGAATTGCAATCTAATTTGTTGCTTCCCAAAATGATCAACCAATTACTTACATGACTTTGTGTAAATATAGTGGATTTGGCCAGTCAATCATATTATAGGGCATTTGGTTAGCTGTCTGCCTTCCGAAATGAAAATATGATTCATACTATTTCCTTTTGTCTTGTCAAAGAGTTGTTGATAGGAAAGTAGAAGAAAAAAAAATGTTCTTAATGAGAGAAAAAGATTGGGAAAGAAAGATTTGTCTGGAAAAAAGGGAGTAAGATAAAGAAACAATAAAGAAGTAAGAAGTGCAAGAGAAAGAAGAAAGAGAACAAAGAAAGGAAAGAAGAAAGAGAAGAGTAAAGAGTTGCATAAGCAGAGAGAGAGAGAGAGAATTATGGAAAGAGTAGAGAGTGATGGAAAGAGAGAAGAAGAAAATAGAGGGAGAGATAAAGGACTTGCAAAGAAGAGAGAAAAGCAAATGAAATGAAAAGGGAAAAGAGAAAGTAGAAAAAAAGGGGTAAAGAGAGAATGAAAGACCAGTAATAGTAAGGGTAGAAGAGTGGACAGTGAGAGAGAAGGAAGGAGAAGATTGGAGAGAAAAAAGAGAGAGAGGTAGAAAGAGAGTGGATAATTGAAGAGGAAAACTGGAAAGAAAAAGAAATAGAGAAAGAGTAGAACTGAAATATGTTCAAAAAGAGGGAAAGAGACAGACAGAAAGGAAAAAGAGAGTGGGTAATTGAAGAGAAAGACTGGAAAGAAAAGGAAACAGAAAAAGAGCAGAATTGAAATAGGATGAAAAGAGAGAGAGAGAGAGGGACAAAAAAGAAAGGAAATAGCAGAAAGAGAGTGGGTAATTGAAGAGAAAAACTGGAAAGAAAAAGAAGTAGAGAAAGAGCAGAATTAAAGAGAGGGATATAGTAGAAAGAAATGAAAGAGATTGAATCCAACAGACAATGTGTGCTAGCAAAGTACTGAAAGAGACAGTAAATTCAGTGAGAAACAGAGGAACAAATAATGAAGAAAGCAATAAAGAAAGAGATAACGTATGGAAAAAGAGAAAGTTTTAAAGAGAAAAAGAAATCGGTGAGGAGAAGCATATACTTCAAAAAAGAAAAAAAAAAAGGAATAATTCAAATTGAAAGATAAAGGAAAGTACAAAATGGATGCCATGATGAGGAAGAGAGTCAGCCATTAAGAGATTGTGGGGAAAAAAGGCAGGGAAGCAGGGAGTGACATATTAAAGCCTTGTCTTAAAAATTAATTGGAATTGGTTCTTTCTCCTTTAGATTTGTGTTAATTTACTCCCAGACCTCCCCTCATATGTTCACTTCTTTTATTGATTTTTCCTCTTTTTTTTTTTCGTTCATTCATTCGGGCTCAGTGTTCATTTATTCGTTAGTTGAATGATTGCCTTATTCTTTCCTCTTTCTGTCTCTTTCATTTCTCACTTAATCATGCTGTTATTCAACCAACCATAATATCCTTCTCTTCACTAAACTAAGCTAATGTCAGGAGAAGAGGTTTGTTAGGGAGCCTGGGGGTTCAGGCCTCTTGTTTTTCATGCTAACCTGAATAGTGGACAGTGGGAGGAATCCTGAACTTCCTCCTCCACCTCCCAAGCTAAGGAAGCAGAAAAATGGTCAGCCGCACTGTCCATCAATAATCTCACATGAATTCTAAAATCCATCAATGCTCTTTCAAGTAAAATTCTATTTTCTCTTCTTCTGACCTTTAGGATTTGTTGAGTTGGTGGGTGGCATCTTGAGCAAATATATGGAAGAAGGGAAGGGACGTCACCTGGTTTGATCTTTGTATTTGTTTTCTACAGTGGGTGGGAACACAACTGGTGTATGTAGGTAAGGTAAGGTAAGGTAGAGGTCAGAAAAGTATCCCTTTAGGTGAGTCATAACATGTTTATAGATCCAAGGGATGTAACAAGCCATCAGCTCTGAACAAAAGTCCGCTTGCTCTCTTTAATATCCCCCACGCCACGCGCCTCGTTCAATTTTCTCTCAGTCAACCGTCTGACCCTTGTAAAACCCCACATCTCCACACACGTGCACATGCACGGACCTCACTTACAAACTGGTATTATTTACTAAAATAAAGATAGATTTCTATCATCTCGATTAAGGAAAAAGACTGTTTTCTTGATAAAGTCTGAGTGGATGAATTTTCCAGACCTATTTGCCATCCAGGAAGTAAGTAGTCAATATTTGGTCAGTTTCATATTATAAATATTTTCCCAGTAGAACTATTTAGAGTCGAAGCAATAAAGAATGAACATGGAAAACAAAATGAATTCTTCTACTATGTGCCATGCCTCGCCAGGACGTAGGCGATCATAGCTCTCCACAGTTTCCTTCCTTTTATAACTCTGAGTAAATTTTGTCTTCTTCCTATCTCTCCTAAACCTTGCTTTTGTATGCAAGCTTGCTATGTAGGTTATGTATTGTTTTCCTTTGTTGCTCTTGCCATCAATCTGTCCTGTGAGTATCAAATATTCCAAGCACTCTTTCCTCATTATGTACCTCTAGAAATTTCAACTATCTCTTTTTGATGTTAAGTACAAGTATCCTTTTTGTTTCCATTTTCACTAAAACTTTGTCATTTCTCATATGTTCAATCTATAATATTCTCAGCATCCTTCTGTAGAACCACATTTCTGTTGCCACAAGTCTTTTCTTCATCTCTGACAAGATTGTCCTGCATTCATTGCCATATAGAAACACCAATAATATGCAACAGTTCAGTATTCTTTTCTTTGTTTTTTAAAAAAAATTTCTGTTTCTTGATACTTTGCTTAGCTTTTGAAAGGCAACTTTCACTATCCCTATGCCCTTTTGGATATCAGTGTCACACATTTCATCTTCTGTTTAAACATTTCTCAGATATTTGAATTGTTGAACATGTTTGATTTTGGTATCCCTGATTAGTAATTTTATGTTTATTTTACTGATAACCATACATCCTGTCATCTTGCAATTGATGTTTAATCCTTTCTTCTTCCTTTCCTTCACTAGCTCCTGTAGGAGTTTTGTAGTTTCCTACCTGCTACCAACACTGTTATCTGCATATCTTTTATTGTTAAGATTGTGACCGGCAATAATGAATCCTGATAGGACTTCTAATTCTTGTAAAATTGGCCTCACTGTATTGGTTGAATAATCCAAGGACATTTATACTAAAAATAAGAACGAGAGCTGAAATGTCTCAGGCAGATAATAAGGAAGGATATCTTGGAGAATTTGACATTTCTTGTATATAGCAAAGGAAAAAGGGACAGGTGAAGGCAGTGGGCCACCTACCTGATAAGCATATACGAATCGATCATTTCAGTTAAATCTGTTTAGTAACTCAGCTCACCAAATTTTTTATTCCCTCTGCTGTAGACCAGTATTAAACTCACAACTCTTTGGATCAAGTCACTTTTTGTATTACTTCAGCCAACAATTTTATCCACTGGGTGATGTGGACTAAATAAAGTGTTTGGTTTGAAATTCCAACGTATATCACCTGAAGAAGGCCAGAATGTACAATGGCCGAAATGTTGTAAATATGGAAATAAAGATGAGGACAACTGTCTGAATGATGTGAATTATGTAATGTGTATGACAGCCTCTTATCTTTAGACAAGTCGTATGGTAAAATAAAACACCAAAACAAATTACATAATACATATATATTACACACACACACACACACACACACACATATATATATATATATATATATATATATATATATATATATATATATATGAAGAAATATAGTCTTAAAGTGTGCTATATTTATGGGATAAAGTGCTCAATATCAGAGATAGAGCGTGGGTAAATATAAAAGTGAACATAGAGGTCAACACTTAGAGGTGACAGTCTGTTTCATGCTAGATGCAATCGTCAGGCTGTTATATATATATTACATATACATATATTACATGAATCCTTCATACAAAAAGCAGATAGTGAAGTTAATGATATAAATGGCAAGAATACGTCTTCACAAACAAATTTATTAAGATACATTAACCCATGAACCTCTAGATGAATGTTATGACTCCTGTTTTTAATAAATTCCAGTTGCATAAGTTCTTTTTTTACTAGTACTTTCGTCTGTTCATACAGACATCATCAGGTATGGAAATTGATTTGTTTTTTACATCCAGGTAATAACGGGACAACGAAAGATTAGATGTGATTCGAAATATGTTTTTTTAGAAATATGTTATTGTTAACGGTAAGAAATTTTGGAGCGTGCGGTTGCAACGCTGAGATTGAAATGTGCATTTTTTTACTAATATGGTAATAGGAGAATTCTTTTGTTGTAGTAGTTTTTTCAGTCAATGTAGCATGAACTAAATTGTTCAATAAATAGAGCAATGTCGTAGTTATCATCCGAAAGTTGCACGTCGGATCAGTTCTTTTAAAATCAAGTATGTGGTGCAGTTCAATTTATATTACATGAATCATTCATACAAAAAGCAGATAGTGAAGTTAATGATATATATATATATATATATATATATATATATATATATATATATATATAGGGTGCGATGGGTAAATTTTATATTTTTAATTTTGCATTGTTTATTTTTAATTTTGTTGACTGCACAGTATAGTAGGGTCGTCTGTGAAAAATAAAGCACCATGATGCAATTCCTCCCACCAGAAATTTGGAAATCACACGCTGTACTGCTTGGCATTGACGCCAGAAGCGCCAATACAAATATTTCAGAGTGTCTGAGTGACAGTGCAGAGGATGTTAAAAGAGTTTGATGAGTCTAATTAATGGTGATTATGAAGGTGTTTCAAGTGATCACTAGTGATGGCAACAATTATGCCTCCATTGATCTTCCCACAGGGCCTCAGACTCAACATGGAGGCCTACATCAAGTGCCTTGAGGAGGTAGTGCTGCCCTGGGTCAAGATGATGGCTGCTGGAAGATCTTATGTCTGGCAACAGGACTCTGCACCATGCCACAAAAGCAGGAGAACCCAGTCATGGCTGTCTGATAATTTCTGTGACCATAGCACCCCTTACATCTGGACACCTAACTCCTCAGACTGTAATCCCCTTGATTATTATATGTGGGGTGCAGTTGAGCAAAAGACCAACAAAACCCCTTGTAACACCAAAGATGAAGTGAAGGCAAGGATTATGGCAGCATTCAGTAACTTAAACAAGGAGACCAGCCAGAAAGATGCAGGAGATTCTGAAATCTGGAGGCCATGGTTGAAGCAATGGTGATCTTATTGAATAAATTTACTCTTTCATATTTCAAGATATTTCTGAGTAATTTTGATAAGTATATCTGTTAAAATGAGATGTCAGTGTTATTCTCATTTTTTAGTAATTTAGATGACAAGTTATCGATCTCACCCTGTATTCAACAATTCAATGTCTAATAAACAATAGTGAGTAAATGATGTGTTTTTTAAAGAGAAAATAATTTATTTAGATGAAAAATTCTCAAAAGTGCTGCTATTAAATCTTATCAGAATATACATCTGCACCCCAGATTTTTTCAAATACCTCCAATCCTGAAAGAGTTTCTACTTTCTTTGGTCAACATTCATGACTATAAAAATGTTAAAATATTAAAAGAAAACACTTAAATTCATAATCTCATGCTATTTAAAATAGATAACATATAATTTAATCCCAAACTAAAATAATTTCAATACTAATTTGCATAAAAAAAAAATTGCAAGAACATCATTTACTAACTTTAATTTATTAGACATTGAATTGTGTCACTAGGCGTCCTCCATAGAATATATATATATATATATATATATATATATATATATAGTTAGACCTAGAGAGCCAGACAAACCTATGACGGTTTCACCTAAACGGATCGTCAGGGAAAGTCGGCCTTCCCTGACGATCCGTTTAGGTGAAATGTGGTAGGTTCGTCTGGCTTTCTAGGACTAACTAGGTCTGCTCTACTCACTGTATTGAGCACTTTATTTAGTTTTTTTGTGTACTCGTATCGGGCTTTCTTCTTTGGGGCTTGGACTTGCATACTGGACGATTATTTTCAGCTAACGTACATGTTCTTGGTTCTTTCAATTTTTATACCGTTTTTTTCTCTTTGGTATTGGTTTGATTATTTGCAAATCAAGACACCGAAGGTTTTCCGATCGAGTATTTTGACTTATACTTATAAGACTTCTACTACTAATAATATATATATATATATAGTAATATACAATAAAATCCCAAATAACCTCATATTCAGTCAGTCTTATTCATCCCTGGTATACCGGGGTTGAATAAGTCTGACAATGTTTTCAGCAGTTGAAATAAATCTGAAGTAATTTTGGATTATATTGTATAATATTATTTATTGGCTCTGTAATAATAAATACATTGAGCTCTTTGGTGGATCAGTTTTAATATTTGATATTACTAGGATCCACTTACATTATATACCAACAGATTTATTACCTTTACTCTCTCTCTCTCTCTCTCTCTCTCTCTATATATATATATATATATATATATATATAGTTGCATTGATGTGAGTTTGTGACCCTGGATTTCATAACCTTATGTTTGTCTGATGATCAAAAGGATGTGAAACCCAGGTTTACAAACTCACATCAACACAACTAAATATGTTATCTCTATCGTTGATATCGAGCGCTTTCCAATAAGTACTGTACATATATAATATATAAATAATATATATAAAAATTGCACACATATATATATATATATATATATGTATAATGTCTTTGGATGTAAATATATATATATATATATATATATATAATACCAAATTGTAATTGATAGGGATTATTCCAAAGAGGACTTTTAGTCTATATGAGAACTCAATGTATGATACAGAGCAAATTATAGTCATAATAATTAGGAAAAAAAACTTAAAAATCAATATTTGGTAATAAATTTATTTCGATGAATATTGGTATATTCATCTCATCAGACTGAAAAAAATGTGGTTGGTCTGATGAGATGAATATACTTATATTCATCAAAATAAATTTATTACCGAATATGGATTTTTAATGTTTTTTTTCCTAATTATATATATATATATATATATATATATATATATATATATTGATGGGAGCTTCCTACCTTGCCATTTATCTTAGGTAAAGCAGATCATCAGCATCTTAATTATGCTATTATTTTTCTCACTTCACGTTAAATGTGCTACTTTCAACAGCAGCAGCAAATAAGATGGTTGCTGATTTTGTTGAAAGTCCTCTAGTGATGTGGTTTCTCTCATACAGTGCTTTGCTTGTGATTCTCTAATGACAGTCCACAAGGTCCAGTGAATGATGGTCCTTGCCGAAGCCTACATGCTTCCCTTGCTTGAAACTATTTCTGACCATTGATCTGAGAAAGCTGTTGCATACAGCCAACAGTTTAACTATTTCTGTCCAAGTCTGGTGCCATGCACTGCGTCCACACAAAAGTCTCAATCTGATGAGGCTATTTGAAAACAAGACTTGTTTTTAGGTTAGTTAAGGGTGGGAAAATAAAAATAAAAATGGAAGTCACAAACTGTTTTGTTTACTACGGTACTTGGGATTTCGGTGATGCATCCAACTTGAAAGTAAGTGCATGCCAGACTCCTGAGAATCCAGTGAAAGTTAAAATACTGATTAGGTAGTTAGTTACTGGTGCTAATTGCATTAAGCACTCTGTCTGGTAATGCGTACTGAACATTTGAAATTCATGCTATTAAAATAACACTTTGAAATGGACTAGACTATACAGGCATATTATTTAAATATATTTACATATTGTTTGTGTATGTCATAAATTATATATATATATATATATATATATATATATATTATGTATATAAGGTAAGATTTTGTACCCCAGAATTTATATATGGCTTTGAACATAATGTAACGGATATTTTAAAGGGACCTTTTTCATCCAACACTTCTTCAGAAACATTCGTTGGAACCGCAATAATCAAAATGTCGAAACTGAAAAATGTAAACGTGGGATGTAAATAAGGACCCAAGACCCAAGAATGTTATTACTAAAAACAAACAAATTAGTATAAATAAGTTCCTAGTGAGTATAAAACATTAAAAAATTACTCACAACCTACCCATGAGACACAGAGAATGAAGAAATTTCTCCTTATACCTACACAATGTTGGTTGATGACGCTTGGTGTAAACAACTTGTAAAAACTGTTAATGCTTAACCAATCGAGCCCTGTGCAGCACCCTGAATGCTCCATGTATATATTCCGAAGCGCAACCTGAGTTGTTAATCAAATGGAGTCTATTTGCTGACTGACAAACTGACTCAAGTCTAACCGCTGACTAACAAACTATAAATATATATATATATATATATATATATATATATATGAAGAAATATAGTCTTAAAGTGTGCTATATTTATGGGATAAAGTGCTCAATATCAGAGATAGAGAGATAGTCTGTTTCATGCTAGATGCAATCATCAGGTCTGGGAAAAAATGTATGACAAAGTGGAAAAAATTTGTTACGTTGGTGGGACTACACCAACATCACAAATTTTGTCCAATGAAGTTCTAAAGGACAAAACATGTCGCATGAAAAATATTTCTAATTTGGCATATATTTTCCCCAATATTGTTCTTGATACATAAAAATTCATATATCTTTATCTCATATATATATGTATATATATATATATATATATATATATATATATATATATATATATATATATATATATATATAGTGTATATTTAGGCAGCATAATTTCATTCAAACAGGTTTGGTTAAATAATTTAGACATATCATGCAGATTAATTTTCATTGTGATCCTTTCAAGTAAGCAGATTAATTTTTTGGTAGGTCTAGAAAATTGAGTAAGAAAAATACCAAAATTTTCTTTTGAATAATTTTTATTTTCCCAAGTATATTAAGTTCTTTCAATCACATCAGAGGCCATTTGTTTCAGATTCACAGAAACACATGTGCATTACTCACAGACAACTGAAGATGGTCTCAGATGAGACTGAAAGTACTTGGGAAAATAAAAATTATTCGAAAGAAAATTTTGGTATTTTTCTTACTCAATTTTCTAAACCTACCAACAAATTAATCCATGAACTTAAAAAGATCACAACAAAAACTATTAGACATCATATATCTAAATTATTTAAACAAACCTGTTTGAATATATATATATATATCAAAAACAAGCATTTGTTATATATATATAATTGTGTATTTGGACAGCAACCCCTCCTTTATAAATGTTTTATTAATGATGACTGACATTAAGCTTTTTATTCAATTTTTCTTGGGTTTGAATAAGTGTTTTCATTTCTGGACATAAAGTGTGTAAAAACTGTCCGAATGCTCTCTATACCAGAATTCTTTAAGCTATTCCATTAGCCATTATAAGAGATATTTTAAATTGTTTTTTTATTTTTATTTTAATATGTAGATTTTTATGTATGAATATCTGTAGTGATGGAAATGTCTTTTATTTTCCAAAAACAGTGCGCAAGTTGTGGCCATATTCACACTTGATAGTATTGAATGTTGTTTTTTCTTTTTTCTTCTTAATATAAAAATAGAAAATATATAGCTTCGTCCACATGTAAAAAATGGCTACATGTCAATACTAAAAATAACATCTGAACTTATAAAAATATGTCAGATTAAACAAATAAAATCCATTAATTGTTTAGAAATTGTTTTGTTTACATTTTGGTTGCAAAACTGATCAAATATGCCTTTTGAGAAAAAGTCTGAATGTGTCAGTTTGCTTTAAAGACAAAATAGAACCTTGCTTTATTGGGAAGCTCTTCATGGCTAAGCGGTAAAAGCATGGTGTGTATCCTGATAGAGAGCATATTTACTTTATTAAGTTTTCTCAAGCACACCACTATATGCAGGGCCTGTGTGTACTACCCACTGAAACCCATGGATGCGTTGCTTATTGGGGGGCCTCAGGTAGTGCTTTGTAACCCTTGCTATCTTATTAACATTTGTTTTTTTCTACCGACATTTATAAATGTTACAAATTAAACTAAGCACAACTGACTATTAAAGGATGAAAAATAGTTTTTTTGATGTCATTCTGGTGGGAGGTTTTGGCCAAATCGGTGAATTTATTTTGATCATGCTAAGTCTCGAAAAAATCACTATGAAAATCACTATTTTTTTATCCACAATGTTGAATGTTATGAAATTATTTAACTTTTTAACTAGAAAAAACTCAAGTTGATATTAACAATTGCCGCAGAACATTGTTGATTTATTTAAGATGGAATGATCTATTAAGACATGTCTCTAATTTGTATATTTAGATACATTGTATTTACTTCTAATTTTTCCATTTGAATTGTTCACCTATATTGTATATGACACATTATTGTACCTAATTAGGTTACAATAAAATTTGTATTTCATATGAATACTACCTTATGAAAATTAAGATATAGTAGAATGTGGACCATGTATCATAGTTTTAGGGGTGCTTGAGGCTCCTGTATATGTCTTAAAAAGGTTAGTTATTCTGCGTCTACTTTGTCCTGGATATGATGTTAAACTGCATCCGAGTCCTGGGCAAGACGATAAACTACATCCAACAGCAAGGCCTCTGATCTGGAGGTTTTGAGGAGCATGGAACCACCTCTTAATTGCTGGTGTTCCCAGGTCCACCCTGACCTGGGGTGGTAGCACCTGTTAGGGTCCCAGCTATGGGCAAATAGTTAACTCCCAAGGTGTGGCCACATCCTGGGTATGACGATAAACTACATCCAACAGCAGGGCCTCTGATACTACATTTTTGGAAAAATAATGTTGACAGCTGTACAATTTTGGAAAAATATTACTGGCTATATTTTTTTTTTGAAAGAATAGTGTTGCCAGCTATACATTTTCGAAAAAAATAATATTACCAGCTATACATTTTTGGAAAAAAATAATATTGCCAGCTATACATTTTGGAAAAATAATATTACCAGCTGTATGTTTTGGAAAAATAATATTACCAACTATACGTTTTTGAAAAATGTAATATTACCAGCTATACATTTTTGAGGAAAAAAGACGTTACCAGCTATACATTCTTGAAGAAAAAATACTACCAGAAATAAAAATTCTTTTTCGGCATTAAATGACCCATTGAGGTTGATATGCCATAAAACAAAGCAAACCAAACCAAACCAAATCTGTGTCTACTGAATTTATCCATCGTCTTTTCCAAACTGCAGAACACTTTCCACAAACCTGGCTGCTGCATATGCAAAAATATCCATATTTTTTAAATGAAAGTGAATTAATGTTGTTGTTATTATTGATCATCACATTTTTTTAAATTAATTTTTCTGTAAATATATATATTCCTTCCTGCCACACACCAGTATGGCTGATGCTATCCTCCATGAGAGTGACTTGTTGCACCTTCTCCATTTAATATTTTCAGCTGATATGAAGTGGAAAGACTTTATTGAATCCATTACTAGGTCTGCTGCTAAGAAAGCTGGGTCATTGCATTGTGCTAGACAATTTTTATCTCCTGAATCTTGCATATTTATAAGTCTACGATTCATCCATGCTTTGAATCCTGCTGCCACATCTGGTTTGGTATTCCCGATGAATATTTGGAGATGCTTGATAAAATCCAAAGAAGAATCAGCAATGTTATTGGTCTTGACCTGGCATCTTAGCTTCAGTCACTTTCTGACCCCCAACTCCAATGTAACTTCCCTGTGCCTTTTCTATAAATACTTTCAGGGTAGTTGTTCGGATGAACTTTTTGCTGTGGTATCTCGTCTTTATGAATTTAAGCATAGTACGAGACTGGCAGCAAGGCCTCATCAATTTACAGTTAAACTGGCTACATGTAACCATAAGCTCTATACTAACAGTTTCCTTTCTCACACTTCTCATTTGTGGAACTCTCTTCTGGCTTCTTACTTTCCAGCCAACTTTGATCTTCAAAGATTTGAATGCACTGTCAATTGCTATCTCCCATCTTGGTTAGTATTCTATTCTTCACACTCCCTAATGTTTCTCTTTTCTTCTTCTTTTTTTTTATCTTCCACACTCAGTAACCCCCTTGTGTTCTAGGCAGTGAACCTACTAGGACACAAGGGGGTTACTGAGTGTGGAAGATAAAAAAAAAAAAAAAAATGTGGGGAAAACAGTTTAATAAGGTCATGAAAAACATGTCATCAGATTAACTGAATTATGAGATAAGCTGAAATCCTATTTACTGATAACGTCTTTTCAATTCCGAAAATTGAAATGTTTCTGATTTAAAGACACGTGAATGAACACCACTGACGTTTATATTTTAAATTTATTTTTTAGATATAACTAAATTCTCTGCATCTGTTTTTGTTGTTTCTGGCAGATCTCAAAATGGTAGTTTATTATAATGACTGAATTTTGTTACCTTTGTGAAATTACCCTGGCCAGGGCACTTTTCTTAGTTCCCACCATGAAGCAGTATAAAAAGAAAGGGCATGAAGCCTTCCTCTCTTTTATTGAAAATTTTGCATTTTTCCGGGGTGACTTCTTACTACCTGAACCGTGAGTGAGACTGCATCCAACACAATATTACCATTACACTATCTCCTTTCGAAAATCTCATGCAACTGCAATAATATCTCCAACTGTGTTCCAAGGAGTTGAAAAAAATCAAAGATCAGAAGGTACTTTCCCGTATGAGTTTGATGTCTGCCAAAGACCATTTTTATTCATTAAGTCTACCAAATGTATTGTATGTGATATGTGGGTTACTGGGGATTAAGAAGGAAGAAAAGACATGTTTTGCGACTATGGAATCCTGTGTAGGAAGAGACACAAGAGGGAGAAGTTCTGTGCCTTTTCATTTGATACATCTTTATGCAACATCACCTACCAGGTATTAGAAGAATTCCCATGGCAGACAAGGAGGTGGGGTAATTACACAATATATATATATATATATATATATATATATATATATATATATATGTATGTATATAAAAGTGAACATTGAAGTCAACACTTACAGGCGACAGGTTGTTTCATGCTAGATGCAATCATCAGGCCACGAGTTTCATGCTAGATGCAATCATCAGGCCACGAGTGCTATTTTTTTTCTCAACTATTTATATATACGGGTCAGTGGTGCATTGTGGGTAGTCTATTTTGGTGTTTTTTTACCAGAAGTCATTTATTTGTTTATTTATTTATTTGGGTTAGATTATTTTGCTTGTTTTTATTTATTTTTATTTTTAATTTTTTATTTTTATTTTTTATTTTTATTTCTTATCTTATATATTTATTTTAATTTTACTCAGTGTTTTCTTTATATATATATATATATATATATATATATATATATATATATATATATATATTTTGTTAAAGACCACTGACATGATTGAGCTTTTTATTTAATTTTTTCTTGTGTTCATACAAGTGTTTTCTTTTCTGGACACAAAGTGTGTAAAAACTGTACAAAGGTTCTGCATATCCAAGAGCCTTTGGCTATTCTTTTAGTCTTTATCAAGGACAATTTTTATTTTTTTAATTTTAACTAAATATGTGGGCTTTTTTATGTATGTGCTATAGGAATGTTTTATTTTCTGAACACGGTCAGCACATTGTGGCCATGTTCATAGTTAATGTTATTGAGTGATGGCTTTTCCTTTTTTATTATTAAAGCTTCCATAACTTTTAATCTTTTTTTACATGTGGATGAGGTTATACTTGTATTTTGTACTAGTATGTTTCAAATGGTAGATGTTTGTGTGTGTTTAAATGAGTCCTAATGGAGCTATGGTCAGGTAGGTGTAACATAAGTTGTCTAGATAGGCATGTAGTACTGTGACCAATGTAATTATTTACGAGTTTGGTTTGATCAGGAACACAGTTCCTTAAGGGGCATTTGAACTTGTAAATTATTTTGGTTCTTTGTAGCTTTGATTTTGCAGGTGTTGTTATTTTTTATGATATATATATATATATATATATATATATATATATATATATATATATATATATTAATAAATATACATATTATTCCTCACCAGTAGCACAACTTGAGCTCTTAATCTTCAGATGTTGAGTAGAGACTGACTGATACATAATTTAAATTTTAATAAAAAATATCTGGTTACACAATGTTGGTGTAGTCCATATATTATACAGGGATTACTGTTTTTTATTTTTAAAAATTTTGTATTTAAAATATATGTCATTTATATTCATATTAGATTAATGGTATTTTAAAAACATGAAATCCCCATTTATTTTAAATATAAATAACCAGTAATCCCCGTAAAATATAGATACTGCACCAGCATTGTGTTAGCCAGATATGTTTAATAAAATTTAAATTATGATAAGTCTCTACTCTGTAGCTGAAGATTGCATTGTGCATGAAACTCTGAGTCGGAAGCTTCAAATAGCCTAAAGATTGTATTCAAGTGTCTCTCATTTTTCCAATTCAAATATCTCCTTTCTTTTTACTCCACCACCAAATATCTTTTATCCACCTTCTTATTCTCTTTCCATCCCTTTATTATTGGTTGTCTCTCTCTACTCATCTAAACTCTTTCCTTCATCCTATCTCTACTCATCTCTCTTCTCTTTCCCTACTTCAGCTTACCTTTCTCTTCTATCATGTCCATCTATCTCTATTTTCTTCCCTCATCTCCACTTATCTCCCTTCTGTTCCTCATCTCTTCTTATCTTTCTCACCTTCTTCCCAACCTGTCTCTTTTTTCTTGTCATCTCTCTGCTCTTCTCCACATCTCTCTTTCTTTTCTAATCTATTATCTCTAAATCTCTCTCTTTGCTTTCCCATTTCTACTTATCTCTCTTTTTCTCCCCCCCATCATCACTTACCTCACTTTTTCCTACTATCTCCGCTTATCTTGCTTTTGTCTCCCAGCCCTTTCCAGTTTTCTATCTTCCCACCATCTCTACTTTTCTCTCTTTTCTTCCCAACATCTCGGCTTACCTCACTTATCATCATTTCCAGTTTTCTCTCTTTCCATGAACTCTACTTGTCTCTCTTCTTCCCTCCGCATGACTTTTCTTCCTAATATCGCCACTTACCTCGCTTTTCTTCTCTCCATTTTCTCTTTCCACCATCTCTACTTTTCTCTCTTTTCTTCCCAACATCTCGGCTTACCTCACTTATCATCATTTCCAGTTTTCTCTATTTCCATGAACTCTACTTGTCTCTCTTCTTCCCTCCGCATGACTTTTCTTCCTAATATCGCCACTTACCTCGCTTTTCTTCTCTCCATTTTCTCTTTCCACCATCTCTACTTTTCTCTCTTTTCTTCCCAACATCTCGGCTTACCTCACTTATCATCATTTCCAGTTTTCTCTCTTTCCATGAACTCTACTTGTCTCTCTTCTTCCCTCCGCATGACTTTTCTTCCTAATATCGCCACTTACCTCGCTTTTCTTCTCTCCATTTTCTCTTTCCACCATCTCTACTTTTCTCTCTTTTCTTCCCAACATCTCGGCTTACCTCACTTATCATCATCATTTCCAGTTTTCTCTCTTTCCATGAACTCTACTTGTCTCTCTTCTTCCCTCCGCATGACTTTTCTTCCTAATATCGCCACTTACCTCGCTTTTCTTCTCTCCATTTTCTCTTTCCACAATCTCTACTTTTCTCTCTTTTCTTCCCAACATCTCGGCTTACCACTTATCATCATCATTTCCAGTTTTCTCTCTTTCCATGAACTCTACTTGTCTCTCTTCTCCCCTTCGCATGACTTTTCTTCCTAATATCGCCACTTACCTCGCTTTTCTTCTCTCCATTTTCTCTTTCCACAATCTCTACTTTTCTCTCTTTTCTTCCCAACATCTCGGCTTACCTCACTTATCATCATCATTTCCAGTTTTCTCTCTTTCCATGAACTCTACTTGTCTCTCTTCTTCCCTCCGCATGACTTTTCTTCCTAATATCGCCACTTACCTCGCTTTTCTTCTCTCCATTTTCTCTTTCCACCATCTCTAATTTTCTCTATTCTTCCCAACTCCTGAACCTCTTTTTTTCTTCTCCCCATCTCCCCTTTTCTCTCTTTTCTTCCCAACATCCCCACTTACCTCACATTTCTTCTCCCCATTCCCACTTGTTTCTATTCCCCCTCCCTTAGCTCTCTACTCCACTCCCCACGAGTCCCTTATCTCCTATATCCCTTTTGATCTTTCCTTTATCTCTCTTTCTCCCTCTCTTATTCTTTCTCCTACATCACCCTCTCTCTTTTCTCCTTTTTCCCCCCCTCTCTATTTCAATCCATTCTTTATCTTCTGTTCTTCTCTCTTTATCTCTTCATACTTTTCTTTCTTCCTTCTTCTTTTCCATTCTAATCTTCAACTCTTACTCCCTTCCTTTCCACTGAAAATCTGATGCTATCTTTCCTCTGCAATATACCTTCAAATAATTCACGGACTCCTGCAGCAGAGAAGCTTGGTATCTGCTCAAGCAGTTGAACCAATAATAAAACTAATAAATGCTCTCAAAGTATGTACTTGAACGTTTTGGCTTGTTCATGAAAGCAATGTTCGCTTTCGCAAGTGTTGCAATGTAAATATCAATAAGTTCATTCAAACTTTGAACAGATGTATGAACCTATGCAATGTCAGTCTATTCATGCCTCTGGGCATTATCTCTCTTCTTCTTTCTTTGTCGAGGTGCGGAAAATGAATCGTACCAAAAGAAAGAAAACGTTGGAAGTAAAAAAAAAAAAAAAAAATTATAACCTGATCCAATAATTAATAAGAAAAATTTCTGAGAACTTATAATGATGTTAATGACAATTACTGAGGTGGTAGTAGCTAAACATTATGGTAACAGTTCTTATAATAGGAATCATACGAGTAATAATAATAATAATAATAATAATATCAATTAATCAAGGATGGAACTAACTAACCCGAAGTGTAGAATCTGCAGAAAATATGATGAAATTGTCGATCATATTATCTCAGGATGTCTGGAACTGGCAAAAAAATGAATATACTCAAAGACATAACAAAGTAGCAACATATATGCACTGGAAGATATGTAAGAAGCACAAAATCGAAACCACTGAGACATGGTATGAGCACCAACCAGAAACAGTTACCCAAAATAATGATGTAACTACCTTCTGCAACATGCCATTTGAAACTGACAGGGAAATAAAAGCCAACAGACCTGATATTATCATAAAAGACAAGAAATTCAGAAAGTGTATAGTAGAATGTGGACCATGTATCATAGTTTTAGGGGTGCTTGAGGCTCCTGTATATGTCTTAAAAAGGTTAGATATTCTGTGTCTACTTTGTCCTGGGTATGACGTTAAACTGCATCCGAGTCCTGGGCAAGACGATAAACTACATCCAACAGCAAGGCCTCTGATCAGGAGGTTTTGAGGAGCGTGGAACCAACTCTTAATTGCTGGTGTTCCCAGATCCACCCTGACCCGGGGTGGTAGCACCTGTTAGGGTCCCAGCTATGGGCAAATAGTTAACTCCCAAGGTGTGGCCACATCCTGGGTATGACGATAAACTACATCCGTGTCCTGGGTATGACAATAAACTACATCCACGTCCTGGGTATGACGATAAACTACATCCGCGTCCTGGGTATGACGATAAGCTACATCCAACAGCAGGGCCTCTGATAATACATTTTTGGAAAAATAATGTTGACAGCTGTACAATTTTGGAAAAATATTACTGGCTATATTTTTTTTTGAAAGAATAGTGTTGCCGGCTATACATTTTTGAAAAAAATAATATTACCAGCTATACATTTTTGAAAAAAATAATATTACCAGCTATACATTTTTTGAAAAAAATAATATTGCCAGCTATATGTTATTGAAATAGCAGTACCATCTGAGAGAAACACCTCCATACAAATTATCAAGAAATTGTCCAAATACAAGGACCTGAAGATCGAGATTAACAGGATGTGGAGAATGAAGACTGTACCAATAGTAATTGAAACTCTAGGCCTTATGAGAAAAAAACAATGGACAATTTTAATAAAAGTGTTCCAGGTAACATCAACATACTAGTTGCCCAGAAAATTGCTTTACTAAGAACATCCCATTTACTAAGAAAAGTGCTATCAATAAAATGACAATTCTCGTATAGGGCGTAAGGACCACAGTTTGGGCCCAGCTCTAAAGGATACAAAACAGGAAACATAACACACAAATAATAATAATCATATATATTTTTCCTTTTCCCTTGCTTATTTTTGTCTACAAATATATATCAGGCTCCTATTCTACCTTCCAGTGTGTAGTATAGAGTTCATGCCAGAAAATAGCAAAATTTTAAATCAAATTTAATGTCAATAAGGAACTTTTGTTCTAAGAGGAGTTGATCTGTGGTGACACTAATGTGGCAGTAGTTCTTATATTAGGTTGTTCAGAAAATAATGTCCAATTTTAGAATCAACTTTTATTCTGAAATTAATGTATTTTAAACAGTCAAAATAGGAACCTGGAGCATCTATACATTTCTGCTATCGAGTTACTATTAGAGTTAGGATGCTAACAAATCTTTGAATGTAGCTTCTGTATGTTCTTTACAGTGGAATGTCTTCCAGCTTAAAAAAATTCTCAAGATGTGGCAAAGTCTCATATCCTGAGTTGGTGAGCTTCTGCTGTATCATCCTGGCAACATGTGGCCAAGCACTGTTAATTAACCAGTGATGGTTGCATTTTTGCTTAACTGAATGGGCATATCATCCACTTGCTGACATTTAACTTCAGCAGTGATGCTCTGGTTAGATTCCAGAAAGCCGTAATGGATAACACCAATGGCAGATCATGATACAGTCACCATAATCTTCTGCTGATGCAATTTTGGTTTTGGAAAGTACTTGAGTGCTTCATCATTACAAGTTGTTAAGCTGATCATTTATGATTGTCATAAAGGATCCATTTCTCATCCCAAGTTACTATTCGGTTAAAAAATGAAACATTTGAATTTCGTAATAGGGTCACTAGAGATCGCCCTAAAAGATACCAGAGTAAGCTTTTATAGCCAGTGTCATACCTGAGCAACAAAAGGTTCAGGTGAATTTGAAGGTTGACTTGGAAGGTAACTTTATAGCTACCAGGTGCATAATCAGCAGCTGCCTTGGCATATAAACAGGCAGTTGACCTAGCTGAGCTTAGGATATACACATGCTGGACAACCAGGTAACAGGAAATTATATAAGCACCCCCACCCAAGAGCAATGAGAAAGAGTCTCTTAATTCTCATGAGAAGATCAATGTTTAAAGAATGTTTCTCAAACCACAAGCCCCAATGCTGACTAATTGATGATATCCAGAAGTGAAAAAACGGTACTTTTACATATGAAAGTTTTAATCTTATATTTTTTTTTACAATGATAATGTTAGTTTTTGAGGACATTTTTGCTATTCTAATGTGCCTTCATTTTTTTGGACTCTTCCTAGATATTTAAATTGTTGTACTTGCTTGATTTTGGTGTCTTGAATTTGTAGGTCACACATTTTTTTTTTAAGCATATCACCCCAAGCAAGGTGGGAGTGCCATTGGTACACAAGGGGGTAAAGAGAGTGAAAGTAAGGGAAAAGACTGGGTATAGTGAGGTGGGGGGTTGAGGAAAGGATAGAAAGAGGAATGGAGGAGGATACTAAGAAGAATGGGGATCAAGGCAACAGAAGATTTTGATTGACATTACATTTAAATTTTTGAAGATTATAGTTATCAGGGAAGCAAGTAAGAGGAAGGGAGTTCCACTGTTGAGAAGTGCAAGAGAAGAAGCTCTTGGAGTAGAAGAGGTGGTTAAATTTAACTGTTTCGACAGTAAAAGGGTGGACCAAGATGCCAACTTAGTAGGATGCTGAAAATTCATGCAGTCAGGACACCAGTAAAAATAGCTCATCAGAGCAGATGCCAGGAAAATATTTATAGAAGAGACAGAGGGAAGTCACATTATATTGGTAAGAAAGTGACTGGAGTCAAGACCCTGAGTCAGGACCGATCACATTGAATATCTGTCTGGATTTTGTTGAGAACCTCAAGATGAACAGTGAAGGCACCAGACCATATAGGGCAACATTATTCCATGCATGGATGAATGGTAGATTTGTAGATGTGAAGGGTGAACTCAGATGAGTAAAACCTTCTGGCACGACACAGAGAACCAACTTTCCTTGCGGTAGAAGCAGCTATTGATTCAATGTAGTTGTTCCACCTCAGGTCAGTGGGAAATGTAAGACCAAGAAGGTGCAGTGAGGCACTCTTGTGTAGTTGAGGCTGAACCAAGCTCATAGATGGCATGGAATTTGTTTGAACAACTATACACTCTCTCATCTTACCATTGAAGCTTAGTCATTTCTTCTTGCTTAGAATATTATGCTATAATTTCTATAATTAGAAATTGGTCATTAACTTCCTTTACCTACTTGGTAAGCAGTAGTAATGCAAATTATTTAAACTGAGCAGCAAAACTCCAAAAAATGGTAGAGAAGTAGCAAGATACTTCTTCTTCTTTTCTCCTTAATCCCAGAAGGGGTGCTGACATACTGAGCTGTCCAACAGTCTCCATCATCGGTTGTGTATGGTAACCCGGGCTGTGACTGATCCGATATATGGTTGTTTTTTGGTGTGCTTATCATGTCTCGTGTCTTGGGCATTTTATCCAAGCAGAGCCTATCTCTCTCCAGGTTAGACCAGAGCTGATGTCCTTTCACTAGGTGGCTCACCTTGGTCACAAACATGTGGCCATTGTAGTTCATCTGAGGAATCCTTCCATCCTAGCTGGTGAACTGCATTGAAGCACTTCTTTGCCGCGGTGTTGCGTTAACACCACCCTCTCACATGAGTTTAGTCCACCAGCTGAAGTGGTTTACTAGTGTATGGCAATGTAGATCCGGTACATGAGAAATTTAGAAGATGGTTGAGGATCAATTCCCATCTACCTGAAAGTGCACCATGCTAGACATCAAAGGTCAGTCAGTTTTGTGCCATGCATTATACATGCTTAGACCATCATATACCTTTCGATACATGACTGAGGATGGCACATTTTTTCCCGCAGTAGGTTGCCATTTCTTTCTGCAGTAGATAAGTTGCCATCCAAGGCTATAGAAACTGGTCTGTCCTACTATTTACCCATAGTTGGGGGGGAAGAGGAGGATTACTACCTTTCCCAAGGATATCAACATGTAAGTGAATGTAATGGATTTGACTGGAATTTGAACTCTGCTCTCTGATTCCTCAATCCGAGTCACTATCCATTACTCTCCCATGCTTCACATCAAAGGTACTACATCTATCCTGAGCCCCCTATGTCCACACATGTATTTTACACTGGATGTCAGCATGAACAGTTAGTCATCAAATGTACCACTTTAAGAGATATTATTATATATATTTATTAAATTATAATAATAGTAATCAATAAATAAATAAAAAAAGAATAAAAGTATAAAATTATCATCAAATGTATCGGAACAATTTTTTTTTCTGTTAAAAATTGAATATTCTGACTCCCACTCCCACCAAAAATAATATTATGACTTGAAACACTTTTCTGATAAATTTGAACATATGTCCTCATCCAAAGAAAAAAGTTATGTTACAGTCAATAAATATGAAAAAGATAAAAGAATAAAATTATAGGTAAATATTTAAAAAAAATGTTTGAATAATAAAAGATAGGGAAGGAAATTGGTGATACTGAACAGTCATAGATAAACAAAACAAACGATATGACTCACTGATAATGCCTTTCCTACAATTTCAAAAGTTACGTTCTCATTCATAAACAAAGAGATATGAAGAAAGAGGGGTTGGAAAATTGAATACACATAGGAGGTAATAAGGAAAAGGAAGTCATAGGTGAGCAACTTACCTCATGAGTTTGTGCAAAAGAATAACAGAGTAGGGCCAAGGATTGATGGTAAATAGTCAAATATATGCTAGATTTACAAGAAACAGAAAGTTGTGGAGAGTCATGATCTAGCAACATTCTGAATGGGTGCAGCACATAAATGATGATGATGATGATGATGATGATGATGATGATGATGATGATGATGATGATATGCCTTTGAATTTCTGTGTCCCATTTTTACTTATCTGATATTACCCTGCTCAAATAGTTGAATTTCTACACTTGTTTAATTTTGATGTTTCCATTGTGTAACTCACACCATGGGCTGTCTCTTTTGCTTACCACCAGATCTGTCCCCCATCTCTCTCAAGAGCAGACATGTCACTTCACAGCTCACAAAAACATAAAAAATAAGCTATGACAGAATAAAATAAAATGCTTCCTTGCATTAAGATATGCATTATTCCACTGGAGCCATATGGAGAAAAACTTATTAGAAATTCTAGTTTGGACTTTAATATTTATCATTGCATGATCTTTTAAAGTTACATTTGCTGTCGAGCCAAAAGTGTTGAATATATTATATATTTTGTAGATGATCAATTCAAAAAAATATTACGACCACTGCCAAAAGCTAAGCAAATTGCTGGGAAACCAAAAGAAAAGGTTAGAGGCAAAGAATGAGTGTTGAATTGCTATGTGATATTCTTCCTCTTATATGGCAGTGAATGCTGGACAATCTCCCCACAGATGAGGAGAAAACTGAGGCCAACGGAAATGTGGTTCTACAGAAGGATACTGAGAATTTCATGGGCTGAGTGAGTAAGCAATGAGGAAGTTTTAAAGAAAATGGCAACAAAAAGAACCTTTATATTCAGAATCAGAAAGACATAACTGAAGTTTGATGAACACATAATGAGGATGGAGGGATTGGAAAACTTAACCTTCACATGGCATGGTGACGGAAAGAGAGATAGGGGTAGGCAGTGAGCCACCTACCTGACGAGCTTGTGCAAATAGATGAATAGATGGCAGAACAAAGGAACGGAAACTTAGCAAAAGTAGAAAACTGCTAAGTGCACTAGAGATTTTTTATATGCAGTTATATATATATATATATATATATATATATATATATATATATATATTCAAGATCTGAACATAGTGTAATGATGAGCAGGAAGAAGAAAGCATAATCAGAAGGACAGTAGATAGCGATTGACATTGCATTTAAATTTTTGCAGATTAAAGTTGGCTGGAAAGCATGGAGCTGGAAAGGAGTTCCACAAGGGAGAAGTGTGAGAAAAGAAACTGCTAACATAGAATTTATGGCTACATCTAGCCAGCTCGACTGTAAATTGATGAGATGTTAAATTCAAAAAGGTTAGGTGCCATAGTGAAGAGCCTCATTCAAACAATTACTATGAAAAGACATAGAAGTGCAACCTTATGGTGGTGGAGAAGTGTCTGAAGCCAAGCTAGCAGATCAGGACCAATAATATTGCTGATTCTCCTTTGGATTTTATCAAGGAGCTCAAGGTAAATAGCAAGGGCACTGAACCATATGTGGCAGCAAAATTCTAAGCATGGACGAATATTACCATTAACATTAACATATTCACAGTTAAGATGAAAGCCAATTTGTTTGGCATCCATTTGTATGTAACGTCCTGAATTTCGAAGTTTCAATTTAAATAGCCACATGATTGAAACTTTAAAAATATCCTGTAAGGTAGATTTGATAGATAAACAGTGATGCGAAACAATACTGAAAATTGTAAAAACAATCAGCCTATACCAACAAATTATGCTGAAGATCTTAGATGAATTTGATGCAGGTCTGATAAACGCAGGTTGAAGATTTTATCTTGATAAACTGTGTCCTACATCAAGTGAGAAGTTTAAAAATATCCATCTTTATCAATCTATTTAACTGTTAGTCAATTGGCAATGAGGAATGATCAAAAAGCACTATTTTTACACTATTTTTCACACAATACATGGCCCGAAAGCCAGTCCAGGTTACTGAATAAGGTTGTTTTATAGACATGTGTTATGGATTGTGAACATATTATATGTAAGCTTATGGTCAGATCATGTTGAAACACCAGTTCCCATACAATCACCGAAGTTCAGTAAGTCTAGTAAGTACCTGACTCCTCATGCTATCCCCTACCTTTATAAGAGCCAGGACAAAAATGGAGTTCTTTTATCATATTTGGACAGAAACTGCCCAGTCCTTGCTTTCCAGTCTTGATAGAGTCCAAAAGCAACTCAGAGCCCTTAACATAGTTCAAGTGAAGAGAAAGAGAAAATTATATTTACATGTATACACATTGTGGTAAGTGGCCATTCCTGGATACCTGGAGCCTTCATTCTCTCTGTAATGTGTGAGAGACTGCCCCCCAGTGAGACAGGGTGGTTGTTTAATTAATTCATGTATTACGAAATCTTTCGAATGGCTGCAAACTGGATGTAGGTGTGAGGTCACATGCTTCCTTTGGTGGTCAGGAATGACCCCAAGTCAATTCACCTGGCTTCTTTGATGCCAGGTATGTATTGTGTGCAATGTTCATCCCAGCATTCTACTGCAACCTTAGTCCAAATGTAAAACTGTGGATCGTCCTGAAGAGTAATTTTACATTGGCAGACGGCAATCTCCTGGCAAAAATGCACTTCTGGATGCCCCACAGTCTGTTTCAGATGAAGAACTACAAAAGTTTTAAATCAATGGATGAATAACTTCTAAATCTAGTTTCTGCATATGGAACATACATTTCACATCAATGTTGTCTATAACTTTGTTGTCGTTGCAATTAAACTGTTTTCAATTAACAGTGTAATTATTTCCATGTATCCCTTCATTAGTCATTTAGAAATTACAAAAAATTTAAAAGAAGCTAATTAGATGGAGTGTATGGATGTGTGTGTATACATATACACAAACTCAATTGACAAGGCCTGACTATTTAATTTTTGTATTGAATCTTTCCAATCAT
Organism: Acanthosepion esculentum; assembly: GCA_964036315.1. Classification (NCBI taxonomy): domain Eukaryota; kingdom Metazoa; phylum Mollusca; class Cephalopoda; order Sepiida; family Sepiidae; genus Acanthosepion; species Acanthosepion esculentum. Next base: position 118,577,731 of record OZ038479.1, on the reverse strand, counting down.
TGTTATTCTCAGAAATATTGTTAATGTAATATTCCCTTGCAAAAACAGAATTATTCTTAAAATCCGAAACATGTTTCAGCTTGAAATGACCCATGAAAGGCGGATTAACAAATCAATCAATCAATTATTGCATTTTTCAAAACAATTACACGACCAGATGGAAACTGTAGATAAATTGCCCAAAGGTCATGTTTTTGTTCTGTCTTTGAGTATTTTAGACCACATATGATATCGCTTGTATGAAACACATAGCGTGTTAAATTGTTATTGATAAATTATTGCTATTTTATATTTTTAAATTCACATATGCGCATTGTTTGTTTTTGATTTTGTCAACTGCACAGTCTAGTAGGGTCAGTTGGGCACCCTCTGTGAGAAATAGAACATCATGATGCAATTCATTCCACCAGAAATTTGGAAACGGCACGCTGTACTGCTTGGCATTCATGCCAGAAGCTCCAATACAAATATTTCAGAGTGTCTGAGTGTCAATCTGAGGACAGTGTAGAAGATTTTGAAAGAGTTGTATGAGTCTAATTAATGGTGATTATGAAGGTGTTTGGAGTGATCGCTAGTGATGGCAACATTATTCCTCCATTCATCTTCTCACAGAGCCTCAGACTCAACATGAAGGCCTACATCAAGTGCCTCGAGGAGGTAGTGCTGCTCTAAGTCAAGAG